>FR997831.1:19743583-20943583 GCA_905475405.1 Schrankia costaestrigalis | reverse complement strand
AAATGAATCAAATATTAATCATACAAAATTTCAAATTAATATCTTTATTCATTTAAAAGTTATCGCGTTTTTCCCTTTAAACGCGTCTACTGTAAAGTGCACTTTTATGAGTTAGCTTAGTATAAATTGCTGGTGTCGATTTAGATCTGTTAATCTTTAAGAGCTTTATAGTTATGAGTTCGAGTCATAGTTACCTAAGAACAATTTGCAAAACATATTTTTTAGCGTAGCTGTTTTACATTATATTTACTTTTATAAGTAAAACTTGACAAACAACCATTGCTAACCCAGTCACGCTTCTGATTGGAACTAGACAAAGTAATCTCCAAGAAGTTAATATGAATTAATGTTTTTATAAAGATTTTGTTCATCACTAAGTTATATAAAACAAAGTCGCTTTCTTTGTCTGTCCGTCCCTATTTTATTAAGTCTTTAAAACTACGCAATGGATTCTGAAGCGGTTTTTTTTAATAGATAGAGTAATTCAAAATGCAGTTTTATTTATATAATACATCCATAATATATTATATTGTATACTCCGTGTGGTGACGGAGTGAGAGTACAATATGTCACCACTCCATGTCATCCCATGGATGTCGTAAAAACCGTCTAAGGAATGATCCGTGAATATTATCTGTACGAAATAAAAAGAAGGAAAACTTAAAATTAAACCCTATACCAATCCCTCTGGCCAGCTTCTAATACCACACTCCGTCACGGGGGAAGCCCGTCCCTGCAGTGGGACAATAATGGGCTGTTTGTACCTATGAAGCCGGTGACACAGCTACACTTCTGATTGAAACCTAACAAAGTAATCTTAAAGTTAATATGAATTGATGTACTTATTCACAAAGATTTCGTTCACAAAGTACAATTACTTCACGTTATCACTCATCGTAACAATGATTAATGTACTGAATAATATATTGCTTGCTAATGCTAATACATATGCTATTAATAACGAAGAGACTTAAGATACGACGATTCATTTAAATTAGGATGTGTTACGTGTTAAGCGCCGATTACACTAGACTACATGTAGTGCACTACATCTTGTAGGACACTACATGTAGTCTTTCCATTTCTAAAACAATTACATGGAAGTAGAAACACTACATGTAGTGTCCTACAAGATGTAGTGCCCTACAAGATGCAGTGTACTACAAGATGTAGTGCACTACATGTAGTCTAGTGTAATCGGCGCTTTATTCATTATTATTTACAGTTATGATACATTAGGTGTCATCAATCAATCAATCAATCAACTAGCCTATTGCAGTCCAATTCTGGACATAGGCTTCTCCCAATACTTCAGGTTTTAACTGTTTTATAATTACTCTGTTGATAGCAAGCATCTATTATAAGGACAAAAATACAACATTTTGTCCGTCTCCTTAGGGTAACAAACATAGTGTTCTGCGCACGTTTTCCTTTCACTAGCTGAAGCATTTATCTACTTGGTTAAACTAAGTACTATTAATTTTATATAATACTAGCTGACCCGTGCCGACTTCGTTGGGCGGCGAAACAAACGCATCCCTTTTTAAACATATTTCCGTACTGCTCCACTCCTATTTGTCATAGCGTAATACTATATAGCCTTTGACACTCCCCGATAAATGGAGTATTCAACACAGAAAGAATTTTTAAAATCGGTTCAGTAGATCCAGAGAGTACAACGTCACAAACACACAAACTTTACCTCTTTGTAATATTAGTATAGATTATTTATATTACATACATTGGTCATATTATTACACTATTTATTAAAAACAAAAAACTTATCTACCTAAAAATTAAATTAGCTTTTCGTCCTTTAATTGTTACCACTACTAGGTATACTAAAACTTTAAAATAACCAAACATAAAAAAATATAGGTATACAAAACCTTCGCTATACTAAGTTCAGAAATCAATAAATCACTTGCTATCTTACTTAGATTGTCCTTCAAGTTTTTTAATATCAGATCTTGGGTAGAGTACTAAACTTATTTATACTCGTAACGTTACCTCCGGGGTAAGTTCGTGTAATAAAATAGTTTCTGTTTTTATTTAGCTTCGGAGATAAAATACCTTTATTTGAACTAGACTAGAGTTTTTACTTAGGTGAGGTTGTAAAAGTGTAAGTAGTGTCGCTAAGCAGTAACGTCGGGGTTTCTTTGAATATATTTAGTTGGAATATATTTGTTGGTTGTTTTGTAGTTTGATGTTGGAATCTTTACTTATATTATAAAAGAATAGGAGTGTGTGTAGGTATAGGTATTTGTTCCTCTTCTATGCAAAAAGAACTAGACGGATTTGGCTTGTAAGTTTAACGGTACAACTTTTTTTTAAATGGCATACCAGAAGGACTCTATGGTGCTTGATGTTAAGCATCCAATAGAGTCCAAAAATGTCGAGCACCATGTTAGCTACAACATCTAGTGATATTATCTGAAACAGTAAATATGTACCTTCTAGTATAGACTGTGTTAAAAGTGTAGGTACAGTCAGATTCTAAGTAATAAGGTACTGTCATTGATCACAGGGAGTGAAGGATAATTGACAACTGTAAGTAGTTACCTATTGCGTAATACAGTAAGATAAAGGTTGTTCTGTTAGTTAGTGTATAAAAAAACAAAAAAATGTCACAATAAATAAAAATGACGAGAGGAAAGATCATGAGGTTTTTTAAGACTAGCCAAATAAAAAGTGACTAACCAATGCGACTACCCATCGTATTTAAGAAAAGTAAAGTACCTATATATTTACTATTAATAAACGAATTATCGGGATATTTATCATGTATAGGGTTTTTGAGTTTCCGATATTTCGACGCTGTTACAAGCGCTATGAGCACGGAGGAACTGTTGGAAATATCGGAAACTCAAAAACCCTGAACATGGTAAATATCCCGATAGTTCGTTTATTAATAGTGAATGTGACCATGACAGTTTAAATAATATACCTATATATTATAAGACAGACTAACGTTACTAGCTTCATTTTTTTCCCTTTTGATCACGGACTGAGAAAACTGGTAACATTGCTTCACTGCTCATATACTCGTATAAGCAAGCAGTTTTGTAAGGCAATGTATTAGCAATATAAACTATTTATATAATAAATGATCCATCCATCCCAACAGACGCTATACCGCGGTAGTAGTATCACAATATAGCGATAAGTATAAGTATCCCTCCGTCCCGGGTGGAGACTCGTCCCTGCAGTGGGACATTAATGGGCTGTTATGATGATAGCGATACTTGCTTTCTTCATCAGATTTAGTTCAGATTCGTTGACTTTAAAAATTTTACTACATATTATATTTCAGTCATTGATTAATAATACCAACACTTATTGGGAAATGTAAATCGTATTCACAAAACATGAACTATGGAAATCTAATCTAAACTTTCTCTGAAACTCAAAAGTTGATCAAATTATACAGAACTAGCTGTTGCCCGCGTCTATACCCTAAACTACCTATATTCCAAATTTCATCAAAATCCATGTAGGAGTTTTTTGCGGGAAAGAGTTACAAACATCCATATATCCTTGTGAGGATCTATGGATGTTTGTAACTCTTCTACTTTCGAATTTATAAAATTAGTAGGAAGCAGTTTAATGATTGATACAGCTAATGAGGCTGCTTCTTTAATTATCTTGCTTCATTATTACTTACATTTTAGTACCTAGTTAAAGAAGTTTTAATTATGTCTAGCGTTTTGAAGAAATAATGAGTGCTTTTTTTCTTGATTGGTAAAATAATATATTTATTTAGTTATTTATTTATTTATATATGGACAACCAATAGTTGCTACATCATTTTCTTACACAGTAAATAGGTACATAGTAATAGAATCTTAATGCACAACATTTTAAGGTGACACAGCTTGCACTAAATTTTATGCAGGCTTGGTAGGTAGCAGAAAGAATGGTCTTAGTTCCTGCCATCAAAGCAATAACGAAAAAACTCTTACTTTTAAATGGCTGTAATCGAGTACAGCTAAATAACATACAAAGAATTTTAGAAGGTAAGTATTTAAATAAGTTAATTTCATTATTAACGGCCTCTTTGGCAATGGTATGCAGCTTCTGTGCACGAGGTCGTGGGTTTGAGTCTCTCGCAAGATAATTATTTGGAGAACCCACAAATTATTGTCTTGTGCCTAGTGTATCTTTTTTGTGTCCGTAAATTTATGGCTGTAAAAGTCTCCGCGACAAGGGACTCGGTCCCTAGCGCGGGAGATGCCTTTAAAAATCATGAGAAAAAAGAGTAAAAAGAAAACTAAAAAAGAACTTACTAAATGTATTACCTTCGTGTGGTGACGGAGTAAGAATACAGTATGTCACCACCCCTTTGCATCCCATGGGTGTCGTAAAAACCGACTAAGGGACTATCCGTGAATATTATCTTTACGAAATGAAAAGAAAAAAAACAAAAAGTAGGAATACTTGAAATTATATTCTATACCAATCTGTTTGGCCAGCGTGGCATTAGTAGGCCAAGTATCTCTCCGTCACGAGAAGAGGCCCGTCCCTGCAGTGGGACATTAATAGGCTGTTATGATGAAAATATGTATTAGACAAATGTGTAAGGAAACAAAACTAAGTTATAATAAATAATAAAAGACGCACTTCTTAAAACATAAATGTTAACAAAGCTCCAAGATGGCAACAAGTTACTGTTGCTTCAAAACTGTATCGAAATATTGTTATACACTTTCACATTTCGCTCAGTACTCTTTATTATACGGTATTGTACTTTGTAAATAATAAACTTGGCTTCTTCTTCTCCGTGTGGTGACGGAGTAAGAATACAGTGTGTCACCATCCTATCTCATCCTATGGATGTCGTTAAAAACCGACTAAGGGACTATCCGTAAATATTATCTTTACGAAATAAAAAGAAGAAAAACTTTGAATTAAGCCCGTCTGGCCAGCGTGGTATTAGTAGGCCAAGTATCCCGCCGTCACCGGAGGAGGCTCGTCCCTGCTGTGCAGTTTTGAATTTGGAGAAGGCTATGTCTCGAATGTGAACTTCTATTGGTTAATAGGATGAAACTGAAGTTCTTAATACTATTTAAAAAGCTTTTATTTAAGTAACTCAGTCTCAGTTATTTCTAAATTTGTAGAGTAGCAGAACATTTATTGTTATTGAACTCAATATACCCATTACGGTGTATAACAATAGCTTTGGATAAAGGTCGGAATATTTCAAAAGACCTCTACGATTCAAAGGCTTTATGAAAATAACATTGTAATTTGTCAGGGATAATATTGTATATTTTATTGGATAGGTACTTTTGTTCTTGTGGTGATGAAATGAGAATTGTAATTGTCACTACCCGACTTTAAGGCTGCCTGTTTACCGGTTTACCAGTCCAGCGGAGTAACTGAATAACATTAATCAACAGGATTGGCCATCATCTTCGCTACTAGATTTTGTGCAATTATATTATATTATCCGTGTGGTGACGGAGTAAGAATAGAATATGTCACCCCATCTCATCCCATGGGTGTCGTAAAAACCGTAAATATTATTTTTACGAAGTAAAAAGAAGGAAAACTTGAAATTTAACCCTATACCAATTCGTCTGGCCAACATGGTATTAGTAGGCCAAGTATCCCTCTGTCACGGAAGGAGGCCCGTCCCTGCAGTGGGACATTAATGGGCTGTTATGATGATAAACTTACTACAGTGGACAAGCAGCTTAAACAACTACTGATATCTCTTAAACTATTGCTATACAAGGCAATGGTTACCATAAGGTTGTAAATCATCAATAGCCTATTGCAGTCCACAGCTGGACATAGGCCTTTCCCACGCTCCTACGCCTTCAGCATCCAGTCGGATCCAGAGACTTTTTTAGGTTGTAAATACTAAACAATTTTCTACTTAATACTGTCTTCAAAAGCGTTGTAAGTGTTCTTAGAAGTATTATAACATTACAACAACATATTTTCTACAATTGCGAATGAAATGAAAACAAGGCATGAGTTTATGTACGTAATACGTTTACCTACTTGGATTATTGTTACACAGTAATTGCATATTTTTAGACAAAACAAACCAAATCACATAACAACTTTTGAGGACATTTTTATTGTAACAACTCTTTATACTTAATTATAAGTAACGACTACTTGACGACATAGATAGGAAGGCGGGAAGCCGATGGATGAACGAGGCACAGAATCGCACAAGGTGGCAATACTTGGATGAGACCTATGTCCAGCAGTGGACGTCAATTGGCTGATTATCAGCCCATCGACGTCCACTGCTGATGATGATGATGATGATGATGATGATGATGACGATGACTACTTTACTGTGAATAATTTTAGTAAGAAGAGCTTTTGAAAGAGAAAAAAGAAAGAAAATAAGCTTTATTTAAGAGGAATGAAAACTTAAGAGAAAAATACAGTGTTTGTACTGTGTAGCCTAGGTTTGTCAATACATACAAAAAAACCATTTCCTGTTGTCTGACTTTCGTGGACGATTAAAATAATGATTTTCTTATCATGTGTCGAGCTTTCTGTATCAGAATTTGAGAAATAGTACCTACATACAGTCACGTCCCTTTCATATAGCTGTTCCCATAAGCATAGGTAGAGATTACGAAACGTTTGTACACACAGCAACACATCAAGTTAAACATTTTCATTTGAAATTGTGTCTTATTTCAAGGTATTAAGGTACATGAGTGTCTAGCTTGATTAGTTGCTGTGTGTACTAAGAACTTTACAACCGCTTAGCAATAACTACATACTTATTATCTCTGCACGAATAACTCAAAAATCACTCAATAAAAATATAATAAACACTACAAACAAATCAATGAATATAAATTTAATATATTTCCTATAGTTTCAACAAACTCATCGTATCTTTTACCGCCACGCTCTCAGCGTGTTTACAACTTACGTGAATAAAGAAAATGTATTTTTATGAGGCGATAAAATATGTTCGATCAAATGGCTATGCCCTTATAAAAGTAACGTTCAGTCTACGTGAGATGACAGATAATATTAGCGATAATAGAATCGTTTACTGGCTCAGTGGCTTTGTTGTACATCGTTGCACAAGGTTGGGGATTCGAATCAAATAAGATATGTAATTATTTGTGTAATCTACAAACACAATAGAAAATGATTGACATATTATACTTTTTAATTATATAATTATTTTATTTAAACATAATTATATCGATGCGCTTTTCTTTCTCTCTTCTATATATGCCGTGCCCTACAGGGTCCATAATTGTACCTAACATTATTTTAATAAGACCTGTAAATAACATTATGGAGTGCAATAAAATGAAATTGAAATGACTTCTTTGAGCCTGGACATTTTTTGTGATTGTTAACTTCATATCTGTAAATCACCAGGACCTGGGAGCAGGACCACAATCCGGGAATGTAGGGTGTCCCATTTGTAGGATCGAATGTTTTAAGAATTCAACACGCTGCGCTGGTCAGGCTAGCATAAAAAAGTTTTACTAGTTTAAAATAATATAAGATTTTCGCATTAGCTAATTTCGTATAACCTACAAGAATCAACTCGGAAAACCATCATCATCATACCAGCCTATTAATGTCCCCCTGAAGGGACGGACCTTCTCCCGTAATGGAGGGATGCTTGGCCTACTAATACCACGCTGGCCAGACGGATTGATATAGGGTTTAATTTCAAAATTTCCTTATTTTTATTTCGTAAAGATAATATCAACGGAAAGTCCCTACGTCGGTTCCTACGACACCCATGGGATGAGATGGGGTGGTGACATTATTGTATTCTTACTCCGTCACCACACGGATAAGTCCATTACAAGACTCAAAATGATTATTTACCATTTTGCGAAACAGTTAATCATTGAGATAAAGTTTCAAACCTACTATGCGTTAGTTAAAACAATAAAACTTATTGAAAAACCATTTTGGTCGGTTATTTTCAACAACGTTACTAAAATAAAAAAAGGTTTTCAGCGAGAATAAAAGCTTCAATAAATAAAATGCTCGTGGAATTGAATAATTTACACATTTTAGGTTTTTTTGCATGGAAACTTTAGAAAACGTAACATCTGCTGTTGGACAGAATAGAATATTCTTTAGAAAGATAACGCTTATCTTGTTTTAAAACAAAAACATTTCCCGTACTAGACTATGCTCTGTATCGTGGGGACTTTACAATCTTCAATTTAACGGACACTAGGAACTCTCCGTGTGGTGACGGAGTAAGAATACAATATGTCACCACCCCATCTCATCCCATGGGTGTAGTAAAAACCGACTAAGGGACTATCCGTGGATATTATCTTTACGAAAGAAAAAGAAGGAAAACATGAAATTAAAACCTATACTAATCTGTGTGGCCAGCGTGGTATTAGTAGGCCAAGTATCCCTCCATTACGGTAGGAGGTCCGTCCCTGTAGTGGGACATTAATGGGCTGATATCATGAAGGAACATCTACACTTATAATTGTCCAGGGAGGGAATCGAACCCAAGACCCCTGCAAGGCAGCTGCTTCCGCAACCGTCGCATCTAGAGGTAGTTTCATTTTTTTACTGCACCACGAGACAATAGCAATGCAATTAAATGAATCATTATGTGCTACAATGCACTGTGAAAGTGTTAAAAACATCGCATTGCGTTGTCATAAATATCACATTCAATCGGAAAATTAATGTAGCATGCTCATGCAATCTATCTGTATTTTGTTTGACGTTTTGGTACAGATTACACGGTGCAGAGTCAGTAGCTGAAACTTTAACTAAAATACAACTTAATGATTATATCTGCCCATTAATTTTCCACTGCAAGGACGGGCCTCCTCCCGTGACGAAAGGAATACTTGGCCTACTAATACCACGCTGGCCAGACGGATTGGTATAGGGTTTAATTTCAAGCTTTCCTTCTTTTCATTTCGTAAAGATAATATTGCTGGATAGTTCCTTAGTCGGTTTTTACGACGCCCATGGGATGAGATGGGGTGGTGACATATTGTATTCTTACTCCGTCGCCACACGGTGGCTTACTACGTCACCACACGGAGGAGGTACGCTTTAATTATAATGTGTAATTTAAAAGAGTTTTGACAAGTTCAAGCTTTTTACGAATCTACTCGTAGACTAAAGCGCCGATTACACTACCCTACATTTAGGGCCCTACATGAGGTAGTGCATTACATGAGGTAGGGCACTACATGAGGCAGTGCACTACATCGTGTAGGGCGGTCGGGACTCGCCAATCTCCGATATGTAGTGTCCATCCAGATCTAAACAGAGCTAACTCAAAAATTGACGTTTTCTACTTTTACACACAGTTTTTTATATTTTTTTAAAAGACAACTCCCGCACTAGGGATCATGCCCTGTGTCGCGAAGACCTTTTACAAACATGAATTAACGGACACAAAGAACACCCAGACCAGGACAATAATTTGTGGATCTCACAAATTATTGTCACACTTGAAACTACAGACACTTGAAACTAATCGTTAAAATAGAGACAACTCAAAATAAAATAACGAAAAATGTCAGATATAGTCAGTAAAATCAAAATAACTCCGAGGAGCGGAGTCCGTTTATTCAACAAAAAAGACTTCTTACGATATCTAGCGTTGTGTAGTGTTGATATATTTAAATCTATTTTCGTGGTCGATGCGTAACGAATCAAGGAATTCGACTGTGCGTAAAAGTCAAAAACGTCAATTTTTGAGTTAGCTCTGTTTAGATCTGGATGGACACTACATATCGGAGATTGGCGAGTCCCGACCGCTCTACATCATGTAGTGCCGTACACGATGTAGTGCAGTACCGCATGTAGTGCCCTAACTAATGTAGTGCACTACATCATGTAGGGCCCTAACTCATGTAATGCACTACATCAATTAGGGCCCTACATGTAGGGTAGTGTAATCGGCGCTTTAACCGAATGTTTATTATCATAACAACGATATGTGTATATTATATTGTCAAAAAGGATGGTTTAAAAATAGGTTTTTGTATATTTGTCCCGTTATTAATGCGATCCTATAAAAAATGTAGAGTCGCTGACAGTAAAATATATTCGAATATTATTCTAAAGAAAAAATGTTATATAATATTTTGATAAGAAAATATTATAAATAAACCATGAGAAGTTACTATAAATAGAATTCTAAGTAATATATTCATTCTTAATGTATTCACAGCAACACATCAAGCTACACAATCACCCAAAATATGTCTTATTACCAAGTCATAAGGTGTACTGAACATCTTAGTTTAAGTATTGGTGTATATACCCAGGGAAAAACATTTCAATGAAATAAAAATAAAATGGGATTAAAAATAAAACGAGCCTTACTTAATATGTAAGAGGCTGTATTAGAAAAAGGTTTTCGTTATTTAGATAGAATTGAGTCTGTTTACCTTTAGACACGTGCCGACAAAATTTTAACAGAATTTATATTAGGAGACATTGTTAAGTTGTCATTAAATTCACTGTTTTGTAAAATGTGATACAGTTTTCTACAAAAAAAAACCTTTGTACAGTATGAGGACATTGATAATATGATTGGCTTTTAAAGAAAGACAGACAACAATGAGGAAGCGAGAAAGTGAGATTATAATTTATTGACGATTTTTAAATTGTATATTATGACGTTAACAATAAGTGCTATATTTTGTTGCACTGCAATGACTTTTTTATCGAAGTGCAATGTTTCCGTCACCAGTTGAGTGTCACTTAGTAAGACATGATGAAACATACAATGTCAAATACAAGTAAGTAGGGATTCAATCTTTTATAATTTCAACCTTATGCCGAACGCTATAAGATACATTTTAATGTGATAATTTTCAAAACTTATGCTAAAATTACTCAGCTATTTTCGGTAATCGGATGTACTTTTCTTACTAATTGATTTGCTGTCTTTCTTTAAAAGCCAATCACATTATCAATGTCCCCATACTGTACATAAGTTAGGGTATTTTATTCTTAAAAGCGTTTTTAGGTATTGATTGTTTGGGTTCAACTTACCTTCACACATTAAATGCAATAGTATAAATTTAACTTCAAATAGTACAACGAAATAGTTAACACATTTATTTCAACGTTTTAATGTTTTTTACATAGCAGTGACTCTGATTGCTGACTCGCACAGGAAAACTCCCTACATAGTTTTTTATTCATTTTCTTCCTGGTAACAGTAAGCCTTCTGAGAAGGTCCAAAGTCAGCGAGACTATAAGTCATCACTGAAAATGTAATTACCAATATCTTTGGTTTCAATGAATACACAGTTTCAGTTCAGAATTCGGCTATCCCCACAGCTTGATCCATGGTATAAATGTTTTGCATAAAGGATAGTACAAAAGATAGACCATATTGTGCAAACTATTTATTTGCCTTTAAAGCTCTTAACGTTAAAAATGTTGAATCTGTTTAGAAAACATTTGAGCTTGCAGTTTTGCTCTCGCGTGACGAATAATAAACCGACCATTACGGAGGCTCTTGCATTGTACGTTGACCAACAGAGATATAATGCTGTATAATAAACCAATAGGAACGTCTTAGTAAGTGAGTAAAAATACAGGCAAATATTAACATAATTGTGAATTATCGTAGGGTGTCTTAGAAACCGACTAAGGGACTATCTATCCTTTACATAGAAAGAAGGAAAACTTGAAATTAAACCCTATACCAATCCGTCTGGCCAGCGTGGTATTAGTAGGCCAAGTCTCCCTCCATTACGGGAGAAGGCCCGTTCCTGCAGTGGAACGTTGATGGGCTGTCATGATAATGATGATGATTGTAATCTATGTTATGGTTTAAATAATGATAGGGTAGAAGAAGAGACGGACATTGATTCTGCGCTAAATAGTGACGTGCTTATATACTTTTTCTGTATACATTTGTTGTTACAACCTACTAAAGAATTTTATCCAGATATTATCTATACGAAAAAAGAAGACTTAAAACTTTTTACCAAACGAGTGTTAATTGGCCAATTTCGAATTCATTAATAGAATTTATTGTAAATATTATTAATCTAAGTAAACTAATCTTTACAAATTTCAAACAATAGGCGTATTTTTACCCTTTAATATAGAAAATAGATTAAAATGACGTAACAAAATAACTTCAAACATTACTTAATAATAACTTCAACAAATAAATGACATTTTGAAAGCAAATAAACAACTTTATAATAGCTTATAGTGTGGGTAGAGTCTGAGTTGAGTTCCGGTTCTAACAATATCACTTGATCAGATAACAGACCCTTACGCCATACTACAAAGGTCACGAAAACCCTTAAAGGCTTTCAAAATTTTCTGTACTTATGTAAAGTTATGCACAACCTTCATTCCTTCATGCTTTATCGTTTTAATCTACAATCTTTACTTTAATATCTTTAATTATTCGTGAAAGAAAATATATGTACTCGTATTTAGCTTTTTGCTTTGGGCAGCGTAGTATTGTTAATCCATCCATCCATCCATATCAGCCTATGCTACTGCTGGACATAGACCTCCTCCAAAAGTTTCCACTCTGCGCGGTCTTGTGACTCCCTCATCCATCAGCTTCCCGCCGTCCTAACCGTCGTAGGTCGTCGGTCCACCGTGTGAGGGATCTCCCCACCCTGCGCCTTCCGGTGCGCGGTCGCCATTCGAGAACTTTTCTTGATTGGTATTGTTAATCAATTTCATAAAATAAGGAGGGTCTCAATTCACGTGTTTTCTTAATGTTAGTTATTTGAGGAATGGTTTTGAAAAAAAAAATTGTTTTATCTGGTTTTAGAATTATGTAGCTTCTAGTTAACATACACAATTAAAAATGACATATTAAACACCATCAACTCAGCCAAAAGACGTGCGGAAATTATTTTTGTTGTGACGGAGGAGTAGACAAACAATATACAAAATGTCAACACTTTTTGTTTCCCCAGGTAAATCTACTATATAAAAATAAGTCGGGTTTTCCTTCCTGACGCTATAACTCCAGAACACACAAACCGATTTCCACGATTTTGCATTCGTTGGAAAGGTCTCAAAAGGACCGCGCAGAGTGGCTCCATGAGGTTTATAGCAAAGAAAAATCAGGAAAAATTTGAACAGAAAAGCGGGGAAATAATGCCCGTGCGAAGCCGGGACGGACCGCTAGTTATAATTATAAGAACATTTTACTTACTGTCCAATAATAACTAAACTATACATAAAGCTAATGATAAAGACATACCTATTTATTTATATACTTAATAGTAAAAACTAATTGCTCAAGTGCAATAAACTTATTCACTGCATTCAAGAGATACGAATTCGCACAATCGTCCGAAATAAACTCGAGAATTAATTAGAAATGTTATAGGGTTGTTGTTATTTAATGTCTTTATTATTTATAGTATTATTTTATATATATTAATATTTTTATTTAACTTCAGAGGTGAGTTAGAAATACAATTTAATTTACACATTACTTAATTTATGTAAAATTTACTACATTTTTTAACAATAGTTAAAGTTTACGCTAAGAGAAATATTATGAAGTGAATGAAAAACAACAGAATTTATTTTTAGAAAATCTTATACATATCCACCAGAACACCATAATATTATAATAAAAAGGCTTTTCTCTATTTTTAAAGTAAGTTCGATTTGAAAATTAGATATTTGTTATGAAAAAAAATACGGTTAATTACATGTTTTTTATTATCTAAGAAAATATTTTCAATATCTGCTTCTCCGAAGTCTATTGATACCTTCCTCTAACAACTTGTATAACTATAAATTTTCGTTACGGTTTTCCTATTCAAATATACTCAGTTAAAAAAATAAGTACATTATAAAATTCGGAAGAAAAAGAGTAAGTGACAGGCTTAATATATTAAAATATTAGCATTTAATGACACGCGACTGGAAATAATATTGTTATGAAATAAAAAACGCCAAACGCGCCAGAAGATAGAGATTTAATATTATTTAGTTCTGTAATTTGGTTTAATGTCAATGAAAATTAAAATTTTAGTTAATTATTCAAGTAAACGACATTTCATAAACATATTTATAATCTGTTGATATAAAAAAACAAAGTTAATGAGCATAAAACAAAAAGTATAAAAAATAATAATCAAAATTGGCAACCCTAGTACCAAAATTAATTCACAAAAGTATTCACAGACCCCAGCCTGCAGTTCCGAGTGATTTCAACTAATTAGAGTTTAAAACTAATATTAGATCTGTCTGATGGTGACCACTCAAACAGAGGTATGATTCTGTGAAATTTGTGTATTAATTATTCAAACTTCTAACTGAAAAGGTTCTGTTTTTGTTTCATTCCACAATCGTAGGTGGAAATTATTAAAATGTTAACTAAAATCAAAGTTATGGCGATTCTATATTTAACTTCATAAATATGGCCCTCTCACGTCTACATCGCGGTTTTGAATCTAGAATTTCAAAATTCAAGATGCAGGGCAACTGTTTCTGATATTCACAAACAAATTACCTTAGGCTGAATGTTATTTCTCTCCGTTAAATTGTTTTTGTAAAACTCTCTGAGACACGAAGATTCATTTCTTTTATTCCAACTTTTAAATGGAAGTAGTGTGTTAAGAAAATCAATTTGTTAGATGTAAGTGCATCAATGCAGGCCTGCTAAAATAACCCTGATAAGATAGATCAATATTCAGTTTTCGTCTCAGGCTTTTCTTCCTTTGCAGATACCAGGCATACCTTATCATTTATTTCCCTATTACGACACCTACGGGAAGATAATAGGTGCGGACAATTTTTGTTAAGCAATCCCAAAATACAATAAAAACAATAAACATTTGGAACAAACAAAAAGTAATAAGCAATTAAATTAGTATAACACGAAAAGCACTTGAACACGTTTACTCACTTTCGCACTCTACACACAACGTTTATTCGGAGAGAGCAAAATGAAACAAAATTAATTATTTAGGATTGTAGGATATAATTAAATCGACAACAATTGGAACAAAAATTTTGAAATGAGGGATCAGGTTCCAATAGACAATGGACGGACATTATCAGATAGTGTTAGATGTCAGATGTTAGATCATAATTATAACAGCCAATTAATGCCCCACTGCAGGGACGGCCTCCTCCCGTGACGGAGGGATACTTAGCCTACTTATACCACGCTGGCCAGACGGATTGGTATAGGGTTTAATTTCAAGTTTTACTTATACTAATGTCTTATTACCGTGGGTGTAGGCAGAAACTACTAAACAGTAAGAATTACGATCCTTACGAACCTACTTTATTTTATCTACATTTATTTATACATATTATCATACATGGGCATGTCAGTTCCGAGTACAAACGAAAGTTATGTTTAGATAGTAATTCTGTTTAACCAATATTTTACTCTAAACATAAATTACATAGAGTCCTAAATAAGTCCTTATACCTCTTTACGTAGGTATATTTTGAAGTTAATTTAGAAGGCATGTCAGGTATTTTGTTACATAATTTTTTATGTTCATATTCACTTATCATGAAATTATTACAGGTTCACGCAGATACTTTAGTGAGTGCTTTTATATGTCGCGATTAATGTCCTATGTCGAAAGATAGACTAACAAAACCTAACGTTACTACCATATTCCATACAGTGAATTATCTTTCAAGCCAAGATGTAAAGATTAAAGAAGGGGCCAGATACTAGACCAGTTTGTTGGCTAGGTGGTACTATCACTAAGTAGTTCTGACACAATAGTAAAACAATGTGAGTTTATAATAAATGGATCATACACAGGTCAGGAAAAGAGTTAGGTAAGAAAAGAGTTTAGGTCCAAGTTAAGGATACACAGTAGCTCGGCTGTAATCTAGCATTTCTGATATTACCAACAGGTAAGCCACTTTATTGCCTAACAGTTTCGATAATAATATAGCGATTACTACACAATAAAGGAAATTATATTATATTTAGAAATCAACCCAAAACGCTTGTTACAATGAAGGTGAAAATAATGAGAAAATCTGTCTCATTGTTTAAGTAGTGCAATCGTATCGGACTGTATAAAAGGCACCTTCATATACTAATACCTGGATACAACATTGTTATCTTAATTTGAGATTCTCGAAATTATTTAGTAAAAGGTTATTTTATTTGAGATTATGGTATTTTTCTATGTAAATAATTTAACTCTTACATCAAAATATTTTCGACTAGATTTTATTTCAAATGTATTATTTATATAGGTACATACATACTAATATTTGTTCGTGGCTTTGCTTGGTGAGATAAAATATATCTACAAAACTAATCCATAAGAACTCTCTATCTAAAAGAACGAAAAGAAAATAAAAAAAAAATTTACCTCGAGAGCCGAACTTGTATTTTGTTTTTTTTTTGTTTTTTTATCTATATATATAAAAATCAATGCCACTTTTCGTTGTAATTCCATAACTCAAGAACGGGCTCACCTATCCAAACCAAATGCTTAGGATTTGGTCGGCATATTTAGTAGATGGTTTATGTGAAGTTTGCACAAAATCGGTCGAGCGGTTCCTCATTTGTCACATTTTTTGTAATAAATGAATTCAATAGAAACTTTTTTCACAGAAACTTTTTTGAAGTTTTGTTGACAGGACAAGCACGTTGTTATGTCATTCATGCCGTCAGTTCATTTTGGACGTGGTTCGATTAAAGCATATTATCAGCGATAAATTTCTTTGTGTTTATTATTTTAGTCGAGCGGTTCCTCATTTGTCACATTTTTTGTCATAAATGAATTCAATAGAAACTTTTTTCACAGAAACTTTTTTGAAGTTTTGTTGACAGATAAATTTCTTTTCACATAATTGCATTTGCAGTGCATTCATACAAACGGTGAGTCCTGAATTTATGTGTACTTTTCTAAGTTGCCGTATATGATTTCACATGGCATCATATGCGACAGCTTCTTGGGAATTTGTTTTTTTTTTGTTCTAATTTTTTTTTTCGATTTTTAAGCGAAAACATATGTGCATACGGGAAAAATGCCACCAGCCAGACGAGCAAATATAGGTCGGCGAACGCGTAATGCAAATGATGTGGCATTACTAAGACGATCACAGACTGCAGATGAACGCGCACAAGCTAATGCATCGCAGCGTGAACGTAATGCACGCAATGGATTTGTTAACCCAGTACCTGTACTGAATCTTGCACGGCCATCACGAATACGTCGTGCCAGCACGCAGCACGCATCATTTCAGCCAAAACATGGCTGAAATGATGCGTGCTGCTTTTAATTACAACAGTCAGATTGATTATAGTATGTATGGATACATTGGAATGATGGACGCAATATGTCCACATTGTGATGCGGCTAACTTTCCAGGTGAAACGCCCGGCATGTGTTGTGCTAATGGCAAAGTGAGATTGCCAGCATTAGAAACTCCACCCGAACCATTGTATTCATTTATTTTTGGGACATCGCAAGCGTCGAAGCACTTTCTGAGTCATATTCAACAATACAATTCGGCATTTCAAATGACTTCTTTTGGTGCAACTAAAATTATTAGAGATAATTTTATGCCGACGTTTAAGGTAAATACTTCAACAGGATTATTCCATGTTTGTATCAATCTGAAGCATAAAGTATATTTAAAAAAAAACTGATATAAGATTTACCTAAAATTGTATACATGTTACAGATTCAGGGCCAGATTTATCATCAAGCTGGTTCGTTATTGCCATACCCCGACGCTGATCATCAATTTTTGCAAATTTATTTTATTGGTGATGAAAATCGTGAATTGGATCAACGTTGTGCAATTGTTTCGAATACAAGACGAGAAATTATTTGTGAGCTACAAAGGTTTTTCCATCAGCATAACGCATTAGTTCAATTGTTTAAAATTGCTCTCGATCGTATGCCAACTGATAATCACAAAATCGTAATAAGAGCTGATAGAACACCTTTTGGAGAGCATGCAAGGCGATTTAATGCACCAACAATTGATGAGGTTGCAATTGTAATTCTTGGTGATCAGTTTCAATCCCGTGATATTGTACTTCATCGTAGAAATGAGCAATTGCAACGTGTTTCGGAACTTCATCGTAGTTACGATGCATTACAGTACCCAATATTGCATTGGAAAGGTGACGATGGTTACCATATCAATATACCAATGATTGATCCACGAACAGGTAAATAATTGACCTATTTTTAGTGTGTTGACATTTCATTTCTACAACTTTCTAAAGTCACATTTTGTAATTATTTTCAGGTCTACATATACAGAAAAAAGTTAGTGCCATGAATTTTTATTCGTATCGATTGATGATTCGTCCACAAGAACAAAATTATATCTTAAAATGTGGTAAACTATATCATCAGTACATCGTTGATATGTATGCCAAAATAGAGACTGAACGTCTTAATTTTATTCGTTTCAACCAAGCAAAATTAAGATCCGAAGAATATATTCATTTGCAAGATGCGATAGCGAATGATGCTAATGTTAATGACATCGGACGTTTAACTATATTGCCATCTTCGTATATTGGTAGCCCACGGCATATGAACGAATATGCACAAGACGCAATGTCTTATGTACGAAAATACGGTCGACCGGATCTGTTCATTACATTTACATGTAATCCGCAGTGGGATGACATCAAGAACAATTTATTTGAAGGCCAGTCGACAACTGATCGTCATGACATTACAGCACGTGTTTTTCGGCGAAAATTGAAAGCACTTATGGATTTAATTGTGAAATTACGTGTATTTGGAGAGGTGCGTTGCCATATGTACTCCATCGAATGGCAAAAAAGGGGATTGCCGCACGCACATATATTAATTTGGCTGGTAAATAAAATAACTCCGGATCAAATCGATAACGTTATATCAGGTGAAATTCCTGATCAAACTGTTGATCCTGAGTTTTTTGATGTTGTCGTTAAAAACATGATACATGGTCCGTGCGGTGAACTAAATATGAATTCGCCATGTATGATTGATGGAAAGTGTTCGAAACGATACCCAAGACAATTGACTTCAGACACAATAACGGGCAATGACGGATATCCGTTGTATAGACGTAGATCACCTAATGATAATGGCAAAACGGCAACCATTAGAATGCGTAACCAGGACGTTGAAGTTGATAATCGTTGGGTGGTTCCGTATTGTCCATTATTATCGAAAATATTCAAGGCTCATATAAATGTGGAGTATTGTAATTCAGTCAAATCCATTAAATATATTTGCAAGTATGTAAATAAAGGGAGCGATATGGCTGTTTTCGGTGTAGCTGGTGATAATAGAAATGATGAAATTACTCAGTATCAACTGGGGCGCTATATTAGTAGTAATGAAGCTGTCTGGAGGATTCTGTCGTTTCCAATGCACGAAAGACATCCTGTGGTTGTTCACTTAGCTGTGCATCTTGAGAATGGCCAACGTATTTATTTTAATGAAGCAAATGCATTGGAAAGAGCAGCACACCCACCAGCGACTACGTTGACAGCTTTTTTCAAATTATGCGAAACTGATACATTTGCTAGAAATTTGTTATATTCCGAAGTGCCTCAGTACTATACATGGAATGTGTCTTCAAAAAAATTTCAAAGACGTAAACAAGGAACAGCAGTCGATGGGCATTCAGGCATTTTCAAAACAGATGCAATTGGGAGAATGTATACAGTACATCCAAACAATGCTGAGTGTTTTTATTTGCGATTGCTATTAGTTAACGTCAATGGCCCAAAATCATTTCAAGAATTAAGAACAGTCGACGGTCATTTGTGTCAAACATATCGTGAAGCATGTCAACTCTTGCATTTGTTGGAGGATGATGCACATTGGGATTCAACACTTAATGATGCATCTACGTCAGCTCATCCACAACAAATACGAATGCTATTTGCCATTATATTATCGACATGTATGCCATCAAATCCACTTGAATTATGGAACAAATATAAAAATTATATGGCAGAAGATATTTTAATTCGTATGCGTCATCATGCAAGAAATCCTGATTTGTTGATTTAACTTGGAAATGTGCAACGAAGCTTTGATAATAATTGAAGATATATGTCTAACGATTGCAAATAAAGCATTAGTACAATTGGGTATGACCGCACCAAATCGTCCCATGCATGATTTGTTTGATCGTGAATTGCAACGTGAGCAGGAATTCAACTGTAATGATTTGCGTTTATTTGTACAATCGAATATAACCAAATTAAATATTCAGCAAAAACATGTATATGATACAATCATGCAAGCCGTTTCCAATAATGCAGGTGGATTATATTTTTTGGATGCACCTGGTGGCACAGGTAAAACGTTCGTTATATCATTGATTTTAGCGACTATTCGATCAGATCAGAAAATTGCACTAGCACTTGCATCTTCGGGAATTGCTGCTACATTATTAGAAGGTGGTCGGACCGCACACTCTGCATTAAAATTGCCATTGAATGTACAGGTGATTGAAACTCCAACTTGCAATATATCGAGAAATTCTGCTATGGCAAAAGTTCTGCGATTAACGTCAATTATTTTATGGGATGAGTGTACAATGGCGAATAAAAAATCACTAGAAGCATTCAATCGAACAATGCAAGATTTACGTGGTAATCAACAGCTTTTTGGTGGTGCTTTGATATTACTTTCAGGGGATTTTCGTCAAACATTGCCTGTCATTCCTCGATCAACTCCTGCTGATGAAATAAATGCCTGCTTGAAGTCATCAGTTCTTTGGAGATATCTACAAAAATTGACACTAAACATTAATATGCGTGTTCACCTACAAAATGATCCAGCTGCCCATGAGTTCTCAAAACAATTGTTAGAAATTGGTGACGGCAAAATACAAATCGACAGAACCAACGGATTGATCGCTGTACCGAACAATTTTTGTACAATTGCGCAATCGATAGATGAATTGATTGAATGTGTTTTTCCGAATATTGTTCAGAATTACAGAAATCATGATTGGTTGACAGAACGCGCCATTTTAGCACCGAAAAACATTCATGTCAATGCCATTAATTTTCAAATTCAAGCCAAACTGCCAGGCGTAGTCACGAAATATAAATCAATTGACAGTGTTATGAATCAAGATGAGGCAATGAATTATCCAATTGAATTTTTAAATTCATTGGAGCCGGCTGGTATGCCACCGCATTGCTTGAATCTGAAAGTTGGTTCTTCGATTATATTATTGCGAAATATTAATCCACCAAAACTGTGTAACGGAACAAGATTGGCAGTGAAAAAGTTATTGCCAAATTTGATTGAAGCTACGATCTTAACTGGTAAATCAAAAGGAGAAGTTGTTTTGATACCGCGTATACCTATGATTCCAACTGATATGCCTTTTGAGTTCAAACGTTTACAATATCCTGTGCGTTTATCATTTGCGATGTCCATCAACAAGGCCCAAGGTCAAACACTTCACGTTTGTGGTGTGAATTTGGAGGAACATTGTTTTTCACATGGCCAGTTATATGTTGCCTGTTCCAGAGTCGGTACCCCCAGCCGTTTGTTTATTTATGCTCAAAATGGAAAAACAAAAAATATTGTTTATCCAAATGTTTTGGATTAAGTGTGTTGTAAATAGCTAGCAATTGATTTCGATTTTAAATAAAATATTTTTTTGATTAAATAAATGAATTTGATGTTCCGATTTGTTTATTTTATTTCACTTTATACGTAGCGAAGCACGTACCGGGCCGCTAGTATATCTATAATTTGTCTTTCTAAATGGAAACAAACTCTAAAAACATCTATTTTATATTAAAACAATTGTCAATTACGTTTATCTCAAGATATCTGTACTCTTATTACAGCGAATCAATTTAGCTTAACTCAGATTTTTAGTTAAATCGCTTTATCTCGGTATGGCAGGTACATTAAAGGGACTTTACAAAGAACTTCGTTTATCCCTTTTATAACAACGACACCTTATTCTAGTTAGGGATACCTTATTGAACGCTTTAAACAGCAGAATAAAATGATTAGCAACTATAAAATACTGCCCTGAATAAACTTAATAAATATGTAATGTTTTTATTAAAAAAATATAAAACATTTTGACCAGACAACCTGATTTGGCAGGAAACCGATGGATGAGGTTGGTAGAGGACCACACAAGGTGGCAATATTTAGAGGAGCTCTAGGTCCAGCAGTAGACTGATATCATGATGATAAACCTTATTCAAAAAGTTTTTGATTAAGTCGTAAAATTTATTTGAAATTCCTTGTCACTTCAAAATTAGCATAAATATGACGCACTAAAAATCAACTAGGTGGTGAATCTCTTTATCAAGAGGTCACCAAGCCTAAACTACTTTTAGTGTCCCAATCTATTCTACATGACGTGAGAAGGACAGTCCCGGTATAAGAACATAAGGCTCCGTCAAAGAAAAGAAAGTATCAAACGCTATAACCTTAACGAGTAGAGTGTTGTCATTATAGATATTACAGCTGAAACAATGAAGTATTAAGCCAAAGTTACTTAGCGGACAATATTATTTACATATTAACTCAAAAAGCTCGCTGGGATGCGGAGTATATGCAAAAAGCGGAGGTGTAGGACCGTGTTCTATGGCACGTTTAAAATAAATAGTAATGTCTCAACACAATCCCGTTCTATGGATGTCATAAAAGCTGTCTAAGTAAAAATTGGCTTATATAATTTCTTATAAAACAAAAGAAGGAAAACAGGACTTAAATACTACAACTAAGCGAGGTAAAATTACTCACAGTATTTTCCCTGTCACTTGAACAAGGCTATACCTGTACATTCCACTTCCGTTCGCGCGCGCTCGTCGTACGGTCGTGATAATTGCGTGCGCTATTATTGTAAAATTATTAAAATATGGCTCAGTGTAAAAAGTGTAAGCTGTTCGTGTCTAAAAGTAAAGACGATATAGTAAAGTGTAAAGGTGATTGCGATGGTTTATTCCATAAAAAGTGTGTGCGTAATAATAAGCAGTTCGCGGTTAAAGAAATGTGTGAGGAATGCGTGAAAAACGAAAGCAGCTCATCACAAAGCGATAAAGTGTACTGCACCCCAAAAATTACCGTAAACCCGAGTGAAACATCAGCTGAAAACATATTAAATGAGGTAAACAAAAAGCTAGAAGTAATATATAACATGGAAAAGAAGCTAATAGAACTCACTGAAACTGTCGATTTCTATGCAGAAATGTACCAAAACATGACAGAATTTAAAGAAGTTACAGAAAAGAAAATTAAATCTCTCGAACAAAAAAATACATTTCTTGAAAAATATAACAAGTCTCTAGAAGAAAGAGTTGAAGAATTAGAGAGGAATGAGAAAGAAAAATATATAGAAATATGTGGATTAGAAAACAAAAGCAACGAAAATACAAAACAAGTGGTACAAGAAGTGGCTAAAATATTATTACTCAATCCAGAAGAGGTTGAGGAAGCTGAGAGGGTAGGCAAACCAAAGTTGGACGACCCGCGACCGAGAATTGTTAAAGTTAAACTACGTACGAAAAATGCTAGGATGAAGTGGATGACAGCGAAGAAGGAACATATAATTACCAATCATAAATTATATTCGAATGGCAACGAGAACAGAATTTACATAAACGAAGATCTACCTAAGCAAAAACGACAATTACTGTGGTTAACCCGTAATAAACTAAAAGAGAAGGGATTTCTATACATATGGGTTCAAAACTCTAATATATTGGTAAAAAAGAATAACGAAGATAACAAAATTTATAACATCAAAACAGAGAGAGATTTGGACGACTTTTAATAATAATAATTTCCGCACGTGCATTCTTTCGAGTGCAGGTGTTCAAGGAACAGTACACACACCCTGATTTTTTATTTTTATAACATTCAATTCATTAATAAATGAGTCACTTTTTGTGACATCAAGCTATAATAGATTTAATAACATTGAAGAATTAAATAAATACTCTCACAAACACACGGGAATTCATATTATTCACCTTAACATTCGTTCGCTAAGAAAGCATTTTAATGAATTACTTGTTTTATTAGACAGGAATAAATATGAAATAGATATAATTATACTAAGTGAAATAAACATAAAACAGGAAGAACTATCATTTTATAACATATCTGGATACGAAACTCACATAATGACAAGGGAAAATAAAAGAGGAGGAGGAATTTTAATATATTCAAAAGATGAACTTGGGTTCACAGCAGAGATGGTGGATGATTTTGCTATGGAAGCATTACACGGCAAAATAAAACACTTGAAGTATCCATTACACATAATAGCGGTATATAGGCCTCCAAATAAAAATAAAAATCATTTTAACGAAGAAATTGAAAAAATCATTAAAAAAATACCACCATCTGAAAACCTCATTTTGATAGGAGACACAAACTTTGATTTAATGAAAAACGATGTGCATATTGCTAAATACAAAAACACCCTGTGTGGATGCGGCCTGCAGTGTCTAATTCCTAGTAATGAAGTGACGCGCGAAGCAATAGTCAACGGTCGGAGAGAGACATCGTGCTTGGATCACGCATGGGTGCGAGAGGGACGGAATACGCATTCCACGGCGTATGTACTAGAGTCATATTTATCGGATCATCATGCGATTGGTTTACTTGTCGATTTAAAACAAAATAAGTTAAATGTAAATAAAAACATTAATAGTGTTAAGGAAGTGATATGTGATAAAATAGTTAAACAAAAATTTGATAACTATGATTGGTCTCATCTATTATCGATAACGTGTCCTCTGACTTTGTATACAGAATTAGTGACTATATTTCATTTAATATATAAGGAGAGTACTATTATTGTAAATGAACATAATAAACGTAACACACAACCCTGGGTAGATAGATATTTGTATAATATGTTAAATAGAAGAGATTATTTATTTAGAGTATGGAAACAATCGCCTAAAGATATGAGTAAACGGTTGGAATATACTAGATTTAGAAATAAAGTTAACAAGTTAGTGAATGAAGCTAAGCAGAAGTATAGGCAATCAGAAATACAAAAATGTAATGGCGATTATAGAAAAATATGGGCAAATATAAACTCTTGGCTGGGCAGGGACAAAATCAATCTAGACAGTGTAATATTAAAATATTTAGGTAAACATGATAATACTTACAATATATGTACAACATTTACTAAAACATTCACAAATGAAATAAAAAACATTAAACACAATTGTAATTCGAATTTTTTAGATAGAACAACATATACTAACCCTAGCTCAGTCACTTTTAGATATAATAAAGTTAACCCGTTAGATGTAGAAAAAATTATTATGTCATTATCATTAGAAAAAGCCCCAGGAGTAGACAAAATAAGAGTACAGGATATTAAATATTTATGTAAAATAATGAGTCCAATATTAGCAAATTTTGTTAATATGTGTATGAGTCAGGCAGTTTATCCGGACCAGTTAAAGTTTGCTATTATTCGGCCTTTATACAAATCTGGTTGTCACTTAGAATATACAAACTATCGACCCATTGCAATATTATCGGTTGTTGATAAAATTGTAGAAAAATTAATTGTAGGTCAAGTAAATGGATTCCTTGAGTGTAATAATTTATTGTCGGACACACAGCATGGCTTTAGGAAGGGGCGCAGCACTAATACAGCATTGACAAGTTTTGCCGATTACATAAACGAGAACCTAAATTCAGGTAAGCAAGTTATAGCCCTTTTTATAGACTACAAAAAAGCGTTCGATACGCTGGATCACAATGTGTTACTACAGGCTATGGACGAATGTGGTATACGTGGACCCACGAAAGACTGGTTTCAAAATTACCTCACAAACAGGAGAATACGCACCGTAGTAAATAACGTCGCAGGAGACGAGGCTATTGTCGATCTAGGCGTCCCGACCGGCTCTGTGTTTGCGCCAATGGGTTATATAA
The DNA here is from genome assembly GCA_905475405.1 of Schrankia costaestrigalis. Lineage (NCBI taxonomy): Eukaryota > Metazoa > Arthropoda > Insecta > Lepidoptera > Erebidae > Schrankia > Schrankia costaestrigalis. The sequence continues at coordinate 20,917,715 of FR997831.1, read as the reverse complement.
TGCATGTAAACAGTGTTAGCAATGTAGTAAGTAGGTGTCGAGTATATATGTATGCGGATGACATGTGCATAATGTATGGATCTAAGGACGTGTCTGAAGCACTAGAAAACATACAAAACGACTTTACCATGATAACAAAGTGGGCACACGACAATGGAATCATTTTAAATTTAAATAAAACTAAATATATGCATATATACTCGCCCTACAATCAAAAAGCTAAAAACGTAAACAAGGACAATTTAAAAATAATAGGCCACACATATGAATGTTTACATATTAACAACATTAACTGCACTTGCTCCTATATACAATCTGTTGATACATACACTTACTTGGGCCTAACTGTGGATACACATTTTAACTGGAAGCCACATGTTAATCAGGTTTGTGATAGGTTGAGGTCAGTATTAGGCAAAATGTATCAGCTTAAGCAAGTCATAAACAAGCCCACTATGTTAATGATATATTACTCACTTGCAGACTCTGTATTAAGCTATGGCCTAAGTATATATGGTCGCACATTTGTGTCATACGTGGAAGAAATAAAAGTTATTCAAACAAGGCTTATTAAATATTTAGTAAGTAAAGATGTCAAAATAATGTGTAACAAAGACTATAATAAATTGTATCCCTTGTGTAAAATATTACCTATAGACTTAAAAATTAAATTCCTTATAGCCATTGAACAATATTATACAGATATATATAAAATAAGGATAGAAAATAAATATAATACTAGAAATGTAACAGAAAAAAAATTAATTAAACCAAAAATTAAAAATTATTACGGAGAGAGAATGTCTGAATACATAGTACCTAAAATATATAATGAGATAGATATGTTAAGAGAGGAACCAAAACTCAGTATTGATAGAATTAAGCAAATGTTAAAGAGATGGTTGCTCGGTGAGTGTGACCCCACCATCAGTGAGGTCCATTACAGCGAACAATAAGAAAAAATAAAAACTGTTTTAAATTATTAAGTGATAAATATTTAATTGTTTTATTGTTTAAGTTAATGTATAGATTTAAGATAACTATGTGTTATAATTTTATAAGTATAAGGTAACGAGCGTATCTCGCCAACAAGCTGTCGCTTGGCGAGGAGTTTTATAATTTGTAACTGTTTATTTTTATGAATAAAGATTTAAAAAAAAAAAAAAAATTATTTAGTTATTAAAATAAAACTTATGGGAATAAGAATTGAAAAACATAAAATGAAATGAATGATGATGTCTTCTTAGAATTTTATAACGGGATAAAAAGAGCGTTAACCTATTTTCGCTGAGATTAAAATTTCAATAACAGGAAAATATTTAATTTAGAGACAAGGCTGTTGTGACTAATAATACACAATAAAAGAACATTAACTCGTAAAACTAATCAATATTATAATATTCACGGATAGTCACTTAGTTGGTTTTTACGACACCCATGTGATGAGATGGGATGTTACCACCACCATATTGTATTCTTACTCCGTCACCACACAAAAAACTGTACCGACTGAAGTCCGCTATTTTTAAGCAACCCACAGTTTCATTGAGAAATTCGATTCGTTCGTTTACCCTTCGTTTAATTAAATTGTGATAATTATAAGGGAATATTTCTGATTGGATATTCCAAATATTCGTTGAACGAAAGGTCCAAAATTTTGCGTTGGGAGTTTGTGGTTCTTTAAGAGAATAATTGTTTTCCTACCCTCGTTTGTTTTATAATTACAATGATTGATTGACACTGATTAAAATTTTGATATAAATAAATTAGCATTGTCATCATTAAAATTTAAATCGATAGAATAAACCTTTTAGTGAAATATAATTTGATGTGCTGTGTGGCATAATAGTAATACTATTTAATACGGGTCTTACTCGCGGTATATACTAATTAGCCTAGATACTAGTAAGATAAATACCTAGGTTTTTCTCCGACGTTTCGGCCGACTTGCAAGGGCCGTGGTCGCGGAGGGACTAGTGTCAGCGGAGCGTCGTACTTCCCGTATAAAATAGTATTATGTATATAAATCGCGATAGTTTAAAATCTGGCATAATAGTGTTCTAAATTATGGTTGCTACGCAGAGTTCTCAGGTTCAATTGTCATGAAAATCAATGTGTCGCAAAGTATTTGTTGGCCGCCACCGGCTACACGTCTGTGGTGCGTCTTTACAAAATTTATGAATAAATATAAATAAATAAATAATCCTCACACATTCACACATCGTTACCTAGTCCCAAACTAAGCAAAGCTTGTACTATGAGTACTAGACAACGGATGAACATTCTTAAATACTTTTTTTTTGTAAATACATACATTACATGGAAAACACTCAGACCAATGCAAACATTATGTTTATGCACACAAAGATTTGCATTAAGCGGGAATCGAACCCGAAACCTCTGCGTAGCAGCCATGCAATATACCGACTGCGGCACAGAAGTCGTCAAAGAACAATGCTCAAAAATGTATGGACACCGTCCCCACTTTGTAGCACTTTAAGATATATTGTTAATCGAAAGGTATTAGTCATCTCTCTATTTTATTGTATGACAGCAAAGCTCAAATGTGTATCCGAAAAAAGTTATATCGACATAAAGAAACCGAAATCAGTTACAATGATAATTATATTATTGTTCATGATGTTTCTTTTATTTTAATTAGTACTATTGGATGAACTTATTCTGAGTTTTGAAATGACTCCCGCTTTTTGTAAAGTGGCCATGGACGGTTTTTAGGAGTTTTCAAATAAAAATACCTTCATAATCGCAACTTTTATTATAACATTAATCAGTATTTTCAGTGTCTATTACAATATTGTCCCAGGCACTGGCTGGCCCATTGAAATTGTCTAAATGCCTTCCAATACCAAAGTACCACACGATACTGACGCCATGCGCGCAAGCACCAACTGTTTTCATAGCAGTTGCATGAACAATAATATGCCTGAATGGCGTTTATATCCTGTGCGTTATTTAAAATCAAATACCTGTAACAGGTCGCATTTGACCTATGTTTGGATAAAATTCGACCCTCAAAAGAGTGCAATCTGCCGTGTTTATACCGTATTGCTTCATAATTGGGCTTGGAATTGCACCAACTTTTATGTTGCAGACGCCGCCACGTAAATGTTCGCTAACATAGGAAGCTGCTAGTTGTAAGTGTGATATGTCCCCAAACTAAACAAAATGGTATCCTCGTTTGACAATTCAGGGAACGGTATATTTATGGACTCATCAGTTAATGTTCTGAACGTAGCCCGCTGCCTGTAACGTAGTTACCCAAGTCATTGTTGATGTGAATTCTGCGATAAATTCGTTCAACGAAATCTGTGGTATAGACACTGTCATGGAAAGGCTCCCTGAATGTATTGAGAAGCGCACCAGCAATTCGGTAGTCTGTGAAGAGATGAGGAAGTGTTAATACACTTCCTCATCTCTTCATTCAATAATTTGAATACTACATTCCTGAACATTTTAAAATCACGTTTAAATCTCCCGTTTATGGCCTCAATGACCCAACGGACAAATTGTTACTAGATGGGATTTATTTGGTTCTTCATTTGTGAATCTGCGTCCAACGCCCTCAGCGAGTGGCTCTAGAAATGGAGGATAGCAGTCAACCCCGAAAAGAGCCAAGTGTTGATGTTTCACAAGAAAAGGAGCCACAGCAGAATCAAAAAGTTCGGCTCCCCGATCCCTTGAGCGAGGGTAGCCAAATACCTTGGAGTCATACTCGACGATAAAATCTCCCTCCGTCCCCACCTAAACATGGTTCGCAAGCGGGGCTCGTTTGTGATGGGACGGCTGCACTTACTCCTTCCAAGTTAGGATATATGAGACTTGTATTAGGCCAATCATGACGTACGCGTGCGTAGTTTTTGCACACCTTAGGCCACATAACAGGGTCCATAGGTTACAAACAATTCAGAATAGGTTCATGCGCAAAGCGACGGGACCATGCGTGTTCATGCGTATGCGTACCATCCAGCAACACATGAAACTCTGTTCCCGTGATCCTGTTGCTACTTTGAAACGGCTGCCACTCACCTCAACCAAATAGTGGTTAAGGCATCCGGGTACATCCCCTCTAGAATATCCAAAATTAGAAGACCTAGACATGCTCTGGAAGAGCCGGGTGATAGGATCGCGATCGCCCAACATAGAGCTCACACGGCTCGCGAAGCCACAACAACACGTCCGCGGTTCCGTCCTCGCCGCCGAGGCAGGAATACGCGCCGCGTTCGCTCCTAGAGGGCGTGCCTTCCGCACATCCTGTTAGTCGGTGACGGTCCAGGCCGAGGTTCGTGCCCCACAGGGGGTGCCCCTGAGGCATGACACTTAAATGTCTTAGGTTGAGGGCCATCCGCCCCCACACCCAGCGTAAAGTTGTAAATGTCCCAAGAGACTAACTACTTACTCGGGCCAAAAAAGAAAAATCGGGTCATTGGGCATATACGGCGCGTAATAATAAATAAATAAATAATCTTTTATATTTTTCTTATATTCTACACTGTTAATTATGTATTTTATTGGCTATAATTTCGAAAAAGTACAATAAACAGCAACATAATATAATATAATAACATAATATCTGTGGAAGCTTGTTATTGGCGTTTTGTTACTATTTTTAAGTTTATTTATATCATAGCTGTAAGCCTCCCAAACATGTTAAAATAAAATAAATAAAATAATTGTGACTGATTTCGGTTTCTTTAAAGCGATATAACTTTTTTCGGATACACATTTGATATTTGCTGTCATACAAAAAAATGATCAAAATACTAAGGCCTTTCAATTAACATAGGTTTTAAAGTGCTACAACCTGGGGACGTTTTGAGCATTGTTCTTTGTCCGTCGTTTATGTAAGTGAACACTACGCCACACTAACCAGTCAAGCAGAGCTTATACTACGCTTATACCAGACAGTGTATTAACATACTTATAAATTTAATTTTTTGAAAAAGTATTCATTAAAAATTAAAATAAAAAAAGAACCAAAAAAATTCAAGTTCTTTTGTAACACGCACAGAGATTCTCAATGAGCATTAAACGGGCCTGATTTTTTTATCTACAATTGTATTAATTTATACCTCACACAAGACAAAGTAAGACCGCTTAATTTTGTACAAAAGATCTTTTAATTTATAATGTTTACTTCAATTCATACTTGTATTCCCAGAAGCTCATGTTTATGTCTTGGTTATCTTGACATTTTATTTTATTACAAGAAGCTTAGATATCATGTTTACAATGTCCAATTTGGAGAAAGTTAAATAAGATACATTTTTACTTTCCCTTGTTCTTTGTTCGCTAATGAGATGTTTTCAATGAAGCCTTATAAACAAGGTCTTTACCCCTAAAGAAAGACTTTTCTTGGAAAAGTATAAATAGATAAAAAAAAGTAAAAGTAAAAAGCGTTTATTAACAAAAAAGAAATAAAACAAATTGTACAGTATCCTTTGTCACCACACTAGGCAAGCCTGTCCTGTGGGTACCAAAACAATAAAGTTTACCAGTGTGTTAAGTTCATACAACATCAATAAATTACTTTGCTTATACTATATAAAATTCCTAATATCTACATTTTTGATGTATGTTTAAACAAATATAATTAACAAGGTCTTCTAATAATATTTTTGTTTGATGAACTAATTCACATCAAATTGAAAGGTATAAATAACCTCTAGCCAGCCTTTAGTTTCATCGAATTGAGAGTTCACACAATAAATAAAAATGAGTATTAAATTTAGTTGCATTCAGAGACCTTTGGTTCTGTACTAATATAATAACATACTTTAATAGTATTAAATACATACATAAACTCACGCTTTATCCCGTCCGGGGTACGCAAAGACGACAGAACGCCACTTGTATACAATACTATTACTATTACTTGTAGTATTACAATACGTAAATTATGATATTAACAAGCTCCAGTCATCAGAAAACGTTGACGAGGGTGACCTAGATGCAAATGATGGGATGCCTTCGAAATTAATTGTCAAATCAAAGACAAATATTACCGAATAATTTGGCGAAAGTTAAATAAGGTACACAGAGGCACAGTTATTAGGGACGGACTAAAAAAGGAAAAAGATAATCGGAAAGGTTGAGAAGGTTTTCTAAATCTGTCAAACTAATATAGGAGTGGAAGCAGAAAACAGAATGAGCTAGATGCCTTCGAAAATTATTGATAAACAAAAGCCACGGATGGTAAAAATATTGACGATATAGGCAGCATAGGTCAACACCAAACACTGTAGCAATATAAGATAGTTTTAAGTGTTGTGTATAGTTATTAGTTGATTGCAGATTTCTAACTGTATTTCATGTTATGTATTATTATGTAATGTTTAATCTGTTACTGTACCATTGCAATAAAATAAAAAAATATGATATTTAGTATTATCTCTGTGTTGCATGCTTATAAATATAAAATGTTTACAAGATGTAACCGCGGCATACTATAGCTTGGATTTTGCTTAAGGTTTTAGGAAAGCTTGCAATGGTCATGGTCTCCACTGGAAATATTTGCCTTGGAAGCTGCAGTTTCAAGTTATACTTTGTAGATTAATATCTTAATTGAAAAAAAAAACAACTTCATAAAACGAAAAAGGTTTTAAATGATTATAACTATTAATAGCGGTACCCTAAAATAATATTATACCTTTACGTGTACAATTTATTTCTGATGGCCGAAATTTTTATCACAATGCGCTCTAATGACTATGATCAAAATATTTAGTAGTAATAGCACTATTGTATTTCCAGCCGAGTATTGAACTATGTTTGACACTTATATTTTGCGCTATTTTTATCTCTGAGACAGTATAATATTACTATAGCTAAGTATCTTATAATTAATATTTTACTTTGAAGATACGATTATTTATGTAAGTAAGTAGTCCGTGTGGTGACGGAGTAAGAATACAATATGTCACCACTCCATCTCATCCCATGGGTGTTGTAAAAACCGACTAAGGGACTATCCGTGAATATTATCTTTACGTAATTAAAAGAAGGAAAACTTGAAACAAAACCCTGTACCAATCCATTTGGCCAGCGTGGTATTAGTAGGCCAAGTATCCTTTCGTCACGGGAGGAGGCCCGTCCCTGCAGTGGGACATTAATGGTAAGTTTACCAAGAAGGAAATTCCACTGGCTAGTTTAAAATAATTATACTAAGTAAACACATCTTGTGGTTTTAATAACATTTAATAAGACCTCAGAAAGGTTCCGTCGTCGCAGTCATTGACTTTTATTGTTATGGGATCCCTAGAAACGACAATCTATGTAAATTTTTGCTGAATCAGCTACTGTTTCGGTTTACCGTAATAGAATAAACTATACAGTCTTTGTCCAGTTTAGGCAGCTTTATATTATGTTGTACTTATGCTTAAATTTTTTTTTTTTTTTTTTTTAATCTTTATTTTTAAGGGGGTTTACTCCTAAGTATGAGTATGTCACCCCCGTAATAAATCATACATTATTATTAAATACAAATATTAAACATAAACATTACAAACTTCTTCTCTTAATTCCTATTAAAGTAATTTTGTATAGCATTTTGGCTTTTTCCGACAATGGAAAAGTCAAAATGCTATTGTACCAACCAACATAATTAATGTTAATATTAAATACCTCCAACATAGTTTTTCTAACTTCTTCGTTCCGGACACATTCCGCTAGAATATGTGGCACATCCTCTACTACATCGCACTCAGTGCAGTTAGGTGACGTAGTCTTGCCCATTAACATCGCGAATTTATTTAGCGGAATATGCCCGGATCGAAGTCTGAAGCTTGTTACAATGTCCTGCCTTCCCATGCCACTTTCCGCAAACCACGGAGTCTGGAGCAAAGTCGGTTGAATGGTCTTGTACCAGATGCCTTTAGATAGTGATCTTTCGTCAAAATGCTCAGACCATAATCTGAGGCACTTCTTTTTGGACACATTCAAGTTGTAAGTATAATGTGGGGCAACATCTAGACGAACCCCATCCTCGATAGCATCTTTGGCCAACCGGTCAACCTCCTCATTACCCTGCAGTCCAACATGTGAAGGCACCCATTGTAGTATTACAGTTTTACATTGTCTTTGTAATGATAATAACGATTTTATAATATTATATGCCAGTGGAATGCCCCTATACACAGTAGCACATCGCATTATGTGTTGTAGGCCACTTTTAGAATCTGTTAAGATAACAAATCTATCATAATTAATTGATTGTATATAAGAAATTGCCTCAGAAATCGCTACCAACTCACAGTGCATTATAGATATAATCTCAGGCTTAATTGATAATTTTATACTACTAAGATTTTGAACATCAAAAAAAGCAGCACCAGATCCCTGATTGTCCTTTGACGCATCTGTATAAATTTGGTAAAATCCCTCATATTTTGTATTTAAAAATTCATCACACATTAGGAGAATATCACTTTTATCAAACTGCCATTTTGGACGATTGATTTGGGGAATGTTAGTACTAATAAATATACTAGGGTCAATATTAGTGACCCACTCATCTAAAGCAAACATATCTAACTGATTACTAATATGCATCGGGGATTTTTCAATTTCTTTTAGTACAGATGCTAGTAAAGGTTTTTTCCTTCTTCTCGAAATAAAATTCTCACAAAGGTCGGCTAATTTAATTGTTATTTGATTTATAGGGTTATTTTCAATAGATTTTGATTTAATTAGAAATTTATAAGCCAAATATGTACGTCTAACAAAGAGTGGTTGGAGCGCCAATTCAGACTGCATCACATGAATAGGAGAACTCTTTATAAAACCACCTATTATACGCATAAATTGATTTTGAACACATTCCAACTTCATCAGGTTAACTTTTGAACTGGTGTCGTATAAAAAACATCCGTAGTCTATACGGCTCCTTACAATAGCTATATATAAACGTCTTAAATGTATCGGATGAACACCCCAACTCACTCCATTTAAAACTTTAAAAATATTTATAAATTTTAGACATTTTTCTCTTGTTTCGTTAATATGCTTTGTCCATTTAAGACCTTGATCAAACCATATCCCCAAATATTTTATGCTTGAAACATTTTCTAAAAGAATATTATTATTGTATATTTCTACTTGTAAGTTTTCTGTTCGTCCATTATAAAAAACACAGACTTTGCTTTTGCTCGAAGATAACTCTAAACCTAACTGATTGATTAATTGTTTAAATAAATTTAGACTATTTTGTATAATTTGAGCCCCTAAATAAACCTGAGAACAAGAAGTGTATAAAATAAAATCGTCAGCATATTGTGTGATGTAAACGTTCGTTTCCAATAGCTTGCATACTTCTATCGTAGCCACATTAAACAATAGAGGTGAGAGGGGGTCACCCTGCGCTAAACCTAGCCCGGTAGTCCTGCTCAAAACATATTCGTCTGTTTTAATTTTTATGTGTCTTTCTTTCAGGAAATTCCATAGATATTGACATAGCTTGCGTCCAACGCCTAACTGATGTAATTTTTCTAGTAGCACGTTAACATTTATATTATTATAAGCATTGTCAATATCTATGAAACAGCCTATGGTGTATTTTTTTTCAGAGAATGCAGACTGAATTCTGGAGACACAAGTACTAAGACTGTCTAGGCAACCTTTAGTCTTCCTAAATCCTACAGTATTGGGAGAAAACATATTATTTTTTTCTAAAAACCATTCTAGCCGTCTATTTAATACTAAATGAAATATTTTACACAGACAGGACATTAAAGAAATAGGCCTAAGGGATGATACTTCTGTAGGTTCCCTTCCTGGTTTGGGTATTGGAATAACTCCAATATCTCGCCACTGTGTTGGTACGTATGAAGAACAAAGAAAAGTATTATATAAATGAAGTAAAATACGTTTGCCATTTTCTGGTAGATGTCTAATCATAGAATAAGAGATATCGTCGCATCCAGGAGATGTATCCTTAGTTTTAATACATTTGACTAGCTCCTGTATGGAGATTTCAGATTCCATTTTTGAATTGCTATTGTAAAAGTTTGGAGTGTTAGGACATGAGTAGTCTGGTGCCAAACAGTGTAATAACTTATCAGCTCTATCCCTATCAACATACGTCAGAGAAGACTTGAAACCTTTTAGCCAACGCATTTTACGCCACATTTCCCCACTTGAAACATTGTCATTCACCGAAGAACAAAATTTTCGCCATTCCTGTCGTTTAGCTCTACGAATAAGCCTCTGTGCATTTCTTATTTTATCCTGAAGCATATTTAAATTATAGGGAGTTGGGTTACGCCTGAAACTTGCTAAAGCTAGTCTTCGATTAGCTACAGCTTCTGATAGTTCAGAACACCAGTAGGGTTTAGGGGAGAATTTTGACTCAGGGTTTTGGTTTATTTTAATTAATGGAATATGAAGATCCGCTGCCAAATTAATATAACTTATGAATTTATCGTATGCCATCTGAGGGCATTCAGTAGTATCAAAATGATAAAACATATCCTCTAAACATCTACTATACGAATCCCAGTCAGCTTTCTTATAATTTCTCTTAATACATAAAGACTTATTAACGCTTATTTCAAAGTACATTTTGATAATTATATGGTCGCTTCCAAGAGTCTCATTAGAAACATTCCAATTACAAGCTAATGCGATGTCCGCTGATACCAAAGACACGTCTGGAGCCGACTCCTGCAATACCCCATTTACCAATTTGACCCGCGTATTATTTCCATTATTTATAACTACAAAGTTATTGTCTATTAAACTATCTAAGATTATGATACCTCTCCTATCAATCTTGTTGGACCAGTTGGAGTGATGTGCATTTAAATCTCCTAAAATTAATGTTTTCCTGTTAAATGTCGCAAACAAATTATTCCAATCACTAGCTTCAGTACGAACTGACGGAGGGCAGTACACCGAGACTATATCTTCAATTAACGGAATACCTACAAGCCTGACATGTATTAATTCAATCCCCGAATTAGTTGACTGTAACTTACCTAAATATGCCTTAATAGAACTGTGGATAATTACCGCCACTCCACCATATGAGTCCAATCTGTCACGACGAAAAATATTGTATGAATTTATTCTAAGATTATTTTCATTTCCTAGCCATGTTTCAGAAATAGCAGCAATGTGAATTTTATCTTGTATTAGTAATGACGATAGTGACTGTATCTTTGGATTCAAACTTTGGGCATTCCACTGCATAATATTAATTCTGTACTTATTTGGGCCGTTATCCATTAGCAAATTTCATAAAAAGTTGCATAAATGGTGTTTCTGACATATTATCTACTACTAGTAAAATTAACCACTGAATCCCTAGTTTAAGTACATTTTTAACTTTTGTTTGATATGAACAATTTTGCTTAAAAATAATATCCTTTAATCTTAATAATAATTCCGGAAAAGTTACTCGCTCGTTCAAATTTTGCTGTTCTTGATTATCACATTGTCTTGGCTGTTCCGTCTCAGAGTCATCATCGTCAGCTGTAGCCCAATCTGAGGTTTTATTAAATTTATTTTGTATATTCTTTGCTAATCTTTTATGCTTTTTCTTGCTTGTACTTTCTTCATTTAAAGTGTTGTCTGTACTAGGAATTTTCATCACTTCAGCGAATGTGGGAGTATTTGTACTAGAATTAACCGCTACATTGACCACTTCAACCACATAAGGATCACTCAACACTGGTTCTTTATTTTCATCATTCCTAGTATTAGAGGGTGGGACATACATCTCCAGCGCTATTTTATAGGTGCAGTTAAATTCTGACATAATATCTCGGATTTTCTTTTCCTTTATAAACACAGGGCAGGACTTAAACATCGACATATGTTTGCCACCGCAGTTAGCGCATTTGAATATATGTGTATCACAGTTCTCGTGATATAGCGAGCACTTAGGACATACTATCCTATTAGTTGGGCATGTCTTACTCAAATGTCCAAACTTCCAACACTGAGAACACTGCGAGACTGGGAATACGTACGACTCGACCCTAATTCTTAAATTGTTTGTAAACACATAAGGTGGTAGGACATTCCCTTTAAAACAAAGTCTAACTGCCTCACTTGGGCACCAGCCTTCCTTTGCATCCCGTCGCTTTAATCTTTTCACTGAAACTAGTTCTATACCTTCCGGGCAGCTTAATTTATTTAGTATTTCATTTTCTTGTAATTCCAATTCAACATCTCTAATAACTCCATATGAGAAGTTCACCTCTGAGTCTTTGCTAAATCGCCATCCTTTCTGAATAAGATCGTTACATAAACAAAGCCTATCAGCATTTACTTCATCCTCAAATTGTATTCGAACCCTGAACGGATTAAGGTATTTAACTTTTAAAACATTTTTTATTTTATTTGATTGTAGTAATTGAGCCAGTGCAAATGACTTCGGTAGTTTTTCTATACATGAGATAGTAACTTTATATTCATTATTTACTAAATTCTTATTTTGTCGTGACTTTTTGCCCCTTATTTCAATCCATTCCTCTTCCGAATGATTATCTTCTCTTACTCTTTTAGTTGGTCTGCTCAGCTGTTCTATCTCCTCACCTTCGTATGTATTAACTCTTTCCATCTCCATAGACTCCTCTTCATGTATATTATCACAATCCGATAACGTAGTCATTGTATAAACACAATAAGCCGGGCGGGGCGCGCGGGGCAGCCAGCCGCGTCGTCCGACTGCGCGGCCGCACTCGGAACCGGTTTAATTCAACGCAGAATACGAATAATTAATTAATGCAATAAATACATCTACCTCGTACGCGTGTCGATACGAGACTGTACTTATGCTTAAATATAGACAAACTATTGTTTACGAATAAGGGTAGGAAGATATTATTAAGCGTTATGTATTTTGATCCATATAAACTTGCTTTAGTTATTTGCTTTTAGTAAGTATATTATTCTTTTAAACAAATCTTTATAATAATAAAGATTTGATATGAAGATTTGAAGAAAGACTGGCATAATATGATGCCCGGCCGTCCATTCTGAATGCTACTTTACTTTTTTTGAGTGTGATCTATATAAGTAATTAATTCATCATATCAATTTAAATATTTCCCCCTAGTTTTCATTTTATGTGAGAGATAATGTAACTATTAAGTAGAAGTAGCTGCCTTTTACGTCCCTGTCAGTATGATTTGAGATGGTAACGCCCTATTTTCTTAGTAAATTATACAAAAAGTGTGTGGTCACCGACATATACAGTGTAGCCGTATATAATATGTACAAAATAACAAGTTTTTTTTATTAACTCACAAAAAAAAAATGAAGTCTCGGGTACTTCGGGTTTTCTTCTGACGTCTTTCACGCATCTTCGGAAAAGGATCTAAGCCACTTAATCAGGAGTGTTTAAGGACATTGACCTGTCAAAACTCCAATAGCTTAGCGGATATTGCCTCTTAGACTAGTTACGTATATCTTAATAATTTCTAGGGGTAATTGGTAACCACATCTGTTACATTTGTCATAAACTTAGAATAGTTTACTATACTGGCCAATTGTTGTTGGTCAGTCGACGAATAAAAATCTCCTGAGGAAGCTCCTTGATAGAACGCGTTGTAAGGTTACCTTGGTTGCATGTAATGTCGTAAACACGTACATCTATTGACTTTATTATTATGAAGTATAGATTTATGTGCATACATAATGTGCAATGGAAGGCGGTGCTTTTCTATTGCATCATCTTCATCGTATGAATAAAATATAACAATTTGAAATAGGAAACAAAATCTGAAATTTACAGTCACATTTGTGAAGACAACGTCGTAATATCATAATATGGTATTGTAGTCTTCAGAAATGTGTCTATAATTTTTTTATGATATATTCGTTTTATAATAGTATATAATAATCCTCACACAACGTCATCTAGTCCCAAACTAAGCAGAGCTTGTACTATGGGTACTAGACAACGGATAAACATACTTAAATATATGTTTTTAAATACAAACATATTATACAACAATAATAATAATATAATTAGCCTAAAGAAAGAGAGAGCCCTAACCACCGGTAGCTTGGTCCCTGTACCCGATGCCGCCGGTGGGTCTACCTTTTTTTATATTTTTAAATGTTTTTATTTTTATATTTATATTTAAAAATGTAATAAATTGTGAAAAATGTAAATAAAGAGAATATAATTAACTATGTACACCATTAAATTGTTTTTATTTTACGTTATATATCATGTCCATCCTAAGGTTGCCTGGAAGAGATCGCACTTGGCGATAAGGCCGCCCATTGTACATTTACTGTTCTGTTGTATTTATTGTACCTTTATACCTAAACTGTATTTATGTAAGTTGGTGTGCAATAAAGTATTATCTATCTATCTATCTATACATAGAAACACTCAGTCCAATGCAAACAATCATGTTCATGGACACAAAGATTTGCATTGAGCGGGAATCGATTAAATAATATAATTTATTATGTTAAAACAATTAAGTATATTTATTACAAGTACACAATGCCAAATTTATGATGTAGATTTAAGTTCCTGATCCTATACTATTTGACGGATTGTTAAGGCTCTTATAATCGTATTGGGTAAGTGTTCTAGATCATGTATAAGTCATAACTGATTTACAAATGGTTAGACTCCTTACTGTCCTTACCGCATTGTATGCATTACAATTCGATAGTTTCAAAGCTTTCGTGGCATCAAAATGACTTAAGAAAAAGGCGCCAAGAAATCTTAAAACAATCGCCTGTTATTTACTGTTAATGTAAGTAAATGTTACATATTATAGAAAAATCGGTCTTATGTTAGTTCTCCGTGTAGTGACAGAGTAAGAATACAATATGTCACCACCCTATCTCATCCCATGGGTGTCGTTAAAACCGACTAAGGGACTATTCGTGAATATTATCTTAACGAAATAAAAAGAAGGAAAACTTGAAATTAAACCCTATACCAATCCGTTTGCCCAGCGTGGTATTAGTAGGCCAAGTATCCCTCCATCACAGGAGGAGCCCCGTCCCTGCAGTGGGACATATGGGCTGTTATGATGTTGCACATTCTAGGTAGCATATTCTCAAAACAAATTTTACTACAAGTAAGTAGCCATGAGTAATTACAAAAACAGGAACTCTTACGTTTTTATCACATCGGAAACATATTTAGACGAATAAAAATATATTTCAATAAATTACACGCTAAAAATAGAACGGAAACATTATACTTCATTTGTAAAGATCTTTTATTGAAACCCTACAATAGATGTGTGTTCAAAAGGAAAACACCGCCCTACTTTTGTACGGAACTTACAACATCAAAATGTATTTCCTCGCCATTTTCCTTCACAACTGTATGATGGTACAGTCAGCTACAAAAGATGATTAACACGTGCAATATTACAAAACATCACAACGTTAAAAAACTCCCAAAAGTTAGTATCGTGACTAGAAGAGTAATTCATCATAACAGCCCACTAATGTCCCACTGCAGGGACGGGCCTCCTTCCGTGACGAAGGGGTACTTGGCCTACTAATACAGACGGATTGGTATAGGGTTTAATTTCAAGTTTTCCTTCTATTTACTACGTAAAGATAATATTTACGGTTAGTCCCTTAGTCGCTTTTTACGACACCTATGGGATGAGACCCCATCTGATGGGGTGGTAACATATTGTATTCGTATACGTATTGACGAGTAGTAGAAGAGTATAATTAGTAATGTCGAATAAACATGAAACACACATTTTTTATAAATTGCTGAACATGTAAAAGACCAGGTAATATTGAATGTCATAATCAGCTTTTGTAGTTGACTGTACACACATAAGATTGCCTGTAAAATTTCCTTAAAATCAATACAAAAAAAACAGTAAAATATTTCTGAGCGTCAAAGGAGCACATGAGTTCTGTGTATTCGTCATTTGACTGTGAAATGAAGTCTTATGATATAAATTGGATAATATCAAACATACAATTTATTTCCACGAAGACAGTCTCGTTTGTTTAAAGGGCCAATTAAAGTTATTTGCTCATAAAATACCAGGAAATTTTGTTATTTTAATTAGGTAAATTAAATGCAGTAATTAAGTTTTTATCCTTATTTAATATTGACAATTACTTCCAATTTCCAAAAAAATGCTGTTCATGTAAAGAAAAATATGTCCAGTAAGGTTTTTTTTGACTACTCATCATCCTATGGATGTCGTAAAAACCGACTAAGGTATCCGTGAATATTACCTTACAGAATAAAAAGAAGGAAAACGTGAAATAAAACCCTATTTATACCAATCCGTCTGCCCAGCGTGATATTAGTAGGCCAAGTATCCCTCCGTCACGGGGGGAGGCCCGTCCCTTCAGTTGGACATTAATGGGCTGTTATGATGATGATGAACCTAACGGGAAACGTCAATACAGGCCAGGAATTAAGGTCTTGCAGTCAAAGATTTACTTAACTTCTACGTCATCACCTTGCCAGACAGGCGAAATACCTTTTCTAACTACCTCTATTTTTATAGCTTATTTATTTTAACCTTAAAATAAAACATTTAAAATTAATGATAAGTTTGGTGAGGCTTATAACAAATAATTAAGGTATTGAAAAAGAGAAATCTATATTAAGGTTGATGAATAACAACAGAATTATCGGTGTAATGTCCGATTAAAATATATCGGTTCGTTAGCTTAATGGTTGTTGGGTGTACCTCGGGGAGATTATCGCTACAGTAACACTCTGTTATATCTATTAGCTCCTTGGGTAATGCGCTCTGAGGACGTTTAACTATTTAGTTTACCCTTCGTTAGTATAATCTATTTACTCGTTAAATGATTGGTAATTAAAATATATTATGTTATCTTTAGTTATTGCTCTTAAATGAATACTATTAGGTTAAGATCAACTAGTTTAAGAAAATAGATACCTCCACGCGTTCGTGAGAAAAAGTGTTTTAATATACAGATTGACAGACGGACAGACAACAAAGTGATATACCCTATAAGGGTTCCTTTTTTTATTTAGTGGTATGGAACCCTAAAAATTGTGGACTTGGTTACTAAAATTAATAAAATTTGTCACCAGTAATGATATAATAGTAGTAATACAGAAAAATCTGAATTAAAGTTGATGAATGACAACAGAATTATCGGTGTAATGTCCGATTAAAACATATAGGTTCGTTAGCTTAATGGTTGTTGGGTGTACCTCGGGGAGATTATCGCTACAGTAACACTCTGTTATATCTATCAGCTCCTTGGGTAATGCGCTCTGAGGACGTTTAACTATTTAGTTTACCCTTCGTTAGTATAATCTATTTACTCGTCAAATGAATGACCCATCATTTGACGAGTAAATATAAATAAGTAAGTAAGTAATAAAGTAAGAGTAATAAATAAAATAGATTATTTAGATGGATAAAATCGTTGAAATATTATATACAGGGTTACAGGAAAAGTCGTGCTAGATCCGTTAAGGGCGTGGAGTACCCATTATTTCTGACTTATTTTACTATGAAACACCCTACCCTAAACTTAACCCTTTTCGAGATATTCGACTTTTAATTTTTTTATGAAAAATTGCCGATTCTTAGGCTTCTAAATTATTTTTTTATTTTTTTTGTGTATCTTAATATTATTATTATTGCATTTTTACATGGGTAATAAGATGCTTTAGGACGTCAATAATTAAAATAGTGCATAAGTTAATTGAATGGACCGTAGTAGACAAGTAAAGGTTAGGAAAAACAAGAAAATATTGGAAAGTTTATTTTTCTCTAAGCCATAACTAAAAAAAACGTTATGGGAATTGTTCGGCAGATGTTTTTCTAAATATCTACGTTTCATCAGCTATCTAACGAGGTATAACAATCTAAGGTTTTATTCAATTCCATTGAAAAAAAGTTAGTTTTATAGGCGACAGAGAAGATGAAAGAAAATTATTAAATAGTAAAATAAAACAATACGTGAGCATGAAATGTTATTTAATGAGGTTTTCTCATAAGTTTTTATTGTTTACAGGTCATGTTCAACATGGCCGCCTCTATTTCTGACACATTGTCGCATCCTTCTACGGAGACCAGTCTTCACTACTCTAGTGGTCAACGTGATCTTTATTTTGTTTGCTGCATCCACAATCCTTTCTCTTAAGTCTTCTACAGACGAAACTGGATTCGACTCGATAAACTCTGTCAAAAACGGCCACATCCGGTACTCGACGACCAGGGTAGCGAGTTATGTATTCATTGCGAGCTTGCGCAGACACACAACGGCAGTATCCGTAACAAAAAACCATATCAGCATATTCCTCAGGTGTGTAGGACGTCATCTTCAACACTTCCGTATCACAGGTACAAATCAGAGTCCGGTTAACAAGCACAGTAGTCACAAATCAGAAGAAATAGTCCAGAATCACAGCCAAGTCGAGAAAAAGAGCAAAACGATATCACATCTACTATGTACGAAGCACAAAAGCAGAATGACAACCAAAACAATACCCCCTGTTGTATTCCCATATTTTTTCTTTCATTCGCACCTACATAAATCTTTACTTTGTCTGGTTTCAACTTGAAGGACAATAAACGCGGGACCGTTAGACCTGCTACCTGGAGCGTCTAAACGACTTTTTTTCCACGAAATGTTATACAAACCCTAGATTGTTATACCTCGTTAGATAGCTGATGAAACGTAGATATTTAGAAAAACATCTGCCGAACAATTCCCATATTTTTTTTTTTAGTTATGGCTTAGAGAAAAATAAACTTTCCAATATTTTCTTGTTTTTCTTAACCTTTACTTGTCTACTACGGTCCATTCAATTAACTTATGCACTATTTTAATTATTGACGTCCTAAAGCATCTTATTACCCATGTAAAAATGCAATAATAATAATATTAAGATACACAAATAAATAAAAAATAAATTTAGTAGCCTAAGAATCGGCAATTTTTCATAAAAAAATTAAAAGCCGAATATCTCGAAAAGGGTTAAGTTTAGGGTAGGGTGTTTCATAGTAAAATAAGTCAGAAATGATGGGTTCTCCACGCCCTTAACGGATCTAGCACGACTTTTCCTGTAACCCTGTATATTGATAGCGACTAGGCAAACGTAGTGTAGGACGCCTCCCAGTTAGGTGGACCGACGACCTCAAAAAGAGTCGTCTCTGAGTCGGACTGGCGGAAGGCGCAGGACCGTGTTCTGTGGCGCGTGTTGGGAAATACCTATGTCCAGCAGTGAACTGCGATAGGCTTGTTGATTGATTGATGTCGTTTTCGGAAATGACTCGTAGATAGACCTCCATACGAAAAGTTATCCTAATCGGCCCACCTGTTTGAGCGAGATTTAGTCACGAGCAACCATCCGTAGTTACAAACTTTCGCGTTTATAGCATAGACGGTATATACTATAAGATGCAAAGATGTTATAGTAACATAATTATATATTATAATAAACCCTATACAAATTCTGCTTCTACTACTAATATAATAAAAACGAAAGTTTGTGAGGATAGATGGATGTATGGATGTCTGTTACTCTTTCACGACTGAATGGATGTTGATGAAATTTAAAATATAGGTAGTTTAGGGCGTAGAATAAAATTTAAGCTACTTACACAACACGGGTGAAGCCGCGGGCATTGGCAACAGCTAGTTTATAACAAAACAAATAATTAAAACTATCAATTTCAAGTAACAAATAAATGTTAATTCCACTATACAATGATATGAAAATACATCAAGATATAAAGCAAACCGTCTAATAAAATATTTCGAACGAGAAAACGTAGCTTTAAGAGGAAACTTCTGCTACAAGACAAATTGAACCTACTTTTATTGTAACAGAATCTAAAATGCAATGCTTTAGAAAGCAAAGCTTTAGAATTTTATAGTTTAACATTTTCTATTTAAAATGTTAACTATAAATTCTAAATGGTTTATGTTTCTTGACTTACCGTCAACTTGACTTCTTACTATTTCATACTAGCTGACCCGTACCCAATTCGTTGGGCGGCGAAAAAAACGCGTCCCTTTTTTAAACATATTTCATTACTGCTCCACTACTATTAGTCATAGCGTGATACTATGTAGCCTATGACACTCTCCGATAAATGGAATATTTAACACAGAAATAATTTTTTAAATCGGTTCAGTAGATCCAGAGATTACCCCCTACAACGTCACAAACACACAAACTTTACCTCTTTATAATATTAGTAGGTATAGATCAGAGCACATCAAGGGCTCTAAATAATTTTCCTTTGTATTTAATACATTAAATATTTCATTTTACTAAAGAACTGTCACAAATTGACATTTCAATGGTTTAGTTCATTTTGTGTCTGTCAGTTTTATATTATTGTGAAGTTCTCTTTGAAGGCTTGATTGTTTTCCGGCGTCTTTGATACTGCTATGTCGTTATTGGTAGCAGTTGATAGGCCACGTTGTTTTGATCATGTCTGAGCGAAATTTATGTCTAATGAATTCCTGATGAGATATCTTATTTAACAGAGGTATTAGAAGAAAATGATATTAATGGAACCAATTATTATTATTATTCTAAATAAGTAATTACGTTTAGGAAACAAAGTTTAATCAAGTTTCTTAAATATGTAAGAAACTAATTCATAAAGTAGATTTTAAGACTTCATCATAACTCCATCAATGTCCCACTGCAGGGACGGGCCTCCTCCCGTGACGGAGGGTTACTTGGCCTACTAATACCACGCTGGCCAGACGGATTGGTATAGGCTTTAATTTCAAGTTTTCCTTCCTTTTATTTCGTAAAGATAGTAGTTACGGTTATTCCCTTAGTTGGT
Organism: Schrankia costaestrigalis; assembly: GCA_905475405.1. Lineage (NCBI taxonomy): Eukaryota > Metazoa > Arthropoda > Insecta > Lepidoptera > Erebidae > Schrankia > Schrankia costaestrigalis. The sequence goes on along the minus strand of FR997831.1, from coordinate 20,896,938 downwards.
TTTTACGACACCCATGGGATGAGATGGGGTGGTGACATATTGTATTCTTACTCCGTCACCACACGGATAGATTCAAAGACTTAAGGCATTAGAATCTAACATTTAAGTATGTAAAGTCGATTATGGAACAATATTCTCCTGTGAGAAATGTGTGGAAAGTATGTTGGATAAAAATTCTTTTCGTCGTCTATGCGCACACTGCTTTCGTGCTTGCTTTGTGCCAGTAATAGGTACAACTTATCGGCAAGTTACAGGAAATTCAAAATGCTCCACTCACGTATTCACTTTATACAAGATCTTAAACGTTACACAGCTAATGTAATGTAATGTTACAAAGCTAATGTAACAACTATGCTTAAAATACTTCATGAGGATTGTATGCCCATTAAAGGGTAATTTTAATAGAAATTACTTTAATTTATAAATACTTATCCACAGTATGTAACTTCTTTATGTCAAGGATCAACTGAGCATGTCCTCGTAAATCGTGGACTACGATACTAAAATCAAGGAAAAGTTAAGACCTCTATCACACACAAAGCTGAATTCATGAAGGAGACTAGTCTACCTTTATGTGGAATGAGAAAATTTTAATAATTCAAGTTGATTAATTGTACTGCCAAGTATACCAATCTGTCTGGCCAGCGTGCTATTAGTGGGCGAAGTATCCCTCCGTCACCGGAAGAGGCCCGTCCCTGTAGTGGGACATTAATGAGTTGTTATGATGAATGGTACTGCTGTACGCGGTACCGAGCCAAATTCGAGTGTAGTTAAAATACTAAAGTTTTAATTTACGACACCGTCCAAAATAAATTGAAATCCATACTTAAAGTTGAGATAACTGATATTGATCCTTTTGAAGTTAGATATTACAAAGGCAGAGCCAAGAAGAGATTTATTTTCATTGTTGATTCCTTTAAAATGAAAGTGCTTTTTAGTAGAGCGTGCATTTTGTTTCAATCTTTTAAGAAAGGTAATTAGTTACATGAGATTGCTGTTTAATTATTGGTATCTTTTCTAAATTAAGAACACAATTAAAGTTAATTTTCTAATTGAAATACTAACGTCATACTGATTATTATGCAGTTTATATACATAATGTTTTACAGATTTCTTCTTATTTCTTATTAAAAGAAATAAAAAGCATATTACTTAACCAATTTTAAAGAACTTTCTAAGGCACCAACTTTATACTTAAACTTGCGTCTTTTTGGGTACGTTCCTGATCCCTTAATGAATGCAAGTCTTTGGTTCTGAAGCAAGGAACGTCTGCAAGGAGGCTGCAGTAAAGGCCGTGAATAGCTCAGAGTACTAATTGCCATCTTGGATGGAATTACATTCAACTAAAATACCTATCCTAATTTTTTCTCTGCTATGACGAATCTATTCATTATTTTCATTTTATTTAAAGCATAACATGTGTTCACTAGCGCGTTTCTAAGCATTAGTTTAAACCTGTTCATCTAAACAATTACACGTTATAAATTTACAAGCTAATATATTAATATATTGGGTATTATTTTAAGTCGGTTACTTAAAATTTATTCAGCCGTAAATATCCATTTGAGTTGAAATTAAATGTAAACCGAAATTAATCAATTGCCTATTATTTGTTCGTATTGAAGGGCAATTTGATAACAAATAAATTACATTTCTAGTTACAATATAGTTTTGTAATTTATTGTGAGATGACGTATATGTTTTAATCACCCCATCTCATTGCATGGGTCGTTAAACCAGACCAAAGGTAAGTCTGCATATTATACTATCTGAAAATCAAATAAAATCAAATTGTCTATACATTTGCCAAAGACAATACCTTTTTTGAAAGTCGAAAGGTTTGTCTATAAGCTCTCGCCAGATTGTCAGATGGGTTGAGCTATATGACGGCCTCTGTGGCGTAGTGGTTATACGACATGACTGCTACGCAGAGGTCTCAGGTTCGATTCCCGCTCAATGCATTTGTGTGCATGAACATGATTGTTTGCATTGGTCTGAGTATTTCTATGTATAATATGTAAGTGTTTACAAAAAAAAAGAATATACGTATTTAATATCCGTTGTTCTGTTACCCATCACACAAGAAGGTCATGCCTAGCTTACTTTGGGAACAGATGGCGGTGAGTAGAGATGTCCGTGAATAAGAACCAATTTTTAAAACAGTTCTCACAAGGTTCGTACAGTTCATAGTAGAAGTAAATGTTTCCTATAACCAGCGTAGTTGACCAAGTTTTCCTCTGTCCCTGCAATGGGACATTGATGGGCTATTTACAAAGAATATAAATTTTATACAAGACCTTTCCTTACCAGTAAGGGATAGTAAGCAATGACTTAACGTGGTTTTTCTGGCTGTAAATATAATTAAAGTAGGCAGCGACATGGCTGTGGCACCTTATGCAGTAAAAAAGAATAAGAAAACGCGATCGTATTTATTACAAAGTCTTTTAATTAAATAGACTAGCTATTACCCGCGACCACATCACCAACTATATTATATTATAATATTTAACTTTTAAGCTAAAAACAGGTTAAACGCAGTGTGACCGGTTTCTTGTTGAACATAAATGAAATACTCGAACTTAGTTAACAGACCATAGCCTTTTTAAAACTAGTTCCCATATTACGCGGTATTACAGCAATGTCACAATTAAAGTCCTATCAAAGCAATTTCGGAGATTACCCAGAACAAACAAACAAATAAAAATGTGTAGCGTCTCTTATTACAAAATTAAGTCGTCATCGGTAAAATAAGGCATTAAGCGTAAAAGTAAATATTTGTACGTTTAATGCAACCGGCTGTTCTCAAAGATCCCGATCCCATACATCAGTGTGCTTAGCAATATGAAATACAAATCCGTACAACGTTACCATATTCTTAGAAACATAAGACGCTTTGCGCATCGTACAGAAAGGATTTTATACGTGGAATATCTGAATAAGTGGATTGTTACATCGAGCTGCTGAGCTTAGCGTAAAACTTGAGTTTTGGTTAAGCTTTCTTGGAATTTTTACAAGAAATTTGTACGTGGTTAAGCGCGTGTGAATTATAATATTGTTTGTTAGTAATTTGGTTGTTTCGAAAAAGCTTTTGCGCAGAAAAAATGCAGAAATCAATAGAAGTTGCGATATAACGTTAGAAAGTATCTACTAAAAGTTCGGTACATTGAAGTCTCGTTTAGTACGAGGCTAAATGATGCAAAATGATGAAGAAACGGTTTATGGAAACATTTTGATCAATAAGCATCTTATAGTATAATATTGCTTAGACGGCTTTTTCGTACTATGAACTATCATCATCATCATAACAGCCCATTAATGTCCCACTGCAGGGACGGGCCTCCTCCCGCGACGGAGGGATACTTGGTCTACTAATACCACGCTGGCCAGACGGATTGGTATAGGGTTTCATTTCAAGTTTTCCTTCTTTTTATTTCGAAAAGATAATATTGATGGATAGTCTCTTAGTCGGTTTGTACGACACACATGGGGTGAGACGGGGTGGTACATATTGTATTCTTACTCCGTCACCACACGGAGTTTTTTTTAATAATTGGCCCCACATTATTGCTTGCTCAGATTTTCCCTGCTATGGTTTATAATAACTACAAATAACAAACGCTACGTTACCAAAGGAAATGGGCTATAATATAAATAACTATATTATTATACAGTTGTATGATAGCAGTTTGTTTTGTTGAATTAATTCACCCTCGTCAAGTCAATTCTATAGTTAATCTGACGTTTAATCGCCAGATCACTTGATTATATGGTATAAGGTCAATCAGGTAAGTTGATAGAGAAACAAAATAAAACTGGCAATTAACTTACTCTTGATTCCCTATTAAACTTTTCCGGATTATTACAAATTATACAACTACATTATTAATTAAAATAATACTATCGGGTATTAACGCGTTAATACCCGATAGTATTATTATAATAATAAAATGAAACGCGACAGTTTTAAAGTTTACATTATACATATTTTTTACAAGTAAAAACCCGACTTTTTAAACCACAGAGCTGATACCAATTTTATTTCACAACTTCGTTTATATGATTAAGTAAATTTGTATTACTTTTTGCGATTAAACCACTTTATTAATTAATCTACCAATTTTGATGAACATTGTATAGTGTCAATTTAATGTTTTTTTTTAAATTGGTTCAGAAGTTACTTAATTTCTGAGGTAACCAACTTAAAAATAGAAGTAAGTAGGAGAGTGATGGTAAAAAAAGTTAGTTAGTGAACTAAATTACATTTTTATTTTATTTTAAAGTAGTGACTTTATCTTATCTTCTGACACCGAGCAACACGAGCAGACCCGAAGGTAAAACTAAGTATACAGATAAAAAGTAAAAAGTGTAAAGTATAAAAGATTCACCAAACTTATATTGAAACCAAACTCCTTAGAAAAAAGTTAAACGAATCACCCCTCATTGACGCTAGTAATACGAGGGCGTAAAAGTAAACCCTCCCTATAAAAACGAGAACTCATTGAATAAATTTGGTTATATATAGCTTTTTTATTTTCACTGTAAACAAAGATGTGGTGTGTGTTGATCGGGCGAGAAGTGATTGACGTTATAATACTGTAGGTTATCTTCTACTTCTTGAAGTCTGCTTAGCCTCCACGATCAGAATGTCTAATTAGCTAAATGTCCAATAGCGCAAAACGTCTGATGAGCAGTAAGTCTAATTAGCCAAGCGTCTAACTATCAGATGGAAAAGGCTGGTGGTTGTTTGCTAATGATATCAACATTGTGATTGCTTACTGTAAACAAAGTTATCCCCACCCCTACTAGGGATTATCATCAGCATCAATAATCAGTGGATCACACAAAGAAAACCCCAGCAACCTCACTATTCGTTATCTTCTACTTCTTGAAGTAAAGTCTTCTTGTGAAGGTTGCCGTTTATTTCCTCCATCCATATCAGCCTATGGACGTCCACTGGTGGACATAGGCCTCCTCCGAAAGTTTCCACCTTTCACGGTCTTATGCCTCCCTCATCCATCGGCTTCCCGCCGTCATAACCAGGTCGTCGGTCTACCGTGTAAGTCTCCCCACCCTGCGTTTATTTCCTGATGATCGCATATTTGGATACTGCTGCTCGGATAATTAAAGAGGTAAACTTGTTGTACTATTTAATAAAGCTATTTAAAGATTTAAAACTACTACTTTATCCTACCAATCATAAAATATTTAATTTTTTAACCTACTTAATTCTACTGCTGGGCAAAATCCTCCCCCATTCCTTGCTGCTACCTCTGGTCAGTTACTCATACAGGGATCTATAGTATCACTCTTCTTTCTCTACTCCCTTCGCGTTCTACCTAAAAATAATACATTCATTTTAAAAAATAATATTTTTTATAAAAAAGCATTTTATATTTCCACAGCGCAGTTGTTGTACACACGCGTGTCCACTTCGTTCTAAAACTAATGAATGTCTAGTACAGAGTACTGTTACTCGTTTCATTGCATCAGACGGTCTGAGGTCTCTCAGTACAACTATGTACGAATGTACAGTCAACTACAAAAGTTGGTTTACACATCCGATATTACGAAGTCGCTTTACGTTGAACACGTGGTTTAAGGATTTTTTCAAAGACAGCTTCACTTTGGATCATGCTCCGTGTCGTGATACGTTGTAAGACAGAAATGACATCCAAACTTATAATAGTCCTGCGTGGGATTTGAAGCCACGATCTCGTGCACTCAGGGCCACCGAGGCTGTTTAAAAAAAATTGGTATTCGGTGTTTATTCAACATTACTAATAAATAAATATTCCTTACACATTCACACAACGCCATCTAGTCCCAAACTAAGCAGAACTTGTACTATGTATACTAGACAACGAATACATAAATGATATCTATGATAATAATGATTCATTAATGTTTTTTTCCTCAATATGTAACATGTTTATAGCCCTTAGGGAAGAGCGCTGCTGTCTGAAATACAGATATTAATTTATCTAGTTCAGACACAGATGTTCACTGAGTTTTGTATCTTACGATAAAGTTGTATCTCTAAGTCTTTGTATAATAGTTTGTAAGATATCATATTGATGCAATAAATAAATAAATAAATACTTTTTTTTTGTAAAAAAAGAGAAGTTAAGACTGTTTTCTCTACTCATCACGACACTTACTTATGGAAGCTTTTGAGATGTTTTGCATAATAAATATAGAGGTGCTCTTTGACTTTATTATTATTTTTATGTTTCTATTTTCCATAATACTCGGGTCTATTGGAGACCCGGTTCTTTGGAAGGCATACATCGGGCCGAAGCCAAGACGAAGAGGCCCTTTAAGAGATATTTAATCTGGTAATGGATACACAGGGCAGATACCATCTCTGAACGCACAATATGATACACCCAGTGATGGTCCCTGCCGAGTGCAAAAACTATTATAGTGCATCTGTAAGGATGCAATGGAAATTTAAATAATAGACTATGGATGAGTATGTTCAATGGACCGGTTATTGGGCTATGGAAGGAGACTACCGGATACCTGTCGTGATAATCAGTCTCTATATTATAAAAAGACAGGTAGTGACTTGCCACCTCGTTGAGTGGGCCCCACAAAACGGCCGCACGTACAGTGCGACAATGGAGCAACATCTCTTAGAGAGGCTAGAAGCTGCGGATATTATTATTTTATTTTTATTATTATTATTCAACTTTATTGTACACCAAAATAAAAAATACAATTATAATAGTTACATACAAAATAAACACTTAACAGGTAGTACAAGTAGACTTTTGTAGTTGACTGTACATAGTCTACATTGGTATGTCTCTTTGACTCTATTCGTATATTGAAACTAACATCTAGTTACTTAGATTTGTCAAGCATATAGACTTTGGTATGTTATTGATTAAATTGATCATCGTTGGAGTTCTAGCACCGGTATTTGGAACCTACTGTGTAATTTATTTATTTATTTTATTTGGCTCTACAACAACGAGTACCTTATAGAAACATAATAATTAATTACAATGCAGTTTGAGTCTAAGTGCCCCATTACTTATAGAAGAGCACAACATGAATTAATCTATGCGCTAAAAACTAAAAATAATACAAAAAATACAAATAAGGAAGAGGTTATCAATCTAGTATTATATTTGTTGTTTGTTACCCCAGAACTTAGTCATTTTTATAACTTGCAAAGAAAGGAAGAAAGGAATCGAAGACCCTTTTTTGAAGTTGCATAATGTTCCGTACAGCCATAGTTTTTTTATTGATACAAACATACCTAAACTGCCAAAAAATAGTTACGCAGTTTGTCACATTATACAATACGTATGTTTTCTTCACGACAGTCGAAATTTTTATTGGATTAGGTTTTAAGTTTTTCTTTAATTTTATTTATAAACCAAAAAGACATACTTAAGCAAAATCATTACATCGTGTATTAACAACAACTTCGTCGTAATCGTGTAATATCAGTTCGATTGCCTCCATTTTGTTTTGTACGTGACTAAAAGCGCTAAACAACGTATCGTTAAGAAGTAAAATTATCGATCTTTTATTGTATTTTGAAGGTGTTTACGTTATATTTTTGCCAATATCCTGGAATATGATGAAGTTCAATTTATTTTCAAAAATGTACTTTAAGGCTTGCGGCGCAGGAGCGTGTTCTGTAGCGCGTGTTGGGAGAAGCCTATGTCCAGCAGTGGACTGCGATAGAGTTATAGACTATGATACAAAGTATTAAGTCCCATTAAGCCCTGTAATTTTACTAGCACTAGCTCTAAGTATTACTTCCTTCCTTCATTATTTATATATTTGGTCTTACATTTATGTATATATACCTATATATATATATATATTTATATATAAATATATATCTCTTTTTTTTATGTATAGTGTGTATTTTTAATTATTTAAACTGTTTTAACTATTTGTTGTTTTGCACCTACCAATTTACTTTTCTCTGCATCACCCAATGGTTAGCTGGAAGAGAATGCCTTAAGGCATTAAGCTTACCCTTGTACATTAATTTTTATTGTGTGCATAAATTATAAAATAAATAAATAAGTAGCAGGGTGCTAGCCCTGCCACTTAGACATTAGAGGTGAGATAAGCGAACACAGTGGTGGAACCAACTTAAGCCTCTTGTTGTAGAAATCTACCACCTGTAAAAATCAAGAATCCATGTCAAGATCCCTAAACAGTGTATGGTGGGATGTATCCCTGCTGCAGCAATCTACCACCTCATAAAATTCATCATTATCATAACATTAATGGCCCACTACAAGAACGGGCCTCCTCCCGTAACGGAAGAATACTTGGCCTACTAATACCACGCTGGCCAGACGGATTGGTATAGGGTTTAATATCAAGTTTTCCTTCTTTTTATTTCATATATAAGATAATATTCACGGATCGTAGTAGTCCCTTTGTCGGTTTTTACGACACCCATTGGATGAGATGGGGGGGTGACATATTGTATTCTTACTTCGTCACCACACGGAGAAATTAAGAGGGCAAATTTTTTAACAGTGAATGTTTTCGATCTATCAGGTAGGACGTTTATAGAGCCTAGTGCGAGGAATTAATTAATAGAAGTGATTACTTTAGTGTCCGCTATTGAAGTTCGTGCGTCACGGTATAACAAACAACGCCTACGGTTTTACGATACTCGTAAATTTTTACTACATTTACAAGCTCTTGAAACATAACAATGAAATTTTGGAGAGTTTACGTTGAACCATACCTTTATTTTAGTCGTGAGTGTAGCAGGTGATTTGATTTTGGTGGTCGACATACGAAAAATACAACGGAATCCCTAAAGGTATCCTAAGTTTATCCATGTGGTGACGGAGTAAGAATACAATATGTCACCACCTGATCTCATCCCATGGGTGTCGTAAAAACTGACTAAGGGACTATCCGTGAATAAAACCTTTACAAAATAAAAAGAAGGAAAACTTGTAACTAAATCCTACACCAATCCGTCTGGCCAGCGTGGTATTAGCAGGCCAAGTATTTCTCCGTCACGGGAGGGCTGTTATGATAAGAGCGCTCCAGCTAAATTAATCAATAGCCAATTAATATATTTGTGGCTGATAATTTCTTATGTAAGCTATAGCAGCTTACATAAGAACGCGTACGCACTATAGTGCGTACGCTTGAAAACGTATCTATCTATACGCACTAAAATTGAATCAAAAAGGAGATTTATCCACTACAAGAAGCTTTTCAATACCAGCTTGCATAATATGCATAATATGTCTCGCAACAACACTAATAAAGTCAAAAGTTAAAGTTTGTATTCCAATCGCCCAAGTTGTACATGAAGTTATGAACAGTGTTCAGACAGTTACATTGGAAACAATTCAGACATTTAAGTGATTTTATTGTTCTTATATTATTATTTTGTCTCTCTATTAATGGAATTTAGAGTCTATTAATGTTAAAGTATTTCATTTCTCTTTTGACGACCTAGCGTACGACCTAGCGTAGTGGTATATAACATGACTGCTACCCAGAGGTCTTGGGTTCGATTCCCGCTTAATGCAATTCTTTGTGTGCATGAACATGATTGTTTGTATTGGTGTAGGTGTTTTCTATGTATAATATGTATGTATTTACAAAAAAAAAATATTTAAGTATGTCTAGTACCCATAGTACAGCTTTGCTTAGTTTAGGACTAGAATGATGGCGTTGTGTGAATGTGTAAAAAAAAAATATCTAAATCAGTCGCCAGCCCTTTGCCTTGCTCTTTGTAGCACGTGTGCGCTAGATGTTTAATTATTGTAAAAAGATATTTTTTGTCTTAATCATAATATTTTTCGTAAGCCTTATAAAATAAAGTAGATATTTTAATATTTGACTGACAATTCAATTTCATACACAATTGATTGTCAAAATCAGAAAATATAACTCAATAATTACATATGCAAGTTATTTTAAAAAAGGACCATGTCTTGCGTTAATTATTATCATACCAGTCCAATAATGTCCCACTCCTTCCGTGACGGAGGGATGCTTGGGCTACTAATACCACGCTAGCCAGACGGATTGGTATAGGGTTTAATTTCAAGTTGTTCTTCTTTTTATGTCGTAAAGATAATATTCACGGATAGTCCCTTAACGTTAATTATGATGCATATGAAAATCAATTTAACGATTATAAAGAATATCTAGATCCAGGAAAACATCTGGATCGCAGAATTTACCTTGCCTGGGATTCAAAACCGGGACCTTATACACGTCACCCGCTTCGCTACACCACCAATTACTTACGAAGCAAGTACGAGTAAAAGAATATCCAACATAAAACTTTAAATCTGTACACACAACTCACTCAAGACCATGCTGCGAAGCTTGTACGACGAGAAGTTTAAAATTGAAGTACTATATCAAAGTGTTACTAGCTTGATCTACGGTCAAAGTTAAAGGCTAATATATGCTGTAGTGTTTCTGCCAACTAGTGGTATTGGGTCCTTGAAATGTAGTTTGAAAAAGCATGCCAGACTGGCAACGTAAAGCGATGGTGATAAGATGTTTTTTTTACCACTTTCCGTTGCCTTAATTTCTGTACTACATTCATCATAACAGCCCATCAGTGTCCCACTGCAGGGACGGGCCTCCTCCCATGAGTTGGGATACTTGGCCTACTAATACCACGCTGGCCAGACGGATTGGTATTTAGGGTTATTGGTATATTAGTGACATAATGTATTCTTACTCCGTCACCACACGGAGAGTGTTTCTGTACTCCATATTTGCTCGTTCTATTTTTATACTCCGATATTATTTTTATTTTTTAAGACAATACCTGGATAGGGGAACAAGCAATGTGTCGCGGGGACTTTACCAGATATGAAATTAACGTACACAAAGAACATCACAAATTATAATCTTGCGTGGAAATCGAATCAGCGACCTCGTCCACGCCAGCCGGCAGTAAAATATAAAAATGATCATATCGTATTTTTTGTACTTCTTTTCTAAAATATTTTATTAAAATGTAGGTAAAAAAATTTTTTGGGAGGTGTAATTTCACGAAACATATTTTGCCAAATGACAGAATCCCAGGAGTAAGACTATCTACGATTATAATCACAATATACCGCACATTCATATCTGATATCAGATGGAGTACTAACAAACAATTTTCAGTACGTCATCACATAGAGTAACAACTAATTAATATATCATTTTCATTTATTTTACTTTACATTTGCTGTTAACTGACTAGTGATGTGCATTTTATATGTTATGGTAAGTATTTTAATGTTGCTTATTTTCCTTACTCAAAATACACACATCAAAAAAGTCTAAGCAACATGCATGATATTACAAATTTACCATTTATATTAATTAATTTCTAAGTATTTACTCACTCAAAGTGTATAGGTAAGTAAACTTTTTTGTTATTGATGACATACTGGCTGGTTGTAAAAAAAAAATTTCGATTATGTTTTGTTTTTTTTCATAAAATTCAAATGACTGCGAATTTGTTTGAATTTGAGTGCATGTTAATTGCTACGTTTTAGTCTTGATTTTATAATTTTACCAACCATTTAAATACAGTTGGCGACAAAATTGAATTGTTAGATATTCTTTACGTCATGGAGCGACGTCATTTGACGGCAGATGAAATGCAAAGAGCTGTAGGGATGTTGCAAGCGGGAAGTAATCAATCTCAGGTATCTCGACATTTTGGTATTCATAGAAGTGTTATTTGTCGTCTTTGGCAGCGCTACAATAATACAGGGGAACCCGCTGAACAGCATCCAGGCCGTAAAAGGAGTACAACCACTCGGCAAGACCGGTACATACAACTGACTGCAAGACGCCAGCCGATGTTAACCGCTCGAGAGATAAGTTTGAGGCTACAAAATTCAAGTGGTGTTGATGTAAGTCCCCAAACTGTGCGAAATCGACTGCATGAGTACGGCCTACGAGCTCGACGCCCTATCAGGTGCCCACCGATACGTCACGGGAATCGCGCTCGTCGAAATGAATGGTGTAGAGAACGCATAACATGGACCCAGGAACAATGGGATAAAATTATGTTTTCCGATGAGTCGCGATTCGGGTTTAGGCCTGATACAAGAAGGGTGCGAGTGTACCGTCGACCCGGAAATACTGAAAGACTCAGGTGCGTTCAGGAAGTTCATCCATACAGCTGCTCAACAGTTATGGTATGGGCGGGTATTATGAAGAACAGGCGAACTGAGCTCGTTTTTGTAAATGGAAACATGAACGCTGAAAATTACGTTGAGGATATTCTCAGACCTTATGTCCATCCATTTGCACAAACCTTTGGCTCCGATTTTACGTTAATGCATGACAATGCGCGTTCACATACAGCTCGGCGAACCAGTGAATACTTGGCAACGGAGAACATCCAGGTATTGCCCTGACCTGCACAATCGCCAGACCTCAACCCCATCGAGCACGCATGGGACATGCTCCAGAGACGTGTTTTGAAGGACTTGGACGGAGTGACAACAACCCAACAGCTGAAGGATTTGCTACAATTCCATTGGGAGCGAATACCGCAAGATGACATAAACAGTCTCATTAATTCAATGAATAATCGTTGCCGACAAGTTCTGAATAGCAGAGGAGGCCATACTTTGTATTAAATTGTCCTATTCTTTCACAATAAATTCATTTTCTTAAGAAATTTCAATTTGTAAAAAAAAAGTTTAGTTTCTTATGTACCTGTATATTCTAATATTGTTAATTTCTGTTATTAAAAGAACTTATAAAGAAAACAGCTGTTATTTTTACATCATAGAACCCTAAAAATATTATTTTAAAAATAAAATACAACGTTATAATTAAAATAAATGGTAAAATAAATTAATATAAATGGTAAATTTGTAATATCATGCATGTTGCTTAGACTTTTTTGATGTGTGTATTTACCTCAAACAAGTTTTACAACTTACAATAATTAGAGTTTATGACAGGACAAGCCCGAGTTAGCGATATTTAAAAATAGTACCTATCTTAAATCAACAAGACATAGTTGATTATGAGTACAGCTTTAGTAGTGGACTTGTTACAGTAAAATAAGAATTTTTATATCTAAGTTTTTTTTCTCTCTCAGGCACAGGACCACACAAGCTGGCAATACTTGGAGGAGGACTATGTCCAGCAGTGGACGTTGATTGACTGAATAATAATATGATGATGATGATATCTCAGTTTTTGAGTATTGACTTCAACATAATAATATTCTTTTCAGCACAAATAATATGGGTTAAAAGTACCGATTCGGAAAAGTTAAAATTTAAAGATTCCTACCTGGTTTCAGGTTTTTACCAAGCCCCTTAAAAGCTTAAATATGCCTACATTTAAAAAAAAAAACCCAAACATTTTAAATATCGATGTAAAATATTCTTAACATTTTCTCTTCCTTAATCAGTGTACGAAAGCTCCTGGAAGTGAGTCGTGCTAATTATATTTTCAATCAATGTCACTTTGCCGCGAGACTGGTTTGACGTGATTAAATTAATAGTTTTATACTTTATCGTATTTTTATTAAAACTCATTTGGTAATAATAATATAAAAATGGTCTATTAATATTCAATTATGGGATTATTGTAATTTGACGACCTCGTAGGGACGGCGGGAAGCCGATGGATGAGGGAGGCGCAGGACCGCACAAGGTGGCAATATTTGGAGGAGGTCTATGTCCAGCATTGGACGTCAATTGGCTAATATGATGATGATGATGATGATTGTATTAGTCTGTTTATATTATTATAATGTTTTAACCAACTCCGAAAATAAGAGGTACTTCTCAATTCGGTTGTTTTTGTTGGTCACTTTATAATTAAGTTATTTTTGACCAATCTCCTAAAACCTTTGGTTTTCGAGCTTATCTTTTTAAGTTAAATCAAAGGTGTTACATCAAAATTTGAGTAGTCTTTTCTGTAATTAGCTGTGTTATTCAAGTAAAAAAAGGTGTAATTGTAATTTCTATTAACGTTTGAGTTGGAGTTAGTTTTGTGTGAACTTAATCATATATTATTTATATATTATTATTAGTTGTGAATGTACAGTTTTGACATACTGATTAACAATGAAAATCAACCCTCTGGTGTGGTTCCATAATAATATGTGCTGTGGTTAAATCAACAAGCTGAGTGTGAATTCTATTGTTTCAAGTGGGAACTGAATTATTGTTTGGAATATGTAATAATATAATATTCACCACATATTCACACTATCAAATATAACATGTTTTAGACCCGGGGTTTAGCTGCTTTCCTTAAGTGGAAGAGAAAACTTGGTCTATTAATACAATACTGGACAGATAAATTGGTACAGGGTTTAATGTCAAGTTTGCCTTCTTTTGTTTTCGTTCGAGGTAACAATTAGCAAATTTTCCCTTAGTAAACATTTGCCGACGACAATGGCTAAAAAACGGTGGATAAAACGGACAGGGAAGCGAAAGGAGTGGCGTGAATTTTAAGAGGCCTACCTACAGTAGTGAACTAGTCATGGCTAAGTTAGGATAGGAAACGTTTGTCACAGCCATACCATAGTGTTGGATAAACATACACCAAGTATTCTTTTACGTTTAATCAACTAGTCTATTGCAGTCCACTGCTAGACATACGAGTAGGCCTCTCCCAACACGCTCCACAGAACTCGGTCCTGCGCCTTACGCATTCAGTCCGACCCAGAGATCTTTATGAAGTCGTCGGTCCACCTAGCTAGGGGGCGTCCTAAACTACGTTTGCCGAGTCGCGGTCTCCACTCTAGGACACATTTGCTCCAACACGTTTGCTTCTTTTACGTTACCACACAGAAAAAGAAGTTGATTTAAGAGTAACAGACGCTTGCATTAATCGACTTTCATGACACCTATTGGACAAAAACGAGTAGGGCTATTCATATACCAATCACGACACTATTGTAATTATATAATGGCAAGTTTCCGGGCAATTTTGTTTCTAACTATAAGGGTCAAAATCCTGTAAATGACCCGGCTCTTTGTGATCAACAATGGGTAGTGATTGATTAGTTACCATTTCACCAAATCATCTGATTTAAGTGGCAATTTATCAAACAATTGTCATTGTAACCCTTGTCTCCTGAACAAAAGCCGTAGGTGATGTCATGACCTTACGTACCTATCATTTTACTTCATGATCTATTCAATTTGTTACGGTAATTGAATACGGAATTGAATTTGATACTTAGTTGGCACACTTCAAAAACTTTTTTTATAGTGATGCGTCAAAGTATATAAATATTCCTCACACATTTACACAACGCCATCTAGTCCCAAACTAAGCAAAGCTTGTACTATGGGTACTAGACAACGGATAAACATACTTAATTTTTTTTTGTAAATACATACATAATTATAAATAGAAAACACTCAGACCAATGCAACCAATCATGTTCATGCACACAAAGATTTGCATTGAGCGGGAATCGAACCCGAGACCTTTGCGTAGCTCATGTTATACTCGTATAACCACTACGCCACAGAGGTCATCAAAGTATTATGGTATATATCTGATACTAGACTGACCAAAAACTTTGGGGACAAAGAGACGATAAAATGTTTTCTCTTGTTTCTAGCGTTATGCTAATAATTAAATAAAAACAAATTTGTAAATAGAACGAAACATATTTATTGTTTGGTACAGGATGGAGTTGCCAAACTTTTTGGTTGGTGACAACAATCGGCGAACTCAGGAAACGCGAATTGTCATCATGTCTCACTGTCTTTCGAAACATTTACCTTAATAAACTCTGTAGGACAAGCTAAGAAACGTAACATTAACTTTCTTTTAAAGATAACTTATCTACATTTTAAAGAATACTTATCTAAAGAAAAAAAAGAAAGCAATTTTAGTCTTATATTTACACTATTTGTCCATTGCACAGCGACTTAACTATGAGTCAGTTTTGTCTTGACGCCCTCTGAGGCGTAGTGCTTATATAACATGACTGCTACGCAGAGGTCTCGGGTTCGATTCCCGGTCAAAGCAAAATATATTTGTGTGCATAAACATGATTATTTGCATTGGTCTAAGTGTTTCTGTGTATAATATGTATGTATTAAAAAAAGTATATAGGTACTTATATCCGTTGTTCTGTTACCCATTAACACAAGCAGGTTAAGCCTAGCTTACTTTGGGAACAGATGGCGCTGTGTAGAGATGTCCGTGAATATTTAAATATGTATCTAGATATTTTGAATGGTCAGAAAAGAAATTTGAAATTCAACGTTTCTATACATAATCCGGCAAAAAGATACTATTTTGTATAACAACAAGAAGAAAACAAAATCTTTACCAAATTTAATAAAATAGTTTTCCTTATGACATAACGAACGTACGTAATCTCAGCTGATAGAAGGTAAACATACTATTTATCTTGAGTCACGTATACAAAGTTAGTGGAAACATACACAACATATCTATATGTAAATGTATTCATTAATATCTAAATGTCCGAGCAATATTTACTATACAGGCTGTACAAAAATATATGCATATTTTAACTGAAGAAAACTTTACTAAGAATAAACAAAAAAGAATCATGTCAAATAAACTGTTTTTCTTTTAGGTATGGTTTAGTTTTATTTTAGTAACGCATAAATTAATCGTAAAATTAAAAAATATACGTAATCCTTAATATATTTAACTATACTATACGCTTTATGCCGAAAAGAGATTAAAAGTAATAAACGGATGAGGTTTTATTCACCAACTTCAGAAAGAGCGGAAGTTCTCAATTCGGTTGTATTTTTTTTTGTTTGTTACCTGATTTCTCGAAAACGGCTAAACCGATTTGAATTTATTTTTATTATTGTGTTTTGTTTATGTTTAAGAATTTTAACTTTTTGCTATGTAAAGTTTTTTGCACCATACACATCCTGTATAAAGAATAATATCTACTGTTCTGTGTTTGGTAAATGAAATAATTAAGTCTAAGGGTTCCGGTGCTAAGCTCCGTGGATAATAAAAGGGGTGTTGTACACCTATCTTTATTGTTTGTATTCATATTTGCAGTTCATGTATAAACCGTTTATAATTTACGTATCCTATATAGCTGGACGACAATGAATTCTTAGGACTATTGTATTAAAGGTAGGTATTTAAAATACAAACATCCTTTATGCAAAAAAAAAACCGATTAAATAATAGGTAACAGAACGTATTAAAAGAAAAAAAACACCTACTGGCTCTTTAACACTTGATACGAGATTAAAGTATCAGACCTTTTTTCATTTGAAATACACAGTGCCAATTACGAAAGCTTATAGATTTGGCTCCGTGTGGTGACGGAGTAAGAGAACAATATGTCACCACCCTATCTCATCCCATGGGTGTCGTAAAAACCGACAAAGGGACTATTCGTGAATATTATCTTTACGTAATAAAAAGAAGGAAAACTTGAAATTAAACCCTATACTAATACGTTTGGCCAGCGTGGTATTAGTAGGCCAAGTATCCCTCAGTCACTGGAAGAGGCTCGTCCCTGCAGTGGGACATTGGTAAGCTGTTATGATAGATTTGTCTGCAAACTAAAATAAAACTTTACTGTTTGTATAAACTGAATAAAAACTTGCGAGAACAAACAAAACAAGAACAACAATGCAAGTAGTGTATCCAAAACAGTACAAAAGTGATCACTTTGATGGTATATCCAAAAATATATCGACGAAACGGGGAATATCATGGATGTCGAATAAAAATATTGGGAATAATATGAATTCTGGTCGAACCGCTCGCTTCGTCCAATGCAGATGACATTTATAGGACACATGCCATTCGTAATTCTGTTCGAGAAGAATTCGCTTGGATGCCTTGTTGTTTAGCTGTCAATCTGTTATAATGGATATTGATCTTTATTGCTAAGACTATATGGCTTTGCTGTTTTCGGTGCAATCTATTTTTGCTCCAATTTTCTTTAAAAATATACATACACAACTTTCAGAGGCTATGTAGATGTTATTAACGCAATTAAAAGGTAGAATTTGTGTGATTTACAAAATGATGTCGTGGGCTTGAACGTAGGTACTCTATGTTCTATAAATAAATTTCTGTAAAACACTCTAGAGTGCACCAGTGCTACTTCGTTTCGAAAAAAATATAGGCTTTATAGGATAACAAATAATTTTAGTTCTATTTCAGTTCATTTGCAGTCTTAAATTAAGCTAAAAAAATTATTTAGTAAAACAAAAGGTAAAACATTATTAATATGCAGCAGCCCCAGGGTAGGCAAGCCTGTCCTGTGGGTGCCAATTACGTTTAACAATATAAATATAAGAGTTAGCTAGCTATTCATATTTTATACTATTATTTTCCAGAGCTCAATATAGACACAGTATTTTTGTTAAAAACATCCTTACATTTTTTATATTCTTCGAGCATTGTTTTGAACAAAAACAAACAAAAAGTAAACTTGGTACAAGATCGTTCCACTGTCGATTTATCATCGCAATATGAAGGAAGACTTGCAATCAGTAAAGTTTTCCACAGGGGAATCACGATCCACGGTAATGAGGATAACTACGCAAGTGGAAGGAAGTGGAAATTACGATACTGCCTAAATATATTCAAGTTACATACATACATTCACTCATGCGTATTCATACATATTCCCATGAGGGGTAGGTAGGGACTACTGAGAAGCAGTACAAAATATGTCTTAAACGTAATAGAATGGACCAAATTAGAAACTGAAGGGTTTTCTTAGGATTTGCCTTACTGACAGCGTGAATAGACTACGTGATTTTGAATGAAATTTATATAATATTTCTTTTTATTTTGTCAAATATAGCATATTTAAGTAAAATTAAATATGCTATATTTGACAAAATAAATACAAATACTAGATACATTTCATAAAAAATAAACTTAAGGGTTACATTTAAAAATATTAGATAAACTTAAGGTTTACGAGTTATTTTTTTCCTAAATTTGTTTATCTTGGTTCTTCGGTCTTTATAGAAAATAAGATTTAGCAAATATTCAGTATTCAGTTAACAGATCAAACAGAACAAAATGGGGTGCTATCTAAACACTCTAACATCTTCGCAATTTGGTTATCAAAACAAAAGAACACAACATACAGCAAGTTTAATTTAAGATTAAATAACAGCATTAATCCTCGACTAATTTAAATTACAACCTCAAGCTGTTTTCTCAGCAAACAATATTATTTTAACAAATCTACAGAAGCAAGGCTTTCTCTTCCGAACGTAATCCAGGCATTTATATTAAGCACACTAAGTCAAAGATATTAGGTAAATAAATTATACTTCCTAACCCGCATTTTAGACTTTGATAATGGCAATTTATTTGAGTTATCTTTAGGTCTTAGTTTCGTGACATTTTTGCTAATGTTTCTTTAAGAAAAGTGCTAAAGTTTTAGTTTAAATAAAGGCTTAGTGTTATTTATATCATCATCATAATATTAACCAATTAATTTTTCGGCTTAATATTTTAAAGAAGAACTCCATCTTATGTTTACTTTTTGTGTCTCTCTCGTCTGTCGGTTGTTAGATACGTTTACAAGATAGAACACTTTTCTACTTTTAAGAGACTGGTGTAATTATGGTTGTCCTTTTTGCCCCAAGCATAAGTTTCGCGTGAAAAGCACTGTCCTATCTGCCACACTTGGTTATTTATTACTAGCTAATGCCCGCGGCTTCACCCGCATGGTATATCTAGCCTTAATGTTATTCTACACCCTATTATATTTTATAGCCTAGTGTCATTTCTAAGAAATCTGCTTCTATCACACTTATATTTATGTTAATAAAGATATTAAACAGTAAGTAGACGACAATTGAATAAAAAAAATCTTATACAACGTAAATCCCGACTTGAACTAAACAAAATAAATAACACGTTCTTAACAATATATCTTAAAGAAAGACTTAATGAAGAATTATTTAAAGTTAAATTGTAATCTCGTTGAATTTGTGTACGAAATAAGATTGTAGTCTACAGAGCACATATTGTGAAGTCATAATATTAAAACAATTTGCTGAAGGAACTCAAAGTCTCTTGACTCGAATAAATTAATTTTAAACGTTGTAAGTTTTAATTGTATATGAATATATCTACTTTCAGCTTTTGTTGTTGAAATTGTTATTAAAATTTATTATAACTCTTTGTCTTGTTTTCTTTGTAAATCCTTTCATTGCGTAGGTACTTTACTTTATTAAATAATATTTTGTTTTGTTGTTAAGAGCGTTTATAGGGTTAACTAGCGCGGCTAATTGAAAAAAAAATCATAATTCATAAATGCTTCGCAAATAGGATCAATAATGCAAAATGTTGTTTATTAAGTCTTTAGAAAAGGCAAAACAGTATTTGTATCACACTCTCAATACTTTTGTTTTTAAATTAGTTTACATAGGCCACACCGAAACACGATGACCGATGACCACGTAACAAATCTTTTGTTCTTGTGAATGTAAAGTAATTATTGGGGCTCAGGCTAGGGCTGTATGGAGGATGGTCCATCAACTCCATGTTTTCCTGATTTAAAAATGCGATCGTTTGCCGAGCGGTGTGGGAGCTCGCATTTTCGTGGTGAAGGATTATGCGACGATTCGGATTACTTTTACGAAGTTCTCTTTTGACTTCCGGAAAACAAACTGTTGTGTACCAATTAGCAGGTAACGGTTCTTCGTTTCTGTAAAAGAATCGTAGCCACATGTTTGGTTTTCGAGACAAACGAAGCCACCATTCTTTTAGACACGCCACGAGAGCGCTCAACTTTTGTTGGCTTGACCTCATCTTCGTAGACTCAAACAGCCGATTGGTGTTTTCCTTTGGGTTTAAATGGGTATATCTACGATTCATCACTCGAGACGATATTATAAACTGCATTTGAGCTCTCTCTATGCAACCGTTGCAGAGCAGAGCGACTCCAATTAACTAGAGCCGACTTTCGTTCTTCTGTCAAACGGTGGCGCACTCAGCGGGAAACTAAGTTTCTGACACCCAGTTTATTGTGCAATATTGTTTGAACGGCTGTCATATCAATGCTGAGAGAAGCCCGTATCTGCTCGTATGGCACATGTCTATCTTCTTGTATTTATTGATGTACAGCATCGACGTTTACTTGTGTTACTGCTGTTTTTGGCCGATCAGTAGAAGATATTGTGGTAAGAGAAGACCGCCCACGACAAAACTTAGAATAACAGCGTATAAATAGTCGTTTGACTAGGTACTTCAAGTACATAAATAAAAACAAGCACGGCGAGACATAATTCTTGGGATAAACCTCGGCGAAAGTTGTGAAAAATTATCGCACGGAAATGTTCCCGCGTAAGTTCTCTTTTTCACGCCGACACACGTCAATTGAAAATACCTACCACTCATCTGTATTATTATTTTTTTTTATTTCAAAAATTTAATTGATTTTGAAAGAGCACAAAATTTTAAATACCAAAAAGATTTTAAGCCTAATTCATTCAGAAGTATTCCATTCCCGATCATTTCGGTATGGCCCTCGTATCGCATTCGAAAATAAAACGGCCATTTTTGTTTTAAATGTATTTTATCTAATTGAAAACCATTTGAAGTGGTGAGAGTGTTACCTGTTACCAAAAAAATGTATTGTTATTTCTAAAGACTTACGGGGTGTCCTGCGTAGGCGACGAATACGACGCAATGTCCTACGTGATTTTGGTCACTACCTCATACTGAACTACATTAGATTGGGATCTCTTTGAGCAGTCGTAAAGTGCGGTCGTGTTATTAGTTGTATAAATGTTTAGTAAATTATTATGTTAATTAATATTATTTTTTTGCTATATAAGTTAAAATAAAGACGACAGACGACGATAAGGGGCGACATGTTCACAAAGTGAATAAGCCCTTTTATGTCCAATAAAGATTAAAAAAAAAAAAAAAAAGTTAAAATAAATCTGTGTCACGAATGACTCAACAGTATAAAGACTTGTGTGAATCATGAACTAAAATTGTGTGATTGACAAAAATGTTTAACTCAGGGTCGAGCCCTTTTGGACGTAGCCAATTGATGCAAAGAAGTCCTCCTTCTACGCCAACACCTATGCAGTCAGCCGAGCCTCCTGCTGAGGATATGCCTGCTGCAGTTATACCAAAGGAATTGCCAGAAGAAGTACTGCCCACATCTGAAATCCAGAGATGGATGAGTATTATTGAGGACTGTTTGAACGGTGTATGCACGATTGTTAGCGAAGGGAAAATGAACAGCGAGCAAAAACTTCGTGTCTCCAATCTATGCCGTAAGGTAACATCAGCTTCGTCGCAAATGGCCGTTGTTTACCAAGCACTGAAACAAAAAACCATACAAGCGCATACCACAATACAGCACCTCCAAACCCAGCAAAATGTGGAAAAATCCCTAAAACAATTTCAGGAAGTTGTTAAAGAGAAGTTAAAACCATCTGTATCAACATCTTTCGCCGACATGGTTAAAAAGGGACCCAGCGACTTTATTCGCCCTACTAAAACCAATTCTGTGGCCATCTACCCGACCGATAAGAGCAAAACAAGCGACGATACAAAGACGCTTGTTCAAAGCATTATCTCACCTGAGGAGTTAAAGCTTCATGTACGAGGACTAAGAAAAGTAGCCAACGGAGGTGTTATTATTAGCACAGAAGGAAAAAGCGACATAGAAAAGTTAAGGAGTTCAGAGAAACTATTGTCGTCAGGTTTTACCGTTGAAGAACCCTTAAAGCGCCGTCCTAAAATCGCAATAATTGGCGTACCTGTAGCTTTATCGGAAAAATATGTGTTTGAATGCATTTACGAGCAAAATTTAGCAGATAAACTTCCAAACACTACACGAGACTCCTTTTTAGCAAGCATAAAATTAAGCCACAAATCGGGGAAAAAAGATCTAACGACGTGTAATTATATCTTGGAAGTTCCTGCAAACATTCGGAAAATTATTATTAATCAAGAACGTTTGTTTATTAATTGGACCTCCTGCCCTGTTAGAGATTTTACTTTGGTAACAAGGTGCTTTAACTGTCAACAATATGGACACGTAGGGAAATTTTGCCGTGAAACCAAACCGATCTGTAGTCACTGTGGAGACGCTGGACATGAACACAAGGACTGTAAGAACCAGACCTCTGCACCAAACTGTGCAACTTGTAAGCAGTTCAAAAAGAAATGTGATCATGAAACTGGTGATGTGAGCTGCCCGGCCCGTAAATTTGCAGAGGAAAAATACATAAATTCTATAGATTATGACGGCGCCTAAGAGCGCTCTAAGTATAATTACTTTATTTGGCTCTAACCGGTAACTGTAAGTTAACAACTTTATTTTATTTTTATATTTATATTTTAGTATTTTAATTAAAATAGCAAAATAATGTCAAGTCAATTAATTTCCGACTTGGATAATTTTACAATGTCTGAAACAAAAATTTGCAATGTTGAAGAATGTAAACAATATTTGCCATCTAGTGAAAATAGCCTTACAGTATTAACACAAAATATACGGAGCATAAATCGTAATATAAATGGACTAGACGTACTTTTACATCGAATGGGTTTATCATGCGATATAATTGTATTAACAGAATGTTGGCTTTCTAACCAGATAGTCAATTTACCATTTCTGAAGGGCTACATTTCACACAAAACCCAAACTAAGATAAATCAAAATGATGGCATAGTCCTTTACATTAAGGAAAATTTAAATGTAAATGTAAAAGAACCGACTTTACTAAACAGTAATTGTCTTTTAGTTACAATAGATACTGATACTGCTGTCTTAGCTATTTATAGACCACCTTCTCAAAACATTGATATTTTTTTACAATCGCTCTCAACTCTTTTGAAAAATCTCGCATCTTACAAGAATATTATATTAACAGGTGACATAAACATTAATATTGCTGAGGGAAAAAGAGATTCTCACGCACATAATTACTTAAATATTTGCTCATTTTATGGACTGCTGCCGGCTCACTATCATCCTACTCATCAAAGCGGGTCATGCTTAGATCATTTTATCATTAAATCACGATTCGCCAGCACAGTGTTAGTCACTAACTCAACTTTAACAGATCATCATGCTATTTTACTAACTTTACCATTAAAACTAATTAAAACAAAGTACGAAGAACACCGCTCGAAAATTAATATGGAAAATTTAGAATATGCTATTTTAAACATAAATTTTGACCCTATTTTTCAATCCCACGACGCAAATATTTCTTTAAACAGTTTTATTTGTTTGTTACAAACCGCAATATTGCATAATACGCGCAGTGTTAAAACTACGAACAAGTATAAACCTATAAAGCCTTGGATAACACCAGGCCTTGTTCGTTGTATAAGACAACGAGACAAACTCCACTTGCAGTCTAAATTAGCTCCTGAAAATGCAACTTTTTCTATAACCTATAAAAGGTACAGAAATTTTTGCAACACTCTTTTAAGAAAAATTAAAATACAGTACGACAAGGCTCAATTACTACAGGCAGGAAAAAACCCTAAACTTGTTTGGAGATTTATAAAATCTAACACTATTACAAACAAAACCAAAAACGTCCCACTTGAATTAATTGCTATGGAAACTAATCCATCGGAAGTCTTAAATAGAGCGAATAAGTATTTTGCAAATATTGGTAAAGACCTAGCTGAAAAAATTTTAAATACCAAGGGAATGTCTCAGAATAATCTAGTCTCACATTCTTCTGTTTCTAAACTCAACTCTTTTGTTTTATTAGACACCGACGTTGACGAAGTCTTAAGGTTAATATCAGGGTTAAAGGATACTTGTGCCATTGGGTGGGATAACATATCAAACAGAGTGCTTAAACAATTTAAACATATACTCGCTCCTCCATTAACTCACATTTTTCAATTGTGCTTATCTCAAGGTGTTTTTCCAAAATCTCTTAAAAAAGCTATCGTAACGCCCGTTTACAAGTCTGGCGACAAAAAATGCTTATTTAACTATCGCCCCATCTCAGTACTAACAGGACTATCAAAAATCTTAGAAAAACTAATAAACATTCGACTAGTAAAATACCTCGAGGATAATAAATTACTATCAGATACACAGTTCGGGTTTAGGTCCAACAAATCAACCGAACAGGCCGTTAACAAGCTAACAGATTACGTTGTCAGGAACCTGGATGAGGGCAAACACACGCTGGGTGTATTCCTCGACCTTGCCAGGGCATTTGATTCTGTTTCTTGTACCCGACTATTGAACAAGCTAGAAAACCTAGGGATCAGGGGTATACAACTACAACTTTTTGCAGACTATCTCTCTGATCGCAAACAGCGCGTAAAAATAGGACAATACTTGAGTTCTGAAGTAGAAATTGGTAGCTATTCTGTACCACAAGGCAGTATATTGGGCCCAACATTGTTTTTAATCTACATTAATGACCTTTGTAACCTAAAACTTCAAAATGGTATCATTATAACTTATGCCGACGACACAGTGCTTCTCTTCACAGCAGAATCGTGTAATTATCTTTATGAATATGCTCAAAAGGGTCTTAATCTTGTTACTGGATGGCTTCAACAAAACATTCTTTCCTTAAATACGGAAAAAACCAAATATGTTACATTTAAAATTAAAAATAACACTAACATAAACTCTACTAACCTCAATATTTACGCACATAATTGTAAAATGCTTACTAACAAAACATGCACTTGCCCTACTTTACAAAACACGGAACAAATAAAATATTTAGGTATCACACTAGACTCAAACTTAAACTTCCGCAAACACATCGATTTATTATGTTCTAGAGTCCGAAAACTAATATACATTTTTAAGAACTTACGAAACATTGCTGATTACCATTTAATAAAACAAGTATATTTAGCACTATGTCAATCTGTGATAAGATACTGTATATCTTCCTGGGGTGGCGCTGCTAAATCAATCTTGCTGCCTCTAGAACGAGCCCAAAGAGCCATTCTTAAAGTGGCCACATTTCGACCTATTATGTATCCAACACAACAGCTATACGAAGACTGCAAGGTACTAACCGTACGGCAGTTATTTGTTCTGAACATCCTACTGAGACAACATAGTGAAATTTCTGTCAAAACTGTACTGGAAAAGAGGAGGAAGTACATGGTTTGTATAAAGACACAAACAAATCATGCATTTGTAAATAGATTTTATATATTTCTAGGCCCTTTTATATACAATAAATTAAATAAAACTTTGCACCTTCATAGTCTAAGTCATAAAAATTGTAGTGTAACTTTAACTAAACATCTAGGGAACCTTAATTATAATGATACGGAGAGTTTAATGGTAGTTCTTAAATAGTCTTAGTGTTATTATATTGATGTTTTATTATATTTCTTTGATTAACATATAATTTTTTTTACTAAATGTTTTTATGTAATAAGTAATCCGTTAGCCTGAAACACAGGTATAAACCTAGGTCAGGTAGGTTGCTGATTCAAATGAATACATTCAAGCAATTTGTGCTGACTTAGTAATATAATTATTAAATAAGTTATATTTTTGTAATAGATATAAGTAAGTAATTAGACGTATAATTATTATGTACAAACTACGTCGGCATTATATATACAAATGTAATAATGTTTTTTTTTTGAATAAATTATTTTATTTATTTATTTTTTATTACATTGTTTAAATTGGTAGACTGTATTGAGTTTTTCCCTTACTTTAATCATGACGAATATAATTTAATCGCCTGTCCCAATACCCAAATAACATAAAGAAATGACCTTAATTATTTCATATTCTTAGTCCATCACCACATGAACAACAGCAAATAACAAGCAAAAACTAATTTGGTCTAGACAGACAAACCTTATACAAAACTTCGACCAAAATTCCTGATCAGTGCTAATTCTATTCTGAAACCGTAATTTCACAGGAAAGTTAATAAAATAGTTTATTTAACAATATTCAATCCGTCAACACTGGTAATTGGCATCCATTTATATAAGTTTGCTACTGGCAAACGAGACTTTCTGTCCCGAAATTCTCCTTTCAAGGAGTCCGCAAAGTTGCTAAACAAAGCTTAAAAGGTTTAAAAGTTATATGACTTGTACTTGTTGTAGTGGGCACAAAGTACAGGAGAAAAGCGAATTAGCGCTAATTAATTCGTTTTTAAATAATAATATTTACAAATTCTTTTAACGCTAGCTATCGATAAAGTGATCATTATCAAGCGAAGTCAACTTATAGAAATAGAAATAGAAATAGAAAAATTATTTATTTGCAGCAAAACATACAAAAAATGAAATACTTAGTAGCTACAATAACTTATATCTAATTTGCCGCAAATCAGACTCAAGTCAGCAAATACTGGCTAAAGATAACCAGCGCTGGTCTTCCCCTGAGACTGGTTGACGAGTGACGTACGGTCTACACATACAATTCCAGACCTATGAACACTTATGAACTAAAAGGCAAACAAATATGACGTCTTGTCAACCACAGACCATACTAAGTCTATAGTTAGACTTGGTCTTTGACCTTTGTGAAAAATTTTTAATTAATTAAATAGTAAAATTCAAGAAAAATAGTGGTTAAATCAAAGTACCTAATAATTTATCAAGACAAAATAATTTTGTTATAGCATACCTACATGTCTAAAGCTACTTTACATAAATTTTCATACACATCAAAGTAAAATCAATCAATGCACAAACTAGTGAAATTGTGAAATTGCAAAATGTACCCAGTACATATTTGTTTACAAAAGTAAGTTAAATGGATAGCATAAATATTGTTATCTCTTATTTTCAACAAACGATACTTAAACCTATATATATATATATACACGGAGGATTCACAAATACACAAGCACACAGAGGTGAGTACGAATGATGCTGGTTCCCAAAATAAATACATAAACATAATCAATTAATATATTATAAATAAATAAATAATTATAATTATTTGCCAGCGCCTACAAAGCACTGGTGTCATTAACCAGAGCTTCCTCGTTTTTTTGGTGTTTCAATACAAAAGATCTTATTTGTTTTTTAAACGCATATATGCTTGCTTACTTGTAAACACATAGATATGCTTTTTATGGAAATATTTAAATACGGAGACACTCAAGTTAAATCACAATTTATGTGTGACTTGTTAAAAAATATGGTGGCTTTACATACGTCAGAAGATGTTTTATTTCACAATCTTCCAAAAATACATACTTTAAGTAATCTACTTAGTGATTGAGTACTTACTAATATTCATGTTTTGTCAGAGTCTTTGAATCTATCAATCAAGTTTTCAAATTAAAACTAATCAATTTTTTTCAGATACGAACAGACTAGTATAAACTTGCTTTTAACAATTATCAAAAATAGCTTTTCATACTTTAATTATTCATCAAGGTTAAAAAATATTCAATAAAAATGCATATTGTAAACCAGAATAAATTATATACACAATAACTCTTATAACTTAACTCAAGTTTTGAAAATATAACCACTCAAACACTTAATATCCAAGAAGCAGGTGTTACCACCACAAAAGCAGCTGAAATTAATATTAACTCTTAAGATAAAGTTACTGTTATTACTGGTTAAAATAACATTTTGTTACTGCCTACTAAATTATGAGCTCATACGTGATATACTACGTTGAAATTGTAGACTGTTTCAAATGTTATTGCAGGATTAAGCGGTGTGAATTAATTTGTTTGAATTTCCTATATTATAAGTGACTTTTCATTATCTGATAAAATGTAGACACGGTTTTTACGCTTCCCTGCCTGTTTTAGTTAAATATCTGTTGATAGTTAGACTTTTTCTACGCTAACGATTGGATAATAAATATAAATAAATAAATATTCCTCACACATTCACACAACACCATCTAGTCCTAAACTAAGCAGAGCTTGTACTATGGGTACTAGACAACGGATAAACATACATAAATCCTTTTTTTTCACTTGTAAATACATACATATTATTATTATACATAGAAAACACCCAGACCAATGCAAACAATCATGTTCATGCACACAAAAATTAGCATTGAGCGGGAATCGAACCCGAGACCTCTTCGTAGCAGTCATGTTATATAACCACTACACCACAGAGGTCGTCATAGACCAATATTGTTTACCACTAGAGATTTCGCTTTGTTTGACATTTTGCTTCCTAGACTTTCTGATCGGGGGAGTTGCAATTAAGGATAGCGATTTAAATGAACTTAAAAGTTAACACGATAGGAAAAGGCCTCTCTTCAATGATGGAGGAAAAAATAGTCTACTAATGAAAACTGTAAGATTTGTTCGAATGAACTGAACGATATTAAACTAATAATAGGAAACTAATGTCGAATAGACATTATTTTAGTAAAAGTACTTATAAGTTTACGTAATGGGTAGATAAATAACTCATATTACTTTTCTTTGTAGGTAAATCAAATCCCGAAGGAAACTTATAAATGATACGTTTAATGGATACCCAGGCTTAGTCGGTACTAAATAAATACTAATAATAGTATGAAAAAAAGCAGTAAGTTAAATAGTAAAAGTACCTAAACAAGGTATTTAACTAAAGGTAAACAGTAGCTGGGAACTTGACTAAATTGAAAAGTAAGCTTGCATGATAGCGCGGCAACAATTTTGACAGTTATTTCATTAGGTCGGATTTTCACAGACGCCATCCGTGACTTGTCATTTTTATGTTATCATTAGTTAAATACCTAAACAAATGGAGTATAGACATTTCTAGGGATTTCTACTGAAACATTAGACGGTAAAAGTTTTCCTAGAAGTCATTCTCATCATAACAGCCCTTTAATGTCCCACTGCAGGGACGGGCCTCCTCCCGTGACGGAGGGATACTTGGCCTACTAATACCACGCTGGCCAGACGGATTTATATAGGGTTTAATTTCAAGTTTTCCTTCTTTTTACTTCGTAAAGATAATATTTACTGTTAGTCCCTTAGTCGGTTTTTACGACACCCATGGGATGATATGGGGTGATGACACACTGAATTCTTACTCCGTGACCACACATATAGTCCTTCTAATGGAACAAATCCAATAAAGACTTTAAAAATCTTTTATATAGCACAAGGCCCGTGTGTGTTAGTATACCAAATCTTCAGGGAAATCATTTATAAGGACTTGTAACATACACGAGCACTTGCTAATTGCTATGTAATTAAACTAATTTGATTAACCTTTTATCTAAGGCGGATCTAAAATCAGAATTACGTCTGTAACTAATGACTGATGTTTACTTACGTGTGTGTAATGTAATTGCGTTTCGTAATATACACTTTGAAGTTGCGTATAGGTAGGTTTTATTTTGTTATTTATTGTGTTTTCTCCGTGTGGTGACGGAGTAAGAACACACTATGTCAACACCCTATCTCATCCCATGGGAGTCGTAAAAACCGACTAAGGGAATATTCGTCAATATTATCTTTACGAAATAAAAAAGAAGGAAAACTTGAAATTAAACCCTACACCTATCCGTCTGGCCAGCGTGGTATTAGTTTGCCAAATATCCCTACATCACGGGAGGAGGCCCGTCCCTGCAGTGGGACAATAATGGGCTGTTATGATGATTAATTGTGTTTACTGGAAGAATTGGTACATAAAATGGAGATAGGTCAAGCTAAAATTAAGTGCGTGCGGACAACCTACATAACATCTGTACCCTGTTGGTACAGAAATGTTTGCAGAAATGTACCCTTATGGGTAATGACATCAAACTGATTATGTATATTGCGGTAATTTGTAACTAACTAGCCTATCTAGGTCAATGAGCGGCCTAGAAGTTAAGACTACTAATTAGCGAAGGTGGTCGTAGATTTTTCATTTTGTATGTAAAAGTTTGTAAGATATTTTACAAATAGAAACCAAGTGGTAAAACTGGTACAAACATCATCAGACAGAATAGTCACTCCGCTAGACTAATTAAAAAAAAAAGTAAAGTTGTTTAATATAAAATACCTACTTACATACCAAAGCTTAATGTGAATTGACTTCTACTGCTTCCATTGCATACTAGTACATACTTATGCATGATTTTTCATCTTAAAAAGCCACCATCTTGAAAAATTCTCGTTGCAGTAGAGATTTACAAGTCAATATAGTTCAAGTGAAGGCTGGCTATAATTCACCAGGGCTATGCATTCAGAGCAAATTCCACAAACAGCTAGAGAGCACGAAAACATAGGTGAATGTATTAGGCACCTGCTTTGTTTCGACAGACATTTATTGACGACCTCTGTGGCGTAGTGGTTATATAACATGACCGCTACGCAGAGGTCTCGGGTTCGATTCCCGCTCAATGCAAATCTTTGTGTGCATGAATATGATTGATTGCATTGGTCTGGGTATTTATATGTATAATTAGTATAAATTTACAATAAAAAAGTATTTAAGTATGTTTATCCGTTGTCTAGTACCCATAGTACAAGCTTTGCTTAGTTAGGGACTAGATGGCGTTATGTGAATGTGTGAGGAATATTTATTGGTATAAAACGTTCAGGCCCTTCACAAGGCGTTAAGTTGGCCTTTAAGTTTTGGCCAGTTAGCCGTTACTTTTGTCTCTCAAACTAAATTTAAAGATAATCGGTCATTGTCGTAAATAAACATATTTTTCCTTCAATTTGGCTATAAGTTTAACTTGCTATTTTATTTTTCTACTACCCTTTTAAGACGACAATCCAAAGTACTATAAAAACCTCTCTTGCTACTGATTTTAATTCTAACTAAAGCACACGTAGAAATTCCCTCGGTTTTTTCTGTTTTAGTGATGGAAATAAAAATATGCCTATGTTTTATTAATATCGCAATGCTGAAGTTTACGTAATTTTATTTGAATAAATATGAATATGTGTCGCATAATAACGTTAGATAAATTTGGCGAGGAGCCAAGACAATCTTTGGTTCCTTTTGTTAAAGTATTTGGATTATTCAAGGCTAGGTTTTTGAATAAGTTAGAACTTAGAAGTAATTTTGATTTTACTTATTCATGCGGATGTCACTGACCAGTATCAAAAGATTGTAGATTTTATTATTCCTTGGGTGACGTAAAAGCTAAACAAACGAAAGTTCGCAGATAATATCTTTCACCATTACAGCCCATTAATGTCCCACTGCAGGGACGGGCCTCCTCCCGGGACGGAGGGATTACTTAGCCTACTAATACCACGCTGGCCAGACGGATTGGTATAGGATTTAATTTCAAATTTTCCTTCTTTTTATTTCGTAATGATAATATTCACGGATAGTCCCTTAGTCGGTTTTTACGACACCTATGGGATGAGATGGGGTGGTGACACACACACCACACGGAGAGAGAAAAAGAAAATTTCACTATTCGACAAGCTATCGTCGAAATGGCATGCCTGACAGATATCGATCTAATGTAGCAGTAGTCTTTCTATAAAAGAAGGCACTCAAGTTCTCTTTATTATAGAATACAGTAAAAAGAAACACAGGATGGCCTTAAAAGCAAACAAAATTCAATTAGAAAGAAAGAAAAAAAAACCGTTTATTGGCCAGAACAATTACACAAAAAAAATACAAAACAATAAAGTCTTAATAGCCAATAGGGCTCTTCCTCAGCCGTAATGCTGGTACGGCATAGTTTTATGTCGCACAATTACAAAATTATGTAAAGTTCTAAATTAAAATGCCGTATGTTTCCAATAATGCCCGATTTACACATCGATAAGTACAGTGGCGAGTTAAGTAGTATTTTAAAATTAAGTTGATTTAAATAGATCTCCATCCTATATTTTGGCAAGTTAAGTACGAATTAGCCCCCTCCCAAGTAACACATCAAAGCATTATAAGGGCCGAATAAGAGTATTCTTGTATCCTTTTAGCATTTTGAGTTAGTTTTATAGTCGCATTATAAACGTTTATATGACTACTGTAGTGCTTATTTGGGCACAAATTATACAGCTTTATGCCCTATATAGGTTCACAGTAGCTGGTTAATAGCATTACTGGCGCATTAAATTAGCATTATTGTGGTCAAGAAAGATGTCAATCGGATTAAACAAGCATCATTTTGGTCAATAATATTGCCAATCGCATTAAGAAAGCATTAAAATGGTCAATGAGATAGCCTATTGCATTACAGAAGCATTATAATAGCAAAAATATTGATAGTGAAGATGCCAACGGCATTACAAAAGCATTAGACTAGCATTTAAATGTGCTAAAAGAATTATTGGAGCAATTTAAGTGTTCACACTTAGGAAACTTTATATTATTGCGTGTAAGTTATTACAATCAAAAAAAGTGACGCCATATTATAGTTTGCATCAAAACAAATTCATCGGATTAATTTTTGACTCGTTTGTTATTTCTTGCCTTCAAATATTACTGCGCAGTGTAGTTTACTGTACTTGTTTATATAAGTGTCATTGAAAATTTTCACGCGCCTTCGATATTTTGTGGTTTTCATACAAAATGTTTAATAAAAATGATGTGTGTAAAACCAAAACAAATGTGTATTCCTAGTATAGAATAAGTTTTGAATAAATATAATCATAGTTTTGCTTGTACTGTATTAAATTAAGTTATATAAATATTTTAAATGACAATTCCTTTTGTAAATAGGTCCGAAAGAAAATATTTTTTGGTTATAAAATATTTACAAAATGGTGGTCAGCCTTAAGCAGCCCGGTGAGCCCAATTAATGCCACCAGCATTACAACTACTCACGTGTGATTGTTTAAAGAGCTATTAGCTACACAACAGCACTCAGTTCTTCCTTTAAAATGCAAGCATTATATTGATTCACATTTATGCTGTTCAGCAGCATTAAGCTTTTACTTACCCCTTACAAGTGCTTTTACACAGCTAAAGGCACAAAAAACAGCTTAAAGCTGGATATCGGATTTACATGGCATTATAGTGGTTCACGTTTGTGCTGTAAAACAGCTTCAAGCACTTATTAACTACTTTAAAATGTCTTTGTCCAAAAGCACTAAAAATAGCTAAAGGCTTCACAAAAGCATTCTGATATGCTATTATCCAACTGTGATACAGCGTAAAGCATTACAATGATTTTCAAATGCCATTGTTCAGCTTCAAGACGCTTGGTGAACTTATATAAGAGTTTGTACGGGTCGTAAGCTCTATATAAGTTCACTTGTTGCTTGTTAAAATGCTTTCTGTGTTACTTGGGCTCTCTCGCGTCTCGCCAACTTAACTTGCCAAAAAATAGGATGGAGATCTATTTAAATCAACTTAATCAGCAACTTACTACTTAACTCGCTACTGTACTTGTCGATGTGTAAATCGGGCATAAGGGACATTACAAAGGTACGAGGCTTGCTCCTGTGTAGTTGTGTCGAACTGATTTATTAGCCTTTGTGTACGTTTTCTTTATAAGAATATAACCACGTGAGGTAAGAGGGTTTGACAGGAACAACGCCATTGTAACATTACTCTTATTATTCTTTTATCCAATGATCATTCTTTGTACCAAACAAAGGTTTTATAAAACATAAATTTATCTTATTTTGGGAAATTGAAACGTATCTGGACTTGCCTGTCTTTGTATCCTACTAATATTATAAAAGCGAAAGTTAGTGAGGATGTATGGATGGATCGATGGATGTTTATTACTCTTTCACGCAAAAACTACTGAATGGGTTTTGATGAAATTTGGAATATAAGTAGTTTAGGGTGTAGAATAACATTTAAACTACTTATGAAATGGTGAAGCCGCGGGCATCAGCTAGTATTATTATAAACGCGAACGTTTGTTAGTATGGATGTATGTATGTTACCCTTTCACGTAAAAACTTCCTGTTGATTTTAATGAAACTTTACGATAAAAGAGCTTGTACTTAAGTAGATCAGAATAACACAAAGTTAAAATTTCTAAAAATATTGATTATTGTGTTTTGTCCAAAATACGCAGGTGAAATCACGGGCACTAGCTAGTCTAAAATAAACCCTTTAGATAAGTAATCCTTAGAGGTTGAGAATCAAGAGATATTGTATTTACTAACAAAAGTAATCTCAGTAATAGTACCCAAGTGGTTAAAAGTGGGGTTCTCAGGAAAAAGTAGAAAATATAGTAATGACATTTATTGTTTTACCAATTGAACTGGTCTATTGAATTAAAGAAAAATAGTATAGTTATTTGAACTAGAGTTTTAGTTCTATGATGTATTACATCTAAAAGTTGTAAACTTGTATAATACTAGCTGCCCCGTGCCCACTTCGTTGGGGGGCGAAAAACACTCGTTACTTTTTTAAACATATTTCTATTAGTCATAGCGTGATACAATATAGCCTATGGCACTCCCCGATAAATGGACTATTCAACACAGAAAGAATTTCTAAAATCGGTTCAGTAGATCCAGAGATTACCCCCTACAACGTCATAAACATACAAACACACTAACTGTACCTCATTGTATTATTAGTATAGATAATAGATAAAGGTAATAAGAAACTTTACAGTTGAATTTTACATTAATCCAGGAGAATGTTTGCTAGATTTGCACATGGATGCAGCTTCATAAAAGTTTAACTCTTGCTGTGTTTAATCTGTATACTTATTATCATTTAAATAATATTATGTTCTGCCGTTTTATTTCGCCTACATTGAAATTGATTTAAAAACATAGGTAGTAAGTACCTAGAAGTTAAAAGCACGTCCATATTTCGAGAAAATTACCAAAAAGAAATCCATCGCACTAAGCATTTTTTTTCTTTTTTACATGGTTTGTGAAAACGTCACTTTTCTGTTATGATTCCATTCTAAATCTGCAACGACAAACCCCCTTACTCGTACGCCTCTTAAATTTTAGTCAATTGATTAGCTTTAATTCTTACGGTTTTGTTTAGTATAAGGTTGGTTTTACTAATTAAAATCTCGCTAAACAGTGATTAAATTTAAGAGGCGTTTATGCGTAAGGGGGGCAGTCTATAATATGAAGTTATTTATATTCTTTTGTAGGCCTTGAACTTCAGTAGAAGTACTTACTTGAAATAATACTAATATTTCTACGATACTAGATGTTATTTAGTAACGGTTTCATAATATAAGTAAGAGTAATGAGCTTTTATAACATATTTATCTTGATTTCTTAGTAAATTGAAAATTTCTAGGATACTGTGAGAAGTAGCGTATTACTCGATCGATCAAAGCGACAGGTTACAATGGCGTTTGCTCTAACCTAGATTTCGAAAATCATAAAATACTACTTAAGTTAGTAAAAATTTTGTTTTAAGTAGGTAAATGAAAACTATCTAAAACATTAAAAAACTTATTCTAGGTAGTTTTTCTTTTGGCTAGTTTAACATATTTGTTAATTAAAGTCCTACTTTTGCTGTATTTAGTGTGCTGTTCCTTGTTTAGAAGTATCAGAACAGAATTTCGAAAAAATATTTATAGTGGATGGTGCGACTACATCTTACAAAGAATACTGACCAAAAATGACATGTCTTCTAGGACCAGTTGCTTAAGCTGTGCGTTATATTTTATCTTTGTAAGTTAGCCAGATATTTTGTTTTTTATGTATAATTTCTGAAGCTGTTATAATTAAATACGGATCGTATTTAATATACGAGTCCAAGGAATAACAATGTAAACAAATGAACTTGCTGTCGTCCCCTGCTAATCTAAGAGTAAACAAGATTTTATCCTTTCCGTAACTTAGAATCTTTATTTAAATGTAACAACACAAACAAACCGTTATTTTCCATAACATTTTCATTTGAATCGAAATTTTGTACGGAATTATACGATTAATGTCTTATGAAAATGTCCAAATTGCTCAGTGACCTAAATCAGAGTAATTGATAAAGTAAACAAGGAGGGACTTGGAAAAAGTATTAAGGTATCGCACTGCAGGGACGAGATTTCTGAAGTTACGAAGGAAAACTTGGAAAGCCAACTTTTCTTTACTCTGTTTGAGGTTAGGGCTTTTGACGGCTACAAGGGTAAGCATTCATATCATAACAGCCCATTAATATCCCACTGCAGCGGGCCTCCTACCATGACGGAGAGATACTTGGTCTACTAATACCTACCACGCTGGCCAGTTGAATTGGTATAGGGTTTAATTTCAAGTTTTACTTCTTTTTATTTCGTAAAGATAATATTCACGGATAGTCCCTTAGTCGGTATTTACGACATCCATGGGATGCGATGGGGGGTGACATATTGTATTCTTACTCCGTCACCACACGGACGTCTTTAATACTTCTTGTTCCATCCGAACAAAGATAGCCAATATTGTAACGGTTTGTATACAGTCTCGGTTTTAATGCCTCGGTAGCAGTCTCGTATACGAGACATAGCTAGACGAGCTATATGATATGACATCGATACCCACGCAAGATTATCAATTGCTTGATTCAATCACTATTGTCTTGAGCTTGGGTGTTCTTTGTGTCCATCAATTTCATCCTCGCGATTCAGTGTCTAAATGTCCCATTTCATCCATTAGATATCGTTAAAAGTGTCAAGTTGACGAACCAAAGAGAGGCGTATGGCTTCTCTCAGCAGTAGAACGTAACAAAACTGGTAAGATGATAGCTTGCATTTAGTTCTGAACTAATTTCCTGCGCAAGTTCGATTGATGATCACAAACATTAGCATTTAATTACAGCCAACATGCTGGTGCGTGTGTTTGCGGGAACCAATTTAGGTCACTCAATCTCAGCTGCAATCATTCGAATTCCCAAACTATGTGTGTATGTTATAGTCTACTGCATAGAACATTCATTTGTTTTAACTGCTGTTCTAGCTTAATTCAACAACTCTAACATGTGCAGAGAAGTCTACGAACAAGGTTGCCGGTAAAACGTGCTGTCTAGGAATAGAGTTTTCTATTATTTTGCTTTCTGCGTAGGCCGTGAGTTTAGGTATAATAGTACAAACCCTATCTAGAGAATTAACAATTTTTTTTGACTTAACAATTTGTGTATCAGGGTGCGGAGTGTAAACTATCAAAAGAACAGAATGTTTCTGCATCTGCTATGGAGAAATATGCTATAAGTTAATTATAGAATGCACTCTTATAATTATAAGAGTGCATTCTTTATCGACTGTTCGTAGAACGTGTGCTTGTTAACTTCAAACTAAAGAAAGTTAGTCTGAAGTTATTATGACAGAGTACGTAAAAAACTGATTCCGAACTTTTAATGTTGTTATGAAAACTTACTATTTATAGTACGAAAGTTTAGAAAGGTGGATAAAACAATTAATGTGAATGATAGTGAATAATTCTCACGCAAATACATTACGTGTTTTTATCGATAAAAATTATAGTTTAAAAAGAATAGAGCTTATTTTTTTTTAAGCTATGTGAAAAACATATTTATATTTATCCTCGGGTGACAAAGTAAGAATACGATATGTCACTACCCTATCTCATCCCATGGGTGTCGTAAAAACCGACTAGGGTACTATTCGTGAATAAGCCGTGATACGAAATAAAAGAGGGAAAACTTAAAATTAATCCCTATACCAATCCGTCTGGCCAGCGTGGTATTATTAGGCAAAGTATCCCTCCGTCACGGGAGGAGGCCCGTCCTTGCAGAGGGACATTAATGGGCTGTTATGATAAAAATAAAAATTATTATATAGACAAAAACAAGATTTATCTCCTTGGATATCAATTCGACCTGGTTTAGACAACAAACACACGTCTGTCTACATCTTTCTAGAATCTCCATAAGCCTTTGACAAGGTAACGGTACCCTTGTAGAGAGACATACACAAAGTAAATATCATTATTTGATGTCTAACCCTTGATAGTAATGTCAATTACAGTATACCACTTCGTTAACAACGTTTTAACCGGGATCAATGTTAATTGAGACATGTAAAAACAGATTAATATAGAACGACAGTTTAAGCTTTGTGTAATTGGTACGACAAGGTACTAAGCTGTCTCACAAATAGATTTGAACTTACTGTTTAAAGCTTGAGGTAAGACAAGATATAAGGCTTTGTTCAGCAGACAGAAATTTACATTTAGGTATCGTCGTAGGAAGATCGGGTTTAAATTTTCCGTTGCAAGAATTTTTCGTTTAATTGTCCTCCACAAACGAAGGATAGTATTTAGAAATATAGGTATATCATTAAAATGTTATTGGTATTTTTTCTCCGTGTGGTGACGGAGTAAGAATACAATATGTCACCACCCCATCTCATCCCATGGGTGTCGTAAAAACCGACTAGAGCCCGATTTACACATCGACAAGTCTTAGTACAGTACTGTAGAGAGTTGAGTAGTAAGTTGTTTATTAAGTTGATTTGAATAGATCTCCATCCCATTTTTTGGCGAGGTAAGTATGAAGTAGCCCCCTCTCTTGCCAACTTAACTGTACTTGTCGATGTGTAAATCGGGCATTAGGGACTATCCGTGAATAATTATCTTTACGAAATAAAAAGAAAGAAAACTTGAAATAAACCCCATACCAATCCGTCCGGCGTGGTATTAGTAGGCCAAGTATCCCTCCCCCGCCCCGGGAGGACGCCTGTCCCTGCAGTGGGACATTAATGGATTGTTATGATGATATGATGAATTTTTATTAGTAGAACACTATGTGGTTCGCGTCGCCATTATTTATTGTTAATTCGTTTGTTGTCGAATGTACTTGTACACAGCCAGTGTTTTGATTATTGTAAATTGATTTCGAGTTAAGAATAACTCATAGGTTAAAAGTTCATAGTACGAAATTATTGTTATGGAAGTAAACTGAATTAGTTATTAACCTAAGAACTGCAATTTTAATAATAAATCGGTGTATTTTATTCACATCATCATAACAGCCCGTTAATGTCCTACTGCAGGGACGGGCCTCCTCCCGTGACGGAGGGATACTTGGCCTACTAATACCACGCTGGCCAAACAAATTGGTATAGGGTTTAATTTCAAGTTTTCCTTCTTTTTACTTCGTGAAGCAAATATTTACGGTTGGTCCCTTAGTCGGTTTTTGCTACACCCATGGGATGTGATGGGGTGGTGACATACTGTATTCTTACTTCGTCACCACACGGAGTTTTTATTTTTATTTACATAGCTGTATTATTATAGTTCTGGTATACAGAAAAGCTTAATGTGGAATCGACAAATTGGTCGTTGTACAATTAACAGTATTAAATTATAATAATCTCGAGTTAGATTGGAATATTTAATATTACGTTTTGTATTTTTAATTTTAAGTTATTATATCAAAATTCTATAAAATTAAAATTCCGTTAGTATAAGTATTCACGTACATATCTACACAGCGCCATCTGTTCCCAAAGTAAGCTCGGCGTGCTTGTGTTATGGGTAACAGAACTACGGATATTAATAGGTACTTATATTTTTTTTTGTACATACATTCATGTTATACATAGAAACACTCAGACCAATGCAAATAATCATGTTCATGCACACAAATTTTTGCATTGAGCGGGAATCGAACCCGAGACATCTGCGTGTCATGTTGTATAACCACTACGCCACAGAGGCCACCATATTTCATGACATAAACTTGTTTACCGTACACCGGCCACCTTGATAGCGTACACTAGAGAGAAAAGGCTCCCCAAACGGTTTGCACTTACATATTTGGTATTCAGGGTGTAGCATCTAGGGCACACGTGTGGCCAGACTGGCAATAAAATAGTGATGAAGTAAACCCATTTCGTGACTACCGTTCTGGTTTTGTATTGTACACACAGCAACTAATCAAGCTAGACACTCATGTACCTTAATCCCTTGAAATAAGACACAATTTCAAATGAAAATGTTTAACTTGATGTGTTGCTGTGTGTACGCTGTACATAGTTGCGCTTTACTTCAGATTCGATACACTCATATTGCTGTGTCATACCTGTAAACGTGTGTAGACGAAGTAAGAATACAATATGTCACTACCCCATCTCATCTCATGGGTGTCGTAAAAACCGACTAAGGAACTATCCGTCAATATTATCTTAACAAAATAAAAATAAAACTTGAAATTAAACCCTATACATACCAATCCAGTCTGACCAGCGTTAGTAAGCTAAGTATCCATCCATCACGGGAGGAGGCCTGTCCCTGGAGTGGGACATTAGTGGACTGTTACGATGATGATCATGTCATGTACGTAGACTCTTGCTTAACAGTTGGATCAAATGTCTGATGGATAAGGCAATACTGCTCGACACGGCACGTATTGTGAGGAGGTTCCTATCTCTGGAGCCCTAACCATCAGTAGCTTGGTCCTTGTATGCTGCTAGATCTACCTTTTTTAATAATTTTATATTAATTATACTAGCGGCCTGTCCCGGCTTCGCACGAGCATTATTTTTCCGCTTTTCTGTTGAAAATTTTCGTGAATTTTCTTTGCTATAAACCTCACGGAGCCCGAGACCTTTCCAACGAATGCAAAACCGAGGAAATCGGTTCGTGCGTTCTGGAGTTATAGCGTCAGGAAGGAAAACCCGACTTATTTTTATATAGTAGATTTTAAAACATAATTAATTGTGAAGAAGAAGTGTAAATAAATATTAATAATATAAATTGCTATACTGATTAATTACTTGTTACATTAATCTCCATTTTAATAAGCTCATAACTAGTAGGTAGTTATTGAAATATTAATCTACATTATTAGTTACAATCACAATGAAACCAATTCCGTGAAACATGGTACATTAAGTTTAACGTTACGATAGTTTCAGGAAACACGGCAACGATATTGTGCTTATCACGGATACGAGAGAGACACAATACAGTTGAGTGCAGAAGTACAACTACACAAAATTGCGCTTGATCATTTTTTAACCGACATGCGACACGGAGGAGGTTATCAGTTCGACACGTATGTTTTTTTTTTTGTATGGTCACGAATAACTTCTTACTGTGCGGTCCGGTGATTTTTTTGGAGTCGGTGCCAGCTTCCAGCCTATCAGCGTTCACCTAAATATATGGCACCGACTCCAAAAAAATCAGAGTTTTATGATAAATATCTACTTTATTAATATGTACTAAATTAAGGATTTATTTTTTGAAGTTTTTTTTTAAAGACATCTTTCCTACAAGGGACCTTGCTCTGTGTCAATTGGGGGCCTTATGATATAGGTAAACATCTATTAAAAAAGCATCTGGATCCTATATCTTAATGGTCACTAAAAACAATTAATTGTTCTACGTGGCATTGAAACGAGCGATTTTCTGCATGAGAATCGTTAAGTACTACGATCACCACGCTGTCATGGCTGTCCAGTAGCATAATGAATTTTAATTTCCTTTTATCCTGTTAGCTATGTCTTAAACATTAAATAACTAAACAAAAGTGCCAGTATTACAGAATGGTTTAAGCATAAGCACGAAACACTATGAAAAGTGGAGAACATAACATGATATTAACTTCTGTATCTGTCTGTTTTGTGATAGAGGTACCAATTAAGATAAGTGATGTGTATGTGTTGGATATTTTACAGACAATTTTTTAATAAAAAGGTCCTCTGATGAAAGATAATTTTATTCTGAGATTCTTAGTGTGACAAAAGACTATCTGCTTAATCTATGAAAATAAAAAGTATGGCATAGCACTGAAAATTTTACGATGAACAGATTTAGTAAGGACCGATGATTCTTTCAAAACAGCCTATCAATGTCCCACTGCAGGGACGGGTCTCCTCCCATGACGGAGAGATAATTGGACTTCTAATACCACGCTGGTCAAACGGGTTTAATTTCAAGTTTTCCTTTTTTTTATTTCGTAAAGATATTATTTACGGATAGTCCCTTAGTCGGTTTATACGACACC
The DNA here is from genome assembly GCA_905475405.1 of Schrankia costaestrigalis. Taxonomy (NCBI): domain Eukaryota; kingdom Metazoa; phylum Arthropoda; class Insecta; order Lepidoptera; family Erebidae; genus Schrankia; species Schrankia costaestrigalis. Next base: position 20,854,224 of record FR997831.1, on the reverse strand, counting down.
CATGGGATGAGATGGGGTGGTGACATATTGTATTCTTACTCCGTCACCACGCGGATGATTCTTTACTACCTAATAATTATAAGCTTGTGTCAGTAGTTTTACTAATTACCTTGAATTTTCTAAATATATACCCACATGTTTTATTCGATCACGTAACAAAAATAGAAGGTAATAAGTATGTATCTGATCTCAAATGCTTCCACATACATAACGCTCGCCACTGAATCGGAAATGTATTGAAATAAAACTCCGCAGTATTGAACACGGGCATTCAAGTGAGAGGTGATTTATCTTTACCTAGTTGTAAAATTATTCAACTAGAAAAGGTTAGTTGGCTACGTGAAAAAATTCCTTGGTCTAATTTTATCACATACAGGGTTCAGACTTGTATAGAAAAAAGTGTTAATAAACTCTCTTTTACAACCTGTACCTGAAATTACAAACCTTTGTTATAACCCTGCCATATTTCCCTACAGCTTTACGGGTGATGACGGAGTAAGAATACGATATGTCACCACTCCATCACATGCGATGGGTGTCGTAAAACCGACTAAAGGACTATCCCTGAATATTATCTTTACAAAATAAAAAGAAGGAAAACTTGAAAAAAAACCCTAAACCAATTCGTCTGGCCAGCGTGGTATTAGTAGGCCAAGTATCCCTCCACGGGAGGAGGCCCGTCCCTGCAGTGGGACATTAATGGGCTGTTATGATTTCCCTACAGCACTGCGAGAGGCCCGTGAGACATTAATAAACATGACACGACATGATATGGTAAACTAAGAACAGGAATACATTGTCATATTACTGACGTAGTACTTGGTGTTGAAATCCCGTCACATCCCATGGCGTTGCAATAACAGACTAAGGTTAAACTTAACATCAAACATCATCATCATCATCATTACAGCCCATTAATGTCCCACTGCAGGGACGGGCCTCCTCCAGTCACGGAGGGTTACTTGGCCTACTATTACCACGCTGGCCAGACGTATTGGTATAGGGTTTAATTTCAAGTTTACCTTCTTTTTATTTCGTAAAGATAATGTACTCGGATAGTCCCTTAGTCGGTTTTTACAACACCCATGGGACGAGATGGGGTTGTGACATATTGTATTCTTACTTCGTCACCACACGGAGCACTCCGTCACCACACAACATCAAACACGGACCAATAATTCTAACTAGTTTGTTATTGACAGACCAAGTACTCCTCCATCACTGCAGGAGACTAGCCTCTACAGGATACGGTTATATGGATGGATCATTAAAACTGATTGCGCAGTTTAACTGTGAGATCTTTGATTCTCTTTATACACTGACGGACTCATAAACTGCATCAAAGTAATAGACGACATTGAAATAAATATTTTAACCAAGTATGCAAACTTTCTATACAGATTTAAATTGAAACCTCTAGATTGGTTCGTGAACTTTAAAACAGCGTAGGGTCATATCTTTAAGTTTAAGTTCATGTACTGGAAAGGACCTTAAGACTTTTTTTGAAGAAAAAACAGAAAGAACAATGCTCAAAACGTCCCCAGCTTGTAGCACTTTAAAACCTATGTTAATCGAAAGGCCTTAGTATTTTCATCATTTTATTGTATGACAGCAAATCTCAAATGTGTATCCGAAAAAAGTTATATCACTTTAAAGAAACCGAAATGAGTCACAATTATGTTGCTGTTTATTGTACTTTTTCGAAATGATAGCTAATAAAATACATAGTTAACAGTGTAGAATATAAGAAAAATATAAAAGATTATTTATTTATTTATTATTACGCGCCGTATATATGCCCAATGACCCGATTTTTTCTTTTTTGTGAGCACGAGTAGTTTGTCTCCTGGGACATTTACTACTTCACGCTGGCTGTGAGGCGGATGGCCCTCAACCTGCGACATTTAAGTGTCATGCCTCAGGGGCACCCCCTGAGGGCACGAACCTCGGCCTGAACCGTCACCGACTAACAGGATCTGCGGAAGGCACGCCCTCTAGTAGCAAATGCGCCGCGTATTACTGCCTCGTCGACGAGGACGAAACCGCGGACGTGTTGTGGTGGTTTCGCGAGCCGTATGAGGTCTACGTTGAGCGATCACGATCCTATCACCCGGCTCTTCGAGAGCATGTCTAGGTCTTCTAATTTTGGATATTCTAGAGGGGATGTACCCGGATGCCTCAACCACTAGTTGGTTGGGGTGAGTGGCATCCGTTTCAAAGTAGCGACGGGAACAGAGTTTCATGTGTTGCTGAGGAGTAAGTGCAGCCGTCCCATCACAAAAGAGCCCCGCTTGCGAATGTTTAGGTGGGGACGGAGCGAGAGCTTATCGTCGAGTATAACTCCAAGGTATTTGGCTTCCCTCGCCCAAGGGATCGGGGAGCTGAACATCTTGACTTTTGGTTTTTTTTTTTAAATTGGCCTACCAGAATGACTCTATGGTGCCTGATGTTAAGCATCCATTAGAGTCCAAGAATGTCGAGCACCATGCCAGCTACAATATTTGTAGAGGCATGAATGTCTCTACTATGGCGGCTTCAGAAGATGCTTTTTCACGCCACGCTTGAAGCAACCAGGATCGTAGTTTGAAGGAAACACGTGGTCTGGCAAAGAGTTCCACTGTTTGGTTGTATTGCACATGTACGAAGTGCTGAACCGCTTTGTTCGGACTTGTATGGTTTCTACAGTGTAGCGGTGGCACTTAAGTCCGGCACGTGTTGTTCTGGATAAGAAAGAAGAGGGTGGAATCAGTTGGAAAAGTTCATCAGAACACTCGCCGTGGTACAGGCGATAGAAGGCCGCCAATCCGGCGATGTCCCTACGCAGCTGTAAAGGCTCAAGGGATTTGGATACTTCTGGGCACCCAATGATACGCACAGCTCGCCGCTGTAACCGATCAAGAGCATCTAGAAGGTACTGTGCAGAGCCATCCCAGAGGTGAGAACAGTGTCTCTGCCGAGAGAGTTTTGTGGCTCCTTTTCTTGTGAAACATCAACGCTTGGCTCTTTTCGGGGTTGACTGTTATCCTCAATTTCTAGAACCACTCGCTGAGGGCGTTGGACGCAGATTTATGAATGAATAACCAAATAAATCCCGTCTAGTAACAATTTGTCCGTTGGGTTATTGAGGCCATAAACGGGACATTAAAAGGTGATTTTAAAATGTTCAGGAATGTAGTATAGTACATTCCTGAACATGAGATGAAGACATCTCTTCACGGACTTCCAAATTGCTGGAGCGCTTCTCAATAGTTTCAGGGAGCCTTTTCATGACAGTATCTATGCCACAGACTTCGTTAAACGAATTCATTGCAGAATTCACATTAACAATGACTTGGGTAACTACGTTACAGGCAGCGGGGTACGTTCAGAACATTGACTGATGAGTCCATAAATATATCATTCCCTGAATTGTCAAACGAGGATATTATTTTGTTTAGTTTGGGGACATATCACACTTAAAACTAGCAGCTTTATTTAGCGAACATTTACGTGGCGGCGTCTGCAACATAGAAGTTTGTGCTACTCCAAGTCCAATTATGAACCAATACGGTATAAACACGGCAGATTGCCTTCTTTTGAAGGGTCGAATTTTATCCAAACGTAGGTCAAATGCGACCTATTACAGGTATTTATTTGGATTGAAATAACGCACAGGATATAGACGCCATTCAGGCATATTATTGTTCATGCTTAACTGATATAAAAACAGCTGGTGCTTGCGCGCATGTCGTCAGTATCGTGTGGTACTTTGGTATTGGAAGGGATTTAGACAATTTCAATGTGCCAGCCAGAGTCTGGGACAATATTGTAATAGACACTGAAAATACTGATTAATGTTATAATAAAAAGTTGCGATTATGAAGATATTTTTATTTGAAAACTTCTAAAAACCGTCCATGGCCACTTTACAAAAAGCGGGAGTCATTTCAAAACTCAGAATAAGTTTATTCCACAGTATTAATTAAAATAAATGGAACATCATGAACAATAATATAATTATCATTGTGACTGATTTCGGTTTCTTTAAGTCGATATAACTTTTTTCGGATACACATTTGAGCTTTGCTGTTATACAATAAAATGGAGAGATGACTAATACCTTTCGATTAACATATATCTTAAAGTGCTACAAAGTGGGGACGGTGTCCATACATTTTTGAGCATTGTTCTTTAAGGAAAATTGGTTTAATTAAAAAATTGGTTTTAACAATAGACACAAACTTTATTCAAGGGTTTATTTGTGTTTTAATAAGGTGTATTACCCCCACGTGCCTTTATTACGGATTCTAATCTGTTCCGCGTAGATTTTATAAGGGTTTTTAAAAGATCTTGCGGAATAGGTGCGGGAGGGCTTGGATCAACAAACGATTGGTAGAAATTTAAATTTAAACCAGTCTACGGTTTCTAGAATATACAGAAGGTTTGTAGAGACAGGTTCTTACAGGAGGAGACGTGGTACAGGCAGAACTCGAACAGACAACTTCCCTGCGAAATCGTTTTCTCACGTCAGTTAACATCAAAACCGAGCTTAATGAAGTGCGTGGAGTAAACGTGGGTGCACGAACAATGAGAAGAAGGTTAAAGGAAGCGGATATCACCCCTTTTAGACCAGCAAAGGGTCCAAAGTTGTCTGCAGCTCACAGACAAGCTCGCTTAAGATTTGCACGTCATTACCTGAATTGGACAGAAGAGCAGTGGGCCTCTGTATTGTTCACGGACGAGCGTAGGACATGTTTATATGGTGCAGATAGTCGCAGAAGAGTCTATCGTCGACGTGGGGAGCAATATGCTCAAAGTTGCATTGAGGAGCGTGTTCTTTTTGAAGGCGGTTCATGTATGGTCTGGGGTGGCATATCGATCAACGGGCAAATAGAACTTGTGTTCATAGACATGGTCTGTCAAAACGGTAACAGAGGGGGTTTGACAGCACATCGCTACATAACAGAGATATTAGAAGATCACGTGGTGCCTTACATGGGATTCATAGACGAAAATTTTACTTTAATGCAGGATAATGATAATGCAGGAAGAAATGAAACGGCCGAATGCAGCTGCACAAGTTCAGCATTATTGCGAAGAGGTTGGGATACGTAAAATGAATTGGCCAGCACGCAGCCCGGATCTTAATCCCATCGAGCATGTTTGAGACAATTTAAAAAGAGCTGTAGATGCGAGAATACCTTCGCCCACGACAGTGGCAGCTCTAAGAACAGCACTTTCAGAAGAATGGGACTATATTCCGCAAGATCTTTTAAAAACCCTTATAAAATCTACGCAGAACAGATTAGAATCCGTAATAAAGGCACGTGGGGGTAATACACCTTATTAAAACACAAATAAACCCTTGCATAAAGTTTGTGTCTATTGTTAAAACCAATTTTTTAATTAAACCAATTTTCCTTAAATTTCTGTTTTTTCTTCAAAAAAAGTCTTAAGGTCCTTTCCAGTACATAAACTTAAACTTAAAGATATGACCCTACGCTGTTTTAAAGTTCACGAACCAATCTAGAGGTTTCAATTTAAATCTGTATAGAAAGTTTGCATAATTGGTTAAAATATTTATTTCAAAGTCGTCTATTACTTTGATGCAGTTTATGAGTCTGTCAGTGTATTAATTCAATTTACATTAGTAACACATTATAATTTAGACGTAATTTATTATCAAATAATATTATATAAAATCATAAAGAGTAACAAAAATTTCTTTAATTTTCGCGAGATTTTTATTTTAATTATGTCTTGTCTGATATCTTATAGTAGTACTAGCTGATACCTGCAGCTTCATTCGCGTGATATAGGTAGCCTCAATGTTATTCTACGCCCTAAACTACCTATATTCCAAATGTCATTAATATCCGTTCAGTTGTTTTTGCGTGAAAGAGTAACAAACATCCACCCATCCGTACATCCTCACGAACTTTCGCATTTATAATATTTGTGTGATAAGTTCTATATAGTAGAACATCATTTACAGCAAAAAAAAATACCACACAATACGTAGTAAGAGAATAGTCTTAAGCACTAGTTATTAGTAACAGCACATTAACCGTAAAGAGGCTCATAGACTACAGAGGTATGTGAGGTAGTGATTTATGACATGCCATTCATGAACCTCACGAGTGACTGCCTCTAAATAGTCCAAGGTATTATGCCTTCCTTTATTCATACGTGCGGCGTATGATGAATTGTGTCAGCTGAATAGATACGTTGACGAATGGAAAATTTTTATATGGAGAAAATAGAGTTGTGAAGTTGTGTTTTTTTGTAGTTGAAGTATGTGGTTGTTTTCCGTTGTCCCATTGATCGTCCCATCGATGGGTCGACGGAAAATAGTCTTTACTTCAATATCGCTTTTCTGTGATCCCATTAAATAATAGAGTTGTGTAGGATCGCCGTGACACTGATTAGTTACTTTAAATACTTTTTGATTATTAAATAAATAATGAATTCTCATTACATGATTGTGATTTTTTTTTATCGTTTATATGTCTGTCATGTTTATGTCACTTATGCTTGCATTTTTAATTTCTGTGACTTCGGATAAAAGTTATTTCCCATCGTCACATGCACAGGGGGAGTCAACTTTGTTCTACACAATGTTTCTATTAGGGCTGTTATGTACGACAGAGAGAAAAGATGAAATAGAAAATGTCATGTCATTTCCTAGCAACCACCTAATACTTGTTTATATGGAGCTGTCAACACTACAAGAAAAGAAACCGTTTATTTTGTAAATTCCTAAATATCATGTAAATAAATAAAAAATCTCGATAAATAACAAGTTTATCCTGCATTAAAAACGTTGCACGAGCATCCTATTCCTAAGTAAAGTGTTTTTGTGAAATTGAACGTTATTGACTCCAGTTCTGAGAGAGTGACTCCTATAGGGTTTTTGTTATGTTACAATGAGTTTCAATGTAGAAAAGAATGTTTCAATGAAGAATGTGAATATTTTTTATTATGAATATTATTTACATAAATAAATTGTAAAAGAAATGAAGTTTTTTATTATCAAATCCAACTCCAAATACAGTCATCCTAATTTAAACCTTCAACAAAATAAACATAGAGATATTATTATATCTAATGCCCTACGTAGGGCGTTAAGATTTTTTTTTTGTTTATAATAAATTAAAATAACCATCAATTTAAATTTCCCACGCTGCTGACATTAACCGTAGTTTTAGGAGGGGTGCCAATAGATGGCGCCATACGCTTAGGAAAAGTTTCCTCACGAATTTTATATGCAGTTGACATTCTTCTCCTTTGAGTATAAATGTTCTGTGCACATGCATCGATAGGACGACCAACAATGGGACTACGGAAAACAACCAGAAGTATGTTTGGTAAATGTTTTGATTGGAAAAAATCCCTTTCTATGGCATTGTAACTATAGATTTTGATTTATTTTATTTTCCAAGCCGCTGCATATCTTAGACATTAGTTGTTTAATTCTCAGAGCACTGGTTTTTTTAATGTTCTGACTATGGGCTACTACAGCCAATGCAGTTGCTGTGGCCGAATTCCGGGCCGGTACTGTCTGAGTTTTTTTGGAAATGTTCTGACTCAATTTTGTTAAATACTTAAATACATAATACGTATATATAATGTTACAAATTAGCATGAAAACCGATCTTAACTAAATGAAAAAGGAGAATAATTCTCCTTTTTCATTTAATAATAATTATTATTATTTTTGTAAACAAACCTCTTTTCCAAGTTACCATGTATCACGCGTCGCTATTTCATCAGACGTGTTTTACATGAAACTTACGTCCAATTTGTGGCTACCGTGGTTGTAATTTCAGAATCAAAAGCTATTATATTTTAGTAAAACGATCTTTAATTATACATGAATAAATAAATACTTACTGACATTAATTACACTTCACTATCAAAGGAAAAACATTTCATATACGAGTATAAGTATATAATATAATTAACCCAAACCCTTTTTGAAAGTTCTCGTAGCCACATTTTGACCAAATTCTAGTAAGTTTAATTTATGCGTGGATGAGTGTGTATACCTTAATTACGTAATAACTAGAAATCATAACGAAACTAGAGCTATAAATGTATATAAACTCACATTTTGTCACATGGGAGTATGTATATTGAGAGAATGGAATGCCATATTAAGATATTACATTCCAAGTTTTTCTACTATTTATGTGGACAGTTTCCGTGTGGTGACGAAGTAAAAATACAATATGTCACCACCCCATCTCATCCCATGGGTGTCGTAGAAAACGACTAAGGAGCTATCTGTGAATATTACCTTTACATAGCAAGAAGGAAAACTTGAAATTAAACCCTATACCAACCCGTCTGGCTAGCGTGGTATTAGTAGGCCAAGTATGTCTCCGTCACGGAAGGAGGCCCGTCCTAGCAGTGGGACATTAATGAGCTGTTATGATGATGTGGACAGTCACAGGTTAGGTTACTGTAAGTTCTACCAGTTTTTCCCCCAGCAATACTTAATATAAGGCTAACATAGCTACACAATTGAAACTTGTGCTGTATGTATAAAACAATGGAAGTCTTAAAATTTGGTTATACATTAATTTTATATTAAAATTTAAAAAAACATAATTATTTGTCATTTACTCTTTAACTATACTGAGTCATGTTTTTGTGTCCGTTAAATGTATGTTTGTGTATCCCCGCGACAACTAAAACGAAATATCCATTAACATTTTCGTCGTACTTAATTTTAATAATCTTTCTGCCAACAAACTGCTATGCAGTTTGGCGGATAGTAATGTATGAATAAGTATTGTTTTGAAATAAAAGATTTAAAATTTAAAATTTTTTTTTTTTTTTAAACCCTCTTCCAAATAAATAAGTACGAAAATACTAAACCCTCAATACGATTGCCACGATTTTCATTTCAATAGATGAGTAATTAATCTGGGCTTTCATAAAACCACTAGCCTTCCATCGTCGTTACATAAAACTGAACCAATCGCAATCGCTTTGCTTAAAGCGTCAGTTTGTATAGTGTAAACACGCTCTTGTTTGAAAAAGCAAAACTAGAAGGTTTATCAAAGCTGATTTCAACGTTTTTAGTCGGGTTTTCACACTATTCTGTCTCTAAAGTGTATATTTTTGCTCCGAGTATCCGACATTGTGGTGACGGAGTAAGAATACAATATGTCATCACCCCATCTCATCCCATGGGTGTCGTAAAAACCGACTAAGGGACTATCCGTAAATATTATCTTTACGAAATAAAAAGAAGGAAAACTTGAAATTAAACCCAATCCACCAACCAATCCGTCTGGGCAGCGTGGTATTAGTTGGCCAAGTATACCTCCATCATGGGAAGAGGTCCGTCCCTGCAGTGGGACATTAACGAGCTGTTATGATAATCCAAGATTGATATTGAAAGAATAATAATAATGTACTTTTGCTAATTTCAATAATATTTAAATGATTTCGTACATAAATGTTGTTATAATGATAATTGGTTTGGTTATAACTTAAATCACGATAAGGCAATGGTCATAAGCAAACGTTTTTGGCGCTGACTTCTCATAATGTGACTTGTCGTACAACACTACAGTCCAACAAATCTAAAAGATACAGTATGACGTTTCATATTTTTCAAACTGAAACAACTTTGTTCATGCGTACATTATTCAGTTTCGAAAACCTTTTTCATAAAACCATGAATTTAGAAAGATTTTATTATTGTATCTAAAAATGTACAATTCTTAATATATAAATTTAATTGAAAACTTTCAAACAAAGCAAAATAACACATATTTACATAGTAAATAATATCTTATAGTTCTATTCTTGACCTCATTGCAAAGTCACGTAGTTAGGTTACTGCTCGTAGTGTTGCGACTCTTCCGATACACTTGTATGCAAAAAAATCGTTTACATATACGAAAAATCGTTATTATCGTTAGATACGTAACTAACTATTACTTATAACTATTACTCGACGTGGTCGAAGGTGACGGGAGGCAACTTATTAAGGTCTTAGTAGTGAATAAAAAAAATCCTAAACATTACTTTTATTTAATTAATTATAATTTAAATAAAAGTAATGTTTGGAATTTTTTTTAGGGTTCCGTACCATTTTTGACGTCATATTATTTTGGCAATAAAATATATTTTGACAGCTAATGCGTGACGTCATTGAATTTTTGACAGATGAGTCGTGACGTCACATAATTTTTGACAGATCAGTTGTGACGTCATAGTATTTTGGCGGGAAAAATAGTATTTAAACAGCTGAATCCTGACGTTATCACAATTTGGCGGGAGAATAAATAGGTTTGTACGGAACCCTCGGTGCGCGAGTCTGACTCGCACTTGACCGGTTTTATTTATTCTCTAAAAGTACTAGATCTAATACTACTGTTTATTTATTACGTCTTGAATATAAAGGTAAACAACTATGGGGTCGTGTCAACCACAGACTAAAGACTTTAGTATTTGACCTTTGAGAAATGGAATCAAAGACAAAATTCTAGAATCTACAAATTTTGTCAAATGGTGAAATTTGACGTTGGAAAAATTACATATATTTAAAATATAAGAAAGATAGTGGTTAAATCAAAGTAATTCACGTGTTTTCTATTGCATACGCTTAATGCTTCTACCCTTTACTAATAATGAGATTAATTATTAAAGTGTCTTAAAAATCGGATATTATCGTAATCGATCTCTTAAATTTCGGATATTATAGTAATCAATTTTTTTATCCCAACCTTATTATTCAATTTGTCAGAACTGTCATACCGTACCTATTAGATTTGTTGGACTTTAATCATGCAGTAACTTACAAGTATTCTGTAAACCTAGAACCAATAAAAGTTTTTTTCTAGACAAAATAATGTTTATTTAGTGAAAACAATAATGTCGTTAAATAACCTAATAAATTAAGAATACGAATAAGAATAAGAATCAGTTTATTTGCAGAAAAACACTGTTACAATGGTGTTATTAAATTAATAGTATCAAGTGATTTTACCGTTAGGCATGCAAACGTTACATTAATAATTAAAGATTTATTAATAAATATTAATAATTAAAGATAGAATTAAATAATTAACGTATAAAATTTGTAGACGAAACGCATACAATAAAATTTACTACATATAAAATAAATCTACTTTAAAAACGAGTTTGAGCCATTGCACTTTTAAAATTGAAATGTTATTTTATTTTAACTCATAATTAACATAATTATAACTATTGTTTAAAAATAAACTATTAGATATTTTAAAATCACCATACTAATATTATAAAGGCGAAAGTATGGATATTTGTAACTATTTCACGTAAAAACTTTTGAGTTTATACATCCTGAAATTAAAACTAAAATAAATATGCCTTTGTACTGTATAAAAAATATTTTAGTTTAATTTGATTCTAATACTTAATATTTGAATATATCTATTCTAAAATTAAATATGTTAAAGAAGAAATTAGTTGTTATATATTTAAACAGTAACATTAAAAATAAACATTAAACAACGATACAAAAGATCATTAGATTTTTTTCATAGAGAATTATCTTCTAAAATCATAGCAGCAGCCTTTTCACCAATCATTATTGTTGGACCAAGAGTTCCTCCTGAAGGTGCATGAGGCATAACGCTTGCATCAACTACTCTTAACTTTTGCACCCCATACACTCGCAATCTAGCATCTACCACACTTCCCATTGCACAAGTGCTACTATATTTATGTTGAGACAACATCATGCGTTGAATAAAACATTTCCAGTATGCTGTACTGGTTTTATTCATTTTACCACATCGAGGAAGTTTTGGATCTTTTAAAACACCTCCGTATTTTTTAAAAGTTTGTGTTTCTTCAATTTTAATGAAATCTTGTACAATCTTTGCATGGTCATTCAAATCTTCTTCGACAGAATAGAAGCCAGTATAAATTAACGGATCATCTCTATAATCATTACTTTTCAAAACTATTCGTCCACGCGACTTGAATTTTTGTTTGTTAATAAGGGCTAATATCGTATGAGACAACACATTTGTTCTAAGCAAATTGTGGCAAATTGAGTCAGTAAAATAGAATGTAAATGTACAATAAAACATGATAATTGCCGAATTTGTCATAAAAGTAGCAGCCTGGTAGTCTGGATAATCGTTAAACTTGTTCAAAGATGCGTAACCAGTTATGGACACAACTGGAAATTTATAAGGGTTGAAAGACCTGAATGCAGTTACTTTGTTTGTCATATTAAAGATCAACATTACACCCACATGATTTTGAAAATTTTCACCTACAGGTAAATTTGAAATAGTCTGAATTTTATGTTTACATAGTTGTTTTTCTAGCCCTACTCCTGAGAGCATTAAAATTTTAGGAGTATTTACGACACCAGCTGATAAAATTACTTCTTTTGTTGCTTTTAAAGTTACATGTCGAGTTTTACAAATGACAGCAGTTACTCCAATTGCATTTTTATTAGCATCAAATATTACTTGCTTCACATACGTATTTTTCAATATTTTTAAATTTGTGTAGTGCCTCTTTGGTGTTAGATATGCAAGAGCAGTATTTTGTCGTACACCTTTACTTATGGTAAATATTGTGTCTGCATATCCAAGTGAAACATTTCCATTTATACTTGGTACAATTTTGTGCCCAGCTTCTTCGAACATTTTTAAATAAGATTTTATATCAACACTTGTAGTACTACCAAAGGTATTAAGACCTATGTTTCCATCTTTACCGAAAAATTCGCCATTGCTTTTAATAATACGTGGGTTTTCGAGTCTTTGACTTTTCTTTAAATATGGTAGAACATTATCCCAGCGCCAAATAGTATCATTCACAATGTTTGCCCAATTATTGTAATCATGTTTATTCCCTGATGAGTATTGAAGGAAATTAGTAGAACTACTTCCACCAAGACATCTGCCCAACACCATTTCATCGTTAGTTGGCATGTGTGCTTGGCTCTTCAAACCTGCATCTTCCGATGTAAAGTTCCATGATAGGCCACTGGATTTTAGTAGATGAAGAATTCCAGGCATCTGTGAAATTATGTATATAATCACTAATTAGTTTAAAATACTAGTATTATAAATGACAACAAGACGCACCTTGCTTTCAAACTCAGGATCATTGCCTGCTTCTATTAATAAAACTGATGTTGTGTTATCTTCTGCAAGTCTGCTTGCTAGAACACATCCTGCTGTTCCTCCTCCTACCACTATGTAGTCAAAAGTACTACCATCTGCAAACCAGACATTATTAATTTATATCATTGCACAGATTAAAAAGTTTTGAACTCACCTTCCATACCAAAGAAATATGAACAACTGATATCTGTACTTCATTTCATACCATACCCAGAAAAGGGGTTCCACAAACATTTTAATTAACATTAAACTTTCCCATAGCTTGTATTACTATATTTATTATTAATTTAGAAATCAGTTATAGTAGCAAGCTTATGGTTTAAAATAAAATTTATTTACCAATTACGCAGCTCTGTTCTGGATAACTGTATGATGTCAGTTGTAATCTAGCAAGGACCTGCATGACGCTTTGCATTACTGCTACATTCTGCCGTGTTAAACCTGCATCGACAATCATTAAAACTGTTTCTTCTCACTGTTTCTGTTTGTGTTTCTGTTGAAATTTAAGATAGTATAGTATATTTACCGGTAACAGCATCTCACAAATGCAAAACATTTAAATGCGAATTCTTTCAAGAGAGGGTGAAATGGTATGCTCTGTTAATAAGTTAACTGCCTCGGTAGTAAAGGATTTGCGTGAGTGACTGCCGTGCTCGAGGTCACGGGTTCGTAGCAAGAGTTCGAAAGAGTTCGCAAATACTGGGGAAACGGTCTTGAAAAAAATTCAAAATTAAAAACTCGTTCATTCGTACTTAAATAAAAAAATATGATATTTCTTGGTGACTTGCACGAGGTAGTCTGATTTGTTTGTAAGTATATTTTCTTTTTCATTTAGCTTCCTGGTTGCAATACTCGCACTGGTAAAACTTTATGAATCTTGTAATGATTAAAAATAATAGTAAAACTGGTAAAACTGATTCAGCTTTCTGGTCAATATTGTGTAAAGTAAAAATAATTGAATAAAATACCCTTATCCAGCTAGATCACGGACCACTTTTATATCATAACTGATAGATCTGCAATATCTAATTAGCTAATCTCTATTGGCCGAATACTCAACCGTCTTTTAAAAGCGGCGCCTTAGCTAGACATAATTGTATAAGAATTTCTAGTTTAAGCGCCGCTTTACTTTTAACAGACGTTTGAGTATTCGGACGTAAGAAGACTATTAAGTATTATTGACTTTCTAATATTATATACATACCCAAAAGTTTATAAGTATGGATTTTGATTACCCTATGTATTTGTAATAACTAAGTACTCGTAGGTATTTTCATTAAACTTTACATTAATATACATTAGATTATATTTATACTTTAAATTAACACGGAGGCCACAATTTATATGGATATTGTATTTATAATTTAATCCACTTGATATATTAATCCGGCTAGGTGGTGGACTGACGACCTCAAAAAGGTCTCTGAGTCGGACTGAATGCGAAAGGCGCAGGACCGAGTTCTGTGGCGCGTATTGGGAGAGGCCTATGTCTTGCAGTAGACTGCAATAGGCTAGTTGATTGATTGATACTAATCCTGCCGGCAGGCACCAGCTAATAACTCTCTAATGTTGCACTTTTAATATTTTTAATTAAAAATTGTATTTTGATTCAATAATTAAAAATTAAACAATTATTGAATAACAAAAATAAAAATAAATTCTTTGAAATCACATGACCTATTGTACACGATTCACGGTAGGTCAAAACACCAAACAATACGAGTTAAACAGTAACTGGCAAACAGCACTACTTTGATCAATCGCAGATAAGTATTGCATATATTATCTTGTTGATAAGTCAGACATCGTTAAAAAAGATAATTAACTCATTTACGTCTATTTAACAGTAAACAGGTAAACATAAAATTAAGTTTAATGCACTTTTTAAAGACATATTTGCGTCATTGGACTAATAAACATTTAATGGCAGTTTACATTTTATTCATTTCATTCATTTTTAAATTATTTCATTTTAAGCGTTTTTAAATTATTAAAAAAACTTTTGCCCGCGTTTTCGCTCGCGTTAAATTCGGGGTAGTACTGTTCCCCTTTCCTGGCCACATAAAAAAAACCTATGTTAATCTCCTTCCCTTCAACTATCTCCACTTAAAAAATCACGTCAATTCGTCGCTCCATTTTGCCGTGAAAGAAAGACAAACAGACACACTTTCCCATTTATAATATTAGTATGGATAGTTAAGTCTCATTTTTTATAAACATTAAACATGCATTTGGATACAAATAGCCTGGAAGGAGAAGCCATGGTAAGGAATGAAAAGCAAAATGACAACGCGTACATCGCTTACATAAAATAATAATATTGATCACAATCCTGTTATTATCTCGTGGTCAAAGGGTTCAGAATCAAATTCTGAAAAACAGTGTGTTAACGTTCATTGAGATTCACAAACTTACATTGTAACCTTGCATCTATACTTATCATTAATAAATGATTTGTCCTTTATTTAAAGTACCTATCTGCTCCAAATTCAGCTCAGTTTTTAAATTGGTCTACTATGTATTTCATTGTCCATCGGTATCTTGCCGTTTTAACTGTGTGAAGAGTCTCCTCCGTCTCGTTTACCTCCACTTGCCAGAATTTCATTTACCCGAATTTTCATTTTCCATAATTTCATTTGTACTAATATTGTTTGCCACAATCGTCCTTAGCCATAATATTTTCTTGCCATAATTCAATTATGTTTAAACTGAGAGACTTAGAGCAATCCAACTGAGAAAGGTTAGGCTAGGTTTATTCTTTATGCCACCAAGAAGTAGGAGACCAGCGAAGCGGTTCTCTATTTTGTCTCATTATTTTTTTATCCATAATCTAAGGTTTCATAACATTTTGTGTGCGAATCATCATGTGTCCGAATGGTAGCTTGCCCTAAATTCATGTCTTATAATATAACTTGTCCGAAAACCTAAATCCCTAAACATAACATGACCTAATTTCTTTTGCTATAACCATCACAATCTATAATATTAAAAAAACATAAATACTTACTATATTCTAGTTTAACATAAAAAATGTTTCTGGCACAAGTATTATGGGTAAAGACGATTAGGTAATATAAGATTTCGTATACGCGAACATTATGGAAAGTGATGGTAGACCCTTTCTTCTCCGAATATCGATCGTCCGAAAATCATAACCCCAAACAAGTTTACTATAATCATCACTTTCCATAATGTTCGCGTATACGAAATCATATATTACCAAAAAAGGATACTATAATATATACATACACACATATATACATACATACATATACATACATACATATCCTATTTTTTCTTGCTATAACCCTTTAACGCACACCCTCACTTTTTTTTGAATTTGCTATATTTTTTAGCAAATATATGCTGTAGTGGGTTTTTTAAAACAACATGTTTAAATATTTTTTTCCGTAACTTTTTATTTTCCGAGAAAATTAAGAAAATATAGTGGCCACTATACTGTCCACTGACCGTTCTACATCAGTAACAATCTTTGTATGATCAGTGGCTAATAAACTGGCCACTCATAAAATCAGGTTATTTTCAGTTTAAATAACATAGTAAAATAAAATCATTGTGTATTTCGTAATCAGTCTTGAATTAGCCTCAAAAACATAACATAAAAAACTCATCACTTCTAAACAAAGAGAAAATAATGTTCATTCGTGACCTTAGGTCAACTTCCTCATTTATACCTATGTAATTACTAAATTTAATTTTTTTATGTACTGGGGATTTCTAAATTTTTTCTAGCTCCATTTATTTAGATTTTCAGCTGTATCTCCGGGAGTCTGATTTATAACTATAGGTAGGGACTAAGAGGCAGAGTGCATGCGATGGTGCTATAGGGGGTGTTAGGGAAAGCTGATGTGGGGGTGCTGGTGGAAGAATTTGCGGATATACGTGTACAGGTTTTGAGGAACATGACGAGAGATTGCTACGGTTACTAACGGTGTTGGTATTGGAGACAACATCGTCAAAACAGTTATCCGCGTCGGAATCGCGACCAATTTCCGAGTCGATGGCCTGGTCATCAATGATGGCCATCATTTCAGCCCATTGGTCACCATTCTGCATCTCCAGATCCTTATGAATAAAATCCTTCCTAAAAAACAAAAAACAACAATACTGGGAAAGAATAAAATTAAAATAATTGTGCGTACCTACAAATCGGCATAATTTGATCTAAAAAATACCTAAGAAATCACAAAATTAGGTTATAACTACCGAACCTGAATATTTATGCTTATTATGTTTTTATATCTTATAAATTTACTATATACGTCGTGTGAAATGATACAGTTTATATGTGATAATCTAAATATATGATTCTGAGACTACGTCAAACTCACGGGTGCAATTTCGAAGCTAGGTTTTTTTGACACACCGGTCTGTGTGTAATTGCAAAAATAACATGTTTATTGTACGGTACTCGATTATGTTTGTACATATTAATAAAGAATATGCTATAACTCAATCATTTTACTCACCTTTTACTCGAAGACATGTTTTTTCTTTGCACTACACTTAGTTGAACTTGACGTTTGCTTGCAATGTTAGCTAACACTAGGGCGGGGGTGCGCAGTGGCCAGTTGACAGGCCACCGTAAAAAAAGACGCGATTTTTTGGCCGTACGCGACGTACTTGTATGCTGGCTTGCAAACAGGCAGTGTGTCTTATCAACTATCGTTTATAATCATAAGTGTTGCCATTGTTATAAAAGTCTTTGAACTATCGACCTTAAAGTGACTGTCCAGTTTACTGGCCACTTTGTATGGACCGTCCTATAAAGGGCTATAAAGTCAGTCCTAAAATAAAATATTAGGGCGAAAGTCAGAAACAGTTGGTTAGGTTAGGTTAGTATGGTGACCACAACGCGCACGAGCCGTGCGAGCGAAGCGAGCTTGCCGCGGCAGCGGCCGGCGAATGCCAGAAACATTATTTTTATGTAAAACTAGATTATAGTATTTATGTTTTTTAAATATTATTATTATAGATTGTGATGGTTATAGCAAAAAAAATTAGGTCATATTATGATTAGGGATTTAGGTTTTCGTACACTTCGTTGTCCGTCTGTCTGTCTGTCAAGACCATTTATCTCAGGAACGCGTGGAGGTATCAAGCTGAAATTTTCACCAAATACTAAGGCTTGTTGCTTCTTAGTGCTGTAAAAAAATCAAACTGCTAATCCATCGCAATCAAGAGATATAGCCGTTTTTTCGCACATTTTAGAAGGGTAAGGGCAAAAACCTACAGGGTACTTCCAGTCTACCTACAAACTTGATATTTGGCATGAAGCAAGGTCTTATAGTACATGTAATGGGAAAATTCCGAAAACCTTAAATTTTTACTTTTTTTCATATTATATTTAGAGTTCATAGAATTTTGGCGGGAAAGCTGAGTCACGTGACCAGTGACGTAATAGAATTATGGTCACGTGACCCGTGACGTCATAAATTTTGACAGATGAGTCGTGACGTCATAGAATTTTGGCGGGAAAATATTATTGACAGCTAAGTCGTGACGTCATAGACTTTTTGACAGATGAGTCGTGACGTCATAGATTTTGGCGAGAAAATATTTTTTGACAGCTGAGACGTGACGTCATAAAATTTTGTCAGGATTTTTTTTTTGACAGCAACGTGACGTTATAGTACTGTTGACAAATGAGTCGTGACGTCACAGAATTTTTGACAGATGAGTTGTGACGTCATATTATTTTGGCGGGAAAATAGTTTGACACCTGTCACTTTGACTGCTGTCGCTTTTGACAGATGGGCGTGACGGCATAGAATTTTTGACAGATAAGTCGTGACGTCACAGAATTTTGGCGGGAAAATATATTTTGACAGCTGAGTCGTGACGTCATTGAATTTTGGTGGGAAAAATAGTATTTAAACAGCTGAGTCCTGACGTTATCACAATTTGGCGGGAAAATAAATAGGTTGGTACGGAACCCTCTCGGTGCGCGAGTCAGACTCACACTTGACCGGTTTTATTTATCCATAATCTAAGGTGTCATAACATTTTGTGTCCGAATCATCGTGTGTCCGAATGGTAGCTTGTCTTAAATTCATGTCTTATAATATCACTTGTCCGAAAACCTAAATCCCTAAACATAACATGACCTAATTTTTTTTGCTATAACCATCACAATCTATAATAATAATATTTAAAAAACATAAATACTATAATCTAGTTTTACATAAAAATAATGTTTCTGGCATTCGCCGGCCGCTGCCGCGGCAAGCTCGCTTCGCTCGCACGGCTCGTGCGCGTTGTGGTCACCATACTAACCTAACCTAACCAACTGTTTCTGACTTTCGCCCTAATATTTTATTTTAGGACTGACTTTATAGCAAGAAAAAATAGGATATGTATGTATGTATATGTATGTATGTATATATGTCGACGTCCCCGGGCAATAACCCAGTAATAGTATATTACTGGAATTTTTTTTTATTTGATATTTAGCATCTGTGGGTTAGAACTCATGTATGTAATTTTTTATAGATTTTTTCTGCGATTAATTACGAAAATATGATCAATGACAGTTTTATTGCACGGAACTTTCATCGCATTTTTATACGGCAAAAATCAATTAATACAATATAAGGTAAAAGCTCCTATTACGGAGGTATTTCGCAACATTTCAAAGTAAGAAACAAAAATAAGCATTTGTAAATATTTTAAACTTTGCAAAAAAATGTCATCGGCAAAAGTGGAATTTATATTTTGTATTACTGTCGAGTTTGTTTGTTTTAATGATATTAGTTATTTTTTAAAAAAGATTTAAATAGTCGGGTCGATTTTCCCTAATTCGGAGGTATTTTTTTCGTCAGAGCCTATTACTGCGGTAGACGGTTCCTAATACGGAGGGTCAGAAATTATATTCATCCAAGTTCCGTACAAATAATATTTATCAAATAATTTAAATGTATTAGTAAAGTAAGTTGTATTTTTGGTATTCATTGACCATTGATTTGTATCTTTTTTAATGAAATTATTTTTTACTAGCTGACCCGTGCCCACTTCGTTAGGCGGGGAAAATAACGCGTCACTTTTTTAAACATGATTCATTATTGCTCCTCTCTTATTCGTCATAGCGTGATACTATATAGCCTATGACACTCCCCGATAAATGTACTATTCAACACAGAAATAATTTTAAAAATCGGTTTATTAGATCCAGATATTACCTCCTACAACGTTACAAACTTTACCTCTTTATAATATTATATACAGGGTGGCTCATTCAAAAGGGTCAGTATGGGAAAGTCTTAAACTATAAGTCATACGAAGATTTGTTCTTAGGAACCATGTCACCGATTTTGATAAAAAGAAAAACTGCATTCATACATTTGAAAAAGATACTGTACCCAGCTGGGGAATCGAACCCGGTTGTTTTGCAAAAATAAACTTATACTTTTTCTATTTAAATATCGATTCTGTAGGTCTTAAGCAGTAAATATCTCTATGAAACATTATGTCTTAAATGAATAAAATGCATTTTTTTCACATAGTTTAATTTATCATAGTAGGTGTTCGAAGTGACCAACATTACAATATTCAACAAGTTCAGGCATGTAAAATTGTCCCAACGGTTGTTTGTACCCCTCTACTAGTTACATACACCGTGTTACATAATCATGTGGCATTGCATTAAACTTTTAAGGAAGTTTTGTAATCTACAGTAATATTATTATCATGCAACTACTTACTTCTATTAATCAAACACTAACAATCAATTGAAAAGCCCACATAAAGTATGTAGATATTATAGATAGGTACAGAGACGTGTTAAGTTGAAAATGGAACGTTTCAGTATGACTGGCTGCATGAAGATACAAAATGCAATAAGAAGATCGTTACCTAAACGTGTTAATTGTATTAAACAAAACGGTGGCCACTTCGAATACCTACTATAATAAATTTAAGTATGTGAAAAAAATGCATTTTATTCATTTAAGACATAATGTTTCATAGAGATATTTACTGCTTAAGACCTACAGAATCGATATTTAAATAGAAAAAGTATAAGTTTATTTTTGCAAAACAACCGGGTTCGATTCCCCAGCTGGGTACAGTATCTTTTTCAAATGTATGAATGCAGTTTTTCTTTTTATCAAAATCGGTGTCATGGTTCCTAAGAACAAATCTTGGTATGACATATAGTTTAAGACTTTTCCATACTGACCCTTTTGAATGAGCCACCCTGTATAAGTAATAAGTATAGATAGAAATACACGTTCTAAAAAGAGTTTTGTGTTATTAAAATAAGGTTAACTTTTCTTTTTATGCTTAGTAAAATAAAGACAGAAATATAAAATTACATAGATTGCATAACTTTACATAAAAAGAATATGTATATTTAAAAGTTTTTATCGCTTTTGGTTTTATACAAAACAAAAAAACTTACGTATCACATAACAATTCTATTCTCAGAATCAATAATCACGGTACCCTAAAACTTGTAATTTTATGTTCTATGAATAGGGCCGTAATAGGAAATCATAGATCCTAACACAGACTTACTTGGAAATAATTACCACCGCAATAGGAAAACTACTCCTGTTTTTAATAATCCTAATTCGGACCTATCAAAACTTCGATAAATGGAACAATGTAAATGTTTAATGAAACTATAACAGTTTTTTGGCTCATAAGTGTAAACAGTAGTCAACAGTTATACAAAATAAATGATTTATGATAAGTTAAAATGCGCCTTCCTATTTTTACCCTTTCTAAGAAATCTACATTTTGTACTCAACAATTTTCGTATTTAATTCGATTTCTAACTACGAATACATACCGCAGAATATGGTTTTTAGTTTATGAGATTAATAATTATTTCAAAAAACCTTGAAACAAGTTCAATAAGTTAGTAAATTGAAAGTTACAAGCAATTAAACATGCCCAGTATTTTTTCTATTACGGAGTTATACCACCGTATTAGGACGAATCTAAAAAAATCGTGTCGTATTACGGCGCTATTTTATTTCTTATTTTTTGGATATAAAACGAGTTACAAATATAAAACAAGCCATTGAAATAGTAAGTATAATAGTAAGAAAATGCTATGAATAAGAAATAAACCATCTTAAACGGCTTATTAATACGAAAAACTTAGTTTCTAAATATTAGTGTACCTAATTTTGTTGTTTAGCGTTTGTATGGAAATCCCTTTCACGTCGGTGCCGTTACACAGATTGATTGATTTTGATTAGTTATTTATCTTCTTTACTTGCAAACGTCAGGTAAATCATGAAGTAATAGATGTAGAATAAACTGATTTCGTTTTGTTGTACGTAAACTGAATAAAACCAAAATAAAACACGAAAATAGAAATACCTCCGTAATAGGACGCGATTTTGACTACCGCCGTAATAGGAGCTTTTACCTTAACTTTATAAATTTTATAACTGTTATTTGGTATTATAGTAATACTGGAAAATAATTCTTGTAAAGTTTTGGTTACCGCGATTACAAGTTTATTGCCGTGAAATAAGAGGCAGATGTTTTCGGTAATGGTTGGTAGCAGTATTTATACGAATTAAAATGCACGATAAAACGTTTGTACTGGCTCATCACAAACACTTTTTGACCTGTATCGCACATTACGTAGGCGATTTGAAAATTATTTTGATGAAAAATCTTATTATGTTAAACTTTATTAACGATTCTAAATTTGAATTTAAAAAAAAACTATGTACAAAAGATTTACGAGGTATAATAATAATAACCCAAGTAGACTTTTTTTTTTCGTGTCAAATTTAAGTTATTAAACTTAATTGTTATAAAACAATTTAAGGATTAATTTCGATTAAATGTCATTGTCCACTGCTGGACATAGGCCTCCTCCACTTATTTCCACCTTGTGCGGTCCTGTGCCTCCCTCATCCATCGGTTTCCCGCCGTCCTAATTAGGTCGTCGGTCTACCGTGTCAGTGGTCTCCCCATCCTGCGCTTTCAGTACGCGGTCGCCACGCCAGAACCTTTCTGCTCCAACAGCTGTAGGCCGGGCAATTTTGAGCGCTATGTCGGTCACTTTGGTTCTCTTGCGGATCTCCTCATTTCTGATTTAATCACGCAGGTAAACTAACAATTGCTCTCTCAATTGCCCTTTGAGTGACCATGAGCCTTCCGAGAAGGCCCATAGTTAGCGACCACGTCTCTGATCCGTAAGGTTTGGCTGATATGATAAAATGTTATTTTCTGCATCTTGATGCTGCTTGCAGCGGCGCTATTTAATCAGAGAGGAAATGTTAAGAGTAGTAGACTAGGCATGCTCCTGGCTACTGAGCGGAGTATTTATTGCAAAAGAGACGACTATAGTGGGCTCGTAAACATTTGCTCTGGAAAGATAAGCTGTTCTGGTGTTTACAGATGAGTCCCTGTTCGATTTTCACTCGGATTCACGTAGAGGATGTGTTTCGCGAGTTCCTAGTCGTGTTAGCTATCTGCAACATCCTCAGGAAGTCTTTATAAACCACGACAGTGGTATAATATTTTTGTATAACCTGTCGCAGCGTATGCTTGTGGTATATTATATAGTATAGTTTTTTTACCGAACCGGCTTTCGGAAGGCTGGAAGTCATCCAGTCTGTGTTCAAGACCTTTCGTGATAACTTTCAGGTACGATTTGTAGACGTTAGGCAGAAGAAAGAGTCATGGGTCTGTAATTCTAATGAGCCTAGAACGATTTCTGCGCCGGCCTTCAGTAATAAAACCTTGTCGTCCTTAAGTTGTCGGAGAGTATTATTAATCTAACGCAAATTGACGACTGTGATTTTGTCAGTAGGGTGTCGAGTTAACTTAACTTTTGGATCGCATCCTAGATAATTAACAGGTGTAAATATTATCTTCTAACATCTCAAAATTCTCCGCAAACCGTTTCATTTGATATACCCATATTGCAGAAGAGTATAATAAACTATTTCGAGATGTTAGAATATTTTTCAAATTATTCTCGATGGGATCTTTTATTTGATACCCATGATATGGGTACCCTTTTTTACTCATATTATGAGTAAATATAGTATAGAGTACTGCTATGTATGGCATTAGAATGTGGCAAAAAAAGGCTGTATAGAAATTGGTAGTTGTTTGTTGTTAAAATAATTAATTACAATATCGAACTACTCTGATGTGTGCTACGGGGAGAATAAAAATAGGTACACAACTGTAGGAATAGTACACCATAACAGAAATCGAGCAATCTGATGATTCAGACATCAAAAAATTAGTTAGGTACTCCTATCCATTGGCGTCGGAATTCATATGGAAATGTTATTCGTTGATCTGATTTCATGTACCGCCTACACAACCAGGTAAGAGTTATTTTAAATACGATTTTGATAAAGAGTATTTGTTGGACACCTAACACATAACTCAAATTAGACTACGGGGGCGAAAATCTAAACCAGGCTCACCGATTGAAGATATTGCGCTAGACCCGGCTTATCATCAACCTTTTCTAATTAGCAATGCACTCTATACAGATTTACATTCCTTGTGCAATAGTGGAGGAATTCCAAGACACTACTATATTTTTTACAAATCATCTGACGTATTCTCAAGATAATATTAGCAACTTACTTACTGAAGAAACGTCGGATAGTGAAGATTGACAACATTCAATTTTAATTTCATATTTTTAATGTCATATTATATTTTTTATTTGATTTTACTAACTATAACTAATACAATAGACTGTTTGTATTATTATATTTGATGTGTATTGGTTTTTTTTTTAAAACCGCCATAATTTTGTGGTTATGTGTAGTTTTGTGTCAAAAAAGACTTGTTAAAATATATCAGTACACATAAGATACAGTTCAAATACAAAAGGTTTATTGCGGTACTAGATATTTACTGTTTAGAGACGCTTTAGATTTCACGGCAATAACCCAGTAATAGAACGTTACCATTTCTATGTTCATTGAAAAAGTTGGTTAGAGAACACAGTAAATAGTCATTATTGTACTATTAAATTTAAAAAAAATACCGCAATAATCTTGTAAGTTGATATTACTGGCTTCATCTTTATTATTTTAAACGGTAAGATACAATTACTGTTAAAACGTTACAAACACATTTTATGTAACAGTTACTTTTATGTATTACATAAACCTTTGAATATATAATGTAACTGTAATACTGTAAATTGATTCTTTAAAAAATTAGCTTTCATTTGATACATTGAACATGGTATAATAATGTTTTGTTAAAGAGATATGGTTAAAAATCACTAAATATTTTTTCCTGTAAAATTTGATTTTTGCGATTACGTGGTTATTGCCCGGGGACGTCGATGTGTGTATGTATATATTATAGTATCCTTTTTTGGTAATATATGATTTCGTATACGCGAACATTATGGAAAGTGATGGTAGACCCTTTCTTCTCCGAATATCGATCGTCCGAAAATCATAACCCCAAACAAGTTTACTATAATCATCACTTTCCATAATGTTCGCGTATACGAAATCATATATTACCAAAAAAGGATACTATAATATATACATACACACATATATACATACATACATATACATACATACATATCCTATTTTTTCTTGCTATAAAGTCAGTCCTAAAATAAAATATTAGGGCGAAAGTCAGAAACAGTTGGTTAGGTTAGGTTAGTATGGTGACCACAACGCGCACGAGCCGTGCGAGCGAAGCGAGCTTGCCGCGGCAGCGGCCGGCGAATGCCAGAAACATTATTTTTATGTAAAACTAGATTATAGTATTTATGTTTTTTAAATATTATTATTATAGATTGTGATGGTTATAGCAAAAAAAATTAGGTCATGTTATGTTTAGGGATTTAGGTTTTCGGACAAGTGATATTATAAGACATGAATTTAAGACAAGCTACCATTCGGACACACGATGATTCGGACACAAAATGTTATGACACCTTAGATTATGGATAAATAAAACCGGTCAAGTGTGAGTCTGACTCGCGCACCGAGAGGGTTCCGTACCAACCTATTTATTTTCCCGCCAAATTGTGATAACGTCAGGACTCAGCTGTTTAAATACTATTTTTCCCACCAAAATTCAATGACGTCACGACTCAGCTGTCAAAATATATTTTCCCGCCAAAATTCTGTGACGTCACGACTTATCTGTCAAAAATTCTATGCCGTCACGCCCATCTGTCAAAAGCGACAGCAGTCAAAGTGACAGGTGTCAAACTATTTTCCCGCCAAAATAATATGACGTCACAACTCATCTGTCAAAAATTCTGTGACGTCACGACTCATTTGTCAACAGTACTATAACGTCACGTTGCTGTCAAAAAAAAAATCCTGACAAAATTTTATGACGTCACGTCTCAGCTGTCAAAAAATATTTTCTCGCCAAAATCTATGACGTCACGACTCATCTGTCAAAAAGTCTATGACGTCACGACTTAGCTGTCAATAATATTTTCCCGCCAAAATTCTATGACGTCACGACTCATCTGTCAAAATTTATGACGTCACGGGTCACGTGACCATAATTCTATTACGTCACTGGTCACGTGACTCAGCTTTCCCGCCAAAATTCTATGAACTCTAAATATAATATGAAAAAAAGTAAAAATTTAAGGTTTTCGGAATTTTCCCATTACATGTACTATAAGACCTTGCTTCATGCCAAATATCAAGTTTGTAGGTAGACTGGAAGTACCCTGTAGGTTTTTGCCCTTACCCTTCTAAAATGTGCGAAAAAACGGCTATATCTCTTGATTGCGATGGATTAGCAGTTTGATTTTTTTACAGCACTAAGAAGCAACAAGCCTTAGTATTTGGTGAAAATTTCAGCTTGATACCTCCACGCGTTCCTGAGATAAATGGTCTTGACAGACAGACAGACGGACAACGAAGTGTACGAAACCCTAAAAAATTATGAGACAAAATAGAGAACCAGCGGGTCTCCGTCGAGCTGTTTTTGCCGTTATGTCTAATAAAATTATGGTGAAAGAAATTCGGGCAAATGAAATTTAGGCATAAGAATATTATGGTATATTGTCTTGTATTTTAGTCTGCGTCTTCCAGTACGTGGTCGCCATTCCAAAATATTTCTGCCCCAATTAATGGTTATCAGTTCTACGCGCTATGTGCCTTGCCTACTGCCACTTCAACCGGGCAATGCTAAGTGCTATGTTGATCAGTTTCGTTTTTTATTTTAATACATTATCTTTTATTTAAATCAATCAATCAATAAGCCTATTGCAGTCCACTGGACATAGGCATCTCCCAACACGCGCCATAGAACTCGGTCCTGCGCCTTCCGCATCACTTATTCATAACATAATTAAATATTCAAATTCAAATTTCATAATACTTTATTTCATAAAATTTATTACAAATTGTTTGAAATCGTCGTTTACTTAAAATTGAAGCTACAATTAAAATTATAGATCGACACAGACAAACGCTACAGCACTAAAAAAGCCGCGTTGTATTGTCAAATGTAAATTAAAGGAGAAAATAAAACCAATCTACTACTCGAATCTACTTGTCTGTCTGTGTTGATCCATAAATTCCAGTTTCCAAATGGTAGGGCCAATGAGAAGAAATCTGGCAAAGAAACTCATGGCAACTCTTTTTAAATTCAGTTGTGTTTACATTTTTTTTTTTTACATAAATCATATACCCAATCAAAATATTTGACAGTACCAGACAGGATAATACACCATTTATACATCATAAAAAATAATAATTAGAGAAAAGAAAAATAGAAGACAAGCATGAGAACAAGGAAGACAGAAAAAAAAGGTAGAAAGGATACAATAAGAATATAAAAATAAATAAGAACTTAGAGATAAAACAATTAGCACAAGTAGCACACATAAATAAAAAAAGTGCATAAACTTGCATTATTTGAGACAGCCTGGGGAACAGAAGCAGTTAATCCCAAGCCTTTTTGTCTTTCGTGTAGTCTAGGATAGTATAATATCCCTTTAAGATAAGTTTTTGTTTGACTACATTCTTAAATTTATTAAAACTTAGATCTTGAATATCCTTCGGAATTTTATTATAAAATCGGACACATTGACCTTGAAATGAACTATGTATTTTTTGGAGCCTAGAATACGGATTAATAAGTCTATCTTTATTTCTAGTATTTATACTATGGACATCACTTCTTTTGACAATTGGTCTTTATTTTTATGAACATAAATTATGTTTTCATAAATGTATTGACTTGCTACAGTTAATATATTGATTTCTTTAAATTTTTTTTGAAGTGATTGTCTCCTACCTAAATTATAAATTGCACGAATAGCTCTCTTCTGCAGCACAAAGATAGAATGAATGTCGGCAGCATGTCCCCATAGTAAAATACCGTATTACATTATGCTGTGAAAATAACTAAAATATACTAATCTGGCAGTTTCTATGTCTGTCAGTTCTCGAATTTTACTAACGGCATAAGCTGCAGAACTTAGTCTCTTTACCAATGTCCTAATATGTGGGCCCCACTGAAGCTTAGAACCTAGTGTTAGAAGAAGAAACCAAAAAAAAAAGAAGAGACCAAGAAATTTTGTAGTGTCCACAAGGTCTACCTGATCCTCCTTAACTCTTATTGTGGATTTTACTTCTTGTACATTCGGCGTTATAAATCTAACACATTTGGTTTTGCGGCTATTAAGGAGCTAGTTATTAATGTCAAACCAGCGAACAACTTTAGAGATAGCCAAGTTTACTTTGTCAGTGCTAGTCTGTTGTCGTTTCACTTTAAATAAAAGCGAAGTGTCATCGGCAAACAAAACTATAACTAACTATTGTATGTACACTAAACGTAAGGCTTTCATTTTAGTCTCGTCACGTGTTTATTGTCATTCATAAATAATGGAATTGATGCTTGCGGCTGTCTAGGTTCCAGGAAATCATTTGAATTTGGAGGAAATGGGAGAGGTGGCTTGAAAGAGACGTTTTCATTTTAGATGCTCTAGTTAATAAATGAAATAACATGTTGCTGAAGTTGGATCTATCCTAAAGAGTTTAATTATTTAACGGCTGGATAAAAAAAACAGAAAAATCGATTTGTTATTATCTTCTTGTACTTAATTGTTGTTTTTCCTTCTTTACATAATTATATTTTATGGAAGTTCATTCTTATTTCAAAAAAAGTAAAATACTGTAAGATTTATTTATTTCAATATTTTTTACAATACCAAGAATATTTAATAACATTACATACTTACATACATTGTATCCTTGAACTTGAACATTAACACCCTATTATTGGTAGGTAAGGCTAGCCATCTTGAAATTAAATTATTATTTCTGTTGTCATCAAATGATTAAATAAATAAATAAATAAGTAATCCTCACACATTCACACATCGCCACCTAGTCTAGACATACGGATAAACATACTTTAATACTTTTTATTTTGTAAATACATACATAATTATTATACATAGAAAACACTCAGACTAATTTGAATGCAAACAATCATGTTCATGCACACAAAGATTTGCATTGAGCGAGAATCGAACCCGAGACCTCTGCGTAGCAGCCATGTAAATGTAATATACCGACTGCGCCACAGAGGCCGTCAAATTATGCACTCACTCGATTAACCACTTCGATTCAAATTCCATGAAATCCTTCATAACAAAGGGCTGTAATAGCAAAGGGAGGGTTTTGATAATAATAATAATACAAACACGTCTTTTTAACGTTAATTAACGACCCAATATTCTAAGCGTAGCTTGTTTACTTGTATGCTAATATTCTGTTTATACGCCATGATTAATCATCATAACAACACTAATGTCCAACTGCAGGGACGGGCCTCCTCTCGGGACGGAGGGATACTTGGCCTACTAATACCACGCTGGCCAGACGGATTGGTTTAAGGTTTCATTTCAAGTTTTCCTTCTTTTTATTTCGTAAAGATAATATTCACGGATAGTCCCTTAGTCGGTTTTTACGACATCCATGGGATGAGTGATAAAAATGTATTTTGACATTGTATGTTTAAGATATGACAAAACTTTGAAACTTTTTGGTATGGTTAAAGTTTTAGAAATAGAAATAAAAAATATATTTTTTTGTTATTTATATTTTAATGTGCTGTGATGCATAAATAATTGATTTAGAAAAGTACTTTTTAGAGATGAGGATGTAGTAGTTTATTTATATTTTTAACACCAACAAAATAAACAATATTATTTTACTTACAAAAAGTCTCATTAAAATTTTGAAGGTTTTTGTGTGCCGTTAACTCAACTAGTGATGGATAGAGACTACTACCTACTATACGTGTAAAACCTCCTAACGGACTTCACGTCACTAAAAGCAGCAGTCCGTGCCATTAGCTATGTATAATGCCGATGGACGTCTATGGAAAAATGAGAAAAAAAACACACTTCTAGTTCATAGACATGCACAACTGATATTTACTCGGATGTAGAGGTGTTTTAAAACTAGTTTATTGTTTACTTAACCCTATTTGTTAGTCTGTTCCATAAAATAAAATAAACTACGAAACAAAGTAGGTTTGCTAGTTTCGTTTTAAAAAGTTTTACATCCGCTTAATTACAAACTTGTATGTTTTACGTGCCGGGTTCTCACAAAAACTATTTTTGTTTTTAACGAGTTTGGTTCAAATTGGTAGATTAAATTGAAATACCTTTTTGGTTATCTATAGCCAAATATAATAGTCATATTTTTAGGGTATAACAGACTTATGAAGCATAAGACTGCTCAAGTCCTAGGGAACGTGCAATGTTTTAGGGAGCTATTTTAAAATCAAATATTAAACGGGCACATAAAACAACACATGTGGTCAGAGCAATTAGTGCTGCATCATCAACCAGAAGCAAGGTCTTTTTTACAAAGGCCGTATAGATTTATACAACCGTTGCGTCCTCTAAAAAAAGGTATATTTCACTCAAAGTATTTCCAATGATAATGAGACATAAGCAGGTTAAGTCTAGCTTACTTTGGGAACAGATGGCGCTGTGTACAGATGTCTGTGAATATTAAATAATAATAACTGTAAGCACCAAACATTATTCGGTTATGCATACTTGTAATCAAAGGACACAAACTATTTAAATTACATATAATTTTTACTTATAAAGCTTAGGTTAATGTCTACGAAAGACTCTCCTCCTACAAAAATGTGGTACTCATGGGTGACATAAATATAGACCTCAAACTAAATAGTACTGATGACCGCTGTCTGAACTACCTCATCCTTAACGCCTCCCATGGTCTTCTCCCAACCCACAGATACAACACTCGCCTAGATAACTGCTTAGATCATGCACTCGTTAAAACTACCCTCCATGTTACTACACTTATACTAGACTCACACATCACGGACCACAAACCGGTGCTACTTAATATTACTACCACAACCCCAGTTAACAGACCCCTATGTTTAACCACCCATGTGGACTACGATGCAGTTAAAATAGAATTAGAAAACACAGATTTTACCCCCTTATACAAAATTGCTGACCCCAATCTATCCATGAATATGTTGATAACTATCATATCTTCAGTGATTGAAAAACACACCCACCAATCTAAAATCCCAAAGAAAAAGAGAATTATCAAACCATGGATAACCACTGGCCTTTTAAAGTGTATACAAAACCGGGACCGGCTGCACAACAGATCAAGACAGGATCCCGATAATCTTACCCTGAAATACACCTATACGCGGTACCGGAATTTTTGTAACGACCTGCTCCGAAAACTAAAACAAGCTTATGAAAAACGTGAACTTGAAAAATGACGTAACAACCCTAAAGCCCTTTGGAAAACAATAAAACAAATCACGAATACCACAAAAAAGAAAACTAGTCCAGTGGAACTGTTGGAAATTGGTGATAATCCAACTTCATCCGTAAACGAAGTTTGTAGATTTTTTAGTGACATAGGTCCCAACTTGGCAGAAAAAATTATGTCCCAATCTCACCAACCTACAAACCCACCAGAGCGATCATATCAAAGCATTTCGTCCAGCCCCGTTAACTCTCTTGTGATACTTGAGGTTGACGAATCCGAAGTTGCGTCTCTTATCCACCAACTGCGTAATGACTGCGCAATGGGTTGGGATGGCATATCCCCTATTGTACTAAAGAGCTGCTGCCACATCTTAGCGCCGCCTCTGACATATATTTTTAACTCTTGCCTTAAAAACGGCATCTTTCCTGATGCGCTAAAGAAAGCTATCATTCATCCAATTCATAAGGGAGGGAACAGAGATTGTGTCAACAATTACAGACCGATATCGGTCTTATCCGCACTTTCAAAAATATTAGAGAGGATCATAAATATCAATTTAAATAAATTTATTAACAAACATCAGCTCATAGCTGATAATCAATATGGCTTTCGTCCTGGAATATCCACTGAAGACGCGGTCCTTGAGCTGACACAATTGGCGGCTAGGAATCTTGACGGTAGAGTTAAAAGCCTAGGGATCTTCTTGGACCTTTCTAAAGCATTTGACACAGTATCTGTTCCTAAACTTATCTCTAAATTGGAATTCATGGGGGTGCGAGGAAATGCCCTTGAAATATTCAAAGATTACCTACGCAACCGGACCCAACGAGTTAAAATTGGTGACCACTTGAGTGAAGAAGTATCAACAACTTATGGTGTACCTCAGGGAAGCATTTTGGGGCCTACCCTCTTCCTAATATACATCAATGACTTGTGTAAAATGACCATACCCAACTCCAAGATCTTCGCATACGCAGACGAGGCGGCAGTCATTGTTCAAGGACCATCTTGGGTCAGTGTTAAAGGTTACGCTGAAGCGGCAATGACAACAATAACGAAATGGCTAAACGTAAACGTACTAACCCTAAACTGCGAAAAATCATCGTACATTACTTTCGCTATCCAGCGTAACAACTTGCCTGACAAATCCTTTTGCATAAGAGTGCACAACTGCCCCAAACAATCTCCAAAATGTACGTGTCCGTCACTTGTAAGAACTGATACCATTAAATATCTGGGTGTCCAAATAGACGAAGGTTTACGATGGGACAAACAGATTGACGCCACTGCTACTAGATGTCTGAAGCTCTTGCGCATTTTCAAATCACTTAGAGACTCGGCTCCACCTGATACCCTAAGGATGGTGTACTATGCATTATGCCAATCCGTCATCAGCTATTGTATCACAGTCTGGGGTGGCGCTTATAAAACCAGTTTTCTGAAGGTTGAAAGAGCGCAGAGGGCCGTACTGAAGGTGATGTTGCGCAAACCCTATCGATATCGCACTACGCAACTATACATCGATTCTAAAGTACTTTCGGTGCGCCAGATCTTTGTTTTGCAGTCTACTCTTAGGAAACATGCCAGCGTTCCCCCAACTGACCCTAAGAAAAGGAAAAAACTTCCCTTAAGTACACCCCACAAAACATCCTTCGCAAAACACCAATACTACACATTAGGTACATACATATACAAAAAAATTCACAAAAACATAAACATTGTCAATCTAAATAAACATCAAGTAAAATTAAAACTAACGAAATGGCTTTTGGAACAGGACTATGTACAGAAAGAATCCTTACTCGAGTACATCTCCTAAATACCTCCACACCTCCAATCACACAACACAATCACACACAAAACATTCACACCCTCAACACTCATACATACAAACGTAAACGATCATACATTAATATTACGTATAGATAACACTTTTCTCTTAATAAATTAGGTTTATGATTGTAACTGCTCAAGTAGATCGACACAGTCTACTGTTATACATATAGCATCACTTCAAGATGGATCACTGTCTCTCAAGATACAGGTTGCCTAGTTTGAGAGGCAGGGTTCTCCATGTAGTGTACAGATTTCTAGTTTTAAGATTGTACTATATTACCACTATCATATAATTGTGTTCATGTAAAACATGTTAAATCTGTTTTTTGCAAAATAAAGATTTTATTATTATTTATTATTATTATTAGGTATAACTAGAAAAATCTGGAAAGAAGAAAGACAATGGAAAAAATTGGTACTCGATGCGGGACTCGAACCCGCGTCTCTGAACTATACGCGTCCAGCGCCATGACCACTAGGCAAACTATTTACCCGAAAGCCTTATAATTTCACAAGCAACACATACCTACAATTAATAATATATAATAATAATCTTCACACATTCACACAACGCCATTTAGTCCCAAACTAAGCGAAGCTTGTACTATGGGTAATAGACAACGGATAAACATACTTGAATACTTTATTTTTGTAAATACATACATATTATACATAGAAAACACTCAGACCAATGCAAACAATCATGTTCATGCACACAAAGATTTGCATTGAGCGGGAATCGAACGCGAGACCTCTGCGTAGCAGCCATGTAATATACCGACTGCGCCATAGTGGTCGTCAAAATTACGTTCTAAACATAGTAACATCTTCTCAGAACAGTCTAGTGTTTGTTTTCAACACATTTATACAGCTGCACACAAAAGCTCTTTGTTAAACATGTGTGTAGGTACTTACTTAAGTTTAATATTTATCTAGGACCGAAAAGTTAGATCGCTAAGTATACACAGAGGAAGAACTGTAGTAAATATAAAGGGTATGTTATTTTGGTAGATTCGTTTTAACACTTTGTGTGCTTTTATGATTGTTGAATAAAGGAGTTATGATAATTATATGTACCTATTGACGATCAAATATAAATATATTCCTCACACAATCACACAACGCCATCTAATCCCAAACTAAGCAAAGCTTGTACTATGAGTACTAGAAAACGGATAAATATACTTAAATACTTTTTTTTTTGTAAATACATACTAATTATACATAGAAAACACCCAGACCAATGCAAACGGGAGCGGGAATTGATCCCGAGACCTTTGCGTAGCAGTCATGTCATATAACCACTACGCTACAGAGGTCGTTAAATGTTGTTTGATTGGTGTACCTGTCTGTAACGCTGGAGTACTTTGGTTTTATCTCAGCTTCAAATAATATTTTGTGCGTATAAATTATTTCTTAGGATATGGACACAACTTGACTCTCCAGTGCAGGAGTACTATATGTCTTTTGTTAGTTATTGAAGCTTGTACTCTCATATATATATATATATATATATATATATATCTATATCTATATCTCTTGTTCTCTCTCTCTCTCCCATCGCAGTGCCGTAAGGCATCCCATTTGGATTTGCGATCCTTGGTTCCGATCTGTCCGTCTGTTTTGGCTGTCATTGCCGCTGTATCCTGTTTGAAGAAAAATATGAAAAATATGCAAAAATTTCCACTTAAGTACTTGGGTTGTTTCTTGTTGTATTTTGTAATTTAAAAAAAAATATATCAGTTACTTTAATACACGGTCACATTATCTAGACACCTCGCTGGGATGCGAACCTCGCGTTCCGTTCTCCTTTCAACCCCCGCGCTCGCTACGGGCGCATCAGTGATTCGCCCGATGCGACGTGACGTCATCGATGCTAGGTCTCGAGATAATGTGACCGGCTAGTACTTGTAAAATAGTTAATTGTAGCAGTAAATAACAGCCAAAAACGTGTGCTTTAAAGATCTTTTGATGTCATGATGTCATACTTTAAAATACGAGGTTCGCAGTCTAACGGTTCCTAAAATTCATAGCA
The DNA here is from genome assembly GCA_905475405.1 of Schrankia costaestrigalis. NCBI lineage: Eukaryota > Metazoa > Arthropoda > Insecta > Lepidoptera > Erebidae > Schrankia > Schrankia costaestrigalis. The sequence goes on along the minus strand of FR997831.1, from coordinate 20,818,471 downwards.
GTAAGTGTACTTACAAATTGAAGGTAACCATGCGCCTAATAATACGGAAACGTATAAAACAGCTCACTGAGTAATCTCATTCCCACTCATTTACTTACAAATTTTATTATGAATTCTTGAGAAAAGTCTCTTTGTGACTTTTACTTTATTTATTTATTTATTTATTTATAAGGTTTATCAACAACTGTTACAATCATACATTCAATTTAATATAATCGTTGATTTATCTAATTGTACAGCCACTTACAGATAAACGCAGCATGCACATTACATATTAATTATAAAGGATAACAGTAGAGAATCAAGAAAAAACATTACCATTTAAAATCAATTAAAATACATTATATACTAATACCAAAATTAAAATAAAATTTGATTAAAATATACAAATGTCGCTAAAAAGCGCTTTACTCAAAGGTATTTTAGAGTGAGTATGACCAGTATTCTATACCTAGTTGTTAACAAACATATTCGCACAACTAAGCTGACTATAATATTGTACTAAGTTGTTACAAAACAACGTTGTTTGACGACGTCGGTGGCGCGCCGGTAAAGCCAGCGGCTGCCGCGCATGAGGTTGTGGGTTCGATCCCCACGCAGGACAATAATTTGTGAGATCCACAAATTATTGTCCTGAGTCTGGGTGTTATATGTGTCCGTTGATTGATGTTTGTAAAAGTCCCCGCGACACAGGGCATGATCCCTAGTGCGGGAGTTGTCTTTTAAAAAAAAAAAAAAAAGTATACTTATATCAAAATCAATCAATCAACTAGCCTATCGCAGTCCACTGCTGGACATAGTCCTCTCCCAGCACGCGTCACAGAACTCGGACCTTTATGAGGTCGTCGTTCTACCTAGCTGGGGGGCGTCCTACACACTACGACACTACTACTACTACGTCCTATACTTATATACTTTTTGGGTACCTCTTGGTTTCGATTTCTGCTCAATGCAAATCTTTATTTCATCATTATCATATCAGCCAACTGACGTCTACAGCTGGATTTGTTGATTCTCTGGTACCTCATACAACCCCTGCTTAGTTTGGGACTAAATAGCTTTGTGTGAAAGTGGGAAGAATATTGTTTTTAAATATTGTTTGTACTGCATTTTTTTAACACATATTTTCAATACACGTAACTTTCATTTCACTTTATAAATTGCATCGTTAGCTGATCATACCGTGCTATTGCACAGCACGTAAACTTTTAACCCTAACAATGTACAGAATTTCCAATTTCACTTTTGCGATTTTGTAGTCTATCTCTAAAAATGCAAGTGCAAATATACGGCAAAATTTTGAACATTTCTAACGGTATATTCGTTTTTTTTTACGTTTTATTCTCTGAGTTCCTTTAAAATCTTTTTAGTGCAGTTGTAAAGGTAAAAAACATGAGTGTAGCTCGACATAGAAACTTTATAGAGTGTCGTTACTCTTAATCTGTGTTTTTGTGAAGAGTGTGACCGAGAGATTTAATCGTATTCTTTTGATGAAAATATCTTTTCGTATGGATTTTGTTTGTATTGCCTAAAATTGGCAGACGAGCAAGTAACCCACCAGATAGTTAGTGACAATTGTAGCTTATGGAATCCAGCAATGCCAGTCCGCTGCCATGCCCCAATCAACCTTCATCTCTACACTAACTAAGCGAAACTTAGCTGTACAAGAAACTGCTTCCTTACGGTATTCTAAAGGATGGGACTCATGCAACAGTGTAACTTTACAACTGAAGCTTTTTTTAAGTCTCCTTTTTTTTAACCTATTTTATTTTTTACATTGTTATTGGTATTTTATTATAGTCAGCGCATTATCATCTGAGTACTCCAAAAAAAGATAGAAGATAAGACCTAATCTTAGCATTCCATGGATTCTCCGTGCGGGTGCCGGGGGTCCATCGCTCGATAGAGGACGGAACACTTGCATAACAGCGTCTGCGACTTACGACCCAGATGTAGGTTTAAGGAGGCCCCCTTACAACGCGTTAGCGGTCACCTTCACATTCTGCTATGTCCTCTACCTATCCAAATTTGGTATGAACCTAACAATGTCGTTTTGGATATTCGTGATAGTAGAGAGCTTACTGAAGTTCTCAACAGTCCTAGTTCTTTTAATAAGTTGTAGAGGGATTTAAGTGGAGTACCCCTCGCATGTATTTCCACGGCATAATAGAGTAACCTGGTAGCCATTTCTGGTTATCTTATTTGTCAAGTCAAAGTAAAGTAAGTAATATAAGAATGGAAAAGCCGTAATGGTAAGTGCAAGCAAGGTAGGTATAGAGAAATGATATGGCTCTAGGACACAGAATATAACCCGCGTAGTATAGTAGCTAAAATTATAAGTATTTACGGGTTTTACTTATTACAGCTCCTGGCCTATAAGTTAGAAACTTTGTTTAGACAGGAAAAGGCTTAATATATTAAATAGGTTTACGCAGCAAAGAGATTACTTTACACGTCTTATAAAGGAATAAGAGGAGATTCTTAAACAGGGATTTAGTAAATAATAACAATGAAATATTATTCAAGATTTTTTCATAGTACAAGCTCCGCTTAGTTTGGGACTAGATGGCGCTGTGTGAATGTGTGAGGAATATTTATTTATTTTATTTATCTTTTGATGTCATGAATTGTCATACTTAAAAGAACGACCTTCGCAGTCTAAAGGTTCCTAAAATTCAAAGCAGTAAGTGTACTTACAAATTGAAGGTAACCATGCGCCTAATAACACGGAAACGTATAAAATAGCTCACTGAATAATCTCATTCCCACTCATTTACTTACAAATTTTATTATGAATTCTTGAGAAAAGTCTCTTTGTGACTTTAACTAAACTTAAAGGTCAAAATATTTCTTTGTACTTCAGACACTTCAAAACAGCATATTTTCAATTTAGATACTGAGTATGATCAGTATTCTTTCTATGGTAGTCCCTTTCTTCTCCGAATATCGATCGTCCGAAAATCATAATCCCTAACAAGTTTACTATAATTATCACTTTCCAAAATGTTCGCGTATACGAAATCGTATACTACCTAATCTTCTTTACCTACAATACTTGTGTGTCATAAAATGGGGAACTATAAATATTACATATCCTATTTTTTTCTTGCTATAAAGTCACATGTCCTAAAATAAAACATTAGGGCAAAAGTCAGGAACAGTTGGTTAGGTTAGGTTAGTATGAAGACCACAACGCGCCAGAAACTTTTTTTTTATGTAAAACTAGAATAAGTATTTATGTTTTTAAATATTATAGATTGTGATGATTATAGCAAAAAAGAATTAGGTCATCTTATGTTTAGGGATTTAGGTTTTGGGACAAGTGATATTATAAGACATGAATTTAGGGCTAGCTGCCATTTGGACACATTATGATTCGGACACAAAATGTTATGACACCTTAGATTATGGAGAAAAAAAATATGAGACAAAATAGAGAACCGTATTCAATACCTGTTAACATACTACTCGTTTCAAATAAGAATGTTCGTGACCAGCGCCATATTGTGACGTCATACAAAGAAATTAGTAAGTCGTCCTTACTTTTTAATTGAACTTTGACAGATAAAGGTCATTGACGCGTCCATTCTAAATTTGAAACGCAAAGTACATTTTTTCAAAATGTACAATTAGCTAAATGTACAATTCTCAAAATGTGCAATTTTCATAATGAACACTACTCGCAAAATGTACAATTCTCAAAATGTACAAGTAAAGCTAAATTCACACTTAAGGTGTTTTACCGTTTTGTATAACTTGTTTTAGCAAGAAACGAAACAAACACAGTGGTTTTTTATGCTTGTCTCGGACCAACCTACTTTAGGTTTGGTTAGATAAATTCCTTTTTTTTTTAAATTTAGTGGTTTTACCACTAAATTAAAAAAACTACAGAGGTGGTTAAAATTTATTTATATACTTAGTACTAGGCTAGCACATGCATTTTTTATGAGTAGGAGTATCCAATCTAGTAGGAGTTCTAACCTCCTGCAAGCTTCTGAAAGCCTAGCACTTTTACCGTCGGTAATAACCGTGCGGGTCCGCTCTTATAAATAGTAAAATTCTTGGAGTCAGCACAGGTCAGCTAGATACGCAGGCCATTGTGTGGCGCGGCATTGCGCTTAATTGAAATAAGCCTCCGCATATAACGTAGGTTTATAATTATGATGTCAATTAGACTTATAATCAACGAATAAAATAAAAAATCATAATAGTTAAACATAAAAAAAAAACATTCCCTGTGGTATGAGTGTTTTTAAAGTATCATGGATCGTCACCACTGTGAAAAAGGCTTTAGGTTTACTTGTACATTTTGCGAGTAGTGTTCATTAAGAGAATTGTACATTTTGCGTGTCGTGTAGGTACATTTTGCGTTTTGTACATTCTTTTCCGAAGGGCATTTTTTACATATTCGCACAACTAAGCTGATATTGTATTAAGGTTGCAAAACAACTTTGTTTTCTCATTCTTATCTATAAAGAAAGAAAAGAAAGAAAAATTATTTATTTGGCGAAAACCAAGACACACACAAATAATTTACACAATTAACAAACTCACAAAACACACAGAGTAAGAAAAAAAAAAAAAAAGAAAGAAACAAGAAAAAGAATACAATATAAAATGAATACAGGATACTTAACAATTTTTCAATAACAGATACTGTGTGTGACCTGGTATACCAAAAAGGTCACCAACTCAGCGTATGCCAGGACATAGCATCCTGGCGCTGGTATTATGTTATTATGTATTATGTATTATCTATCAGCCAACTGACGTCCACTGCTAGGCATAGGCCTCCTCATAAAGTTTTCACCCTGCGCGGTCTTGTACCTCTCTCATCCATCGGTTTCTCGCCGTCCTAACCAGGTCGTCGGTCCACCGTATGAGGGGTTTCCCCACCCTGCGCCATTCCGGTGCGCGGCGCCATTCCAGAACTTTTCTACCCCAACGGTTATCAGTTCTCTGCGCTATGTGCCCTGTCTACCGCCACTTTAACCGGGCAATCCTGAGCGCTATGTCAGTCACTTTGGTTCTCCTGCGTATTTCCTCGTTTTTAATACAATCACGCAGGGAAACTCCTAAAATAGCTCTCTTCATTGCCCTCTGAGTGACCGTAAGTCTTCTGAGAAGGTCCTATCGGTTTGTTTGCTATTACTAAAAGTTTCAATATTAATAAAAGTATTTAATATATTTATTGATTCTCATACAACCTCTGCTTAGTTGGGGAATAAATAGCCTTGTGTGAAAGTGGGAAGAATATTGTTTTTAAATATTGTTTGTACTGCATTTTTTCAATACATATTTTCAATACACGTAACATTTCACTTTATAAATTGCATCGTTAGCTGATCATACCGTGCTATTGCACAGCACGTAAACTTTTAACCCTAACAATGTACAGAATTTCCAATTTCACTTTTGCAATTTTGTAGTCTATCTCTAAAAATGCAAGTGCATACGGCAAAATTTTGAACATTTCTAACGGTATATTCGTTTTTTTTTACGTTTTATTCTCTGAGTTCCTTTAAAATCTTTTTAGTGCAGTTGTAAAGGTAAAAAACATGAGTGTAGCTCGACATAGAAACTTTATAGAGTGTCGTTACTCTTAATCTGTGTTTTTGTGAAGAGTGTGACCGAGAGATTTAATCGTATTCTTTTGATGAAAATATCTTTTTGTATGGATTTTGTTTGTATTGCCTAAAATTGGCAGACGAGCAAGTAACCGACCAGATAGTTAGTGACAATTGTAGCTTATGGAATCCAGCAATGCCAGTCCGCTGCCATGCCCCAATCAACCTTCATCTCTACACTAACTAAGCGAAACTTAGCTGTACAAGAAACTGTTTCCTTACGGTATTCTAAAGGACTCATGCAACAGTGTAACTTTACAACTGAAGCTTTTTTTTTTTAAGTCTTCTTTTTTTTAACCTATTTTATCTTTTACATTGTTATTGGTATTTTATTATAGTCAGCGCATTATCATCTGAGTACTCCAAAAAAAGATAGAAGATAAGACCTAATCTTAGCATTCCATGGATTCTCCGTGCGGGTGCCGGGGGTCCATCGCTCGATAGAGGACGGAACACTTGCATAACAGCGTCTGGGACTTACGACCCAGATGTAGGTTTAAGGAGGCCCCCCTTACAATGCGTTAGCGGTCACCTTCACATTCTGCTATGTCCTCTACCTATCCAAATTTGGTAGGAACCTAACAATGCCGTTTTGGACATTCGTGATAGTAGAGAGCTTACTGAAGTTCTCAACAGTCCTAGTTCTTTTAATAAGTTGTAGAGGGATTTAAGTGGAGTACCCCTCGCATGTATTTCCACGGCATAATATAGTAACCTGGTAGCCATTTCTGGTTATCTTATTTGTCAAGTCAAAGTAAAGTAAGCAATATAAGAATGGAAAAGCCGTAATGGTAAGTGCAAGCAAGGTAGGTATAGAGAAATGATATGGCTCTAGGACACAGAATATAACCCGCGTAGTATAGTAGCTAAAATTATAAGTATTTACGAGTTTTATAATACAGCTCCTGGTCTACAAGTTAGAAACTTTGTTTAGACAGGAAAAGGCTTAATATATTAAATAGGTTTACGCAGCAAAGAGATTACTTTACACGTCTTATAAAGGGATAAGAGGAGATTCTTGAAGAGGGATTTTGTAAATAACAACAATGAAAGATTATTTAATATTTTTTCATAGTACAAGCTCCGCTTAATTTGGGACTAGATGGCGCTGTGTGAATGTGTGAGGAATATTTTTTTTTATTATTCTGTCTTACGAGATGCTAAAAACATGGCAGCTTATTATGGATATTATGGTCATCAAGGGGATTAAAGTGTCTCTGACTTTATGGTAAAGGCAAAGGAATACTTACGTGATCGATAAAAACCAACAACCTTGTGTCGCCCGAATTTATAGCGTCCCGAAAATTAACGGTTACAAAGTACATTTTATCTCCGTGTGGTGACGGAGTAAGAATACAATATGTCACCACCCCATCTCATCCCATGGGTGTCGTAAAAACCGACTAAGGGACTAACCGTCAATATTATCTTTACGTAATAAAAAGAAGAAAAAACTTGAAATTAAACCCTGACCAGTAGGCCAAGTATCCCTCCGTCACGGGAGGAGGCTCGTCCCTGCAGTGGGACATTAATGGGCTGTTATGATGATGGTGGGATTCAAAACAGCGACCTGGTTTATGGCAGCCACTTACACAACCGATTTGCCAAGGGAGTAGTTGCTTAGTTATTATTGCATGTATGAGAAACCTAAAACATTGTTTTGCAGTACTTTCATATTATTGTTTTGCAGTACGCATATTTTTTGCAGAGTTAATCTTTCTCTTTTTCTATCTTTCTAGAACAAAAATCTTAAAGCAGTACGGCATTTAATGACTTTGTTAGCTTAAGCTATAATAACCATTATGTATATACAATTAAATAAAATATACTCTAAAGTTAAGAAATTCAACAAAGAGTAAGAACGGAATCCTAAATAAACAAACTTAATATTAAATTTAACTCCGTACTGTTTTCTCTTACCTACATCATAACGTACTAAAGGATCATGTTTTATTACCCATGGCTTGGATCCTATTTGTCGTGGAAGCCTTAAGCCCATAATTTATTGCCCTATTTGCCTTATTTCAGTGACAACAGAGTTGAGTAAGCAAACTTTTGGATTTGATAAACAACTTTCACAATACTCCATTGGTGAATGTCCTGAACGGTCAAAGCTCTGTTTCAAACATAAATTAAGTCTTTTGTTTATTCCGAATAGAGACGAGACTTTTTGTAATAATGAAGTAGTGTCTTTGGTTTAAGTGCTTTTTGCTTTTAGATTCAAATCGTTGTTGACGATTAACTATCGCAAATATTGTGGACAAGATATTTTCAGGTCCTTCTTATTACGTCTTTTACCTATTTGCTCGTTCTTGTTGCTTTAAGTTATAGGATGATGAGTGACATGTACGACTCTTATGTCTAGTAAGTAACAAAATCCTAATAATACAAAAATTACGTAACACTCCTGTAGTGTATGCGACTATTTACCCTGTTACCTGCACAGACAAACACTGTCTCGTGCGCACCACGCCATAGACACGAGAGCCATGGGCGAGAGTGGGCGTGTCGGGAGTCTGTCCGTTGAGTGCGTGTACGAGCCTGTGAAATACCCTATCATTGCTTTGAGACTGGTTTTACAATTGGCGACGAGTAAAAAGGTACCTAATTCAGTTAATAATTTAAAAATTAGGCTTAAAAAAAAAAAAAAAATAAGATGAGGGAAGGATATATGTATAGGTAAACATAAAGAAAGAAAAAGTGAAAGACAGAAAGTGCATCTCCCGTAGCGTTAGATTAATCGCAGATTCAATCGAGTGAATATATAATAATAGGTTTTGATAGAATTATGATTATCGTTCTTAGTTAAATTTTGTCCATTACATGATGGTAAATCGAATTTAAGTTTTCGCTGTGACAAAAGACATTTCATAATACGTACGGTGAGTTTGTTTGCATTTAAATAAATAGACAGCGGTAACTGCAATATGATAATGTTTAACATAGACATAATTCCATAAATTGTTACTATTTATAAAGAAAATATTTTTAGTTTTCTTTCATTTGACTTTTGCCGCGCATCAGATCATCAAACGCGCAGTGACGATATACAGTAATAAAATTTGTGATATATGATAAAGATAACCTAAAAGCATCTCAGGCAGGATTGAAAATAAGATACCTAATAGTAAATTAAATAATATTAATTCCGTTGTTAAAAGAATTAGGTATAATGTAAATACAATAATATAATAAAATACCTTCGAAAAAAAAAAGAAAGAAGAACGCGGGATCTGTTTGGTTTTTTATTTTATGGCTCCATCATTTATCGGTGATTCTGCCAATGACAGAGTATGCAGGTTAAACTCACGATCCTCGTAGTAGGTATTACATTGAAGTGGTAACAGTTTGAAATAAGGATGTACCCTTATATTATATTATAATAAGTGAAACTAGGTTATTTATATGATAATGCGGTAACTGATATCAGGGAGATGTACCTATAGGCGATTTAATTGTTCTTAAAGGTGGAATTTACGAAAGTAATCATATAATATAGTGGAGATGAGTATACATTAAAGTTGAATAGTATATTTATCGTATATTTATATTAGTGTGTATATCACATTGTATATAATTGCAATAATGTTATGTTATGATTGGTATCCGTGTGGTGACGGAGTAAGAATACAATATGTCACCACCCCATCTCATCCCATGGGTGTCGTAAAAACCGACTAAGGGACTAATCGTAAATATTATCTTAACGAAGTAAAAAGACGAAAAACTTGAATTTAAACCCTTTACCAATCCGTCTGGCCACCGTGGTGTTGGTGGGCCAGGTGTCCCTCCGTCACGGAAGAAAGACCGTCCCTGCAGTGGGACATTAACGGGCTGTTAAGAAGAAGATGATCGGTATATCATACTAGATATATTATGATAGGTTATGGTTTGGTAAGTTGTTCCCATTAAATTGGGAGGTGCTCCCATTAAATTGGGAGGTTGCTGCCATTAAATTGGTAGGTTGCTGCCATTAAATTGGTAGGTTGTTCCCATTAAATTGGGAGATTGCTGCCATTAAATTGGTAGGTTGCTGCCATTAAATTGGTAGGTTGTTTCCATTAAATTGGGAGATTGCTGCCATTAAATTGGTAGGTTGCTGCCATTAAATTGGTAGGTTGCTGCCATTAAATTGGTAGGTTGTTCCCATTAAATTGGGAGATTGCTGCCATTAAATTGGTAGGTTGCTGCCATTAAATTGGTAGGTTGTTCCCATTAAATTGGGAGATTGCTGCCATTAAATTGGTAGGTTGCTGCCATTAAATTGGTAGGTTGCTGCCATTAAATTGGGAGATTGCTGCCATTAAATTGGTAGGTTGCTGCCATTAAATTGGTAGGTTGCTGCCATTAAATTGGAAGGTTGCTGCCATTAAATTGGTAGGTTGCTGCCATTAAATTGGTAGGTTGTTCCCATTAAATTGGGAGATTGCTGCCATTAAATTGGTAGGTTGCTGCCATTAAATTGGTAGGTTGTTCCCATTAAATTGGGAGATTGCTGCCATTAAATTGGTAGGTTGCTGCCATTAAATTGGTAGGTTGTTCCCATTAAATTGGGAGATTGCTGCCATTAAATTGGTAGGTTGCTGCCATTCAATTGGTAGGTTGTTCCCATTAAATTGGAAGATTGCTGCCATTAAATTGGTAGGTTGTTCCTATTAAATTAGGAGGTTGTTGCTATTGAATTGGTAAGTTGATGCCATTAAATTGGTAGGTTGTTCCTATTAAATTAGGAGGTTGTTGCTATCGAATTGGTAAATTGATTCCAGTAAATTGGTAGATTGTTCCCATTAAATTGGAAGACTGCTTCCATTAATCGGAAAGTGAAGACACGTTATGGTGAATTTTATGCAGGGACAAACTTGATTAGGAAGGCGATACCTCTGCGGTCAGTATAAGGTGGGAGCGTTGGAAAATATCGTTGTTATTTTACCTTGCTGCTGATAGCAAGGATTAGCTGATGTTCAAGGACATGTTAAGAAAAAGGCCACTCTTTAGCATTTTGGAGGACCTGGACTTCAGAAAATGTATTCAAACTTACCTGGGGCTAACGCGGTTACCTCATCACCCACTGGAGTATCAGATACAACGGAAAGTCAACACGTATTCAATATCGCTTTGAAAAAACTCGACAAGTATTTCTTGCTTAAACAAAGTAAAGTGTATGAACGGCATTTGTTTAGACAGTTAAAACATGTGACAGGTGAAAAGATGGAGAAGTTTCTAATAAGATTGCGTAACCAAGCAGAGAAATGTGGGTTTGAAAAGCCTGAGAATTTTATCATCAACCAAATTACAAAGAAATGCACTTCGAATGAGCTGCGTAAGAAGATTTTAACAAAGGGAGACAAAATATCCTTAGATGAAATAATAAAGCTAGCAAACACTTTGGAGTTGGAAGAAGAAGAAGATCGTTATGTTTGTTTCAGAAGCTACGTGTCCAGCGAAGAATACAACCTGCCATTTGTGTAAAAAATATGTCATTTTTAAGCGCAATGTAAATCTAGGAGTCCTGATAAAAACCAAAAATGGAAAAAGTACAGTGGAAACCCTGGTTATAATACACACACAGAAGATAAAAAGAGGGCTAGACATGATAAAGGTAATAATGTTGATATGGTTGATTACGAAGAAGAAGACTATGTTTTAAAATAGACAATGATTCTATTGTTATATATGTATGATCGGTTGAGTGAAAATCGACATGCTTATAGATTCAGGTTGTAAACCTAGTCTTGTAACTGACAAAACATGGGAAAGGCTGAAAGGCAGTGGTATAAAGGTCAAGAATCAAATTAAGGACCCAAATAAAACCCCTTTTGCTTATGGCAGCAAGTTTCCCTTAAAAGTGAAAGGTTCATTTGAGGCTGAAATTGAAGCAAATGGGCGAAAAACTTATGCTACCTTCTTTGTAATGAGAGCTGGAACAAGGGACTTGCTAAGGAAAGCGTCAGCACTGAAGTTGGGGTTATTACAAATGGGTATCGGCATTGACCAAGTGGAAAACTCAATTACGCATTACTGAAATTCAAGGATTTACTGTTACAGTTCCGATTGATTGATTCTGTGAAACCCGTTTTTCAACCATGTCGTAGAATGTCTATACTTTTAGAAAATAAATTAGATTATCATAGAACGTCTCTATAAGAATAAAAAGCTAAACACAGACCTTCATGTCACTAGTTTAATGTCTAAATAAAATAAAAACGGCATACTTTTCTATAAATTAGAGATTCCTTTACATTTTAATCATTTACTATCTCCTTATCTTCAAATTGTTTGCATCACTTTAAGCGATTAATGTTTGATATCACGTGTGCATGTGCACTGGAGCTGTTCCATCATCACCATCATTATCATTTTGAACAAAGCGGTAACACCTTTCCAAAATTAAGTATTGGATTTTTGTGTGCCTGATACTATAGAGGAACATCAGAGTTTTAAAGTCTTTTTAATTTTATAATGAAATAAAAACATCAAAGATTACATCGAATAGTAAACTTCACAACTTTTTACACTCTGTGGTTACAACGCCCCCTCGGCTCGGACTCAACGGAGAGCGGACGTGTGCGTGTGCGTGTGCGCGAATAGTTATTGTTAATACTTACGCTTCGTCGCAAAATATTACATTATATTGGATATGTAGTGTCAAAAGTGCAAGAAAAAGCTAGCCATCAATGGCTCACATTTCGTATGCCAGGGCACCTGCCAGGGCACGTTCCATAGAAATTGCGTGAAGGGATTAGCAGCAGACATGAAAGCCGGAAGAATTCGAACGAGTTGTAATAATTGCGAAGACACAGAATTAGAAGAAGAAGAGTTAGAAGTAGAAGAAGAAGGATTAGAGAAGATCTTGAAGGATATTCAGAACAAAGTCAATTCGCTACCAGGTGTTAAAAAACAACTAAGTTCGATAATTGCAAGCATGGCGGTACTTTCAGAAAAATACGACACCATACTAGCAGAACACGAAGAATCAAAAAAGAAAATATCTAATCTTGAAAAATCCTTTGTAAATATGAGTAACAAATGTGTATATTTAGAAAAGTGCAACCTTGCGCTTGAACAAAAAGTACATGACTTCGAACAGGCGACAAAAAAACACAATATCGAAATTGTGGGTGTCGAACAAATGCCGAATGAAAACATTATGAACGTAGTTAAAAAAATCGGTCAATCGCTCGAAGTGTCGTGCGATAACATTGAATGGGCGAGTCGTCGTCAACAACGTAAGTCAAACAACAACAAGCCAGCCTCAATAATAGTAGGTTTTAAGAGTGGTGGTGCTGAGTCTCGGCAGTCGTGGTTGAGTAACCGACGCAAGCTAGTAAAAATAAGTAGTAACACTATCACATCAGGTTCACAAATCAATAAAATATATATTAATGAAGATCTAACGAAAATAACAAGAGAATTATTGTGGAATGCTAAGAAACAACTAAAAGAAACCTATAAATTCATCTGGGTGGTAAACGGAAGAATATTAGTCAAAAAGGAAGATGGAAGTAATTCTATTTGGATTAGGTCGGAGGGTGATATTCGTGACTTGCTAAAAACAACGAGTGTATAATTGTTCCTACGATTCTCTAGTGTGTTTATTTAGTTATAGTTATCATTATCAATAAAATTCACATTTCACGAAGGTATTGAGTTAATATCAAGTGAAACAATAATAGAAGAATGTTACGATGATATACATGGCTGGATATTAACATTTAACAATAAGAGGTACTTTTGTTTACTACATATTAACATAAGATCCCTAAAGAAAAACTTTAACGAGTTATTGGTTAGTTTGGATGATTATTTGTGTAAGATTAATGTAATAGTAATAACGGAGCCCAATATTAACTATGAACAATTAGGATTATATAGCATAAATGGGTTTACATTATATAGTTTTACTCGCACCGAGCGAAGCGGAGGAGGGGTATTAGTGTATACTCGTGACGCGCTCGCGGCTCAGCTGTTCGAGTCTACAGCGACTACGGTTGGAATGCGGTCGGCGGAGTGCGTCTCCATTATGTTTACCTATGATAACGAAAGTATTTATTTAATTTCTATTTACAGACCACCAAAAATCAATAAAGAGAATAAATTAATACAATTCATAGACGAATTGCGTAACCTGTTAGTAAGTTTACCACGTAATAAAAAAGTTATCCTTTGTGGTGACATTAATATTAATTTATTGAAACAAACAGATAAATACGTCATTTTGTATGAGGATTTATTACCGAATATGGGTTTACAAAATGTATAAACCAAGTCACGCGCTGTGAAATACTTGTAGATAAAGTCGTGGAGTCATGCTTAGACCACATATATATTCGTGCACCTTGTTTACAAGTGAAATCAGCTGTATTACGAAGTAAATTATCCGATCATTACCCTGTATCTGTGGCAGTAGAATGGGAACGCGCTCCACCCGACAGCGCATTGCCAGCCGAGTTGTTAACGCAACTACAGGTAGGTTTAGGTACAGTTTCACGAGTACTTGATAATCGCGCGGTGAGGGAGAGATTATCACGCTTAGACCTAGGTGAATTATTACTTATTGAGTGTCCTCTCAGGCTGTACGAATCCTTTGTTAAATATTTTACTGATATATACCAATGTTGTTACATAAATAGAAGAAATACAAGGGGCAGTAGAAATGTCAAAAACTGGGTAACAAATAACCACAAAAAACTTATACAAGAGAGAGATAGGCTTTTTTCAGTATGGCGTAATGACCCAAAGAATATGGTCAAAAGATTGAATTATACAAAATATAGAAATAAATGCAATAAAATAATAAATAAGAGTAGAAATGAAAACGACAAGAAAATTATATTGGAATGTAATAAAAATATAAAAAAATTATGGGAAAAAATTAATGTAATGATAGGTAAAAACAAACAATCATTAGATAGCTTATTATTAAATAATTTAAAAAATCAGGGCACTATTAAAGAAATTTGTAACGGGTTTTCATCGACTTTTACTGAGGAGGTCGACACGTTGAAGCATGACTGTGATATTAAATGGTTGGATAGATGTAATTATGTAAACAAGAGAAGCGTGAGTATGAGGTGGCAACCTGTTACTAGTAGGGAAGTTAATAGGGTAATCATGGGTATGAATGCTCACAAATCACCCGGTAGTGATCTCATACGTATGTCAGATATAAAACATATTGTCGAGAAAGTAAGTCCAGTGCTCGCGCACCTAGTAAATCTATGTGTAAATACCTACACATACCCGGCCAAATTAAAAGAGGCAATAATTCGTCCAATTTATAAAAAAGGTGACCGCAAAGTATTTTCAAACTACAGACCTATAGCTATTCTGTCGAGTATAGATAAAATAATTGAAAAATGTATCGTTAACCAATTAAATAGTTATCTGCAAAAGAATAAAATAATTAACAATTGTCAACATGGCTTCCAAAAGAATAAAAGTACAAACACCTTGTTATCTAAATTTTCTAATGAAATTAACAATTATTTAAACAGAAAGCAATTTGTAGTAGTGGTCTTTTTTGATTACAAAAGGGCTTTTGATACTTTGCCAATTAATACTTTATTACATGCTATGGAAGAGTGCGGGGTGGGAGAACCACTCAACAAGTGGTTTCGCGATTATCTCAGGGAAAGATACTACCGTGTCAGGGTGGGGGAGACGTACAGTGACCCGAGAGAGGTGAGGTGCGGAGTCCCGCAAGGCTCCGGCTGTGGTCCCGTATGTTATATACTACACGCAAACAGCCTTTGCGGCGTATTACGTCACTGTACTGGGTATATGTTTGCCGATGACCTCTGCATTTTGAGAGCTGGGACCGATATATTAGAAACCTCTCGGCTTGTCCAACTGGACGTAGATCAAGTAGTTAGATGGTCGCACGACAATGGATTAGTATTGAACAACGAAAAAACAAAAACTTTAGTAATACGATCACCATATTTACAGCTGCTCGATAAGTCTCTTTCTCTTTCTTTATACATACATAGTTACGAATGTATACATAATAACTACCTAAATTGTATATGTCCAACAATAACGCGAGATAAGTCTGTCACCTACCTGGGTTTGAAAGTCGATGAAAGCTTCTCATGGTCATATCATATTGATTTTATATGTGGTAAATTGAGAATTCTTCTAGGGAAATTCTATCATCTAAGGTTTAAAATGCCTAGCAGTACACTTAAATGCCTTTATAAGCAACTGGTTGAGCCCATCATCAGTTATGCCCTAGACTGTTATGGACTTACATTTCACAGTTATATTGACAAAATAGAACAACAACAAATACGGTTTCTAAAACTATTAGTAAATAACAAAACAATAGAAAATTGTAATAAAGACTACTATAAATTATTTAAAATTTGTAAAATACTTCCAGCTCACTTAAAACATCAATATTTGTTGTTGGTCAATAGTCATGGTAGCTGGGATCATTATCCGAAGGTTGAACACTCGATAGGCACCAGGGCTGTAGCCACTGGTAAATTTGATGTACCGAAAGTTTGTAATTATTTTGGCGACAGAACATATGAAAAAAGACTTCCATATCTACTAAACCAACTGCCCGATCACATTAGAAATGAATGTAAGAAAAATAAATTTATTAAATTGTTAAAGCAATATTACTTAAACAGTCTGGACAACTTATAATGTAAACACTTTATTAAATAAATCACATAATTATAGAAATAAGAAATAACATACGCATATAAATTATACATAAATAGAATTATATAATTAACAGCCTATCCGCTATCATCATAATATTGTAACTACACTATTGTTATTAAATATCCTTAGCCGAGTGATTGTACCTACAGACAAACCGTTTAAACGGTTTTGTGGGGCTACGACTGTATTTACATTTGTAATGTGGATGTAATTAATAAAGTGAAATAAATAATAATAACCGGACCGGAAATGTGGTTCACAATTTGTCTTTTTTGCTATTTTCTTTCTTACTAAACACTTAAATAATTTATATTTGTAACAGCTATCCTAAAATTTGATGTAACTAAATAATTAATTAAACTAAAAACAAATTAGATTAAAGATGATAATTTAATCATTATTAAAATTAAAATGTTCCGTAAGTACTTGATAATTGTTTGATACATATTGCAGAGAATGCAATGCAATTTATAGTACAGTCCCATTTTGGCCTCAAATGAATAGCTGATATTCTGAACGGATTGCGGATCAATCTAACAGAGGGGAAAAATATTAAGCAACGAATACACTAATCGGTTACTGGTCGCACACACCGTCGGAACTATTTTCCAAAGATAAAACAGGGAAAAGACAATAGAGGATGCGTTAAAATCTAATCGATTATACCCTTTCCACTATATTTAACAACATTTGACAGCTTGACGTTAGTGAAGTTTAGCAGTATCTCGAATGTAATGCCATTCGATTGTAATGATTTGATTCCAATTTTTCGATTTTTCAAATTACTTTATTTTACTCATTTGGATCCTTACATCAACTTACATCATCATTTTATTATTGTTTGTTTCTGTATCTATGTTAAGAGAATTAGCCTATAGCTTAAAACGATAAAATTATAGTTAGTTTAGGTATTATTTAAAATACATAATTTATCGTGACACATTCGGGTTATAGCTAATCTAAAATATCATATTACATTTTGTAAACGTATTATGAAGAGTTCAAGTTTATTCATAGGATTTATTTCTACCGATTATTTGTAATTTGTTTCATAATGGTGGTAATCGTTATGAGTGTCCATCATTAAGTAACCATGGTAACTGAAAAAAACATGGGTACGTCCATGAAATACAATATTATTGTTGTTATTATGTTCGAAAAATAAGCGGAAGTATTACGAAACTTCATGGACGTGAACTGTCAAAAAGCCAAACTTACGCTGGAAGGGGTATAGTGAGTCGAGCGAGAGATGGAGACAAAATAAAAATAAAAAAGAGTACAGAGATGAGAAACGAATTTTTTTTTTTTGAGTCAGGGAGAGAAAAGCAAGGACAAAAGCTTATTAAATAAATTGGCACAAAATTTCAAGCCAACTCGGTTTATATAGAAAGTATCAAAGCAGAAGATTGAAAAAAAATGATGAAACAGGACAATCTTATCTAAGAAATGTCGTTTATTTTAAAAAAGGTGAAAGGGAAATGGAAGGCTCTAGTTCAGGAAAAGAGAATTAAGAAGTTGAAAAAGTTCAGATTATAAAATAGGAGTGTTATTGTATTTTGTATTATATGTTGATTTGGTTATTGTAGTATATGTGAGTGAGAGCCAACAATACACTACAGTTATGTTGAGTAAGTACCTACATAACATAAAAATATGATAATAAACATATGGTATTTGTTAATTCTGTTTTGTAGATTGTTCACTTGTTAAATCAATAAAAGTTTTGATAAGGAAGGGATGTAGTGTATGCGACTATTTACCCTGTTACCTGCACAGACAAACACTGTCTCGTGCGCACCACGCCATAGACACGAGAGCCATGGGCGAGAGTGGGCGTGTCGGGAGTCTGTCCGTTGAGTGCGTGTACGAGCCTGTGAAATACCCTATCATTGCTTTGAGACTGGTTTTACAACTCCTATAACAAAAACAAACGTTACTCATGTAATATAAGTAATTTCCTCTTTAAAGCCTAGAAAATTATATAACGATGTAATTTACGAACGTCGTGTAATTCAAATAGCGACAGATGTTACAAAGATTCGTAATTAATTTTATATATAATAAAGGTTTGTTCACATTATGAATAGATCTAAATCGTAATTGAGATTTCTTGAACCGTGTTTTCCTACGTAACGTAGCATATGCAATTAAGACGCTTTTATAATATGTTATTTCCTATAATTATTATGTAATCTAAGAGTGTGTGTGTTCTTTTGAATTGAATCTTTTCTTTTTTTTTTTTTTTTTTTTTTTTACTTTTTTCATAAATTATAAATTTTTAACAAAATTACAAATTGACATTTATTAATTAATGTATTTATTAATATTATATTATGTAATGACTTATCTAATAATAGCGCAATATTTATACATTTTAATTTGTGATGTTCATATTTTTCAAAGCTTTTATTTTTTGATGTGATGGTTGTATGTGCCTGTAAAGACAATGCGCACAGACCAAGAATTTATAACCTTAATGTAATGTATATTTGTGTAATTGTCGTTGGCATGTCTTTGTAATAAATAAAAAAAAAAAAATGTATATTCAATTTCAATTTAATTTTATTGCACTCCATAATGTTAGTTACAGGTCTTATTAAAATAATGTTAGGTAAAATTATGGACCCTGTAGGGCACGGCATATTATATAGAAGTGTAGTTAACAAGTATACGGAGTTCTCCTTGTAGTGAGATCATTAGAATACAATATCATCATCATAACAGTCCATTAATGTCCCACCGCAGGGACGGGCCTCCTCCCGTGACGGAGGGGTACTTGGCGTACTAATACCACGCTGGCCAGGCGGATTGGTGTAGGGTTTAATTTTAATTTTTCCTTCTTTTTATTACGTAAAGATAACATTGACGGTTAGTCCCTTAGTCGGTTTTTACGACACCCATGGGATGACATAGGATGGTGACATATTGTATTCTTACTTAGTCACCACACGGAAGAATACATATATAGTGTCACCAGGTTTTAAAAGAAACTTCCCAGTTATTTAATCTGGGAAGTTTCTCTTAGAGTCTTTAGGGACGGAATAAAAACATAGGGTACTTATTATATCAAGCTAATCAGACATATTGAAATATGGTTTTGCAGTATTTTCCTTTATTCTGTCTGTAGAAATAATATAAAAAATAAAATATATAACGTGTGTTGTTGAGTTAACTAAGGTTTAACTAAAAATAAAACGGTAAGCCCTCTGCTCTTAACGAAAAAGGTGACTATTTAAAAACAATTACTGTTGACGCCATCTAGTAGATAAATTACGTACTACTTCCTTTATGACTAAGGTTACAAGACGGGAAAACAATGTTACTTTTAAAGACAGAGGGCGTTGGTGCTTGCGCCAACCTCATCTGCTTCTCTTTTTCGAAAAAAATATATAATTTGATAACTAATTTATAATTTCTACTAGTGACCCACTCCGGTATAACAAGCGTGCAATGCTTTTACTCTACAATATTATCCATGTTTCGTATTACGAGTATACACATAAACCTTTCTCTTGAATACTTTATCTATTAAAAAGCCCCTTGATAAATCCATTTAGCAGTTTATAGATTTAAGTACATATAGAGAAGGACAGACAGACAGTTATTTTGTTTTCAACCGACTTCAAAAAGGAGGAGGTTCTCAATTCGGTTGTATTTTTTTTTTTTTTATTTTTTGTGTTTGTTACCTGATTTCTCGAAAACGGCTAGACCGATTTGAAAAAATTTTTTTTTGTTCGTATTGGTATGCTTCCCATTTGGTCCCATTGTCACCAGATCTGGATCTGGATGAGGGGATCCCAGAGAAATCGAGGGCATCTCTTGAAAATTGTAGAGACGCATTGTGTAAAATCTTGTCATACATGTGCATCTTTGACGTCACTACCAAATAGTCAAGAATTTGAACTGGTCAGATCCTGGAGACCAGAGAGAGTCGAGGGAACACCTTAACGGCATATAGCAGCTACCTTGTGTTTGGGCTTATTTTAATTGTATTGATGAACACTTTACAAAACTTTACACAAACATGATCTGATGATGAAGAAGATTGAGGGTCGAGGCAACTCCTCAACGGTATATAGCAGCTACCTAGTGTTTGGGCTTATTTTATTCGTATTGATGAAAACTTTACAAAACTTGACACAAACATAATCTGATGATGAAGAAGACTGAGGGTCGAGGAAACTTTTTAACGGTATATAGCAGCTACCTAGTGTTTGGGCTTATTTTATTCGCATTGATAAAAGCTTTACACAACTGTACACAAACATAATCTAATGATGAAGAAGATTGAGGGTCAAGGGAACTTTTTAATAGTAAATAGCAGCTACCTAGTGTTTGGGCTTATTTTATTCGTATTGATGAAAACTTTACACTAACATTATGACTGTAATTGAAGGTATGGTTTAAGACTTAATAATGAAGTTCTTATTTGAATTTAAAATAGGAATTAATACCGGATTATAAATAGACTATAAACAAATTTTTGAATTGCATTTCATTTATTTTAAACTTATTCTTTAGGTACAACAAATTGATAATAATAACTATTATAAGTATTTATTTGATTTATTTTTATGTCAATTTATTTAAATTATCAATTTAGTGTGCATGTCGCACAATAAATTAATAATTTTTATTACTAATTAACCACGCAGAGACGGTGTGGCTACGCTTTTCGATGTTCTCCCTATTTAAAACGTTTTTCATGTAGGTCCTTTTTTGTGAAAGCTGATTCTTACGTTGTTCACTAGTCTCTTTTGAAATGGCATTGGAGGTAGATTTCCTACTTCGAGAATGGCGTTTCTTCCTTTCTTCGGTTGTCATCGAATCGAACCCGTGGCGGGCGCGTCAAGTCTTGTGACCTGTGACGCGCACCAATGAACATACCGCGGCGGCGCCCGCGCTGCACTCCCCGCGACCCGACGGTGACCGGTCCGCCCGCTACCGCTCAGTCGCGAGCGAGCGACAGTGCGAGACGTAGACCGACGGCGAATGCACGTTCGCCCGCACTTCATGCGTACGCAATTAACTCGATCTCTAGATTCTAATTTACATCTTGTTTTCTACTCCTATATACTCGTAGTCTAAGCTACGTCTAGCTAATCTACATCTTGTTTTTTATTCTTGTATAACTTAACTTAACTTCAGTGCTGTGAACTTAACTAACTTAATAACTCTGTATTCTCTTTCATTCTGTGTCATTAAGTAAATAGTCTTGTAAATAACCGTCACGTTTTCTTTATCACCTCTACAGTCTCATACAATCAGCGCTGTCTCATGAGCAGCGCGTTTCGTAGGTCTACCCATATTTAGACAAAATAATGTCCCACTGCAGGGACGGGCCTCCTCCACTGACGGAGGGATATTTAGCCTACTAATACCACACTGGCCAGACGGATTGGTATAGGGTTTAATTTCAAGTTTTCCTTCTTTTTATTTCTCAAAGATAATATTCACGGATAGTCCCTAAGTTGGTTTTTACGACACCCATGGGTTGAGATAAGGTGGTGACATGCATTCTCACTCCGTCACCACACGGATTTATAGAATTGGTATTCACTAAAAATTTGAAAATAAAATTGATTTTTACAAAAAAAAAAAACCGACTTCAAAAACACAAATTGCACTAAAAAGTAAAAAATAATTAGTTGTATTTCGGTTTTACAACATTAAATCAGCCATTCCTTCTACTGAATTTTAATCTAAAGAATAGGTTATTTTAATTATTGTAAAAAGTATTGTTTAAGATATTTCTTGAAGAGTCTGTAAATATATTGATTTGTAGATTCTTTAAAAGATAATCAAATTATTACAAATAATGTAATATTATTGTTATTTTTGGAGTCGGTGTCAGCCAACGCAATAAGTATGATATAGTTATACAAAACTTTATGGCCTTTTCTAACACACTCGAATCACTTTAAATGGTTTTTAATTAGATAAATATTGCATTTAAAACAAAAACGGCCGTTTCATTTTCTAATGCGAATTTTAAGTAATTGTTAGTCTTTAGCCTGTGTGTAACATGACGCCATAATGTTTGTTTAAATATTAAGTCAGAAATAAAAAATGGTAGGTATATAAACTATCGTGGCTGACACCGACTCCAAAAATAACAATAATATTACATTATTTGTAATAATTTGATTATCTTTTAAAGAATCTACAAATCAATATATTTACAGACTCTTCAAGAAATATCTTAAACAATACTTTTTACAATAATTAAAATAACCTATTCTTTAGATTAAAATTCAGTAGAAGGAATGGCTGATTTAATGTTGTAAAACCGAAATACAACTAATTATTTTTTACTTTTTAGTGCAATTTGTGTTTTTGAAGTCGGTTTTTTTTTTTTGTAAAAATCAATTTTATATACTATGTAGTGAACATAAAAATGTATTTCTATTTGAACGTATTTGTGTATAGATCAAGGTGGCACATGAGTGTTAGTTAAAGTTTAATGTCATTTTAAAAATTATGATCTTTTTATTTAATCAGTCAACTGATTAGAGTTACAAATATAAAACAGTTTTAATAAAACCTGTAAAATATAAAAATAATTCAAAGGGTTTAACTTATTTCTATGTCTTCTAGTTTTGTTATTTTCTTTGATTATTTTATGATAAAAAAAACTACAAACAAAAGCTGTTTAACCAAAGTTTAATATAACATCAATTTGCTATCAACTTATACGATCTTCAATGATTAAATCAGCAGCTTTCTCACCAATCATTACAGTAGGACCAAGAGTGCCCCCAGCTGGTGGGTAAGGCATAACACTAGCATCAACAACACGCAATCTATTGACCCCATAAACTCTTAAACGTGAATCTACAACTTTACCCATAGCACATGTACTAGTGTACTGATGACGAGACATTGACATCAAAGGGACATAACACTTCCAGTAGTCTAAAGTCTTCTTATCCAAATGTTCACATTGAGGTAACTTTGGATCTTTAAATTCTGCTCCTAAATAATCATTAAAAGTTTTCGAATCTTCAAGTCTTAAGGCATCTACTATAAGCTTCGCGAAATCTTCTATATCTTCTTTTACTGCATAGTTACCTGAGTATATTAGTGGATCGTCTTTATAATCATTACTTTTTAAAAGAATCCTACCACTAGATTTAAATCTTTGTTTAACAATAATGTTATATAACAATTCTGAGTTAACTGATGTTCCTACTAAATTATCACAAATTACCTCATTGAAAAAAAAAGAAAATATGCAATATTTCATTGCATTCTTTGGTAAAGTTACAAACATTAATGCCTGGTAGTCTGGATAGTCATTAGACTTATTCAGAGCTGCGTGTCCTACTAAAAGGGTAGCTGAAAACTCGTATGCATGAAAAGGTCTATAAGGAGCAACCCGTTTTGTCATATTGTAAACTAATGGAACTCCTAAATTGTCTTGAAAGTTTTCTCCAACTGGTAGATCAGAAATCGTGTGAATTTTGTGTCTACATAAATGCCTTTTGGGTCCTATACCAGATAGCATAAGTAACTTAGGGCTATTAATACTCCCGGCTGAGATTAACACCTCTGTTCTAGCCATTATGTTAACATGTCTCTTGTTGCATATCCATGCCTCAACTCCAATTGCATTGTTATTATCATCAAAAACAATCTTACTCACTAAGGTATTTTTTAAAACATGCAAATTTTTATTGTTTTTCATAGGTAACAAATATGCAAGACCTGAATGCTGCCGCATGTTCTGACTAATGGTAATAATTGGGTTTGTGTATCCCAAAGAAATGTTTCCATTGAGACTAGGAACAACATCTAAACCTATTTCTTTTATAGATTTGAAGTAAGGATCACTCTTAATATTATAGGAACTTCGAGCCACAGTCAGTCCTATTTTGCCATCTGAACCAAAAAACTCACTGTCTGTATTATAAAGTATAGAATCTTCTAGTCTTTGACTTTTTTTTAAGTAAGGTAGGACATTTTCCCATTGCCAAGTTGTATCATTCACCAATTTGGCCCATTCATTGTAGTCGTGCTTACTTCCTGAGTTATATAGAAGATAACTCAAGGTACTAGTCCCTCCTAAACCACGCCCCCAAGACATGTCATCATTAGTTACACGATGTGTCTCTTCAGATATTCCTGGGTCTTCTATAGTATAGTTCCAGGCACCGTCACTTGATTTCAAGTATAAAATTAGTGCCGGAATCTAGAAAATAAGTAATAAAATTAGTTATTAATTCGGTTCATGCCTTAAAATGGGAAAGTTTCACGTATTAAAGTGTCTGTCATCTTTATCTTTTCTTATAAAGAAAAAGTAGTTACTCGTAGTATTGTTTATTTCTTCCAAGAAGAGACGAGAATAAATATTTTTACGTAATAAGTACTTACATCAGCTTCAAAAATAGGATCAGTCCCAGATTCTATAAGTAGTACTGTAGATTTATTATCTTCTGCTAATCGGCTAGCTACTACACATCCAGCTGTACCTGCTCCTACTACAATATAATCGTAAGAGGCTCCATCTAGAAATACAAACATTTATATACAAATATTTTATTTTATAGTGCAACGTCAAGAACTCGATTTTATTGACGGTCTGTAAATAAAATCGAGTTTTATTATAATTTTAACAACTTAATTTAACTAGAAGCTTCTAATAAGCGTAAATACATTGAAGGTAATGAATGCTAGTTATGAAATAGTAGCTGGCTAATCACCAATATTATATGCACAGATATCTGAATAAAGGAGATGTGCCCTGAAAGTCATTTTGTATGGAAACCTAATGTCGCCAGTTTTATTAACACACACTGCTATAAAATATACAAATAGACTACTGCTCTCAGTTACATCTAGATTATCAATGAACGCAATACTCTGTCTCGTTTTTTCTTGAAATATCTCCCTTACACGGTGTCACAGCGAACCAATCAGCGCTACTATATTTAAACAAATAAAACAAACTATAAAAAGTTTAGATAGAAGAACTACTACAATTTAAAACTACTACATTCAAAAAAATTACATTTATGCTAGGCGTTGACCTTGTCGATAAATAATTAATAAAATTTATCGATAGACAAGACTTATATTTTATTAAAAATTAAATACTTATCATATAAATATCATTACTTTTAATATAAATATGTATAATATAATAATATATAATTGTACAATACTTTTGTAAAATAATATTGTGTGTAAGATCGTACATGTCGTGAAACAAATTAATCCGAGAACTGATGTCGTAATAACGCAGATTGAAGGAACTCAAGCGTCATACTTCTTTTTCATCCTTATTGTCGCAACAGTTTGTAACATTTTGCCTATTGTCATACAAAATTAACGCTCTGTGAGGGCGAGCTAGCGATAATTTATAATTTAGCGTGTACAGTTCATTTATTCAAGCATGAGCATGCGCATGCCAAAATGCGCGAGCAATATTGCGCCTAGATTAAATTAAAACAATAGCATGAATTAGGGATTGATAGATGAACATTTAGACTGATTTAAAGCAAATCTGATAAAACCAGTTAAAAGCATGTGTGTGCTAATAAATGGATGAGCGTTTAAAAAAAACTTTCAAAACCACTGGAATCAACATTTTAAACCTTTATGTTCTAGAGTACTTACTCCACCTTTGATTTAGGATATTATTTCAACATTGTAATACTTATATTATTGAAAATATTATTGAATATATTGAAATTACATAAATACACATTAAAAAAAAAATTTTTTTACTAAACTTTATAAATCTTTTACAATTTAAAATTCCTACAATAGTCATGTCCCAATAACTGAGCCATTACACAATGGCCAGTATTGTTCCCATCTATAAGTCCTTTATATTATAGTTAATGTCATAGTATCATCTTTGTATATACAAAGGCCCTTATTACATTTCCTTTATGATAACAGCCCAATCAAAACATGAAATAGAAAACCTTTGTATATGTTATTATGCCTTAGTCGGAATAACAACATTAAGATAAACATATAACGTTCCGCTCATACAATAGAAACCAATGTATCTTTTAGCATTTAAGTTTCTTATTTGATTAAATAAAGTTAGTCTTCATTTACTCTTCAAGTGAGCAACAGCTCTTGTTGTTTCTTTTTAAAAAGCCTTTTGCCTTCGCCCACTACCTAACTGGCGCAGTCGGCAAGTCGCGAACATCTGACAAGTAGTTCTCAACTAAAGTTAGTAACTTCGTCTTCGGTCCGCGAATCAAGAACCTACAGTGGGTGCAGCGCAACTGAGCAGAGGCAACACAAGAAGACTCAACACCATCATCCAGCCTTAGCATTGGCTATGTTCTTGGGGTAAGCATTTACTCTGATTATTTCCAAGACTCCTTTAGTATTCCTTCCCTGAGACCTTTTACGTATTGTGTATTTAGTGTCCGGGTATAATCTAGTGTTTTATTTACTTAATAAACGCACTTTAAACTTCTGAGACCCCTGCATTTGTGTGAGTTTTAAAGTCAATAGATTAAAATGGCTACTGACAAAAAATTCGCCGATGACAAGTCCTTTTTTGATGAGAAACCGGTGCCTACCGATTACTCAACGTTCTCGAAACTGTTACCGAGCTATGACGGAAACAGGAGAACATTAGCATTCTATATCGAAGGTGTAGAAAATGCATTAGACCTAATAACCAATAAAGAAGATCCTTGCATTACTTGCTTAATTAGAAACAAGTTAACTGGGAAAGCTGTAGAAGCCATTTCCCAAAGCCCTGGCTCGAAAACCTGGCTAGATATCAAGGCAGCATTACAAAGAAAATTTGGGGAATTTAGAACAGAAATGCAGCTCGTACGAGAGCTGATGCAGGTTAATAGGGACAATAGTTCTTTGGATATATTCGGTGACAAAATTAGAAATCTAATGAGTACACTAATATCTAGCGAACCGAGTAAGCGCGTGTATTACGAGCAAATGGCACTAGAAACATTCCTAGATAAATTAAATCCTATTACAGCTATTTTAATAAAGCTTAAACACGTAGAAAACCTCGAACAAGCAATAACAGTAGCAAAACAAGAAGAGTCTAAGCTTAGGGCTCGTCGAGCACAACAAAATAACAAATCGGTAATAAATAACAAATCCCCAAAAGGAGGAAATTTTGTAAAAAAAGATCAATTTAATAAAAATAAGACAACGACTAGTAGTGAGTCAAACAAAAGTAAAGTGCATTTCCAAAACGAGTTGGAAGACGAATATGAGTCCGAAGACAATTGTCACGATGAAAATTTTCTTCAGGATATACAAAACCATCTTCAAACATAGTTTTCATGAATAATATTCAAAATTATAACCGATTACCATACATATACATCAATGAATTAGGTGGTAGATTCTTACTAGATACAGGTGCCTCACAGTCTTTAATACACCCTAAAATTTTAAATTCAAAAAATTGTAACATTAAAATAAAAAACGAAATTCACTACATAAAAACAGCCCATGCAACATCCAAACATAAACAAGTAGCTTATGTTAAATTACCAAGCAAATTATTTAATGACGAAATCACGCACAAATTCTTACTTTTTAATTTTGATCCAGATTTTGCAGGTCTATTAGGATTAGATTTATTAGTCCCACTAAATTGCAAAATAGATATAAAAAACATGGTACTCCACACAGAAAAAGCAGATATTCCAATTAAAGACGACATAAAATCATACACAAAAATACAACCCAAGTGTGAACAAGTCGTCAACTTACTTTGCAATTACGAGGAAGGCGATTATTATTTAAACAGTACCACAATGAAAAACGGTTTGATACTACCATCAGCAGTTATTACTGTAAAAGAAGGAAACGCACTAACATCAGTAATAAATAATTCTGAAAAACAAATATTACTTAAAAATAGTTGTCATTTAAAACTAAACCAATTAAATTTCACGAAAAACACAGCACCGCCAAAACCTCCGCTGAAACTAATTAAAAAAACGGACGAATTATTAAAACAAAACTTAGACAGATTAAGAACAGAACACATGAACCCCGAAGAACTCCGCGAAATTAAAAAACTTTGTTATAATTACCGCGATATATTCTACTGTGACGACATACCACTCACATTCACACACGACATAAAACACGAATTACGATTAACGGAGGAAAAACCAATCTTCGTACGTAATTACAGACAAGCACCTAAACAAAAGGAGGAAATTAAAAAACAAATTAATAAATTATTAGATCAGAATATCATAAGAGAAAGCAGTTCCCCTTGGTCATGCCCGGTGCATATTGTACCTAAGAAGGTGGATGCCACAGGCGAACAAAAATATCGGTTAGTAATAGACTACAGAAAACTTAACGATAAAACTATAGAAGATAAATATCCCCTCCCTAACATAGACGACATATTAGACAAACTAGGACGCGCTCAATACTTCACCACGATAGATTTAGCATCAGGTTACCATCAAGTTGAAATGCACCCAAAAGACATCGAAAAGACAGCATTTACAACTGATCGAGGACATTATGAATTCCTTAGAATGCCATTTGGTTTGAAAAATGCTCCTAGCACATTCCAAAGACTAATGGATGCAGTTTTACGCGGCCTAGACAACGTACTAACCTACCTCGATGACATCATTATATACTCTACATCACTCCAGGAGCATCTAGAGAAGTGTAAACAAGTATTTGAGAGGTTTAGAGCACATAACTTAAAAATCCAACTAAATAAATCAGAATTCTTACAAAAACAAGTACAATTCTTAGGTCATACATTAACAGACAAAGGTCTTCAACCAAATGAAGATAAAGTTAAAGCAGTAAAACAATTTCCTTTACCTAAAACACAAAAAGAAATAAAATCATTCTTAGGACTAATAGGATATTACAGAAAATTCATTCAAGACTTCGCTAAATTGACTAAACCACTTACAAAATGTTTGAAAAAAGGCAGTAAAATTACTTTATCAACCGAATACCAACAAGCTTTCGAAAAATGCAAAGAAGTACTAATTAATGCTCCAATCTTACAATACCCAGACTTCGACAAACCGTTCATTCTCACTACAGACGCATCAGACGTAGCCATAGGTGCAGTATTATCACAAGGACAAATAGGCTCAGACAAACCGATAGCGTACGCATCACGTACATTATCAGACACAGAACAGAGATACTCTACCATTGAGAAAGAATTACTAAGCATAGTTTGGGCAATTAAATACTTCCGCCCTTACTTATATGGCAAACATTTTACAATCTACACAGACCACCGTCCACTTACATGGATTATGTCGTTAAAAGACCCAAATTCTAAGTTAACTCGCTGGCGTTTAAGATTAGCAGAATATAACTTTGATGTACAATATAAAAAAGGAAAATCAAACACTAACGCAGATGCACTGTCAAGGATACAGATATTACATCATAATAAGCATCTAACAGAGGAACCTCAACCTAGTACCTCATCCATCGGCCCTGAGATTGAGCAAATTATTCAATCCATCGACCCACAGGCAGACAACAGAGATATTCGTAGTATACTGGGAATACCTCTTACACCCGACACGATAAGTCACACACAGGAAATTGAGTCACAACCAATACAATCACCTCAACCAGATACAGAAACCGATAAAATACCGGAAATTAACGACGCAATTGATAGACAGTTAAAACAATTTCATATTAGGAAAACACCTGGCAATAGCTACAGAATAGACGACAGATCAAAAGGTAAAATAGTAATCAAAGATGTCTGGATTCCAATTAATAACACTAAAGACCAAATTATTCAATTCCTCAAAGAACACACGATACCAGACAGAACTTTCTATTGTTACTTTCACTACGAAGACTTCTACCAATTATTTTGCCAAGTGTATAAAAACATATTCAGCAATAGGGGCCCAAAACTAATTAGATGCATGAATAGAGTCACTCTCATAGAAAATATTTCCGAACAAATAGACATAATAAGGAAATATCACGAAGGGAAAACCGTACACAGAGGTATACAAGAAACATACAAGCACATTCACAGAAACTACCATTGGCCTAACATGTTAAAATCAATACAACATTTTATAAACAAATGCGAAAAATGCCTTAAAAGCAAATACGAACGCAAGCCATTAAAACTACCATTATCATTAACCGACACACCACATAAACCCATGGAACACATGTTTATGGATTTATATAGCAGTGGAGGAAACACCTTTTTAACGATAATAGATAATTTCACTAAATATGCACAAGCCATACCAATTACCACAGTTAACAGCATTCACATTGCGGAAGCATTACTAAACATATTCTCAGTTATAGGCGTTCCAAAGAGAATCACAACAGACTCTGATTCTAAATTTGATAACGAAGTAATTACGGAAATGTGTGCAATTCACAACATTCACATACATTTCACGACACCCTACAATCCAAACTCAAACTCACCGATTGAAAGATTACACTCAACTTTGGCAGAAATAATTAGAATCCAAAGACTCACCGATAAAAACGATTCAATTAATCTTATGAAATACGCTATAATAGCTTATAATAACACTATCCACTCAGCAACGGGATTCACACCATTCGAACTATTATATGGACATACCGATAGTAGAAACCCACTAGAGTTACATTGCCCCAGAGAGTTCTACCAGGAGTACGTATTAAAACACAGACAAATAATGGAAAATACACACAGATTGATAAACGAAAAACTATCAAGCGAAAAGCGACACGCAATAGAGAAAAATAATGAAAATACGGAAAAAGCACCATTTAAAGTAGGAGACATAGTATATAAGCAGGTAGCAAAGACAGCTAGAAATAATAAACTGGAACCTAAATATCTAGGCCCCTACACAATCGTGCGCATACACCCAGAACAAATAGCAGAAATAGTAGGCAAGCACGTTAACGCAAAATCAATTCGAGTACACTTCCGTTTACTAAGGCGACCTGAAAATGTTTCAGAAACGCCATCACCCTCGTCGCAGTGTTCCGGCTCGCCGCAACCTCAGCGATCATTCAGCCAATAGATAACCATAATGGGATCCTAGTACTAACAGAAGCAAAAGCCCAATACCAAGCTGACACGTACCATTTAGCTGTAGTATATAATACAACTAAGTTAAGAGATATATACCTAGATATATGTAGCAATTATTTTACTTTTAAGCTTAAACAAAATAGTTCTATAGATAGTACCACTATTATTAAGCAAATAGATTACCTCATAGATACGGTAGAAAGTAGATTATTATATTTAGGAATAGAAATTGTAGGATTTAGATCTAGATACAGACAAAAACGCGGATTAATAAACGGCCTAGGATCAATAGTGAAAGCTATTACAGGAAACTTAGATCAAGACGACGCAATTAAATTCGAAAATGAAATTAAAAATATCCAATCATCTATCACAAATAATAGGTTAAACCAAAGAAAAACAATTAGTATAATGCAAACTTTTATGAAAGAATACGAAAAATCCTTAGTAGTAATAAAGCAAAACCAAAACGAACTTTATAGAGCAATAGACAGATATTCAAGCCAGAGGACAGAATTCGAGACGAATTATTTAACTACTAATATATTCAATAATATCGAAAATGCACTGCAACAACTTTATGATAGATTAGAAACCTTGGAAAACGCGTTAACATTTTCTCACCTTGGAAAGATGCACCCTAGTGTAATCGATCCCGCTTACTTTATTGAGGAACTCAATCAGATTCAAAACGAAGTTAATGTAAACCTAGCTTTTCCACCAAACATAAATAACATACAGTTATGGGAAAAAGCTATTATAATATATAATATAATAAAGGCATACAGTACAAACGAAACACTTAATTTTATCCTGGATATACCTATAGTTACAGAACAACCCTATAACTTACTACACCTTTATTCAATTCCTAACAATAACAACACTATCCTTATACCTAAAAATCCTTACCTTGTCTTGGGAAATAACGAGTTTGCATACCCCAACGAGCCATGCATACACATAACGGATGACGAAGTTATCTGCAGACACCTAGAGTGGAAAACATTACTACACTCAAACGACTGCATAGCTCAACTAATACAACATCAAGAACCACACAACTGCACATACGCAACTGCAACATTTGAAAACAACATTATACAACAAATCAAAGACAACAGCTGGATAGTGATCCTGAAACAAGAAGAAGTCATAAAAACAATCTGCAACAAAGATGTTCAATACCAAAGAAACCAAGGCATTTTCTTAATTACTACAGATAACAACTGCAAAATAGAAATAATGGACAGAACATTAACAACACATGAAAGATATGTCAATATGAGGGAGACTATCCCATTACCACGAGCTCACCAAACACCAACAATATCACCTATAAAAATAAACCTAGAAGACATGAAATTGGACAACCTAAAGAATGTCCTACATCAATTAGAAACAATCAAAATACCAGATGAAGAAACCATCAGCATCCCAAATATACCCAGCTGGCCATCAATAATCGTGTACATGATAATGTTCCTGGCCGTAGTAGCAGCAATGGCATACAAACTGTGGCAGAACCCCAAGTCGGCGCCAACTCCAGCATTACAACATGAAGCTGAAGAACTCCAGCTCCAGTCGCAGCCGTCGGTACGCCTTCATCTTAAGGGGGGAGGAGTCATGTCCCAATAACTGAGCCATTACACAATGGCCAGTATTGTTCCCATCTATAAGTCCTTTATATTATAGTTAATGTCATAGTATCATCTTTGTATATACAAAGGCCCTTATTACATTTCCTTTATGATAACAGCCCAATCAAAACATGAAATAGAAAACCTTTGTATATGTTATTATGCCTTAGTCGGAATAACAACATTAAGATAAACATATAACGTTCCGCTCATACAATAGAAACCAATGTATCTTTTAGCATTTAAGTTTCTTATTTGATTAAATAAAGTTAGTCTTCATTTACTCTTCAAGTGAGCAACAGCTCTTGTTGTTTCTTTTTAAAAAGCCTTTTGCCTTCGCCCACTACCTAACTCAATACACGACTTTTTATCGAAAACGATAGATAGTCGTAGTCATGAACGGGTCGTCACTATCGTTTGGTTGTTAAAGCGATCACGGTTAGCAACCACTTGTCATACATAATATCGTTGAGCGCATAGTGCATTGCTTCATATATTCATTGAATGACTAGTTTAGACTATTACAGTTCGAGCTATTTACAATCTTGAATCGAATGTTTCATTGAGAGATCGTTTTAAGGAAATAGGTATTTTAACAGTTGCTTCACAATATATATATATGCTAATATAATATATATTAAGCAAAATATTGAACAGTATGATAGAAATGGCGACATTCATAGCATTGGTACGAGGAATAGGCATAAGTTGATAGGTCCACAACATCGCCTACATAAGGTACATAACACTTTTGCGGGACTCGGTATACGTTTATTCAATAAACTGCCTAAGCATGTAATGGATCTACCTTTACTAAACTTTAAAGCATTTGTAAAAAATCAGCTATTATCGAAAGGCTATTATACAATAAACGATTATATTAATGACAAAAACTCATGGGCTTAGATTTCAATTATCGTGATTTCATGTTGCTTGTTCCATGGTGTAGATTGTTGCTTAACTAGGTAGTTGTGCGGATGTTATGTTACTACCATAATACTTTCTTTTACAGTTTTATTTGTTATTGTAACGATAGAAATACTTCACTTGCATTTGTAAATGTATTTAACTATATTATCTAAATGATATTCTATTCCATTCTCAACTACTTAAAGATTAACAAAATCAACTTGACGACACAAATGCTTGTGTGTTAATTTCTGTCGGATATCGCAGTGACGAGATGACTGATGAACGTGCCATGCAATTAAAGCTTTTTTAAATCAATTTATTAACAATGAAATTTTTTTTATCAATTAAACTTTAAATTGCTATGCATGTAAGATTTGCTTGCACACATCATTCTTCACGCTGCTGTTGGTAATTGTAACAAAGTCAAATTATTATTTTGAAAAGAGTGGCCTGAGTTTCTTGGCCACATTCTTCTCAGAGCTCTACTATAGTCGTCTGCGAAAGTGGTAGTAGTTTGGCAGACATTTTTCTCTATACTATTCTACTACATGTATAACGATTTGCATGTGTTACTTTGTAACCTAAGTGAATAAAGCTATTTTGACTTTGACTTTGACTTTAGACAACATTAGAGAATCAATGTATATGTTACAAAAATATTGTAGTACTTAATTGTCCGAACATGAAAATAACATAGTGAGGACATCAAAGAATATTTTTTCATGATTTTAGAGGTAAATACAATAAAATACATGTACTAACATATGGTAAGTGATTCCATTATTAATAAAGTTTTTTTATTGCTCTTATTTTTACAGGCAACCACTGAACAACTCGGCATTTTATATGTTATCCCGGTCGTTGTCAAAACACAGCTAAACCTAGGTGACAGACATTTTTAGCTATATAATCGTTCTAATCATTTTGCGTTTTGACGAAAACCCCGTCATACCACTTCTCCTTTTATTTAGATTTCTGTGATTATATGGGAACCGTTTAGGGGATTTTAACACGTGTGTTCGTTATCCAAGGCGACCATTACTTAGCTTAGGCCAAAAAAGGCAAGTTTTTTCTTTGCACAAAACTCATCAGTATCTGGTTTAGACAAGGAAGAAGCTTATAATCAAAGAAAGGACTTGTTCGTTTATTTTAAGTACAAAACAAAATTGAGATTTGCACAAGCTGAGCTCTGGACAGAGGCTAATTTGATGTGAATAAAATAACTTTTTATGCTTACCAAAAACACAACTCTGTGCAGGATATTTGAATGAAGTTAGTTGTAAGGATGCGAGAACCTTTAGAGCACTTTGTGCAAATGTTATTCCTTCTAACGTCGATGCTGAACTGATTATCATTGCTGCTTCAATTAATATTATTTACTTAAAATACTTGTTACAAAAATCACACAAAAATGGTGTCAAACTAATAAACGAGCATTACCGTATTACTGTGTACCTATGTCTTTAAGACCGTCTTTTTGCTATTGATTAATTGGCAATTTCAATAATTATAGATAAAGTTTTATCGAACAGGTTTTTTGATTTTATTATTGTATAAGCGACAAGAACCTAGTTATTTACTGTATTTCCTAGTTATATAAATTATTCAATACGGCCCTTACAGCTAGTTGTTATAAACGACAAAAAATAAATAAGAAATTTTAGAGATTAATTTAATAAACATAATATTTAGCTATAAAATATATCCTATACTTTTGCTCATTAAAAATAAGAAAAAAGATGACACGGACGTCAATGTTAAATATAAAAGAATATTATTTTCAAAAAAACACGTCACTTGCTTAACATGTTTTAGGTGGAAATAATAAAGAAACATCAAAAATAAGGACTTTAGAGTCACATTAATTTCATACTAAGTTGTGCCTTCATTATCATTTGGCTTACCTAAATAGTATAAAAAATCCATGAGCCGTTTGGATTTATATACCTCACTTTGTTTTTAAGTTTGTTACGCCTTTCAAGTGCTAATAGCAAAATTTGTTTTGAAATTCATTTTATAATGTGTCCATGTTATAATAAAAATGTCATGCTACTAAAAGCCACATTAAATAGCCACTTTAATAACGAATAATTTCATTAAAAATATGTATTTTTTATCAAAATCAACAAAAGACAAACATAATTTACAAGTTTAACCTAAAATTTATTAATTTATTGTGAATTGTAGTTGTCTTCTTTTATAATGTCTGCGGCTTTTTCTCCAATCATAATTGTTGCACCAAGAGTACCACTTGAAGGTCCATTCGGCATAACACTAGAGTCGGCAACTCGTAACTTTTTGACTCCATACACTCTCAAGCGGGAATCAACTATTTACTTTACCCATTTGGAACGTGCTACTGTATTGATGAAATGAAATAATCATGTACTGCACATAACATTTCCAGTACTTTAAGTTGTTGATCATCTTTCCACATTGAGGTAATTTCGGTTCCTTAAACTCTCCCCCGAGTTCCTGGAATGTTTTTGACTCTTGTATTCTAAAGTAATCCTGTAGATATCTCGCATGTTCCTCAATGTCTTTTTTTACAGAATAATAACCACTAAATACCAGAGGGTCATCTCCGTAGTAATTGCTTTTTAATAAAATTCTTCCAAAGGACTTGTAGTCTTGCTTGTAAATGACCGAGTACATCATATGGGAATTGACGCTAGTTCGAATCATATTGTTGCAAATATCATCTCCCAAAAGTAAGCCATGTGTACAATAAGGCATACCGGTTACTTTAGGGACACCTATATGGACATCAACTTTATAGTCTGGATAATCATTTGATTTGTTCAAAGCTACATACCCACAGAGTGTTGTAGCTGGAATTTTGGTAGGATTAAAAGGTCTAAAAGGTACCACTTTTTTTGTGAAATTAAAAAGTAAGGGTATTCCAATATGATTTTGTAAACCTTCTCCAACTGGGAGATCTGAGATCGTAGAAATTTTGTGCTTGCATAATTCTTTGTGTGGACCTATTCCAGATAGCATTAATAATTTTGGTGTGTTTACTATTCCTGCAGTTACAATGACTTCTTTCCTTGCTTTTAAAATGACATGTCTTTTATTACATATCAATGCTTCAACACCTACTGCATTTTTATTAGCATCAATGATGATTTTCTTTACAAAACTATGTTTCAAAATGTGCAGATTTTTATAATGTTTCTTTGGTGTTAAATATCCAAGTGCAGTGTGTTGCCGTACGCCTTTACTAGAGGTAAAAATTGGATGAGTATATCCTAGTGAAATATTTCCATTCATGCTAGGAACTATGTCATTTCCTAATTCCTTAAAAATATTTGTGTAAAGATCAAGACTGATGGTTTCTTGTTCACGGTCTAAAGTAAGACCAATGTTTCCACTTTGTCCAAAGAATTCACCATCAGTTTTGATTAGTTTAGGATCTTCAAGTCTTTGACTTTTCTTCAAATAGGGTAACACGTTATCCCAGTTCCAGATGGGATCATTGACAACATTTGCCCATCTGTTGTAATCATGTTTACTACCGTGGGTGTACTGCAAGAAAGTGACAGTACTGGATCCTCCAAGAGCTCTGCCTAATCCTAAATCATCATTAGTTTTGATATGTGTTTCATCATATTTTCCTCTATCTTGTATCGTAAAGTTCCACGATCCTTCAGCGCTTTTAGAAAATATGCCTAATCCACCCATCTAAAACAAGCATTAAGTGTAAATTTAAAAATTATCAGAAGCATAAATCTTTATTTGCGAAGATAAAGTTGTTATAATATACATTTTTTGTAATTATTACGTAAACATATATCAACAAAATTCATCTAAATGAATACAATAATTTTGTGTCGATGAAGAAATAATATGCAACCTATTTCTACTATTAATAAAAAACTATTGTTTAGCGCGCTCTACAAGGATAAGCTATCTATTTTCCTGTACTTATGGAAAAAGTACATCATTCATCATCATCATCATAATTATCAGCCAATCGACGTCCACTGCTGGACATAGGCCTCCTCCTGTATTCACATCAATACTATTGTATAAATACACAATGAGAAAATTAAAAAAGTGCGACATTTTATCAAATATTATACAAATTTAAATGTTTACAAAATCAGTGAATTATTTTAGTTGAGTTTTGCAATTTAACACATTTCTATTTATATGATAATACACTCGTATACACACGACGGAAGGGCAAAGGTGTACAGAAGACCAGGAGAAAGATTTATGCAAGCCTGTATTGAAGAAAAGGTGTCATACGGTGGTGGTTAGGTACTCGTGTGGGCTGGAATTTCTGCGGAAAGCCGAACAGAGCTTGTACTGATCGAAAACGGTACTCTTAATGGCGTAAGATACGTGGATGAAATCCTCAACGAGCACGTCAGTCCATTTATGGCAAGACTTGGTGAGAATGCCATCTTTATGCAGGATAACGCCCGTCCCCACACTGCTCGTGTAGTGCAAGACTACCTTGATGAGGTGAATATTCGTCCTATGGTGTGGCCAGCACGTAGCCCCGACCTCAACCCAATCGAGCACGCCTGGGACGAGCTCGGACGACGGGTAAGACAACAAGATCCTCCTTTAATTACGCTTAGTGACTTGAAACATGCATTGGTAGAGGAATGGGAGAACATTCCCCAACAGTGTTTCAGAAACTTGGTGTACAGCATGCCAAATCGCATTGCAGCAGTCCAGACAGCACGTGGGGGTAATACCAAGTACTAAACCGTGTTAAAACTACTTGTAAATATAAAAAATTCAATATTTTCAGTTTTGGTTTTACAAGCAAAATGACGCCATTTTTAATTTGTCCTTTTAAACATAATAAAATAAATGGTCAGTAGTAAATGTAATGCATTTTATTTTAGTAACATTAAATTGTCTATAAAGTTAAATTTATTTCAATACGATAGCTTTATTCGTTTTCAAGATATTGAAGTAAATGCTAGTGACCCGGAACTTTTGCTCTCGAGTGTATTTGAAAAACAAAATGAATTTTACTAAAACATGTCAAATTCAATTTGAATGTCGTTTTAGTTTTTCAAGGTACCTAACCTTATAGTATAGTTTTCTCTATAAGTAATTTAATATTTATTTTATTTCGTCTTATTGAAGACTAGCTGTGCCCGCGACTTCGTTCGCGTGGTGGATGTTACTTACTTCGCAATTCGATTTTATACTGAAAAATCGTTTTTTAAACCTTATAACGAACGAATTAGAATATTACCGACCGAACCAAAACCTTTTTAAAAACAGACCTTTACAAAGACAGATCTATAAAGACTGCGTCAAAACTCATAAGTACTGACAGACATGAGCGAACGTCATTCTTTCAAGGAAAATCAAAACACCGCGATACTAAAATGACGTCACAGGCACAACGCCATTTGTTGTCAAATTTGTAAGTTAGAATAAATGACATCGCTTATTTCATCATAACAGCCCATTAATGTCCCACTGCAAGGACGGGCCTCCTTCCGTGACGGAGGGATACTTGGCCTACTAATACCACGCTGGCCAGACGGATTGATATAGGGTTTAATTTCAAGTTTTCCTTCTTTTTATTTTGTAAAGATAACATTCACGGATAGTCCCTTAGTCGGTTTTTACGACACCCATGGGATGAGATGGGGTGGTGACATATTGTATTCTTACTCCGTCACCACACGGAGAAATTAATAAATCTCTATATTCCTCATGTATAATTTTTAACCGACTTCAAAAAAAGGAGGAGGTTCTCAATTCGGTTGTATTTTTTTTATTATTTTATTTTGTGTTTGTTACCTGATTTCTAGAAAACGGCTAGACCGATTTGAAAATTTTTTTTTTGTTCGTACTGGTATACTTCCCATTTGGTCCCATTGTCACCAGATCTGGATCTGGATGACGGGATCCCAGAGAAATCGAGGGCATCTCTTGAAAATTGTAGGGACGCATTGTGTTAAGTCATACACGTGCATCTCTGACTTCACTACGAAATAATCAAGAGTTAGAACTGGTCTGATACTGGAGACCACAGAGAGTCGAAGGAACACCTGAACGGTATATAGCAGCTACCTTGTGTTTGGGCTTATTTTAATTGTATTGATGAAAACTTTACAAAACTTTACACAAACATGATCTGATGATGAAGAAGACTGAGGGTCGAGGGAACTCCTCAACGGTATATAGCAGCTACCTAGTGTTTGGGCTTATTTTAATTGTATTGATGAAAACTGTACAAAACTTTACACAAACATGATCTGATGATGAAGAAGACTGAGGGTCGAGGGAACTCCTCAACGGTATATAGCAGCTACCTAGTGTTTGGGCTTATTTTATTCGTATTGATGAAAACTTTACACAACTTTACATAAACATGATCTGATGATGAAGACGACTGAGGGTCGAGGAAACTCCTCAACGGTATATAGCAGCTACCTTTTGTTTGGGCTTATTTTATTCGTATTGATGAAAACTTTACACAACTTTACTCAAACATGATCTCATGATGAAGACGACTGAGGGTCGAGGAAACTCCTCAACGGTATATAGCAGCTACCTTGTGTTTGGGCTTATTTTATTCGTTTCGATGAAAACTTTACACCAACGTGATTTGATGATGAAGAAGACTGAGGGTCGAGGGAACTCCTCAACGGTATTTAGCAGCTACCTTGTGTTTGGGCTTATTTTATTCGTTTTGATGAAAACTTTACACCAACGTGATTTTATGATGAAGAAGACTGAGGGTCGAGGGAACTCCTCAACGGTATATAGCAGCTACCTTGTGTTTGGGCTTAATTTTATTCGTATTGATGAAAACTTTACACAACCATGATCTGATGATGAAGACGACTGAGGGTCGAGGGAACTCCTCAACGGTATATAGCAGCTACCTTGTGTTTGGGCTTATTATATTCGTATTGATGACAACTTTACACAAACATGATCTGATGATGAAGAAGACTGAGGGTCGAGGGAACTCCTCAACGGTATATAGCAGCTACCTTGTGTTTGGGCGTATTGATGAAAACTTTCCACGAACATGATTTGATGATAGAGACGACAGAGAGTCGAGGGATCTCCTCAACGGTATATAGCAGCTACCTTGTGTTATTCGCTTCATCATCATCATCATCATATCAGCCAATCGACGTCCACTGCTGAACAAAGGCCTCCTCCAAGTATTGCCACCTTGTGTGGTCCTGTGCCTTCCTCATCCATCGGCTTCCCGCCGTTATTCGCTTATTTTATTCCAATTGATAAAAACTTAACACTAACATTATGACTGTAATTGCAGGTATGGTTTAAGACTTAAATGAAGTTCTTATTTGAAATTAAAATAGGAATTAATAACGGATTATAAATAGACTATAAACAAATTGTTGAATTGCATTTCATTTATTTTCAACTTATTCTTTAGATATAACAAATTGATAATAATAACTATTATATTTATTTGATTTATTTTTATTTCAATTTATTTAAATTATCAATTTATTGTGCGACATGCACAATAAATTGATAATTTAATTAAAATTGAAAATTAAATATATTTTATTACCAATTAACCACGCCGAGACGGTGGCTACGCTATTCGATGTTCTCCCTATTTAAAACTTTTTTCATGTAGGTCCTTTTTTGTGAAAGCTGATTTTTACGTTGTTCACTAGTCTCTTTTAAAATGGCATTGGAGGTAGATTTCCTACTTTGAGAAAGGCGTTTCTCCCTTTCTTCGTTTGTCACATTCAATCGGCGATGTCTCATTTATGAGCAGCGCGTTTCGTAGGTCTACCCATATTCAGACAAAATAATGTCCCACTGCAGGGACGGGCCTCCTCCAGTGACGGAGGGATACTTGGCCTACTAATACCACGCTGGCCAGACGGATTGGTATAGGGTTTAATTTCAAGTTTTCCTTCTTTTTATTTCTCAAAGATAATATTCACGGATAGTCCCTTGGTCGGTTTTTACGACACCCATGGG
This sequence comes from Schrankia costaestrigalis, assembly GCA_905475405.1. Lineage (NCBI taxonomy): Eukaryota > Metazoa > Arthropoda > Insecta > Lepidoptera > Erebidae > Schrankia > Schrankia costaestrigalis. Next base: position 20,776,625 of record FR997831.1, on the reverse strand, counting down.
ATGAGATGAGGTGGTGACATATTGTATTCTCACTCCGTCACCATACGGATTTATAGAATTGATATTCACTAAAAATTTGGAAATAAAATAAATTTTTACAAAAAAAAAAACCGACTTCAAAGACAAAAATTGCACTAAAAAGTAAAAAATAATTAGTTGTATTTTGGTTTTACAACATTAAATCAGCCATTCGTTCTACTTAATTATAATCTAAAGAATAGGTCATTTTAATTATTGTAAAAAGTATTGTTAGGGATATTTCTACCCCAAATAAAATTGGGATAAGGGCAGGGGAATGATGATGATGATTTCTTGAAGAGTCTACAAATATATTTATTTGTACATTCTTTAAAAGATAATCAAATTATTACAAATAATGTAATATTATTGTTATTTTTGGAGCAATGACATGCTGCTAAAAATTTTGGTTTTACGGCCGGCCGCCTGCCTGACGCCAACCCTCCTTGGGTATGCTGTTGTTGGTAGTTTACTCTCCACCAGGAGGTTGACCCGAGGTGCTAGATGGTATGCACGGGGTCGTGGTATCCCTTAGTCGCCTCTTACGACACCCACGGGAGGATATGGGGCAGTCCTATTCTAACCAGGAACCGCACGGCGGCATTATAAGCTGTATTTAATATTATTACAGTAACATTTACTCACTACTGCTTGGAGTTGGATAAAGAAGTCACAGCGGTTTTACCGAACTAGGCAGTCTCTTGTTGAATACAGACGGACCACTCTTTGAAATCCGAAGCCATGCGAAATTTCATGAGTTTCCAATTTACGCCGCAAATGTGTTTGAGAAAAAAGTAGTTTCTTAAGATTACATAGAATTACATAGAAAATATTAATGTTTCTCTCAAACAACAATTAAAATATAAAGTAATTTTTAAACTCCTACCTTTCTTGACGACCCAATAATGTGAATTTATAAGTATGTTGAGTGTTTTTATTGCAAACATTTACATTTTATGAGGCCTAAAACCGGATTCTACATTTTTTTAGTTATTGAGATATCGCACTATAGTTCGTTCGCGATTAGAATGCAGTGGGTAAGGGTGTATTCACAGTGGTGTTAAAATTTAAACAAATTATATTAAAAAATTTTTATTTAAATAAAGAATGATGGGCGGTTTCGTCCCCACCCACCAACAGAAATGAAATGTAGCTCAATAGATAGATCTTGGCGAGATGATGATTTTTTACTATTGCGTCGATTTCCAAATGAGTGGTGTTCTCTTCTTCTAATTGTATCTTCCATTTAAACAAATATCTCGTTGACCTATTATTGTTAACTAATTCCAAAATACCTACTGATTTAACTAATTATAAGTGTACAGTAGTGGTAGGAAAACCATCGTCAGATTTCTTTTTCATTCGTTTGTCAAGTCAAAAACTCTTAGTACTTTCCTTAAGACACATTAGTCAAATTCATCGACTTTATTAATCGTAGACTTCCGGGCTCTTTTTTCACTGGTGATTTTAATTTATGTTTTTGCTTTTTTTTACTAAGAATACTTACTACAAGTTATTATCTTGGATACGTCATATGCAGCTGACGTTTTTTGTACTATGGTGTCCAGTCACATATAAATCACACTGTTTAAAATATTTAAAAACATTGTAAATTACTTTTTTCTCCACTACGAATTATCGAACCCCTTATATTTTTACGAATTGGTGAAATACCTATCCATATTTTTTAGTTATTGTGAACTTGACCTTGAAAGTTTTACAAGATTTGATTGGTTAGGGGGGGGCGGGGCTAGGTCGGCGGACATTGACAACTCACTGCATTCTACACGCGAATGAACTGTAGAAATGTATGCTTTGCGCACATTTGTCGCAATAAACGCAAGTCAAACATTTATAGCATTGACTTACATTATGTTAAGGCTTCTGAAAGGTATATTCCTTTCTTTGTTAATTTACTATGTGGTATATTCTAATCACTTGAGGCAAAACATGTAAGATATGTATAGAGTTTATCAATTTAAAAAAAAGAAAAGTTATGAATTCCGTTCTTAACAATAATTTAAGAATTTGTAGAGGTTATTCTAGAATACATGTAAAAAGCAGTAAAAAAAACAGAGCTTGTACCTATACATAAATGTGCATTATTTATTACATACCTTTGCACTGAATTTTATTTCTAGGTGCTGCGTTACGAGTATTTCCTTCACTTTTTTATTCTAAAAAGAAAATAAGGACCTCATTTATACCTTAAGTATTGTATCTTGAAGGGATGGAAGTGGTCGAAAAATGAATTTTGTTAACATATAATTAATTACACCACGCTTTTGTTTACAGTAAATGACAGCATATAATATTAAAACAAGGTATATTTTTAACTGACGACCTCTGTGGCGCAGTCGGTATATTTCATAGCTGCTACGCAGAGGTCTCGGGTTCGATTCCCACTCAATGCAAATCTTTGTGTGCATGAACATGATTGTTTGCATTGGTCTGAGGGTTTTCTATGTATAATATGTATGTATTTACAAAAAAAAAAAGTATTTAAGTATGTTTATCCATTGTCTAGTACCCATAGTACAAGCTTTGCTTAGTTTGGGACTAGGTGGCGATGTGTGAATGTGTGAATGTGTGAGGATTATTTATTTATTATTATTTAACTATCAAAGTTAATTACTTGATTAAGACGCAGTCGCACCCAAATATAAGTAACTTGTTATTTTACGACTTCCGTCATAATTAATGCGATAACTTGTTTATTATAAACTAGCTGTAGCCCGCGACTTCGTTCACGAAAAATAACACATATACAAACGTTCACAATTTTTTTTTCTACGGAACCCTATAAAAAGGCCTCTGACGCAAGATACGACTGTCTCATTACAACAACACCCAGGACCCACGTTTTATGTGCCCTCCGAAGCACGGAGAAGCTCAGATGAAATACCACTGAGTGGTCACCCATCTATGGAATAACCTCGCCAAAGTTGCTTAACCACCGTTATCGTTTCTAAATCTGTGGTTTTTAAAACAATTTACTTAGTGTTTTTTCTGCGGAACCCTTAAAATAGAAACCTTAGTTACTTGGTATAATTTCACTTATCTGCCTGAAAAAGCCCTGTGAAATAACTTATAATGTCAAATTTTTCTTGTTTTTTTGCGGAACCCTTAAGGTAAAGGCACCTAATTCCGTGGTGTTTTTAACAAAACACGAAAGAACATTAAAAATTAAGTAATTATCGTACCTTTGTATACAATTTTATATTTTTATCAGACGTGTTAACTATCTAATTTTTGAAAAATATTTGCAGTTTGTCAGTAAAAGGTTATTAAAAATTATAAAATAAATAAAAATATGAAAAAGAATGATGCACCTTCTTCCGATGTAAAAATCGTAATTCCAATGCATTTGGTTCCTAATTCCGAGTATAAAAATAGAAAGGGAACTACCTATGTAGGGAGAATCATACATGATGTTTAAAAATCAAAGGTGTTTATTTTTTATGTAAATTAGTTCTTTTTTTTAATCTTATTCCTTAATCTTATAAAAATAGAAAAATCAACGTAAAAATCAACATAAAAAGAAAGACATAAAACATCAAAGAAAATTACATAAACACACACGCTGTAAATGTAGTCTTCAAACAGGCAGACTGACAGACAAAAATTAGTTTAATTGCTGTAGTTTCATAATTGGGTAAAAAAAATATTAATACAAACGCACACTCCAATTTTATGTATTTGTACTATAGATGATTAGTATTCTTTCAGTTACTAAACGCGTACTAAGTACATAAAAAAAGGAACACTCTGTATTTAAACAGGGTAAATACTCTCTATGACTGGGTCAAAACATCGGAAATAGGTACTCATGTAAGCTTATTTCGATGTAAATACATCGCAATTAGGTACTCATATAACCTTATTCCGACGTAAATACATCGGAATAGCGTTTTATGATGTTAGCATCAAAGTTTCTAATTCCGAGTAATAAAAAGTAAAAGATTTTTTAATATTATGCAAATTAAATAGTGGATAGTTGCAATATGAAAGGGAAAAAAAAATAAAGCACATACATATAATAACAGAACAGATTAAAAACCGAATGACCTCACTTATTTCTTCCGTACAACGTATTAAGAAAGTACCTATACAAGTCATTTTTGACCTGCTATAATTAGTGATTCCGACGCCACGGTGTACCTCGGAATTACATTATTAAATGTATGAGTTATTCATTAAGTCAGAACTAACACATTAAACTTTATAATCATAAAACACACACCGAAAATTTAAAAAAAGTAAATGTCTATAAATTTGATTTTCCGTGGTATACATCGGCTTTTAGGAACACACTAAAATATTTGGCATCTAATGCCGTGGTATTTTAAAGACTTATTTTCTTGCTAATTTGCAAATAAAATACTCAAATCTTAAGTGTTTTCGATAAAAAATATTGTCCGTTCAATAATTCAACCTAAACGAAAACTAGCATTGTATAAAATTATCACGTGAAACACTATTTGGCAAATCGTAATACTCACGTGCATAAGGTCCCAATGTATGACGTGTGCTTTCGAGGCCGCTTCCCGCGGCAAAATGACCGATTATTCTACAGTGTGAACACACTAAACTCATTTTTGTTTATATAAATATGAACAGATAAATTATTAATTTATTATTTTATCATGCAGACCAAAATAACTAGTAAATTACTTAAAAAACCGTTTTTCTAAATACCTCGGAATTTGCTGCCATTTTTAGAACCCCTCGTAATTAGGTGCCTTTACCTTATAATGATTTTCTAGAAGACACGTCGAAATTACTCTTTTAATATAAGGCAGTAAAATCTACATCATAAAGAGCCAAATACTTACTTACCTAAAAATATGTCGTATTTTTTTTCTGCGGAACCCTAAATAAAAGTAGCCTAAGTTACTCGTTTTAACCTCTTGTAAAAGCCTATTGAATAAAATCATATAGGTATCATTAAATTTTTTATGGTTTTTATATTTTCTGTGGAACCCTAAATATTTTTCAAAATCTAAAGTAGCCTGCCTCGCGTTCCGCCCGCAGTCCGTTCATCACTTCATGCGTTTTCTTACGGAGGTTTTGACTGATCGGACATTGTACCGTGTAAATCCAATACACTGCAACTTTAAAACATTGATTTTGAGAAAAACAGCTAAACAGTTTTTTTTAGTTTTTTGCAGTTTTTTCCATAATTTACTTGGGAAAGTACTAAGTATTTGGTATCAATTAAAAGATAATTTTATAACTTATCAATCCCCCATGGTTTTAAATATATATACAATATACATAATTAATTATCATAGATAACTTGTATTGCCGTAATAGTAGTCAGAAGCGAAGACAGAAATTGTTACGACGATACACTGTATTTAAGACATACAGTGTTTTAACTTGTTAAAACCGTTCACTGAAAGTTACAGTGGCAGTTTTTATAAAATAAAGTCTATTAAACAGATACTGAAATAAAAACCAGTAAATCAGGTAGTTAAAAAATAATAGATTTTCAACTATCGCGATTTGTATACATCATACTATATTTTATTCGGGTCTTACTTTCAGTATATACTACATGGCCTAGATACTATTAGGATAAATACCTAGGTTTTTATCTGACTTGCAAGGTCCGTATCCGTGGTCAATGAGGGACTGGTGTCAGCGGAGCGTCCTCCTCCTGTGAAGTGCGGGGAATGGAATCTACCCTCACTTGGTTGACATTTTGAATATTCGCCGTATTGTAGGTATTTCGAAACACTGCACTAATTACGTCTCCCGGCTTTTGAGCTGATGATGATGTTTACACTTGCTGATGACTGGATTCCATGTTAGTAGTAGATAATCTATATCCATCCTCCCAGTTGAAATTACTGTATTTTTAGATTTCAACCGCTTCACGTACTATTCTGGAGTAATAGTGACAATCGGTGGATAAGTGATCTGAATCGTGAAGTGAAGATCTTGTGGGTTTGTCGGTTTTTCACAGTCGCGATGTGTTTCTTGACCCTTTCCGCTATTGACCGTTTGTTATGTCCGAAGGAACTACTACAGCTACAATCAACCTTGTAGACGCCGGGTGTTTGTAAGGGAATGACATCCTTTGGGTTGTGCAGGTTGTGCTACCTTAGAAGGCGGACTATATTGCAGTCTTAATAGAGTATTTCTTCAATACTGTTCCAACTTTGTCCGTTAATCCTTTTAAAATAAGGCTTATAAGCCGGCCCTCTGCTAACCTTACTTGTTTACTATCCTTCCTCTCAGGACGGTGTATCTCTTTTTTTTATCCGTTGCTTCTCAGAATCCCCTGAACATGTGAGAGCTCACCACTTAAATGTTCAGGATCACAAAGGTCATACAGTCTGTTTATTAACGAGGCGACAACGGATTCCAAGATTGGCGGGTGATCATGCGAGTGAGCATTGAGCTTCCTGTCCGTGTGTGTGGTTTTGTGCAGTGTGTCCCAGGGTACCATTTTTTTTCACTGTCTCTTTTACGTCAACAAAGGGTAATGAAATCACTCCATTTCAAAAGTAAATCTGATGTTCAGATTCAGATGTATGGAGTTCAATCTAATTGCGAATTGTTTTACGTCTCGCTTATCCTCCTTCATGATACAAAATATATCGTCGACGTACCTCTTCCATAGCTTCACTTTTGCTGCCTCCATGTCTATGGACTCTTCGAAGTACTTTATCCAGATGTTAGCCACGACCGGTGCTACTGGTCTACCCATGGCGACTCCATCGATCTGGAGGTAATGCTGACAATAATATTACCAGCTGATTCCCGCCACATGCGTCCTCGATCAAAATTTACCAATACACATTAAGATCGCCGCTGGTTCTCGCTTGTGATTTGGCGCCCGCGTCGCGCGACCTGGGCTACATTGTTTTGACAAAACACTTTAGCTTGTTACGCGCGAAGATTATTTTGGCAATACACGGCATATTAAATTTCCGTGTTTTACTATAATAATCCTTTAGCTTTAAGTAAATACAGTGTAATTAACATTGCAATATCTCAAAACTTTTCATATAAACTAAAAAAGGTATGAATGGGGTATGATGAAACAGGCTAAAAGAAATCGAATGAGCGTTGTTAATCCAAAACACTGTATCTTAAGATACAGTTTATTGGATTTACACGGTACCATTATTCGACTTTATATATCCAAAACTAAATGAGATTTTATCTCGATCTAATGAACGAAAATTCTATAAACGCACATCGGTAGAGAGCGTTTTACTTGTAGCGTTTAGCTATTTAACTCATTTTTGCTCTATAATCACATGTGACTTTGTTCTACGGATGAGTCGAAATAATTACAAAACATCAAAATTAAGGACTTAACATTACATATCCCTTAAACTGTGGCGGCCATTTTGCGCGATTTTGCAGATCTGTGGGGCCACTTCTGAGTGGTCCCCAGAAGTGGCGCCGGATGTTAGAAACTTGCCTATATCTAATAAGTAAAAAACGAGAGCTATATGAAAGGCATGTCATGCAATTGTTATGAAATAAGCTTACTTTAAAAGGATGGGTTAGTCCGTTTTTGTTTAGTCATTTTTGATTAATTCTAATTAGAAAACAGCATGCGTGAATTTTTACCAGTATAATTTAATAGTCGTTAAAACTTAAAAAATAAACCATATTTATAACAAGTTTTTATTTTATTTATATTATGAACATACTATATTTTATACATGCAATTAAAAAAAATCACCTACACGGTACAGTTTTTTACAATGTTTACAAAATCGCCTCATCTGGTAGGCGACCCAAGCGCACGGGCAAAAAAAGTTAGCGTAAAGCGTTACTCAAGTGTTTTAACCTACTGGAACTCCTGTATGCTATCCTTGTCTATTTCTCTACAAGTTGTGCACATTTGAGCAGGATAGATATAGTTTGCGTCGAGTAACAACTAACAAAATACGTCGATGAGCCATCAAGCTCCAGGAGCGCGGTCCACAGATCAGCGTATTTTGATGCCGCGCTCCTGGGGCGCGGTTAACAGTTGAGGGGATATTAAGTTGTCTTTATTATCATATAGATTTCATAGTATAAAAATACCTTATGCCATTTGGATTTAGGTACCTCACTTCTTTTTCAAGAATTTTACGCTTTTGAAGAGCTACTAACCCAATTTGTTTTAAAATCTATTTTACAATATACCTGTTACGAGTAATGCTAAAAGGTGGAGTAAACCTAGGTTTACCCGGGTTAACTTAGTATTACCCAATCTTCTTGGGTAAAGTCCGAATAATAAGTAAAATAAATAAATTACCCGTAACATATCCATGCTGTAATAAAAACATCATGCCACAAAAAAATAACAATAATTAGCCACTTTAACAACAAAAAAATATATTTAAAAACATATTTATTCAAATCAACAGAAGACAAACATCATTTACAAGGTTAACCTAAAATTTATTAATTTATTGTGAATTGTAGTTGTCCTCTTTTATAATGTCTGCGGCTTTTTCTCCAATCATAATTGTTGCACCAAGAGTACCACCTGAAGGTCCATTCGGCATAATACTAGAGTCAGCAACTCGTAACTTTTTGACTCCATACACTCTCAAGCGGGAATCAACTACTTTACCCATTTGACAGGTGCTACTGTATTGATGATATGAAATAATCATGTACTGTACATAACATTTCCAATATTTTAAGTTGTTGATCATCTTTCCACATTGAGGTAATTTGGGATCCTTAAACTCTCCCCCAAGGTCTTTGAACGTTTTTGACTCTTGTATTTTAAAGTAATCCTGAAGATATCTTGCATGTTCCTCGATGTCTTTTTTTACAGAATAATAACCACTAAATACCAGAGGGTCATCTCCGTAGTAATTGCTTTTTAATAAAATCCTGCCAAAGGACTTAAAGTCTTGTTTGTAAATGACTGCGTACATCATATGGGAATTGACACTTGTTCCAATCAAGTTGTTGCAAATGTAATCTTCCAAAAGAAAGCCATGTGTGCAATAAGGCATACCCGTTGCCTTAGGATATCCTATATGGACATCAACTCTATAGTCTGGATAATCATTTGATTTGTTCAAAGCTACATACCCACATAATATTTTAGATGAATATTTACACGGATTAAAAGGTCTAAAAGGTACCACTTTTTTTGTGAAATTAAAAAGTAAGGGTATTACAATATGATTTTGAAAACCTTCTCCAACTGGGAGATCTGAGATCGTAGAAATTTTGTGCTTGCATAATTCTTTGTGTGGACCTATTCCAGATAGCATTAATAATTTTGGTGTGTTTACTATTCCTGCAGTTACAATGACTTCTTTCCTTGCTTTTAAAATGACATGTCTTTTATTACATATCAATGCTTCAACACCTACTGCATTTTTATTAGCATCAATGATGATTTTCTTTACAAAACTATGTTTCAAAATGTGCAGATTTTTATAATGTTTCTTTGGTGTTAAATATCCAAGTGCAGTGTGTTGCCGTACGCCTTTACTAGAGGTAAAAATTGGATAAGTATATCCTAGTGAAATATTTCCATTCATGCTAGGAACTATATCATTTCCTAATTCCTTAAAAATATTTGTGTAAAGATCAAGACTGATGGGTTCTTGTTCACGGTCTAAAGTAAGACCAATGTTTCCACTTTGTCCAAAGAATTCACCATCAGTTTTGATTAGTTTAGGATCTTCAAGTCTTTGACTTTTTTTCAAATAGGGTAACACGTTATCCCAGTTCCATATGGGATCATTGACAACTTTTGCCCATCTGTTGTAATCATGTTTACTACCGTGGGTGTACTGCAAGAAAGTGACAGTACTGGATCCTCCAAGAGCTCTGCCTAATCCTAAATCATCATTAGTTTTGATATGTGTTTCATCATATTTTCCTCTATCTTGTATCGTAAAGTTCCACGATTCTTCAGCGCTTTTAGAAAATATGCCTAATCCACCCATCTAAAACAAGCATTAAGTGTAAATTTAAAAATTATCAGAAGCATAAATCTTTATTTGCAAAGATAAAGTTGTTATAATATACATTTTTTGTAATTATTACGTAAACATATATCAACAAAATTCACCTAAATGAATACAATAATTTTGTGTCGATGAAGAAATAATATGCAACCTATTTCTACTATTAATAAAAAACTATTGTTTAGCGCGCTCTGTATGGCTGTATGGTGCGGCAGAATTACCTGCCTCGGTGGCGCGGCGGTCGCATTACCTGGCTGGCGTGCATGAGGTCGCGGGTTCGATTCCCATGGAGGACAATTGTGATCCACAAACTATTGTCCTTAGTCTGGATGTTCTTTGTGTCCGTTAAATTTATATTTTTAAAGGCCTTCGCTAGTGTGGGATTTGTCTTTTGTAAAAAAAAAATGCTGAAATAAATTTATTGTACCGAACACCTTTTTACCCTTTTTCAAATACTTTTTGGTAGAATACTAGCAAAAAGTATTTGATTAAACTTAGACTGGACTATATTATTATCTATAGATAAACCGCGTGCAGTATTTTTGAATTACTTAATAAAATAAACACAAACACATTGAACAATAATTTAATGTTTTGTGATTGTATTTCTATATTTTATTGTCAGTTTTGCATTTTTTCAATGTTGACAAATAGCAATAATGTGTAAAATGATTCTATAAAGAAAAAAACGTGTTACTTATTATGTTGTCTGTTATATACCTATATATTATTTATTAAATAATTATATAAGTGTGTTATAATTGCAGTTATAATAAGATTGTGAGAAAAGGAATGTTATTTAAATTCAAATTATTTTTATGATTAAGTAGGTAGGTATATACTTTAACTTTATAAATTGATGTTTGTTCGCCAGTATTGGCAACACAGGAAAAGACAATTTATTTTTGTAACATGTTTTGTACCTGTGATTAACGAATAAAGGTTATTTATATTTGTATTTATTTACATTTAAAAATACAGCACGCAGTTTAACTCATGATGTAGTCCAGTCTAAGTTCGAAAGATGGCGCTGTTTAATATTAATTAATTAAATTAAATTAATATTAATTAATTAAATTAAAATATCTTTTAATAGACGGAACCGATTGCAATGAAACAAAAACTAAATGTAACTTCAAGTTACGCTCAATCGTTGTGTATAAAAACGATTGAGCGTAACTTGAAGTTACATTTAGTTTTTGTTTCATTGCAATCGGTTCCGTCTATTAAAAGATATTTTAATTTAATTAATTAATATTAATTTAATTTAATTAATTAATATTAAACAGCGCCATCTTTCGAACTTAGACTGGACTACATCATGAGTTAAACTGCGTGCTGTATTAAAAATCATCTACGAAATTTAAATTCATTCAACATTGATCAAAACCATTTTTCATGACCATTTCACATGATTTGTATTGGACTGTTCTAATAAAGAGATCAAGCGATATCTTGAGTACCTAATACTTATCAGATTTTGATGAAACATACCTCAGTTTAAGCCTAATAAAAAAGGCTACAATACAATGTATTGGTCTTAAGATTATATTAATTCGTTTTAAAGATGTGCGGTAACAAACAGACAGACAGACATTAATTCTAAAAATTGTGGTTTCGTGCTTTTTTACTTTTTTCTAGATTTTATAGATAATTTTTATCTGAATTTTTGAAAAGAACAGAAATTTCGACCTCTACAAATTAATTATAGTATAGATAGATAGATTTTTACATTGTATTGTGATCAAATAAAATAGACTCTAGATTAGTAGTAGTTGAGGTTGATGGGAACTATCTCAAATTCCAGTTCACAAGTAAAAGTTCAAAAGTAAACTCAATCAATCATTACTTAGTTACTGTGTTGCCATTTGGGGCGGGGCCCCAAAAACAATAATGTTAAAACTCGAAAGAGCCCAAAGAGCGGTTCTGAAGGTAGCCACCTTTCGTCCCATTCTTTTTCCTACTAGAGAACTGTACATAAAATGTGAAGTACTGACAGTGAGACAATTGTTTGTTCTTAATACAGTTCTTCTTCAACACAAGGATACACCATACCATACCCTTACAAAACGACGAAAGGATAAAGCTTGCCAGCCATACCGCAGTAGTTATACCACCACGAGAAGACTATTATCTTTTCAGGGACCTCATTTGTACAACAAACTGAATAAAATACTAGACTTCTACTCTTTTTCGCATACATCACTAAAGCATGCTCTAACAAATTGGTTACAATCTATTAGCTACAATGACACGGAAAAATTATTACTTCCTTGAGGCTCATTATTCATTATATTTATATGTTTATTATGTATTCACCACACACATACACACACACATACACACAAACACACACACACATATACTTATATATTAATACTCTACTGTTATGCGTCTTCATTGTTTTCACTAAAAAAATATGTAAGTTTAAATAAATAATGTATGTAAAATAAATATTCATCTTTAACGGGTTGGGCCCAACTCCCTTAATACAAGTTGCCCTAACAACTTAGCAAGGGTGTTGGAATCAACACACAGTAAGCTGTAAAAATGTTATTTAAGTTCACTATTCTTACTATAAGGTGTGTAAAAATTGTAAGTGTATTTTTTGCTGTTAATAAATTATTATTATTATTATTATTATTAAACTCCTTGCGCCATATTTCAGACACCAGGTCCCATATTTTTTTGTGATTGATTAAACTTATTGAACTTTGATTTTCATTTCATAATGGTCAAATTTTCTAAGTGTCAGCTCAATCCCTAATTTGCTTTCATCATAACAGCCCATTAATGTCCCACTGCAAGGACGGGCCTCCTCCCGTGACGGAGGGATACTTGGCCTACTAATACCAAGCTGGCCAGGCGGATTGGTATAGGGATTAATTTCAAGTTTTCCTTCTTTTTTATTTCGTAAAGATAATATTCACGGATAGTCCCTTAGTCGGTTTCTACGAAACCCATGGGATGAGATGGGGTGGTGACATATTGTATTCTTACTCCGTCACCACACGGATAAATTTGCTTTTGTCTAGACCTAATTATCAAAACATAAAAGTCAATACGGTTAAAATACATACAGTAGTTGCAAGTTGAGGATCACCTCCTGCTTCTATAAGAAGAACTGTTGTTTTGTTATCTTCTACAAGTCTACTTGCTATCACACATCCTGCTGTTCCACCTCCTACTATTATGTAGTCAAAAGTGTTTCCATCTGAAAAGAAGAAATTTTTTATAAAACTTATTTCCAGCGCTCTTAAAAGATGTTTATTAAAAACTACTTATAGAAGTTAACAAAAGTTACATTGTAGTTGAAATAACATGAATTCCAAATAAAGAGTTCTGTCACTCGGGATCAAGTAACTCAATAGGACATCTAGTCTCAAGGCAATCACCTAGGGATCATTCAAACTATTTTCTTGCGTTGGCTTTCAATACATTGATATTTTTTTTTTTTGTTGAGGACGAGTAGTTGGTCGGCTGGGACCATTACTACTTTACACGGTCTGTGGTGGGGCGGATGGCCTTCAACCAAAGACATTTAAGTGACGTGCCTCAGGGTCACCCCCCGTGGGGTATGAAACTGGACATAATTGTGCAACCACTGCGCCCCTATGGCCATCAAAATTGAATATTGAAGCTTGGGGTCCAAATTTTAACTAACTTTTTACCAACCAAAAAAGGAGAAATTTCTTAGTACGGCTGTATTTCTTTTTATGAATGCTCCCTCAAAACTCTGTCCTTCCTTGACCAATTTAACTAAAACTATGTATGTTTAAAATTTCTAAGAATCCTCTAATATATAAATAAATCACTATCACAAATTATAGAGTGGATGGAGAGCAATAATTTACAAATTAATCTAAAAAAAACTCAAATTATGCATTTTAGTCAAAGAACTCAGCATCAAACACAATTTGGTATAAATTATAAAAATCATAAAATAAATGAAGTCGATAATGCTAAATTTCTTGGTCTCCATATAGACAACAAACTAAACTGGAAAGAACAAATATCACAGCTATCTAAGAAAATAAGCAGCCGTACATATGCTATATATAAGCTTGTTCCGGTAGTTAACTTAAGTGCTTTACTGACTGCTTATCACGGCCTAGTCGAATCAATACTTAGATACGGCATTATCTTCTGGGGAAACTCAGTCGATAAGAATATAGTGTTCAAACTTCAAAAGCGATGCATTAGAACAATGTTTAGAATTGAAATAATGGATAGTTGTAGACCATTCTTCATAAAACACAATATTTTAACCCTTCCATCTTTATATATTTATGAGACAGCTGTGTTTGTGAAAACTAACCCGCAATTTTTTAATAAGCTTTCAGACATCTCTATCCGCAATCGCCGAGATAACCATAGATTATGTATGCACACTGCTAAAACAGCACTCTTAAGTAAAAGCATATTCTGTATGGCGCCAAAAATATACAATAAAATACCGAATATGTATAAGACCCTTGACAACAATGGGTTTAAACGTAAATTAAAAGATTGGTTGGCCAAAAAATGTTATTATAGCACTGAAGATTTCCTAAATGATAAAAACATAATGTAATTCTCTTAATTATTAATAATGTAATTCTCATAATCATAATTATTAATTTTCATAAATCTTAATGTAATTATATTGATATTGTTTTTACCTACTGTTGAAATTGTTATACTTAATATTATATTGTTTATTAATTACTAAGCACTATTAACTCGCATGATAAGACTAAGTTAAAATTTGCATGTCTATCCAGACAGAACATGTTGAGACATTTTTTTATTGTAACACCTTATGTACACATGTTGAGACAAATAAAATATCTTTATCTTTATCTTTATCTATGTAAGTAAGTGGAATCGCGTAAATATGTGTCAACAATCTAGATGAAGACTGTATCCTATTACGAAAAAGTGTAGTCTAAATTAAAAATAAATATAAATTGATTACCGAATACACAGGTCTGTTCTGGATAATTATGTGATGTGAGTTGTAAACTCGAGAGAACTTGAAGAGCTGTTTGGATAAGTGCTACTGCCTTCATCGTACTAGCTGCATCGACTAACATTATAGCGCCGTGTATTCTGAAATATAACATAATTATAAGTTAAATTAATAAATCTCTATATTCCTCATGTATAATTTTTTCTCTCCTATTCATTAAAAAGCAACTAAGACCTAACTTAGAAGAATTTGATAAGAAACCTATTTTTCTGAACACATTTTTACATTATAAGCTGTCATCATTCCCCTGCCCTTAACCCAATTTCTTTTTTTTGTTTGGGATCGGCGCAGCATGTCTTCCACAATGACATGCTGCTAAAAGTTTTAGTTTTACGGCCGGCCGCCTGCCTGACGCCAACCCTCCTTGGGTATGCTGTTGTTGGTAGTTTACTCTCCACCAGGAGGTTGACCCGAGGTGCTAGATGGTATGCACAGGGTCGTGGTATCCCTTAGTCGCCTCTTACGACACCCACGGGAGGATATGGGGCAGTCCTATTCTAACCGGGAACCGCACGGCGGCATTATAAGCTGTATTTAATATTATTACAGTAACATTTACTCACTACTGCTTGGAGTTGGATAAAGAAGTCACAGCGGTTTTACCGAACTAGGCAGTCTCTTGTTGAATACAGACGGACCACTCTTTGAAATCCGAAGCCATGCGAAATTGCATGAGTTTCCAATTTACGCCGCAAATGTGTTTGAGAAAAAGTAGTTTCTTAAGATTACATAGAATTACATAGAAAATATTAATGTTTCTCTCAAACAACAATTAAATATAAAGTAATTTTTAAACTCCTACCTTTCTTGACGACCCAATAATGTGAATTTAATAAATAATGAATAATGTGAAGTATGTTGAGTGTTTTTATTGCAAACATTTACATTTTATGAGACTTAAAACCGGATTCTACATTTTTTTAGTTATTGAGATATCGCACTATAGTTCGTTCGCGATTAGAATGCAGTGGGTAAGGGTGTATTCACAGTGGTGTTAAAATTTAAACAAATTATATTTAAAAATATTTATAGATCTTGGCGAGATGATGATTTTTTACTATTGCGTCGATTCCCAAATGAGTGGTGTTCTCTTCTTCTAATTGTATCTTCCATTTAAACAAATATCTCGTTGACCTATTATTGTTAACTAATTCCAAAATACCTACTGATTTAACTAATTATAAGTGTACAGTAGTGGTAGGAAAACCATCGTCAGATTTCTTTTTCATTCGTTTGTCAAGTCAAAAACTCTTAGTACTTTCCTTAGACACATTAGTCAAATTCATCGACTTTATTAATCGTAGACTTCCGGGCTCTTTTTTCACTGGTGATTTTAATTTATGTTTTTGCTTTTTTTTACTAAGAATACTTACTACAAGTTATTATCTTGGATACGTCATATGCAGCTGACGTTTTTTGTACTATGGTGTCCAGTCACATATAAATCACACTGTTTAAAATATTTAAAAACATTGTAAATTACTTTTTTCTCCACTACGAATTATCGAACCCCTTATATTTTTACGAATTGATGAAATACCTATCCATATTTTTTAGTTATTGTGAACTTGACCTTGAAAGTTTTACAAGATTTGATTGGTTAGGGGGCGGGGCTAGGTCGGTGGACATTCACAACTCACTGCATTCTACACGCGAATGAACTGTAGAAATGTAAGCTTTGCGCACATTTTTTGTCGCAATAAACGCAAGTCAAACATTTATAGCTTTGGAAGGCTAAGGCTAATGCTTCTGAAAGGTATATTCCTTTCTTTGTTAATTTACTCTGTGGTATAATCTAATCACTTGAGGCAAAACATGTAAGATATGTATAGAGTTTATCAATTTAAAAAAAAGAAAAGTTATGAATTCCATTGTTAACAATAATTTAAGAATTTGTAGAGGTTATTCTAGAATACATGTAAAAAGCAGTAAAAAAAACAGAGCTTGTACCTATACATAAATGTGCATTATTTATTACATACCTTTGCACTGAATTTTATTTCTAGGTGCTGCGTTACGAGTATTTCCTTCACTTTTTTATTCTAAAAAGAAAATAAGGACCTCATTTATACCTTAAGTATTGTATCTTGAAGGGATGGAAGTGGTCGAAAAAGGAATTTTGTTAACATAGAATTAATTACACCACGCTTTTGTTTACAGTAAATAACAGCATATAATATTAAAACAAGGTATATTTTTAACTGACGACCTCTGTGGCGCAGTTGGTATATTTCATAGCTGCTACGCAGAGGTCTCGGGTTCGATTCCCACTCAATGCAAATCTTTGTGTGCATGAACATGATTGTTTGCATTGGTCTGAGTGTTTTCTATGTATAATATGTATGTATTTACAAAAAAAAAAAAGTATTTAAGTATGTCTATCCATTGTCTAGTACCCATAGTACAAGCTTTGCTTAGTTTGGGACTAGGTGGCGATGTGTGAATGTGTGAGGATTATTTATTTATTATTATTTAACTATCAAAGTTAATTACTTGATTAAGACGCAGTCGCACCCAAATATAAGTAACTTGTTATTTTACGACTTCCGTCATAATTAATGCGATTACTTGTTTATTATAAACTAGCTGTAGCCCGCGACTTCGTTCACGAAAAATAACACATATACAAACGTTCACAATTTTTTTTTCTACGGAACCCTATAAAAAGGTCTCTGACGCAAGATACGACTGTCTCATTACAACAACACCCAGGACCCACGTTTTATGTGCCCTCCGAAGCACGGAGAAGCTCAGATGAAATACCACTGAGTGGTCACCCATCTATGGAATAACCTCTCCAAAGTTGCTTAACCACCGTTATCGTTTCTAAATCTGTGGTTTTTAAAACAATTTACTTAGTGTTTTTTCTGCGGAACCCTTAAAATAGAAACCTTAGTTACTTGTTATAATTTCACTTATCTGCCTGAAAAAGCCCTGTGAAATAACTTATAATGTCAAATTTTTCTTGTTTTTTATAATGATTTTCTAGAAGACACATCGAAATTACTCTTTTAATTTATGGCAGTAAAATCTACATCATAAAGAGCCAAATACTTACTTACCTAAAAATATGTCGTATTTTTTTTCTGCGGAACCCTAAATAAAAGTAGCCTAAGTAACTCGTTTTAACCTCTTGTAAAAGCCTATTGAATAAAATCATATAGGTATCATTAAATTTTTTATGGTTTTTATATTTTCTGTTGAACCCTAAATATTTTTCAAAATCTAAAGTAGCCTAGTTGACGCGCCGTAAAATTTACAATCCAATAGTAAAAGTCCCATTGAAATCGGTCAAGCGGCTTCGGAGATTAGCGTGTACAAACAAACATACAAACAGACATATTTTTTTTTTGGATTCGTGCTCTATTACTTTTTCTAAAGCCCCCTCAATAATTTTTTTTTAATATCTTCAATGTACAGACACAGTTTTTTTACTGTTTTATTATAATGTATTGTATAGATAATGTTAATGTACAAAAAAACTAGCTTTATATGCTAGTAAGCAAAAAAGTTTACAAGCTAGGATAGTTCTTAGCAGAAAAGAGTTGAATTCGTTCTAGAGATCATCTTCCGAGGATAGTGGTAGGTAAGCTAATGGCTTGTGTTCTGTGGCGCGTGTTGGGACTTGGGAGAGGCCCATGTCCAGCAGTGGACTGCGATAGGCTAGTTGATTGATTGGTTGATTGAAACTAATGGCTGAATGTTTAGTGACCACAGTGTGAACCTTTAACCGAAAACTTCTACATGATTTGCACTTACATATCGTGTTTGGAGAAAACGATATGCAATGCAATGCTAGTGTGTGCCATTAAATGACACATGTGGTCAGGAAACTAAGTTTCCCATACGTATTCTTATCTCTTACTTTTTAATCGTCAAACTGTTTTTTATATTACTCGGGGACATAATGACAAAACGTCATGCCACAACCATTTAAACTTCAAGTTTATAGCTAATTAAATGTGCAATTGCGTCATACAAAGTACTTAGCATAAAAATCTAAATAATAGGACTAGACTGTAAACACATTTATAGGCTTTTGTACTTATTTATTTATAAAATTAAAGTAGGTACGGTGCTGAAAGAACTTGGAACAGTAAAGCAGACTTGCTAGTGATGCAACAAACATTTATATGACTAAAAAATATCGTCACCTCTATGGTAAACTTACGAATCTGCAAAAAACACATTTTACAGGAGAGCGTTTCAAAACCTTTGAATAAAAATTCCTAGTATAATAGCGCTACTGAAATAAATACTCTAATACTCGTATGTTTGACTAAATTAAATTAAATAATCATTTATTTCAGGATAACCCATACATTACATTTTATAAAATAATACACTACCAATAACAACATTAGATTACATTATTCATTAAAATTATAATATATTATAATAAATTATTAAAATTATATTAGATTGTATTAAATTATTAACTGAACCATATTATTATATTTATACTAAACTAGCTGACCCGGCGAACTTCGTACCGCCTTAGCGTTTTGATGCACTACTTTATTTTGTATAGCTGACCTATCTGCGATAATAGATGTCTGTGGTGTCATAGATCACCACAGAGTTTTTTGTTTTAAATTGAATGACATTGACATTCGTAGCGCGTTTTTTTTAAATATGCAAAATTAAATGTATATTTTTCAATCTTTCTGAGAGATTTTCTTAATATTTTTTTCCGTAAGAACCTTGTACAGAGTATTAGAAAACTACAAAAAAAAAATCAGCCAAATCTGTCAAGCCGTTTTCATGCTATGTCGTGACAACGGAAAACGGGTTTCATTTTTATATATATAGATTACATGACATGCAAGTTACCCAGGTAGTGCATTATGGGACAGTCCCATTTGCCAGCAATAACGCTTAGGAGGCTGTTGGCGCTGGCACGAACTCTGCTTAACAAGGAGGCAGCTCGCTTGCGTCTAATAGCATTAAACCCATCAGTATGCGCATCTGCGAACATGCCGGACGCGCTACAGTAACGTGGCAGCCCCAGCAGCATCCTAAACGCATTGTTGTACTGGACACGAAGAGCATTGATGGCTTTGTTGGTACAATTAGTCCACAGACTACAAGTGTAAAATACTTGGCAAAAGGCTTTAAAAAGTGTTATTTTTACTGCTGACGTGCAACGTGAGAATCTTCGTACAAGCATATTACTTCTCACTGCCAATGCTCTTCGCTCCCTCTCAACATCAAGGTCGTCTTTCATATTCTCCGTAACAATATGTCCCAGATATATGAACTGTTGAACACGGTTTAAGACAACACTGTTCAAAGTAATTGAGGGGTAGAAATCTGATTTCATATTGGCTGGTCTACAGACAAGCAACTCACTAATGCTATGTGTTTTAGACACAATTAATGAATTTTTATTACTGGATTTAAATAACGAGAAAATGTAGATTCGTAACTTTAACACGTTCACTGCGAAAGCAAATTTTTAGTACTTGTCTCTATAGCGTTACGAGACCGAAAAGTACTCGTATTGGTTCTTTCTTAATGACGCAACGAGACTCTTTAGGCCTCGTTCGAGGGATTCTTTTTAAACCTTAATATTTTTATGAAAATTGATTAAATTTGTATTTTTTTTGTGTAAGCAGGTAAATAATGAATGTATCTTTTAGCATGCGGAGCCGTCCAGAGTTTGAAATAACATTTAATTGATAATCTTTCCAAAGAAACTTACGAGAACTGTAGGATCTCGTAAATGCCTTATTTGGAAAATTTAAACGAGTTCATTTAGATCTCGTAATGCATATTGTTAAATGTCGATAAATAGATAGTGATGACAATGAAACAAAAAATTCTAATATCGATAGAATAGTTTATTTTAAAAAGATTTAAACAGCTTGCTCAAATTAAAACCAATGTTTGTCATTAAAACATGGTATACAAAAAGTTTTATTACATTTTTGCCTTTTCATAGCAAAAAACACAGCGTCTTTTTTTAATCTGGCTTTGATTATAGAGATTTTTCAACCTCATTCATTAAATTCATTAGAATTATTAAATGAAACTTTCATTTAATAATTCTAATGAATTTAATGAATGAGGTTGAAAAATATTCTATGGGGTCGCTTTCGATTCTTTATGTTATCAAAACCGATATGGTTTTGATAACATATTATGAAAACGACGCACACCACGAAAGTTGACACAACACTAATTAATTTTGCAACTAGCTTCGTACGAGATTGTTACAAGTCTTAACCCAGTTGGACCGACCGACCCATGTATGGGTTTCAGGAAATAAAAAATTCTGCCCCCTTTATACGGTTTTATTAAAACAATTTATAAGTATTTTTGGAATCGACAGTTAATGACTGTTAGCTGTGATGACAAGATACGTAGTAAATTTAATAGTTTGTAGTTGTTTTTTGCAAGTGAAAATGTCTGTATTGGAAATGGTAAAACATGTCCCCAAAAAGGTGAAATTATATTACATAAATTGTTATATTTCTATAAATATAATATCAAAAATATCAAGTTTGAAACATAACAATATTTATGTTACAAAGAAAATTCAATTTTTAGGGTTCCGTACCAGTTTTGAAAACACGGAACCCTTATAGGATCACTTCGTTGTCCGTCTGTCCGTCTGTCTGTCTGTCAAGACCATTTATCTCAGGAACGCGTAGAGGTATCAAGCTGAAATTTTCACCAAATACTAAGGTCTGTTGCCTCTTAGTGCTCTAAAAAATTCAAACTTCTAAACCAACGCAATCAAGAGATATTGCCGTTTTTGTCGCAAATTTTAGAGGGGTAAGAGCAAAAACCTACAGGGTACTTCCAGTCTACCTACAAACTTGAAATTTGGCATGAAGCAAGGTCCTGTAGTACATGTAATGGGAAAATTCCGAAAAACTTAAATTTTTACTTCAATCATATTAGGTTGGGGAAAAAGTCTTTTCGTATTTTTGTATGAAAAGTCAAGACATTTTTTTCAAAGTTTATTTACATTTATTTACAATATACAGGGTGTTTGGTACATCGTTTGCCAAATTGAAATAGCTGATAGAAGAGGTCATTACCAGTCTTTCCTCACTCACCTAGCTGGTTTTAACCTCAACATATTTTAGATATCGATGTAAAGCTATTTTTAAAAGAAAAACCCAATATTTACCATGAACACTTAAATTTAAAAAAAAAATTCTTCCGTGTCGTCATTCTTTACTTCGAATTATGTATTACACATGTTTTGTAGAAAAACTATTTACTATTTTATAACACGTTGTATACCAATAGAAAGAGGATAAAGTAAGGCATTTATTTAGAAAATGGAAGAACTTTCTCTCTTTTATTTATTTTTTTATTGTACTGTGAAAGTTGATCATATATTTAAATTTTACCTGTCTCTATAGTTATAATAAGTCAATAAACAAAAAGTTGACGTTTTTGGTGAGCTATTATGAATTTATTTGATGCTCCTAGTATTAAACTTTAAAAAAAAACATAATTATGAGGACTCACGGAAGAATTTTTTTTTTAAATTTAAGTGTTCATGGTAAATATTGGGTTTTTCTTTTAAAAATAGCTTTACATCGATATCTAAAATATGTTGAGGTTAAAACCAGCTAGGTGAGTGAGGAAAGACGGGTAATGACCTCTTCTATCAGCTACTTCAATTTGGCAAACGATGTACCAAACACCCTGTATATGTACCGTTTTGTTGAACAACTTTCTGCCATTTTGTGGGCAGAGACATTATCCCGTTACTGTAGAAACTTTGGGACTTCTGATCAAAAAAACGGGACAAATAGTTTTGGCAGTCCTCTCTTGAGGTCAACCTTACAGAACCTAAAGAATTCTGAAGAGACCGAAACAGGTGAAAATCTGAAGGCGCAAGGTCAGGGCTATATGGTGGATGCACTAGGACCTCCCAGTCGAACTCTCTTAATTTTTGCTGAGTGGCTAAAGATGTGTGCGGTCTAGCGTTATCGTGATGAAAGACCACACCCTTCCTGTTGATCAATTCCGGCCGTTTTCTCTCGACTGCTTCCTTTAATCTCATCAGTTGCTGGCAGTAAAGATCAGAATCGATGGTTTTGCCGGGCGGTAAAAGCTCATAATGAACAATGCCCTTCCAATCCCACCATACACACAGCATCACCTTATTTCGTGTTAGGCCAGGTTTGGCCACAGTCTGTGAAGCCTGGCCAACTTTCGACCACGACCTTTTTCGCACGTTCTTGTCGTACGTGATCCACTTTTCATCGCCAGTTATCAATCTCTTAAAAAATGGCTCGGTTTCATTACGTCTCAATAATGAATCGCAAATGAGTACACGGTTCATTAAGTTTCTTTGAGTGAGCTCGTGTGGCACCCAAATATCGAGCTTTTTTGTATAACCAGCTTTCTTCAAATGGGTCAAAACTGTTTTGTGGTCAATTCCCAGTTCTTCAGCTACATCGTAACTACTAATATGCCGATCTTGCTCCACTCTTTCAAAAATGGCGTCCATTTTATTCGTAACAGGGCGACCAGAGCGAGGTGCATCTTTAACATCAAAATTTCCGGACTGAAAACGTTTGAACCAAATTTGTGCTACTCTTACTGACACTGCATCAGGTCCATAAACATCACAAATTTTTTTCACTGCTTGAGTTGCATTTTTGCCTTTTTTATAATAAAATTTTAAAATGTATCGAATTTCTTCATTAGATTCACTCATTTTTACGGAGAGAAAAACAAATGAAAAATAGCGGGAAACAACTTTTTTTTATTTTTTTCTTTTCTTTATAATGTAACCTTTTTAATGTTACCAAAACCAGCCAGACACAAGTAGTACAGTCAAAGAAATTTTATAATAAGTTTATACCTAGGTTATGCGAAAAGACTTTCCCCGACCTATTATTATATTTTGATTTCATAGAATTTTGGCGGAAAAACTGGGTCACGTGACCAGTGACGTCATAGAATTTTGGTCACGTGACCCGTGACGTCATAGAATTTTGACAGATGAGTAGTGACGTCATAGAATTTTGGCGGGAAAATATTTTTGACAGCTGAGTCGTGACGTCATAGAATTTTTGACAGATGAGTCGTGACGACACAGAATTTTTGAAAGCTGAGTCGTGACGTCATAGAATTTGGCGAGAAAATATTTTTTGACAGCTGAGACGTGACGTCATTGAATTTTGACAGATTATTTGTGACGTCATAGATTTTTTGACAGCTGATCATGACGTCATAGAATTTTGGCGGGATAATTTTTTTTGACAGCTACGTCGTGACGTCATAGAATTTTGACAGATTATTTGTGACGTCATAGATTTTTTGACAGCTGATCATGACGTCATAGAATTTTGGCGGGATAATTTTTTTTGACAGCTACGTCGTGACGTCATAGAATTTTGACAGATTATTCGTGACGTCATAGATTTTTGACAGCTGAGTAGTGACGTCATAGAATTTTGGCAGGAAAATATTTTTGACAGCTGAGTCGTGACGTCATAGAATTTTTGACAGATGAGTCGTGACGTCACAGAATTTTTGAAAGCTGAGTCGTGACGTCATAGAATTTGGCGAGAAAATATTTTTTGACAGCTGAGACGTGACGTCATAAAATTTTGGCGGGAAAATTTTTTTTTGACAGCAACGTCGTGACGTCATTGAATTTTGACAGATTATTTGTGACGTCATAGATTTTTTGACAGCTGATCATGACGTCATAGAATTTTGGCGGGTTAATTTTTTTTGACAGCTACGTCGTGACGTCATAGAATTTTGACAGATTATTCGTGACGTCATAGATTTTTGACAGCTGATCGTGACGTCATCGCATGTTGGCAGGAAAATAAATAAGTTTGTACGGAACCCTCGGTGCGCGAGTCAGACTCGCACTTGACCGGTTTTATTTACTATGTAATTCACTGTTATTTTGCTGAATATCTTGGGAACCCATTTAAGGGTCCGTCGGCACAACCACGGAATACGAAATTGTCGTAAAACAATATCTTTTTTTAAAATTTCTCATTGAATTCATTATTATTATACGAAATTTTGAATGAGTTAGAGAATGGTAATGATATAGAATGATAAAAATTCCTGTGACTAAGCTGTTCTTTTCTTTTTAACCGATTCCAAATGAGGAGGAGGTTCTCAATCCGTCTGTATTTTTTTTCATATTTGGTACTTCATAACTCAGTCAATTATAAACCGATAAGAAAAAATACTTTTTTTATTTGAAAGAGTAGGTATATACATTCAGTAGAAGTTTTACAGAGTAGAAATTTTATTAAAATAGGTTTAGTAATTTAGTTATTGGTTTTACATAGTAATTATTATAATTAAATGTCTAGTTGGAGTCGGTTTTTTAATTAGAAATTTATAATTTAAAAAAAAAGTAATAATCCGTGTGGTGACGGAGTAAGAATACAATATGTCACCTCACCACCCCATCTCATCCCATGGGTGGCGTAAAAACCGACTAAGGGACTATTCGAGAATATTATCTTTACGAAATAAAAAGAAGGGAAACTTGAAATTAAACCCTATACCAATCCGTCTGACCAGCGTGCAAACTTTCATGTTCATGCTAACAAAGATTAAGAGGGAATCTAACCAGAGTTTTAAATGTTTTGTTTTTATTGCTTGCATAATTGCTTTATTTAATACGAGACAAATGTAAACAATTGTAAATGTAAAATGGAAACTGACGTCTGAAAAATTCAGTAATAGAGTATGTAGTACCTATCCCTTCTTTTTTACTACCTAGAAAAATTTTAACTGTGTAAACTTAGATTAACCCTTAACTACCTACCCGGAGTCTCTCAGACTCCGACGAAGTTATTTTTGTTAAAATCTCAGCGTATGCGTGTCTTTGGTGTTTGTGCGTCTTACCTTCGCCCCGCTACTCGCAGTACCCCGTTTGCATTAGTAGAGGTTGCAAATGTGCGCGGTCGCTCTCTGGTTAGTATAAATATTTTTTTTGAAGTCTCAGAGACGCCAGGTAGGTAGTTACGTTACTTTTTTTACTGATAGATTTTTTATTGCTTTAGTGAAAAATGACATCTAATGACAACCTTATTGAGCGTTGGTTGGAGGAAGAACAGCTGAGTGAAGACGACGCAGAATGCAGTGAAGGAGATGTGGATATTAGTAGAGATTTTGAGAAAGAATGACGACGATTCAGATCGATATTAGACTTTCTCTTCGTCGTGTGCAACTCGATCCAGAGACCATTCCTGATACCGCAGGAGGAAGTGCTGGACCCCCAGAAAGGCTGGCAATTCTCTTGATGCGATCCCAAGAAAAAGCGCAAGACCCAGTACTTATGCCTTATTTGTAAAAAGCCTATGCCTAGAGTGCTCAGAAATGTAAAAAGTGATAAACTTTGGGGCTCGCAATTTTAGTTATTTTTTATCTTTTTGGCTATAGTTTATATAAGAGTTTACTAGTTGTTTATTATGTTACTACGAATTATTGAAGATAAGTTCCTAATTTCCGCATTTTTCTCATAATGGATCTCATAATCGTCTAAGTCATATTTTTTTAAAATTATCATTACTGGAGAACGAATTAAGATTTTTTCGTAAATATTGTTGATTTTTCATGTTGCTATAATTATTATCATAATAAAAAAATTATAAATACAACATCTTTTATTTGAATTTACCTTCATAAGTCAAAATTTTAATTATCCGTGAGCTGAGAAGTGAGGAGTCTGATAGACTCCAGGTAGGTAGTTATGTGACTGAAATAAGAGGTAGGTAACTAAGGGTTAAGTAGAATAAAATTGACGTCAATAAGTTATAACTATGTTGTAAAGAAATGAATTGCGTTGAGACGTCTGCTTAGCAGCCATGAACTGTACCTCGTCACAGAAATCGTTTATTTATCGTTTAATCTGTGTTGGTATAGGATCCTGCCTGACACGCTAGTCTTATATTATGTTAGGTATCCTTAGGAACATTAACTATGCCGGTCTAATTATTCGATATTGAGCCAATTTTCCAAAAAAATCAAGCGGTTGAGTCATAGAAAAGAAAAACTTTTATAACTCACTCCAATAGTTTGGCTAATAAAAGCTTTAATATTTGCATTCGATTATCGGCACTTTTTATCCATTATTTTGTAGGTAAAACTAAAAACTACCAAAAGTGCGATGTTATCATTAGAGTTTATTACAATGTTCTGACATTCAAAAATAGTCTAGTATAAGTATTAATAGCACTGGAAAGGAAACGATTCGAAACTAGTTGTCTAAGTGCAGTGTTTACGTGTTATTCAATGTATGGTTTTGCCCACGTAAATGAAATGTTATTTTTTATTTTAAAAGGCTAAACTAAACTTATTTATTAAATAAATAACCAAACCAGATTGTCCTAAGACGCGCTAAGTGTTTATGAATAAGCTAAAATTAATATAGTCTTAAGTTAAAATTAAACTAAGAGAAAAAAATTTATACAAAAAAAATAAATTTAATAAAAATTACACAGTAAATAAATTTGTTTTAATTTTAATTTAGCCCATTTAAGTTGAAAAATGGCAACTTGCATTTAAATTAAAAGAAAAGGGTATAAGTTTCATACATAATGGCCCATTCCACTACACTATTTTTAAATTTATTGTCAATGCTAAATGCCATAGTGGCCTATGTGCAAATAAATGGTAAATAAGTAAAATACCTATTGTTTTAATAGTTTATCTAAATTTTATCAATAACTACATCATATTTTTACAAATATTAAATATACTGTCCATATATTTTTTTTAAGTTACATTAACTTTAAATTTCGCTTAAACTCTTTTGGCAGATATCCACATAATTGTATTTTGGGTTTGGGCCACTCTGGTTCTGGTGGACTCATATTAGGTATGTTATAATTTTCAGAAGTCCATGTTTTAATTCATGATAATAATAATCATCATCATATCACATTGACGGCCACTGCCGGATATAGGCCTTCTCCAATATTTAGTTTTAATTTCCGCTAGGTGGAATGATGGAGTTTAAAAACTGATATCTATTATTTAATTAAGGGTAAAAGTTACATTATCGCCTCAATGGCGTGGCCGTCGTAGATTTTTAGCTTGATTTACCTATTCCTGATTCTACGTAGGGCAACTTTTGTAATTATGTTCAACAAATAAGTTAGGAACTTATTTGTTGAACATACAAAAGTTGCCTGTATGATTTTTTCATTTATTTTATCGATGTTTTGAAATTAACACGCAACAAGGACAACACATCTTATCAATATACCTTATATTGTCTTAAAAATATATTACACGGAGATTAGTGTTGTAGACCTTAAAAAAAAATATAACATGGTTGTATAAAATACTCACTTTTACAAATTTAAATAGCTACAATTAACTCTACGCACAAAAATATCAAACTTAAAAACAATAATAAAGTCGTAACCAGTTTAGCTATAAATAAAAAGTTTAACAGTGAATTTTAAATTTATTGATTTAATTTTTTTGTTGTAAAAATACTAATAAATTACATTTTATTACGGCTATTTCATAAAATTAAAATACAATGTATAATTAACGCTGACAGTGAATTAATTAATTAATTACCGATTACACAGTTTGAAAACTTATTTTAAATGAGTCCTTCGACGCTGACAACAGACTCCAATTGAAAATCTACGCTCTGCTGTAGTAAAAACAACATTTCAGAAATATAAGTTTACTACTTAATAACAATGGTATGCAATAAATACATAGGCGGTCCCAAAAGGCCTGACCTAGAGATAGCGGTAGTTACTTAAAAACTTCGACTTTGTTAGAAAGTGCATAGTTTATAAAATATATGTTTCAAGTTTGAAGTCTTCATGTTGTTTGGTATATGTTAGGCGGGCATCAATAGTGAACATTTTGGAGTGAATTTGAATTCATGAAAAAATAGTCAATGATATGTGATACAATACTTTTATTTGAAAGGCCCCAGCCTCACTAGTATAAAACCATAACTAGATTCTAATCTGGTTGAGACTGTTCCTTTGTTTACAACAGAAAAATAATGGGTAGTAGAGTTTTAACTAGGACGTAGAAGCTTTCAAGCAGAGCATGGCAGTGGTCGACCAAATGAGGTGACTACTCCAGATATTATGTTAAGGAAAATTCACAAAGTGGTGCTGAATGATCGTAGACTGAAAGAGCGCGAGCTGGCAGACAAAGTAGGCATTTCAAAAAGTGCGGTACATTGCATATTAAGTGAAAATTTGGACATAAGAAAGCTGTGAGCAATATGTCTGCTGCGTTTGCTAAAAATAGATCAAAAACAGCGTCTCGAAGATGTTTCTATCGACTGTTTGGCAAAGTTTCACAAAAATAAAGCCGAATTTTTGCGCCGTTTCAGAATCATGGGCAAAACATGGGTTCATCACTTTACATAAGGTACATAACACTTTTGCGGGACTCGGTATACGTTTATTCAATAAACTGCCTAAGCATGTAATGGATCTACCTTTACTAAACTTTAAAGCATTTGTAAAAAATCAGCTATTATCGAAAGGCTATTATACAATAAACGATTATATTAATGACAAAAACTCATGGGCTTAGATTTCAATTATCGTGATTTCATGTTGCTTGTTCCATGGTGTAGATTGTGGCTTAACCTAGGTAGTTGTGCGGATGTTATGTTACTACCTTATTACTTTCTTTTACAGTTTTATTTGTTATTGTAACGATAGAAATACTTCACTTGCATTTGTAAATGTATTTAATTATATTATCTAAATGGTATTCTATTCCATTCTCAACTACTTAAAGATTAACAAAATCAACTTGACGACACAAATGCTTGTGTGTTAATTTCTGTCGGATATCGCAGTGACGAGATGACTGATGAACGTGCCATGCAATTAAAGCTTTTTTAAATCAATTTATTAACAATGAAATTTTTTTTATCAATTAAACTTTAAATTGCTATGCATGTAAGATTTGCTTGCACACATCATTCTTCACGCTGCTGTTGGTAATTGTAACAAAGTCAAATTATTATTTTTGAAAAGAGTGGCCTGAGTTTCTTGGCCACATTCTTCTCAGAGCTCTACTATAGTCGTCTGCGAAAGTGGTAGTAGTTTGGCAGACATTTTTCTCTATACTATTCTACTACATGTATAACGATTTGCATGTGTTACTTTGTAACCTAAGTGAATAAAGCTATTTGACTTTGACTTTGACTTTGACTTACACTCGTAACAAAAGAACAATTCGCTGGCTCCGGAGAATAAAATGATAAATGCAAAAATACAACTTTACAGGAGAGGCAAAAAACATATAAGCTGAGTTTACTCAATGTCAGTTTACGGAACCAAATAAAAGGAAAATCAATCAATCAACTAGCCTATTGCAGTCCACTGCTGGACATAGGCCTCTCCCAACACGCGCCACAGAACACGGTCCTGCGCTTTCCGCATCCAGTCCGACCCAGAGACCTTTTTAGGTCGTCGGTCCACCTAGCAAGGGGGGGGGAGGGGCGTCTTACACTACGTTTGCCGAGTCGCGGTCTCCACTCTAGGACACATTTGCTCCAACGGCCATCGGTCCTTCGACAGATATAACCAGCTCATTGCCACTTCAGGTTGCTAATTCTACGAGCTATGTCGGTAACTTTGGTTCTTTGTCGGATAACCTCGTTCCGAATTTTATCCTTCAAAGAGACGCCGAGCATAGCCCGTTCCATAGCTCGATGCGCGACTTTAAGCTTGTGGACTAGTCCTACTGTAAGTATCCACGACTCGGCACCGTATGTCATTACTGGTAGGACGCATTGGTTGAAGACTTTTGTCTTCAGGCAATGCGGTAAAGGTGAAGAGAAGACCTGACGTAGCTTGCTGAATGCTGCCCAACCTAACTGGATCCTGCAATTGGTTTTTTACTCGAAGTTGTTTCTACCAAGTTTCACGACTTGTCCGAGTTAAACATACTCTTGAACAACTTCGAGCATCAATCCATCGATATAGGTCGGCCTCGGCGTTACATGTTTGTTCAACATGATCTTCGTTTTGCTTAGATTCATGCCGAGTCCGACCCGTCGAGAGGCTCCAGTTAGGCCCTGCAGCATCCCGTCAAGCTGTTCCAGTGACTCTCCCACGATGACGATGTCGTCAGCAAACCGAAGGTGTGAGATGTACTCGCCGTTAATGTTGATGCCCCGTCCAGTCCAGTCCAACGTCTTCGAGCGCGTTAAAACGTGGGTCCTGGGTGTTGTTGTAATGAGACAGTCGTATCTTGCGTCAGAGGGCTTTTTATAGGGTTCCGTAGAAAAAAAAATTGTGAACGTTTGTATATTTGTCATTTTTCGTGAACGATGTCGCGGGATAATAATAAATAAATAATCCTCACACATTCACACATCGCCACCTAGTCCCAAACTAAGCAAAGCTTGTACTATGGGTACTAGACAACGGATAAACATACTTAAATACTTTTTTTTTTATAAATACATACTGGTGAGGTGCTGACTTCTTGATAATAAATAAAAGGCGTGGACTGTATATATAATGTTGTTTACTTCAAGTTTAAAGTTATAGTAACAAGAATCAATGTACTCGTAGAAGACGCGGCGGTTAAAATAATATAATTTCAAGAAGGCCGACGCGGCCGTACGTTGTGAGGTATGTGGCTGACTAAAGATGGTGTCGGCGGCGCGCGCCGACGCATGTCTAGGGAGGGGCGCGCGAGTGACGGGTCGCAACTTAAACATCAATCTACGTACTTGTTTATTGCACTGTTACATCTGGCCCATCGTATTGTATGGATGTGAGTCTTGGACAATTAAGGAAGAACTCAAAAAGCGTTTAGAAGCCTTCAAAATGTGGACATATAGACGCATGCTGTCCATCAGCTGGACCGAGAAAGTAACGAATGCTGAGGTTCTTCGACGAATTGGGCAGCCTCATGCTTACCATTAAGAGGCGTAAGATTTCCTATCTGGGTCATATTATGGGACATTCAAGATACAGCCTCCTGCAACTCATAATGATGGGTAAAGTCGCGGGAAAAAGAAAAGTTAGACGAAGGAAAAAATCTTGGCTGAGAAACATTAGAGAGAGGACCAGCATCAGCTGGCGCAGCTGAGCTGTTCCGCAGAGCTAAGAATAGAGAGGACTTTGCCAAGCTGGTAGCTGACCTTCACTAGTTGGAGAGGCACCTTAAGAAGAAGAATTTCGGTAAAACTTAGTTTTTTTCGTGCTCTGTGAGCTAGTTTACTTTTTTGTTATTTTCATTTATTACCAAGTCGCGTTGAGAGCGATGCGTATTATATAATAAAAGTTATAGTGCGCGCGTTATCATATGAGTACTCCAAAAAGAGATAGAAGATATTATAAAAGAATAGAAGATCCGTAAGTGCAAGCGAGATAGATATAAAGAAATGATATGGACCTAAAACTCAGATGATAACGCGATATCTATAGATTAAACTATAGTTATTGAAAATATAATTCAGCCTAAAGTTTAATTTATATCAAATTACGTTACCATAGATAAAGGTTTAATATTGAACATTGTATTAATTACTAAGTACACTAATTGGTAAATAGATGATTATAGTAACTACGATAAAAAAAAAATTAAATAAACATAATTATTGTTTTATTCAAAGTTTTAAGTAAATACTTAAATACAAGGAGTATTTAAGTCTAATTTAGATGATAATGGCGAGTTCGTCAACATCCTAGTGTTTAAACTATTTATTTGTGCGATTTTCCTGAGCATGAATATCATTTGCACACGCATTGAATACATTTATTTGTAAATTTTGCGTTGCTGGCATTTGAAATACAAAAATAAGTAGAAACAGTCAGTCAAAAACATCTATGCACAAAGCCGAGCTTGCACGTCGTCATTTGTTTCTAGCTTATTTTGTTTTCTGTACTTACCATACAGATACTGGACTTAATTTGAACTAGAAAACTATGACAATCTGAAACACATACATACATAAACTCACGCCTTATCCCGTCCGGGGTAGGCAGAGACGACAGAAATGAAATGAAATGAAATGAAAATGTTTATTTGCATAAAATGTGGTATACAGAGATGGAAGTGTAAGTACAAAAATTGTAAAGTGCAAGACACATTTTGCCATGATTATGGCATACAAATTTCAAAAATTACCTACTTAACTTAGCATAATTTATATATTATTTTTTTTTTTTTTTTATTGATAAATTTACAATTGATGTTTGATTACATTTGACATGCAGTTAAATATAAGTAAATTGATTAATAATGTGATATCAATTAATAAATAGTAATAATAAAAAATAAATAGTAATAATAAAATAATTAATAGTATGATCAATTTATATAGTGTTATGTCTTAAGATCCTTATATTCTAGAAATTCTCTTACAGAATAAAACAATTTTTGCATTAGCCAGTCATTATAAGCAGGTACAAATTTATTGAGGGGCAGATCTTTGATAGCTTCGGGTATTTTATTATATATATTAACACACATAATATAGCTGTTCTTTGTCATTTTAGTACTTCTTGGGACAAAGTCTAGTACCAGTCTGTTTGGTTTTCTCATATTTGTTCTGCTTATAATATCCCTAGCTTTTTTAAATAATTCTGGATGGCGTTTCACAAATTTCCCAACCTCCAATAAGTAGAGACAAGGAAGTGGAAGTATTTTTAAAAGTTTAAAATATGGTTTACAGCTTACATCAGGTGCTATCCCACAAATTGATCTTATACATTGTTTTTGTGAGATAAATACTTTATTAATATTTGTACCATTTCCCCATATCACCAGAGCATATCGCAACACCGATTCCACATAGGCAAAATATGCTATACAAGCAGTACTTTTACTGGCTACTTTGCTAAGTTTATAGAGTGCATATGAGAAACTGTTTATTTTACTTGTAACTTTCTCTATATGATCCTTCCAATTTAAATCACTATTTAAAACTATACCGAGAAAAGTCACAGAATTTACTTCCTGTAAGATTTGACCATTATAAGTTACATTTATATTATGATGTCTAAAGTTATTAAAATTAATAAAATTTGTTTTTGATATATTTATTCTTAAATTATTAATATTAAGCCATTGTATAATTGATGTCAGTGTGCTATTAATTTCATTTTCATGTTCTGTAATTGTCATGTCTTTGTCTGTTTTTACTATAATAGAGATGTCATCAGCAAAAAGGATAGTACTATGTTTAGTGACTTGAGGCAAATCATTTATGTAAATAATGAACAATAAGGGTCCTAGAACACTCCCCTGCGGGACTCCGACTCTATTTTGTTTATAATTTGACCTATGTGTTTGTATTATATTGTCACTGTTTAGTTGGACAACATCCACACATTGTTGTCTATCCTCCAGATATGACTTTAACCAATTTAGAGCAGGGCCTCTAATGCCGTAGTGGTCTAATTTACTCAACAGTTGATTGTGACATACGAAATCAAATGCTCTCGTCATATCTAAGAACAGTCCTGTTGTGTAATGTTTACTGTTTGTGCTCAAAGCGCCACTTGTCACGATCCTGGCAAACAGAATGGGCCTCGTCCACATTCATTAAGCGAGTCATACATGCGCAATCAATCTGAAACATCTTAAAAGTAATATTAAATTTTTGCATTGATATTATGTTTTGGTTATGTTTATAGTTGCAAAGCTTACTACTCCGGAATACTTCTGGGAAAGTTTCTTTAAATCGGAATTATTCAAAATTAATTAATTAATTTTATTTTCTGAAAAATCGTATTTTGCATCGCTCGTAGATCGCCGCCGCCGCGGTTAGTCGTTTGTGGCGAAAGGCAATGGCGGTGTCGGGTGTGGTAAGAGGGGAGAAGCTTCGCGGAGAAGTTTTCCCCCCGCGATAAAGATTCGTTCCTCGCAATCGAATGTTTCCGCCGAATATTTCGCCCGAATAAATCAATGGGAATATATTTATGTGTTTATTATTGTTCAGTGGCAGTTCCTACTTTCCTACGTAACTAAAATAGAAATTTTTATTTTATTATAAATGGGATTGATTATACGTTAATATTTTCATAGATAATAATTATATTATGTTAGCCTGCGATTAACAGGATTTTTATTCTTTTGTTCTTAGGTACCTTCTAACTACTTTACTACTAAGTATAC
The DNA here is from genome assembly GCA_905475405.1 of Schrankia costaestrigalis. NCBI lineage: Eukaryota > Metazoa > Arthropoda > Insecta > Lepidoptera > Erebidae > Schrankia > Schrankia costaestrigalis. The sequence goes on along the minus strand of FR997831.1, from coordinate 20,741,549 downwards.
CTACCGGATATCGCCCACAAGACAGCTAAAGATAATATAATTTACAACTTTCTGATTATTTTTGATAATTGAAGTATTCCCAAAACTATTATAAGTTTTGTGTAATACTTCCGAAGTATTCGACCGGAATAATTCGGAATTTTTTCCGCCAGCATCTATAGTTATGTTCCATACCTATAAACTGGAAACAGCGGTCTTGAAAACAACAACAAAAGTAATTGTGCCAGAAAGTTTGGAAGTTTTCAGTGTTTCAAAAGATACAATATAGGTAGTTTTAATCGCAGAAATTCTTTGCTCCAAAAACTGCACACTGCAACTTATGACAACCATGGTGCCGACGATAGCCACTGTATGTATTATGTATTATTTCCTTGGAAAGTATCCAAAGAAGTTTCAGTGAACTATAAGATTGCATAATCTCTAATACTTTTTATTTTACTTATTATAGAGAACTTTCTGATAACCTCCGCCATATTTGAATTCATTAAGGAAACAAAACATTTTTAATCAGATAAGGGTCGTAGCAAACATATCAAAACGGAATGGTATCGTCACCGTATCAACTCGACCCGTTCAGTATTATTTGTATGAAACTCCTTACTGCAACGCACACACGGAATCGTAACGTAATGGGATTTATGACGTTTGACACCGAGGAAAAAGGCGAGGCGGTGCCGATCCCTTTACGTTTTGATATGTGTGCTACGACCATAAAAAGTAGGAGTCTATGCGTTATAAATAATGTATTACTTTGATTTAAGTGATATTGATTATTTCATTATAAAGTTTAATTTCTACCGTCTCTTTGCACAGTAACTTTTTTATTTGTTTTCAAGCGAATCAGCAAAATATGGATAGGTTTTCTTTAATTTAAAAAAAAGGTAACTTTTGCAACTTTTATTTTGGCTTGTAGACGGTAGTTTTAGAAAATCTTAGAAATTCGTTTTATTTATAAATATTATATGAACGGGATATTAACGCGCATTTTATTTACCTTTATTTTACTTGACGTTTCGGCGCAGGTTGCACTGGCCGTGGTCGCAAGCTGACTGGTGATGCGAGGTTCGTTTTATTTATTACTTTCAAAAATACATACAATTATTAATTACAGAGTATAATTGAAATAGATAAAGAAGGATAATTACCTTAAGCTTGAACGCTCCAATATTTAAGCATTATTTTTGCCATAATAATTATTGTGTTTTAAAAGCACGCCTTGTATTATATTGCAGATGTTAACTTTTAAATTGTGACGAAGCATACACAAAATCAACATTAAACAAAATGAAAAACAGAAAAGGCAAATTAACAATCTTTCAATTTTTTTTATATTAACTAAAATAGTTATTATTTTTATTTTATAAAAAATGATTTTAAATTTACTATTTTAACTTTTATTTAAATTTAATTGCAGCAATGAATATTGTAAAAAGTTGAGATTGTTTTTACCTGTGGTTATTACCCCTTTGCTTTACCTTCGGTAAAAAGATCTAAGTTTCAATTTTAAAAAGTAATAATAGAATCAGAATCAGAATCAGAATCAGAATCAGAATCATTTATTTGCAAGAATATATAGAATATAGAATAGATATATATAGAAATATATAGAATACATAGAATATAGGTAGTAACAATGGATCTTAAAACTAGTGTTAGAGCATACATATTCTGCCATGCAATGGCGTGCAAACTTATTTAAAAAAAACATTTTTTTTAGCTATAAATTATATTTTATCAATTATACCTACATTATATTATTTACACGTACGCACCATTCTTATTAATTACACATTATTATTATTAATTACACATTATTATCATAAATTACACATTATTATTATAAATTACACATTGTTATTATTAATTACATATTATACAGTATCATTACTAATAAAACCTTATATTTTTTTAATTATTACATAACACTTTTATCGTTAAGGTAGTCTTTCACACTGTAATAGCCTTTTGTGTGCAGTAATTCTGTTAGTTTTCTCTTAAACAGTAAGAGTGGCATATCTTTAAGACTTTTGGGTAGGTGGTTAAAGATTACAATACACATGTAATTAGCATTGCGCTTCACCAACTCTAGTCTTATAGGTGGTAGACAGAGTTTATCTCTATGCCGCGTTCGACTATTTTCCATATCACCAAACTTTTTAAAATAATCAGGGTGTTTTTTAACAAAAGAACATACCTCTAAAATGTAAAGACAGGGTAGTGGCAATATTTTTAACATTTTAAATAGTGGTCTACAGCTATCCAGAAAATCAGCATCACAAATTGCGCGTACACATTTTTTTTGTGTCTTAAAGACCGTATCGATATCTACCGAGTTTCCCCAAATTATTATGCCGTATCTGAGAATAGAGGATACATAAGCGTGATAAGCCATCTTTGCCGCATCTGTGCTAACAGTCCGTTTAATTTGTCTAAGTACGAAAATGAGACTATCCAGCCTATTAACAATTTTTTCTATGTGTGGCTTCCAGTTGCAAAATTTGTCTATTACTATTCCCAAAAATACACATTCATTCTTAAATGTTAAATTATAATTATTGTAGTGAATGTCAATCTTATTATTATTGTTATTGTTATTAAAAGTATGAAATTGAATAATATTTGTTTTGGTCATGTTAACTTTTAAATTGTTTTTGTTTAACCATGTAATAGCATTATGTAGAGCTGTATGAATTCCGTTCTCCAGATCAGCCTGTTTGTCACTTTTAATTATTAGCGTAGTGTCGTCGGCATATAAAATACATTCCGTTTTGACCGCATCAGGAAGATCGTTGATGTATATTAAAAACAATAACGGGGCTAATATACTCCCCTGAGGCGTGCCATAATTATTTTCTCTATATTCAGAAGTAAATGATTTTTGGTCGTATTTATCTAATTTCGTTATTTCTATACACTGCCGTCTTTTTGTAAGGTAACTTTCAATCCACGCATTTGCATTTCCACGAATTCCGTAGGTGGACAGCTTTGTTAATAAAATCTTATGACTAACAAAATCGAAAGCTTTTGTCATGTCTAGGAAAATGCATGCTACTTTTGATTTTGCATTAAGATTGTCAGTTATCTGCTTGATTAGTGAGAAGCAAGCTAGAGTAGTGGAACTTTCTTTTCTGAATCCAAATTGCTCCCTCTTTAATATGTTACACGATGTTAAAAAATTCTCTATTTTATAGTTTTTTTTTTTTTTTTTTTTTTTTTTTTTAAAAAGACACCTCCCGCACTAGGGATCATGCCCTGTGTCGCGGGGACTTTTACAAACATCAATTAACGGACACATAGAACACCCAGACTCAGGACAATAATTTGTGGATCTCACAAATTATTGTCCTGCGTGGGGATCGAACCCACAACCTCATGCGCGGCAGCCGCTGGCTCTACCGGCGCGCCACCGAGGTCGTGCATGATCTTTTCGAAGACCTTTGCTAAAATTGGAATTAGAGTTATTAGTCGATAGTTACTCATCTCTGTTTTTGACCCCTTTTTATACAACGGCTTAACAATTGATGTCTTTAGGCGCTCTGGAAATACTCCTTCGGTTAATGACATATTTATTATATATGTTAATGGTCTTACTAAACATAACGCACATGTCTTTATTACTTTTGTGCTAACTTCGTCGTAGCCGGTAGAGCTAGTATTTTTTAGGCCTTTGATTATTTTATACACATCACCGGTGTCAACGGGGGTGAGGAAAATGCTTTTTGGGTTATGAGGTATAGAATATGACATTGTAGTGTTTTGTGTGTCAGCCATATTACATTTATTGGTAAGATCTATGTAATAGTTATTAAATAAGTTGCATATTTGTTTCGGATCCTTGTGCAATTTATTTTCATATTCTATGGAGTTAATTTCAGATTTAATGACAATGTTTGTTGTTTTTTTACTAATAAGTTCCCAAGCGGCTTTACTTTTATTTTTTGTGTTATTTATGTAATGTAGACTGTTTAATTGTTGCGCTTTGAGTATGCATTTTTTTAGTAATTTATTGTAGTTATTGTATTTTTTCTTATTTTCCGATTTATTCTCTTTATTTAAATGATATTTCAAATAGAGAGTTCGCTTTCTGATACAACATAGCTTTATACTCTTCGTCAGATACCTGTTCTTTACACACTTATTGGTAATTTTTACTCTAATAACGGGAAAACATAAGTTGTAAAAGAGTGTAACTGAGTGTTTACGTGTTGGTAATGTTATGTAGCTTATTAAATTATTATTTTTCAATATTGATTTTAATTCAATGGATGCTTTATTTATTTTTAATGTGTCTATATTCCAGTCACCACACATCACAATATTTTTATTTTTATTTTTACACAGTTTAGATGCTAAACATTCAAGATTTGACAAGAAAATATTTATATCTGATGTGGGTGTCCTGTAAATGCATGCTATAATGAGATTGAATTTTGGTATTTCTATGGCACAGCACTCAAAGTGAAGAGGTATTGCAGGTTTAAGATTATTAAATATTTTATACTGTAAGTTATTTCTAATAAGGATACAAGAACCCCCACGACGCTGGTTTGGACGTGAGTAAAATGAAACCAGTTTAAAATTGTTTATCCTAAGGTTTGATTCTGAACCGTGTTTAAGGAATGTTTCAGTTAAACATATAATGTCTATTGAACCTAAGGTTTTTTCTAAGTCTAGTATGGCTAGTTCAATAAACTCCTGTTTGCATAATGCCCCTGCTATATTTTGATGAATTAACCTAACGGGGACGCACTTATTTTGGAAGTCTGTCACGAAAAAACAAATCTTTATTGTAATTTTCTGTAGTATTAATTTTATAAAAATAATTGGTAATCTTTGTTTGTGAAATTTTTGTAGATTTTTGTATCTTGATAGGGGGAAGCCGCGGAAGTAAGCTTATATTATTACTTTTACGTTGAATAAGGAACTCTTTGCGGTATCGCTTATAATCTATTTCTATATTCAGTCGATTGGTCAAACTTGATGTGTAATTTTTGTTGTATTTTATTGAATGGTTGAAGTAATTGTTGTGCTGAAATTTATGATTATGTATTAAGAGGTACTCACAGTTTGTGTAGTTCTGGACAATTAATTCTAGATTGTTATTAATCATCTTTTCATTTAGGTACGAATTGTATTGAACATTTGTGATGTAGACTGTTAGGAAGCTTAACTTTGAAAGTATGTTACATATCTCAGACATAAGAGCATAAGGTCGTTTGTCATTTGATCCTAGAGCTAATACTACAATATCATGAGGCGACAAGGTCCTGATTAGGTCTTCATTGCAGCTCGCAAGAATTTGAGCACTACTTGCATTTGGTTTGATGATCGATGTAATCTTATATTTATCATTCCATTTATTATAATATTTGAATTTACATATTTTTCGAATTGTGACGTCAGTAATTTTAGTCGTTTTATGTAAAATATACATTTATATGTCATGCACACAGATTTAGAGACTATAAATACAAGGATTATTACTTGAATTGACGCACCAAAATAATTTTGTTTGTATTTTTGAAAGGATTCGTGATTGAAGTAAGTAATATTTCAGTTATATTTTGCAAATAATTAAATTTCAAAATTAGTTTTATATGTTAAAATTTTTATTTTTATTTAGACATTGACATTGAACTTGATATTTGTCTTATCAAATTTTGGCCCTTTATCTATATCGGACTTCCCCTTATGAATGAAAAAAAATGGGGCATTAAAATGCAAATTTGAACAAGTCCTTAGAGCGAACAAATCCTAGAATTTTTTTCCTAGCCAAATAAATCATTTTATAGTTATTTCTCGGCCCTTTTTTTCGATAGCTAGAATACTAGAAAGAGTTGTTACTTCTTTGTATTTTAGTAACCTCAATAACAAATAAGTATGCTCAAAAATTGTTATTATAAACTTCAAAGCAAAACTTCGGGTCACTAACATAACTTTTTTTAAATTATGTATAAAATATGACACCGTGTTTTTTGACGTTTTTCTTTCTCATATTGAACAAATAATATTTTAATCTTCATTTACAGAAATAAACATGAGTTCTGCTGCGATATTTAACAATATTGTGCAGATGCAATCAGCATTTAAATTACTCACGACGCTTGGAATGACAGCATTCATGTAGCCCAAGGAAGCAATCGTAAACAGTTAGTATTACTTTCATCTTAACAGCTTATTAACGTCTCACTCTAGATCGATGGACCTCCTCCTGCCCAATTGGGCCAAAAACAAATGGAAGACCTCTAAAAGGTTTCACACAAAACAAGAATAGAATGAACCTCCTTCAGTACGAAGGCCAACCATCCTCCTAACTTCCTCGCCAGATGAATTGGCACCGGGTCGTCGCCTGAATGCTTATTTGCTCAACCGACCATTTTCACGAATTTCACTTTTTAATGCAATTTTATTAAGTATCAAATTGCGGTTCGATTGGTATATAATACTTGCTGTTTGGACTTTAAATACATTATTTACAAGGAATTTAAGTTTTTTTAATCTAACACATGAGAATTTAAACTTCATGCTTAATTGCTCAAAGTCCGTAGAGAAACACCAAACGTGCATCCAAGCAACGATTGCGTGCTTAAGGATCCAATCTCCCCACAGGTAACCAATCACGACATCGCATTTTGATGACGCAATACGCCGCCATCATTAATTTATTTTGTGAATAAGTTGGTGCTCACACGCATTTTAGTAAAAACTGACGTAAAATATATAAAAGGAGTACAAAATTAATAGAAAACAGTAGCCAAAATATCCGTCACTAAATACAAATCGGAAAATATAGTCACAACTATAGAAAAGGATCGGTAAGTTGTATTTTTGTTATCATTTCTTTGTAGATTACCACTGCGTATCGTTAACTTATAGTACAGGATGTTTAAATTTAATTATTATAATTTCAGATTTAATTTAATCCCTAAATGAAGTTGTGACGTATTTATAAATGAACAGATGACTGTTTTGAAAATTTCGTAAGGTGGTAATCTATAACTAAAATAATAATAAAAAATGTTGCTTTTGTGCGGTGACTGGGCTTGTTTAAAATGCCTTATTGTATGATTTTTTGTCAAAATATACCTGCTACTTGCATGTTTGCTAATTGTGAAATGGGTTAATTTCTTAGCATTATAAGTTTTGTGTTCCACGTATACCTACGCGTCCTACGCTTTGTGTTCGCAATGATGTTAGATGTAAAAAATAAATTTGATTCACATAGTGGCCGCCGGAATCGAACCCGAGACCGGCGCGTCAAGTCTAGCGACGCGCACCAACGTACTTACCGCGGTGCCCGCGCTGCATACCCCGCGTTGCCCGCGCTTCACTCCCCGCGCCCCGAGACCCAACGGTGACCGGACCGGCGGACAGCCCGCTACCGAGCGATAGTGCGACACATAGCCCGACGGCGAATGGACGTTCGTCCGCGCTTCATTTTAACGCAATTAACTCTATCTATAAAGTCCACTCTCTAATCTACATCTTGTTTTCTACTCCTATAAAGTCTAGCTAATCTACATCTTGTTTTCGACTCTTATTTAACTTCAGTGCTGTGTACTTAACTAACTTAATAACAACTCTGTATTATCTTTTATTCTGTTTTATTAATAGTCTTGTAAATAGCCATCACGTTTTCTTTATCACTTCTACACATATTACATTTTACTTAAACGCGTAAGCTATGTAATAAATAACTATATAAACACTACATTAAGGACTACTAAACTACTTTTTCTTTCTACTACTACTACACTTAGACGTTTTTCGTATTTTCTGTAAATGTGTTTTTTTTAATTATTTGTTCCTTTTTAATAATAAAATAGTAAGTTTACTACTTATCTTTTTTTACCACAATACCCAAACACACTGTATATGGTTATAGGGCACTTAAGTACTAAATATATTCGAATGCAAAATGCTCAACCTCCACTCCAGTAGTGGTCTATCTCCACTTACGTAATTAATTATGTGTTTATTTGCTCAACCTCCATCAAAAATTGTGAAAATAAACATAACTGTTTGACTTTTTAATCATTATTTGTAATATATCATTTCATAAACACATTAACTATATTTTTAATTTAATACTTTTTATAAACATATTATTTGCTTAAACTAATCAATTACGACGGCGAGGTAGACCTTGTGGACACTACAAAATTTCTCTAAGCTTCAGTGGGGCCCACATATTAGGACATTGGTAAAGAGACTAAGTTCTGCAGCTTATGCCGTTAGGAAAATTCGAGAACTGACAGACATAGAAACTGCTAGATTAGTATATTTTAGTTATTTTCACAGCATAATGTCATACGGTATTTTACTATGGGGACATGCTGCCGACATTCATTCTATCTTTGTGCTGCAGAAGAGAGCTATTCGTGCAATTTATAATTTAGGTAGGAGACAATCACTTCAAGAAAAATTTAAAGAAATCAATATATTAACTGTAGCAAGTCAATACATTTATGAAAACATAATTTATGTTCATAAAAATAAAGACCAATTTGTTAAAAGAAGTGATGTCAGTAGGGTATTATTGGGCATTCTGTACCACTTTCGTCCAGTCGCTCCGCGAAACAAGTTTCGCTCTCGCTCAGGACTCGTGGTCCAAAATGCCCAATAATATAAATTTAATATAACCAGCGACGTGTGGCTTCGAAACTTCAATAAATAACTAACGCCTAATATATTCACGTGAGCAATAACAATGACGACATTATAGCTAAGACATCAACAACTGGCACTTTAAAAATTACCAACAACCAGTATTTTTAATTTTAGTGTGTTTGTGTCATTATAGACAGAATTAATAAAAATATATTGTGAGGAGGATAATAGGATGGTAAAATTTGTTCCAGTACTTAAAAGAAGTTGAGTAGATTTAAGATCGATTAGTATTTATAAAGATTAACAATCTTTAAACTTGATCATTATTAATTAAGCTGTAATATGTATATAACATGAAATTTGTCAAACAACCACAATCTTTGCAATTAAATATAATTTGCAATGATTCTTGTAAGACTGAATCACGTCATGGAAAATTATTACCTAATACCATACGATGCATTATTTGCGGACCATCAAACTGTGGCAAAACAAACTTGTTAATTGGTCTACTTCTACATGAAAATGGATTAAACTTTCAAAACATCTACATATATTCAAAAACTTTACTTCAACCAAAATATGTGTTTTTAGAAAAGGTTTTACAGCAAGTACCATGTATATCATTACAAAAATTTCAAGGAAATGAAGAAGTGTTAAAAGTTGAGGATGCGAAACCAAACTCTATAATTATTTTTGATGACGTGGCGTGTGAGAATCAAAATAATATGCGTGATTACTTTGCTATGGGTAGACACAAATACATCGATTGTTTTTACCTAAATCAAACATACAGTAAAATCCCAAAACAATTAGTAAGAGATAATGCTAACCTGATAGTACTTTTTAAACAAGATGACATTAATTTAAGACATGTTTATGATGAACATGTTAATACCGATATGACTTGGTTTGAATTCCGTGAAATGTGTTCCAGGATATGGAGTGAACCCTTCAACTATGTTGTAATTAATAAAGATTGTTCTAAAAATAATGGATGCTATAGAACTAAATTTGATACCTTTGTAATCTTTGATTAAAATTTCGAATATTTAAGGTTGTCATCTTTGTATTATTATTATTCTGTATACGACTTTCAACCGATAACAAGCATGGAAAAATCATTAAAAAGACAAATTGTTGATGCTGCAGAAGCTGTAAAGAGAAAAGTACGGAACATGCGAGATATTGAGATTAGCAATAAACAAGCATTGGAATCAGTTTTCAAGCCTGTAACAGAATCTCTCAACCTGCTTTCCAACGCTAATAATCAAATCGAAGGTCCATTGAATAAACAAACTATGCAGAATGAAAATCCAAAAAGTAAAGATGACAGTGATGAATCTGACAATGACAGTGAAAGTTCTTTTCAATCATTGGTTGATGATGTTAATATTAAAGAGCACGACACTTCATCCTGGTCGTTATCTTCAGAAGCCCTACGAGACATCCCGTTTGGCGTTCGAGTAGATCAAGGGAAATTTATGTTAGGGTCTGCTAATATAACAGTTGGTGATGAATTTATTGTAGTAGCTGGTTGTAAATATCGTAATACACCTGGTTTGAAACAATTGTTATTAAAAAAGAATGTAGATTTAAGCGTAGTTACAGAGAGTGACATGCAAAATTATAAATCGATGTTGCTTGATACAAATGCACATCGTAGAGATTTCGAACCAAATAAACCAATAAAAAGTAATAAGGGAATGAAATATTTACAAGTTATTAAACCGCTTTTCTCAGTACAAAGTACAATTCCTGGTAAGCAATCTAAAGGTAAAGGAATGTCAATGAAAAAAATGTGGAGACAAAATGTGGATTACATTTATTGGGATGATCCAAATGAATTAGTTGATAGATTAAAGTTGTTAATAGCATCTCGAGATGCTGGCAATACAGGCTTAGATAATGAAATTATGTCTATTATTGAGGAATTACGTGAAAATAAAATTATTATTAAATAAAAGTTGTATGTATATAATGTTCATTTTATTTCTAACCTTACAGTACAACACACTCTAAACATGAATGTAGACAAATTCGGTCATTATATTCATAAACGAATGCGTTTATCTGAGTTATTCGAGATTAATAATAACGCTTTGTATAAATCTGAAAACGGTGACTTTGATTTGAAAGCATCACGACTAAGAGGTATTAGACTGCCTGAAGAAGCTGATGACGTGGTAAATAAGGAATACGTAGATAAAATTAAAACAGAAATTATACAAGAAATTAATAAGTCGCTACACGTTCAAAGTATTTTAAATACAAAGTTTACAAATACTTTGCTTCATTTAGAAGACAAATTTTATACAAAAACCACTGTAGACAAGTTAATTAATCATAATGATAAAGCAACAAATTGTTAATGAAATACACAAAGCAGCACGAAAAAACTTTCTGCGACGACCTGTAATATTGAAAGGAATCGATGATTTATGGCAAGCTGATCTGATAGATATACAGACGTTGAGAAAAAGTAATAAAGGATATAATTATATTTTATTAGTGATTGATTGCTTTTCTAAATACGCTTGGGCTGAACCATTGAAATCTAAAAACATGATAGATGTTACACATGCTTTCGATGAAATATTACGTAGTAGCCATCGCAGACCAATCAACTTACAAACTGATTCTGGAAAAGAGTTTTATAATACAACTTTTAAAAATCTTATGAAGAGGTTTAACATTAACCACTATTCTACTTTTTCTACCAAGAAAGCTTCAATAGTCGAGAGATTAATAAAGACTATCAAAAATAAACTATACAAATGTTTTAGTTTAAATGGAAGCTATAATTGGTTAGGATCGATATTGACAAATATATTGAAGACATATAACAATACATATCATCGTACTATTCAATGCAAACCTTCCGATGTGAAAAAATCAAATGAGTTATTAATAAAAAATAATATTAATAAATCACAAAATCATTTATGTATTCGGTCTAAACCTAAATTTAAAGTCGGTGACAATGTACGAATTAGTAAATACAAACATATATTTGAAAAAGGATATACTCCTAATTGGTCTACTGAGCTGTTTATCATAAAAAAGATCAATAAAACGAAACCAACAACATATTACATAGAAGATCAGCGAAAACAACCAATATTAGGCACGTTTTACGAACAAGAACTCCAAAAATCTCATCATCCTGGTGTGTACTTGATTGAAAAGGTTTTAAAAAGAAAAGGAAATAAATTATTCGTAAAATGGTTGGGATTAAGCAATGATGATAACAGTTGGATTAATAAAACCGCAATAACAGATTGAAATAACAATTATATAACCATATTCCTTACATATATTATATTTACTTTACTTTGAGCAATGCAAGGAGGTGGACTGCTTAACACTATTATTGATAATCTACCGTTTGAACTTCACCTGCCTGGTTATAACTATTGCGGACCAGGCACAAAACTAAAAAAAAGATTACTCAGAGGTGATCGAGGTGTTAATAAGCTAGACGAAGCTTGTATGCAACACGATATTGCATATGATAACCATAAAGACTTACCCAATCGACACAAAGCTGATTTACAACTACTAGATATGGCTAAAAAAAGACTTAAATCGAAAGATGCAAGAAAAGGAGAAAAACTTAGTTCCTGGTTAGTGAGCAAAGTTATGAAAGCTAAATTAAAATCTGGTGCTGGCGTTAAGGCGTTTAATAGTTTTATATCAAAAATTAAATCTGTGGTTAAGAAAATGAAACCCAAAAACAGTAAAACATTAATAAACACCGCATACTCAGTTGCAAAGAAACTTTTTCCATGCACTCCAAATATGCGAATACCACGAGTTATACCGTTACCAAAAACTGGAGGAATTCTACCTTTAATTCCAATTTTTGCTGGTTTATCAGCTTTAGGCTCTTTAGCTGGTGGCGTAGCCGGTATAGCAAAAACGGTGAATGAATATAAAGCAGCTCAAAAGAATTTACAAGAAACAGAACGACATAACAGATCTATGGAGACATTAGCCATAGGCAAGGGTTTATACATAAAACAACATAAAAATGGCAAAGGATTATATATAAAATCTCCAAAAAACTGAAGTGGAAGCTACCTAATCGACCTTTAACTAATTTGGATATTGAAAATCATGCACGAGACATTCCTCACTTTCGAGGAGTGTACATGAAGGATCAGTTACCAAGTTCACCAAAACGGATTGAGTGTGGTATAGTGAACTTGGATAATGCAAAAAACGAAGGAACACATTGGGTAGCTTATGTTAAAGTTAATAATTACTGTGAATATTTTGACAGCTTTGGTGATTTAAAACCCCCCAGGGAATTGATGAAGTATTTTAAAAATTATAATGTTTTTTATAATTATACAAGATATCAAAATTTTAATTCTGTAAATTGTGGACATTTATGTTTAGAATATTTGTGGAAATATTGGAATAAAAACATATAAATTTTATGCGTTTGTTTAATTTAAACCATTTGCAAGATGTCACTCACTTTGTCGATAACTGGGAACTCTTCAGATTTATCTGTGTACTATACTAACACACTACAATTATCTGAACAATATGAATGCGCCTTATTGCATTTCTCAACATTTAACTCTATTCCAAACATTGACAAAAGAAATAATAAGTTATATTATGACACCAATGAAGTTATTGAAGTACCGGAAGGCACCTATGAATTACAAGACATCGGTGATTATTTAAAATCAGAAATAAAGGACGCTGTGTTCAAATTAGAGTGTAATAATAACACTCTAAAAACTAGTATATACTGCACAAAAAATATAAATTTTAATAAAGAAAACACTTTCTGCAGTTTGTTAGGGTTTAAGAAACAGATCTTGGAAGGAAATAAATGGCATGTGTCTGAGTTTCCAGTCAACATTTTACCTACGACCGTGATCAGGATAGAATGTGATATTGTAAGCGGCTCGTACATAAACGGAGAATCCAGTCACATTATACACGAATTTGCACTGAACGTACCACCTGGATACAGAATAATAGAAATTCCTAAGAACGTAATATACTTTCCGATTAACCAAAAAAATATAAACAGCATACGAATTAGGTTATTAGATATAAATAACCGTTTAATAAATTTACGAGGTGAAGAAGTTCAACTGTATTTACACCTAAGAAGAAAAAATGATTGATTACAATAAATATGTGCTTCAAGAAAATAAACATATCAGTTCAGTTCAAGCTATCACCCAAACAAGAGCTATCTCGAAGAAAAAGAAAATAAAATTAACTAAAGAAAATAAGATATTTCTTAAAGCAATCGGTTTACTAAAATGAATATATTAGATGTTTTATCCACACCAACTTACGATAATACTGTTGAGGGAATAGAATTCCATTCTTACAAGCCATATGTAACAAGTTTCAATAGAAATGATGAAATTCGTATACCTATCAACCAACAAGATTTGTACATATTACCATCAGCAAGCACCTTGTATTTGGAAGGAACTGTTATCGTTAGTAAAAAAGATTTGAAAGACGTTGCTAGTAGCATCAATTTTACGAATAATGCGCTACTCTATCTGTTTCAAGACATAAGGTACGAGCTTAATGGAGTAGAAATAGATAAAATTAAAAATGCTGGCATAACAACTACAATGAAGTCGTTAATTTCAATGAATGAGAGTGAATCAAAGATGTCTTATGCCTGGGGCTGGAATATAGATGGTATAAAAAATGTGAATGGTGGTAGATTTTCAGCATCTATACCTCTTTGTAATATCCTCGGGTTCGCAGAAGATTTTAAGAAAGTTGTAATAAACAGTAGACACGAACTGATATTGTTAAGAAGCAACACTAACCTAAATGCTGTAAAACTTAATACAGGTGAAATTATAGAAGATGTTCTTATAAATAAAATCATATGGCGCGTGCCTCATGTTAAGGTATCAGATAGAGAAAAAATAAGTTTGTTAAAAATGTTAGAAAAAGATCGACCGCTCCAGATGATATTCAGAAATTGGGACTTGTACGAATATCCCGCATTACCTAAAACCACAAAACATACTTGGTCTATTAAAACTTCGTCACAAATAGAGAAACCACGCTTTGTTATTATTGGACTACAGACTCAAAGAAAAAATAATTCAGGTGCTGACATGTCTCAGTTCGATCATTGTCATATTCGTGATGTTAGAGTGTACCTAAATTCAACATATTTTCCTTATGAAAATCTAAATGTTAACTTTGCTAATAACAGAGTTGCTTTATTATACGAGCAATACACTAGATTTCAACAGTCATATTACGGACGTCGCGCGGAACCCTGAAAAAAAAAAAAAAAAAAAAAAAAAATGAAAAACAGTTTAAAGACTTAGCACCGTTATTTGTTGTCGACTGTTCTAGACAAGCTGATAATCTAAAAGGAGGCTCTGTCGTAGATGTACGAGTGGAAATTGAAACTGATTCAGATATACCAGATCAAACATCTGCTTACTGTCTCATACTAAACGACTGCATAATTGAGTATAAGCCGTTGAGTAACACCGTTAAGAAAATATCATGAGCCCAGATACTATCATATTAGATGTCCAAGGATTTAAAGACCTTAACAACGATTTTATAGTAAAGGAGTTAGCTTTAGCCACTTCTGAATACACACAAACTTTTTTAATCAAGCCACCTTACTTGTTTAAATATTTAACAAATGACGAAAAAAAGCAAGTTAAATGGTTGGAAAGAAACAGAGGAATTTATTGGAACGAAGGTTTCATAGACTATAGAGAATTTCATCGTGTAATTGTCCAATACCTGGAAAGTAAGGATATTATTGTAAAAGGTCTGGAGAAAATTAATTGGGTTAAGGACTTGTGTGTGAATTGTAATGTCTTAGAACTTGACGAAAAACAATGTCCTAATTTATCTGTGCTACACAAAACATTCAGTGGTGTAAAAAATAATTTTAATTGTAATTATCATTTAAAGCACTGTGCACTAAAAAATGTAATATGTATAAAAAAATATTTAGAAAATAGTAAAAGTTCAAATTGTAATCTATTATTCTAAGGAAATAAAAATACTTTTTACAAATATATAATGCTTTTATTTTATTACAAATATACGTACATTAATATCTAATACACATTAGAGACATAAAATGAATACAATTTATTACATTAAACATAACCTAATCAACTAACTACAATATTAAAAAAAATCAGTAAAAATCATTATCTATTAAAGATTTTGAGATTTTTTTCACCAATGATTCAGTTTCGTCCAGAACAGAATCATTAGCGTCTTTAACAATATATTGCGCGCTTAGTATAACGTTCTCGCAATCACTATCACTATCATAGGTTTCAGGAGTGTTATTACATAGGTCTAGCACTGAAACTTTTATCAATTTAATGCCAGGTCGTTGTGGTCGACTCATTACGTAAGATTTTGAAGATTTCAGTTTCTTCGATCTCTCCTTACGTCGTTGTTTCAACGTCTTATCTTTCGTTACTTGTTTGCAGCATACGGTTTCCTTGCGAAGCATCTCGTTATAGTCTTCATTAGGATCCTGAGCATACTGACTGAACATAATCGTTGAGTCGGAAATCTGAAACAAATTATAATTAAATCATTAACACGTTGTTAAAATAAGTTACTGTTTTATTGAACCCAAAGGTAACCAAAGTTTATTTTATTTTATTAATTAAAAACTTACCATTGACATGATTCTGTAGCACAAGTACACGAGTTAAATAATATTTCGTAATTGAAAAAAATAAAGTATTTTATACAAATTAATTCAATCTATATATTAAAATGCTAATAATGCATATTGTGTCTGCAAGAAGAAATATTTGCACAGTATGTTTGTCAGTTGAAAAAGTCTACTACATGACTACATATAAAAAAATATATATTAAGAATATTGTTATATTCTTAATACAGTTTTTTTTTTAATATTAAAAAAAAAACATTTATATCTAAGCGATGACTGGAGCAATCGCTAGTATATCATTATTGTCTGTATTGCATTTTATAATGTAGGTTGGTTGTATGTAATGTAGGTATATTGGTCTCGTGTTACATCCTGTTCTATATACTTCTATGTTTTTATATTCAACTATAATCCAACTTTATAATAGAAAAAGAACATAATTTGTACAAGGTTTTATTCGTGACTTTGTTCGCTTGAATTAATAATTGGTTAAGTATATAGTTAATTCGATTTCAAATACCAAAATAGTGGAAATGAGCGATAGAAAAATATTTACATAGTTATATAATATTATGCATGTACTTATATAAACTGATGGTCTTATGTATATATCATCATGAATTGATAACAATATAACATTTCATTTTTATATATTTTTCGCTAATATTCATCTAATAAAAACATTTTATTGTTTTTATTTTTTAAAGACAACAACTCTTGCACTAGGTATTACTCGTATGTCGCGGGGACTTTTTACATATATATTTAAACTATTGGGTACAAATCACAGCCAGACTCAGGACAACAATTTGTGGATCATACAAATAATTGTCCTGCATGGGATTCGAACCCACAGCTTCGAGCACGTTAGTCGCTTACGCTACCACCGAGCCATCAAGGAGGGCATTACGAAACGTTGTTCGTAAAACGCTTGCTAAGCGTATGTATTGTCATACGGTTGAAAGTAGGTCATAGCAAACGCATATTTATATAATAATCATAAAAAACTATTTATGGTTGCGACTCTGTTCGCATGGATTATAATGGTTATATTTATAAATTAAATAAAACAAGTAAATGTAGTCAACATTTTATTTTTACATAAACAAAAGCAGTACTTAACCCTACTAAGTAGGTAGATATTTAGATGGAACTTAAATATATTTTTAATATTTTCATTTATTAATATATTTACATATACAATCGATACTTAAATCTAATACCTTAATACTAAAATAAAGTAGTAATTTACTTATACACTTTCACAGCAAAGAAAGCTTAGTCTAAACCTCATCTTTAGTTTTAAGCATATATGAATGACCCCAAGCTTGTGTTGATATTTTATCCAAAGATATCGCTCGTTTATCATCGTTGTTAGATAATACAATTTTGTTGATAGACTGCGTAAATATTTCGTGTTTTATTGATTTAAACATTGGATTTTTTCTATGGATAACTCCACCATTAAATAAAATATTTTCATAATCTGTAATACTTAAATCTCTTACTACACATGACTTTATTCCCTTTGCTTTTTTAGTGATTTTTTTTTGAGTTTTTAAAGAGTACAATTTAGATCTTAAACCAACAAAATCGGAGATATATTCTCCTCCCATTTCATCTTTGAATAAACCAGGAACTTTTTTATTGATAAGCGGTATCTTAAAATAGTTCATAGCTTCATAGTTGCTGGTGTCAAAATATTGTAAAAACTGATACTTTAAATCATAGTAAAAGTCATTAGTATATATTTCGTACACAAAAGAGTCCGTGTCTGTATAACACAACTGTACTCGCTCTTTGTAATAAGGCTTTACAATATTGTAATGAAAATTATACATGTGTGACTTAGAAAGTTCTAATACAGTGAATCCTATATAAATCGGTTTATCTAAAATAATTTGGTCTGGCCTCATTTGTATTGCAACTAAGTTTTCAGATAGAATTGAAGCACTATGGAAATAAGGATTGGATACAAGCCTTTCAGCGGATATGGACTTTTTGGTACGATTATTTTGATCGCTCCATTGATTAACTAAATGTACGCTTACTCTTTTTTCAGTATTTTCTAATGTTTTACCAAAAACACTGTTATTCAGTAACTTAAAAAAATCTTGTTCGAAGGCACTTTGTGCCTTCTGTCGTAATTGTGTGTTCAATTCTATATATTGCTTTAAGTAAGGACTCTGTCTAAAAGTTATAGCTCTATGTATTTTACGTAGTATTAAACCATGTTCTATACATTTTTTTAAATGTACATAATGTATGACATAGTTATACTTATTATATAAATTAGCAATTAGTTTATTAGATTTACCGCCTGGGGGAATGCATTTCTCTGGACAAAAAGGCAAATCGTTATGGTAATCGTGTAAATGTTCAGGATATAAAAGATCAACTTCTAATATAAATCCCCACTCAGCATTATCTGTAATATTTTCTACGTGTAAATTATACAATTCGCGTTCACTAAGAAACCTAAAACCTGAATATGGTAGATACTGGCACATGCTATAACCGTAAAGATTATTACAGTCAAGGTATACTATGAAACTAGAAGATTTAGATGTATTATAGTCAGACATGTATTTATGGTTAGCCTTAGCATACCGACGGGAACACATGCATAAGCCTCCCCTAATACCATCTTGAATCATTCTAACGATTGCTAAGTCCGACAGAAGTTCTAATTCAACACCTGTTTTAAGTAACATTGCGTCAAAGGACAAACTAGGTGCTGTTATGTAAAATGCAGGATCGAGGTTGTAATGTTGTTTACATGTTTTCCTAAAATTTTGGAAAATATCTGTCAACAAAAGTACATCTGTTTTTAAATACAAATCCGTATATTCTCCTAAGTTATGTATATTAAATTTATCCCAAACAGTTTTAGCATGATTGTAGTCTTCGTCGCTAATATTTTCGTTAGTTAATGAATTATAAAAATGACACTTTGATGGTAAAGATTTATCCTTATAACATTGCCAATTTGTCATATCGACACCAGAAGTATCAATTAACGTAAGGGACATTTTGGCCAAAATGAGTTATATATACCGTTGGATTCGGAATTTCACGCTCTATCGTTTGGTATATTTAAAATTTCTCTATCGTTAAAAAAATGTCCCTTACAGTACACATTTTCGAAGGTCTAGACTGATTTTTATACTAAAAAATTAATTTAACGGACGTAAATATTTTTACGTATTAGAAAAAATAATGTAAATAGTTCTGAAATGCAATTCAGTCCCTTACATTAAACAAAAGTTTTGTACAATCTCACAATATGACCTTTACGTTAAAACACAATACATAATTTTACTTTAATTTGTCGCTTACCTTAATATACATTAAGGGGCCCACCTTTAATTATGTCTAAAATTTCGAAAAAATGTACATTACACAGTATTTTTCGGTATTATCAAATATTTTACTTAATTACAAGTATGAATTAAAAAACATTTAATGAACAAAATTTCTTAAAAAATCAACAAAATGAGAAACAGCCATAAAAACTGTAATATTTAGTTAATTGTCCTAGACATGTTCCATAAGATTTAAGTCTGGACTTCAAGGAGGCCATAGTAATTTTCGAATCACACCCTTATTCAGGTATTCAGTTGTCATTTTTAGGGATGTATCGCCGGGCACTATCATGGATTAACAGAAATTATTCCCCAATAAATGGTTCAATTGACATCACATGAGATTCTTAAGCCTCTGTAACATATTTTTCTGCGTTTACACCACCACTTTAAAAAATAACCAAGTCCAGGTACGAGCCCCGTAAATGATGCCACCCAAAACATTATTGAACCACCATGGCACACCACAGTTTCAAGGGGCACATGGGGCAAACCTTTTATTTTTGTTAAGAACTCTGACGACCTTCACGGTAATTTAATGATATCCGATAATGATATCGACGGATCGACATCCGTGTTGGTAAGGCGACAACCATGTTCGGGAAGCTAGGTACAACGGTATGGTACGATAAGCACCTTACTACTAAGACCAAGATGGTTGTCTTTCAGGCTTCCATTTTAAGCATACTCTTGTACGGAGCTGAAACCTGGACATCGTATGCAAAACAAGAACGTCGCCGTCGTCTTAACTTCTGTTACATGCGTTGCTTACGAAAGATCTTGGGTTTAGCATGGCAGGACAAGATGACAAACGAGAAGATTCTAGAAATCGCACAGCTGCCTTGTCTGACAGTGCTTCTTAAATAGAGACGTCTGCGTTGGCTAGGGCATGTGCACAGGATGGAACCCTCTCCATTACAACGACGTGTTCTCGTTGGTGCAGTAGCGAATGGAAAAAGAGATGTTGGGAGGCCGCTGCTTTGTTTCAAAGACTGCACCAAGCGAGACATGGCAGCATTTCAAATCGACCACCGTGACTGGGAGAAGCTCGCGGAAAAACGTCCTGAGTGGCGCAAACGTGTCGGAAAGGGTCGCAAATTTTGTAATGAAGCCTGGTTTGGAGTGCTTGCTGACAAGAGACAGAAACGACATAAACATCGTTCGACACTAATGTCCAGTTACTTCTTTTGTCAAGCCTGTGGTATCGGTCTGTACAGTCATCAAAAGCGATGTATCACATACCTCATAAATCGTCTGCAATAGACGCAAAGGCCTTATATATATTGTCCATTGCCTGTACTCACGAGAGAAATTAGAAACTGAGGTCCCCTAGCAGTTTTAAAAGCTTAACCTTCTTCTGACCGTACGTATACCCCCACACACATTTTTAACTTCTTGGAGTTGGTTACGTGCTTGAATTGCTGTAATGAACCAGTCCCTGAGCACATTTCTGACGATAAAACGGTTATGCCAAGTCAAATTACACAGCTTACGACTGTGACCTGGTCTCCGTTCATAAGATCCTGTCTCTAGGAACTGCCTAACTGCATTTACCACAGTCTTATTTACTGTTCCAGTCCGAATTTTCTCCAAAATTTCCAAAATTAATCTAAAGATATTGTAAGTTTAAGTATATTTTACTAATGGACTTAATAATAGAAATAGTAATAGAAATTAGAAACTGAGGTCCCCTAGCAGTTTTAAAAGCTTAACCTTCTTCTGACCGTACGTATACCCCCACACACATTTTTAACTTCTTGGAGTTGGTTACGTGCTTGAATTGCTGTAATGAACCAGTCCCTGAGCACATTTCTGACGATAAAACGGTTATGCCAAGTCAAATTACACAGCTTAAGACTGTGACCTGGTCTCCGTTCATAAGATCCTGTCTCTAGGAACTGCCTAACTGCATTTACCACAGTCGTATTTACTGTTCCAGTCCGAATTTTCTCCAAAATTTCCAAAATTAATCTAAAGATATTGTAAGTTTAAGTATATTTTTACTAATGGACTTAATAATAAAGATATTAGGTCAAAAATTACATGATAATTGCTCTTAATAGTTTATCATACATCATATTTCATCCAGTTCATATTAGTTAATGTCCTTTACAGTAGATTTGTGTTATAGTTTCCTATTAAACTTGGTGCTTACTTTAATATGGGATAGTTTACATTGAAAGCTTGAGTGCCTTAAAGGACAACTAGCAGGAACTAGGCAACTTTTTTTAATGTAAGGGACATGCTATTTTCTAAACGCGTAAGTTTACGTAAATATTTTATTTATAGTTATAAAGAAGACAAAATTATAAGAAACTTTGTCCTAGACACTTTTAAGATCAAGGCAACTAATAAAAAGTTACAGAAGAATTTGTAAAATCGAATGGTTTTTTGGCTCTCCTGAAAAGTCGTGTTTTGTCCCTTACGTTAATTGATACTTCTGGTGTCGATATAATCGTAAGGATATACACCTTTTCGTGTTAATAAATTTAATTGTGTTTTATCAGGAAAATGAAATTTAAGGTTAATAAAATCTTTAACTTGCATTGTTTTAGCAAGTTTGTCAAGGCTTGTTCCTAAAAAGTTAAACGAATCTAAAAATCTTAATTGTATATACTCGTTATTATCAATAGGGATAAACTTTGAAAAGGATATGTATTTTTCCTTGGTCTTTGGTATTATTTTTATCTGACCAGGAATTTCACCTAATTTTTTAATAAATAAATGAGAATCATATCCTGACAAGTTATGGAAAAATATCGGAATGAATTTGGGTAACTTGTGTTGTAAATTACAGTGTCTATGTGCTGCACCCCGATATCGCCCAGTAATGTGACAGTGATCTCTTACTTTATCTCCCCACAATAAATGTTCACAAATGTGGCACTTAATAGCACTAGTGAAACTAACAGCATCGTTTTCTGTGAATATCATAGTTTCATTTTTAGTCAAATATTTATGATATATTTTCTTAACATCTTCAGTAAGAAAATGTACAAATTTTGTTACACAATCCTTGCCTCGATAACTTCTGTAACCTTTAAAATGTTCAGTGAATGATGATACTATATTATATGCAAACGCAGCAGGCACGTGTACTTGTGAGTATGACGTATTACCGGTGTTCAATTCGTCGCCGGAAATCGGTTTGAGTAAAGTTTCGAAATCAGCATATATGACGAATGGAATATTTTGTTTTCTATTATAATTTTTAAATTTTAAAAATGAACCTTTTTCAGGTAAAACTGTAACAACTCCTCCACATAAATGTGATTCAAATTTACTTGAATTCGGAAAAAATAATAAGCATGTTTCACAGAAGTACAATTTACCATGATGTTTAGTTATTTGATTTCTAACCAAACGTGGCAAATCTTTAATTAGACAGTAATGGGAATGTGTATTATTTTCTAAAAACAAAAGGTGTATACTCTTTGATTTTTTACTATTATTAGATTTATACAAAGGTCCAATAATTGTTCTATCATTTTTCAATCCATAAACGAAAATATTCAGAGAGGGGTTATTTTTTTCAAAAACATTGATGTCCGAAAATGTAATTGGAAATAATAAATTATTAATATTTAAAACATCTCGAAAATGAGGATACGACGATACTCTGTCAGGATGTTGTATTGTGGGATACAAGGCAGCTACAATACACCACAAGAAGCAATAACTATCATTATTTCTAATATTTAACACAGCTTTTTTATTTATTATAAATTTTGGTAAAGCTATAAATTTGGATCCGCCGAGAGGCTGATATTTATTTATATTGATTTCTAAATGAGAATTTTTTAAAAATGTCCATCCACTATCTCTTTCCTGAAACTCTTCAATTTTCTTTAATAAATTTAAAAGTATAGTTTTGTAAATTGATTCGAAATCATAATTTAAATGAATAACATAATTTTTTGTGGTGAACGATTTAATTTCTTGGTGTTCGTTTTTATACATAAGAAAAACAGAGAAAAGTTCAAAATTAATTTTAATTGATGTATGTCTTTGTAACGATTGATCGATTAGGTTCTTAATTTGTTTTTGGTTATTATGGAGAAACATCTCAGGCAATATATTTAACTGTTTTTCGGTGGCAAGAATTCTGTAAGTTATAATACGAGATTTAAAGGAAGAATTAATGATTTCAACGTTATCATACAATGGGGTCGTGCTATTGTTTTTATGATTATTACTTCGTAAGTGACCAGACCATCGTCGATTATCTACAAATATTTTACAAACTGTGCAATGAGGCATTATTAGAGAGTAGTTAAAGTTAAGTACCTACTTCAATATTTTTAACAATATTTTTTATACAATATTAAGTTTAGTTTATAAAATATGATGTTAATAATGTATAATTTATAAGATATATGATGATGATATGAAATGACTCTTATCGTAAATACCTACTTTAAAAAATAATTATCTTACTTAAACTATTATTTTGTAAGTATCTTGAATTTCAGCTTAATATTGATACAGGATTGAGCGATTCAGTTCTATTTTGACCATTTAGCTAGCTAATTAGTTTTCACTCTGAAAAAAAAAAAAAATATATATATATAATAGGTACCTAGGTGACATAATTGAACACCTTTGAACTTTTAGCCTGTGGACAGTATTATGAAATAGTTATATTTAAGTCATAGTCATAATGTATTTCAAAACAAAAAAACTATTTAAGAGGTATAATTACTTAAGAAAAGTTAAAAACGAAAGAAACATACAATATATATTTCTTTTACCTTGTTTCATTGTGTACCTAAGAAGTACAATGATTTCAGCTGGAACACTTCAGTCTCTAACTATCTATGTATCTTTAATTTTAGTTTATGTTGATACAGGAATCAACTGTTCTCTTTCGATCATTTATATAGCAAATTAGTTTTTCATCCTGAAAAAAAAAAAAACTGCATTTAACCCTTAACAACCTAGCACCTGTTTTTGTCACACAACCACCTAGCACAGGTCTGTGAGACACCGGAACAAAATGATTCTCATTTTTTAAACTGTGAAAGGTTATTATGAATATTGAGTTAAAAGTTTATTAGAAACATATTAAACTATTGATTGGGAAAGAATGGCACAAGATAATATCAATAGTTTATAAAAAATCTTAATTGAATAATAAACAATCTTATTTTTTTGATTACAAAGTAACATATTTGGAAGATAAGACTTATTACAGTAATCCCACGAGTGGTTACTTCTTTGTACTTTTTTTTAAGATAATTAGGAATACATAAACATAAAAACATCAAATTATCTCAAATAAAATAAAACTTAAGCAAAATTGCAAGACCTAAACATGCAGTTTTTCAGTTTTTCACAATATAAGGTTTATGTGAGCATTTCAAGCAAATAGGTGCTCTGCATTCGAAACACATGTACTGTTTTTTACTTTTTGTTTTTGTAGTAACAAGAAGAACAGTTTAACATACTGTTAGCCTTTATTTAGCACTATTTCTTGAAGGAATTACTCTTGGAGTGGTTCCTTTGTTGCTGTCGAGAACGCGGCGAATAGGCATTCTAATATCACGTTGCAATTTCAAGTTACTTGCATGGCGCTCCTGATCTGATGATATTTGATCAAGTGTTTAGTTTATTTCGATATACTATTTTCACACTTCCTCTCTCCTGCACTATATTATACTATAGCGGTGTTGATGGAAAGGAAGAAGGGGTAAGAGGACAAGCTATTGCGCCTTTTACAGAAAAAAATCCTTTTAACGAGTTTTTGATTGCACTTTAGATACCTTTACATATCATCATCTTCAGAAACAAACTGATCAAGAACTGTCAAAGATAAATCAGTTTTGGGCAGTACATTTATGTTGTTTTTTATTTTAGTTGTCTTTTCATATTGTGAGCCTGACTCGCAACTGCGTTCTAACGCTTCCTCTAATCATAAATCTACATAAAAATCACCCCATTCATCATTTGGTACTGTTTCGTTGTCCTTCCTTATTAATAAAAATCTTTTTCCAACCCCCGCTCAATCTTTTTTACATTGAAAGTCATTTTTAAATAAAATAAAGAAAATACTCCATTGTAAAATAGTCACGTAACCACCTAGCAGAGGTCTCTCAGACCCCGGGCGAAAGTTTTTTACTAACCAGAGCAAAACTTACGGACATACAACCGTGGAAAGATCTTGTGTAGCTCTGAGAGGGGCTAGGAAAAGGTACCGGAACTAACAGGTTTATACGAAACTCGGGTGCAATAATATTCAAGTTTTTATATTTGGTGGTGTCTGTCAGACCTATGCTAGGTGGTTAAGGGTTAATATAAATAGGTATATATTATTATAACAAGAGGTAGATATTATTACTTATTTAAAGTTCAAAAAGAGCAAAACATAGGTACAATAAATCTGTAACATAAAATAAATATTTTCCTGTTAGATTACCTGCCAATGTGCAAGTGGGTACAATGATTTCAGCTCGTACACTTCTATGTCTAATTCAAAATGTGTATTTAGTTGATTTTGATTCATCGATATCACTTCTCGATTATTTTTTCTAATTTAATATTCTGTAAAAAAAGAAATATATAAAAAGAAAGAAGTATATAATATATGTAAGTATACATACTTCTATCAAACAGCTTCCTTATGTATTTAACTTAATAAACATAATAGTTATTACCTTTTTAAGTCGTGGAGTATTTTGTATTCACATATTAAGTACTTAAATTTCTGCTGTATTTAAATACACGTCTGCTGAATGCAAGTAATTCGTTAAAATTAATTAATATAAGTAATCTTAGAATTTTGTATTATAAAAATATTTATTCGATTTATTAGATAGCTAGGTAGGTATTTAATTCAGCAATTTAATATTAACACAAATAATTATTACCAGTTATTGGAAACGCTTGAAATTTGCTAATATGTAACTAAATACGTGCGCTCAACCTACTTTTTATTAGGGTACAGTAGATCTAAATCGGTATAAATAATTATTATGGATTTACGATAATATTCTATTAACAAAAATATCAATGATTATAAATTTACAAATAGCATTATTATTATTGTTTAGCTCCCTTTATTATAGTTAATTTCGTACCATATATAGATATTGTATATGTCAACGTAAGATTGTAAGAACAGCCAGTTTATTAATTAACTAATCAGTTTATACACTGTCGATTATTTGTAAACGCGTACTGAGATGACTTAATCCATTCCATTTATTTCAGTCAGAAACTGACAGTCTTCAACTGTTAGTTACACTAATCTGTGAAACTATAAACTTATAATATAATATGAAATAAAAGCAATAAATTGTACATCTCAGTGCGAGTTTACAATTTATCGACTAACGGTTCTTACAATCTTACGGTAAAATACAAATTACTTGTGTTTATCACATAAAAATAAGTCATAATATTATAAAAATTAACAATTCCAATTAAAATTTAAATAGGTACTTCCCAAGTAACACATCAAAGCATTATAAGGGCCGAATAAGAGTATTCTTGTATCCTTTTAGCATTTTGAGTTAGTTTTATAGTCGCATTATAAACGTTTATATGGCTACTGTAATGCTTATTTGGGCACAAATTATACAGCTTTATGCCCTATATAGGTTCACAGTAGCTGGTTAATAGCATTACTGGCGCATTAAATTAGCATTATTGTGGTCAAGAAAGATGTCAATCGGATTAAACAAGCATCATTTCGGTCAATAATATTGCCAATCGCATTAAGAAAGCATTAAAATGGTCAATGAGATAGCCTATTGCATTACAGAAGCATTATAATAGCAAAATATTGATAGTGAAGATGCCAACGGCATTACAAAAGCATTAGACTAGCATTTAAATGTGCTAAAAGAATTATTGGAGCAATTTAAGTGTTCACACTTAGGAAACTTTATATTATTGCGTGTAAATTATTACAATCAAAAAAAGTGACGCCATATTATAGTTTGCATCAAAACAAATTCGTCGGATAAGTTTTTGACTCGTTTGTTATTTCTTGCCTTCAAATATTACTGCGCAGTGTAGTTTACTGTACTTGTTTATATAAGTTTCATTGAAAATTTTCACGCGCCTTCGATATTTTGTGGTTTTCATACAAAATGTTTTATAAAAATGATGTGTGTAAAACCAAAACAAATGTGTATTCCTAGTACAGAATAAGTTTTGAATAAATATAATCATAGTTTTGCTTGTACTGTATTAAATTAAGTTATATAAATATTTTAAATGACAATTCCTTTTGTAAATAGGTCCGAAAGAAAATATTTTTTGGTTATAAAATATTTACAAAATGGTGGTCAGCCTTAAGCAGCCCGGTGAGCCCAATTAATGCCACCAGCATTACAACTACTCACGTGTGATTGTTTAAAGAGCTATTAGCTACACAACAGCACTCAGTTCTTCCTTTAAAATGCAAGCATTATATTGATTCACATTTATGCTGTTCAGCAGCATTAAGCTTTTACTTACCCCTTACAAGTGCTTTTACACAGCAAAAGGCACAAAAAACAGCTTAAAGCTGGATATCGGATTTACATGGCATTATAGTGGTTCACGTTTGTGCTGTAAAACAGCTTGAAGCACTTATTAACTACTTTAAAATGTCTTTGTAGAACCAAAAGCACTAAAAATAGCTAAAGGCTTTACAAAAGCATTCTGATATGCCATTATCCAACTGTTATACAGCGTAAAGCATTACAATGATTTTCAAATGCCATTGTTCAGCTTCAAGACGCTCGGTGAACTTATATAAGAGTTTGTACGGGTCGTAAGCTCTATATAAGTTCACTTGTTGCTTGTTAAAATGCTTTCTGTGTTACTTGGGTTACCGCATAGCATTTATTTTGATTTAAAATAAATACATAATTATACGGAACCATAGAACTTGATATGACGTAGTCAGGCTACTTGCACTATATTTTTATTTTATAGTCAGCAATTTTGTTCGATTTTATTCAAAATTCCTTAGACATCATTTTTGACCAAGTATAATCCGTACAAGAAAAAAAGTCAATTGATACACCAATAACATGTCTGTTTAATATTTTTTTAAATTAACATTGTTTTACATGTTTCTTGATTTATAAGCTAAACATTATTTCACTACCGTACATTAAACGAAACTAAGTCTGCAAGTGTGGAAGTAATCATCAAGAAGTATACAAAGAACCGCTGCGCTTCAAACTGCCTGACGACACCTGCCTGCTGTACCTATCATCATCAGCACCATAACATTTATAATGTAAGTACATAAGTATACTATCTAATCTATGTACCGTATTCAATTGATTTTCTTCTTAATTACTAGCTAAATGTTTCATTATGTATCTTTAGTAATTACATAAGAAGAAAGAAAGCGTTAAGTTCAACTTTGATTTTATGATTTTAACTTTACTCAACTTGTAATCTTGGCTTGAGCATGATGTTATTGTCTGTCTATACATTTACTCAAGTAAAATTACATTTAAGTACCTAACGTTTTAGAATAACTTTGGGTAGGGTGTAAAAATAATGATAGAGTACCCTACTAATAATTATGTTGTGCTATTTCAGGTCCGGATCAGAGAGCGAGTACAGCTATCAGGAGGTCGCAGACGAAGGCAGAGCTAAATCGAAACATTTTGCAGACAGCAATGGAAAAAGGAAACGTAAAACTCCATCGACTAATTCGATTCGTAAAAGGTACGTAATTAAACTTTTATTAAATATGTACAATCAACGTCAAATCTAATTATTAATACCATTTTATTCTGACCTCTTATTGTATGGAAAGACTATACAATGTGTGATCAGGTTATATTGGATGTTAATATATTTTATTTAACGTTCTGTACACAATCGTTTGCAATAATATAAATTATTATATTTATAAATTAGTAATGCAATATATTCTAATTCTTTGATGAAAAGGTTTTAAGTAAGTTGTGAGTGTGAAACAACTATGTGTATAACGTACTGTACTACACTAGATAAACACAGCTGGTGAATTAAAGTTGCTGGGTTCGATCCCCAACAGTGTATTTACTTAGTATTTTTCCTTTCTAGAGATAGTCTGAATTTAGATCGGTAAATAAAAGTATTCACGAAAATATAGACTCTAATATTATTTTTATAAAAGTAGGTTGCTGTGTATGTTAATATTAATTTTCAGGACTCTATCATACTAACAAACAACCACTCGGTTATACTAACAACAAACAGAATTTTATTTACCTAACTGTTTACTAAAAACTACTTATTGTTTCAGTAAGAAAACCGAACCCGTTGACATTTTCGGTATAAGGAAATGCAAAACTCCTTCAGAATTTAAAGAAGATTCTAAGTTAGCATCATATTTAATAAACAAGGTCGCCAACGGTAACGAGCGGCGATACGCTACTACTGAAGGAGAGTACTACATTGACTTCAAAATTTACAAGACGAACGATGTCCATGGGACAGACTCGCTAGAACTGTGGAAAAAAGCCCTTCTCCGCTTGAAAGCTCAAGTGAATAGTGATTCTCCTCAGTGGCGCAAGCTGCAAGAATTTATACGCTCGATCGACACATTATTTACTGAGGAACCGAAAATGTTTAGTGATAAATAAATT
Organism: Schrankia costaestrigalis; assembly: GCA_905475405.1. Lineage (NCBI taxonomy): Eukaryota > Metazoa > Arthropoda > Insecta > Lepidoptera > Erebidae > Schrankia > Schrankia costaestrigalis. Next base: position 20,711,313 of record FR997831.1, on the reverse strand, counting down.
ATTTATTTAAGATGTACCCAATCGTTGTTTTACTAATTATAAACACAATGAGTGTACCGTGCTTGTTATAAACCTAATATCAAGTACGGTACACTGAATAAATACAGTATAGATAACAAATAGGTCTGGTAAAGGTTACAAGTGTGGTATAGCTAACAGGTAAGTACTTATGGTTAATTTTTTTATATTAGGCAATCTGGACTAATTTAGAACTTGTTTCACCGAGAGACACGTCAACCCACACAACTAGTCACAGGTGAGTTCTAACATCTATAGTTGTTTTTTTTGTTTTGCTACATTTGTCGGTTCGCAAACAATGTTGGTATCGTTATTAACGTTAGATAATAATATCCATGCTATGACGAACACAAGAAATAGGGAAAACATCGCAGGCGTGCGTAGTGTGACTGTTTTACAATCAATGAGCGTTTACCGTTTTGTGAACTAACTAAAATGTTACCGTTAATCGATCGGATATTATTGGGCGTTCTGGACCACGAGTCCTGAGCGAGAGCGAAACTTGTTTCGCGGAGCGACTGGACGAAAGTGGTACAGAATGCCCAATAATACCCTACTGATGTCCATAGTATAAATACTAGAAATAAAGATAGACTTATTCAGCCGTATTCTAGGCTCCAAAAAATACATAGTTCATTTCAGGGTCAATGTGTCCGATTTTATAATAAAATTCCGAAAGATATTCAAGATCTAAGTTTTAATAAATTTAAGAATGTAGTCAAACAAAAACTTATCGTAAAGGGATATTATACTATCCTAGACTACACGAAAGACAAAAAGGCTTGGGATTAACTGCTTCTGTTCCCCAGGCTGTCTCAAATAATGCAAGTTTATGCACTTTTTTTTATTTATGTGTGCTACTTGTGCTAATTGTTTTATCTCTAAGTTCTTATTGTATTATTGTATCCTTTCTATCTTTTTTTCTGTCTTCCTTGTTCTCATGCTTGTCTTCTATTTTTCTTTTCTTTGATTATTATTTTTTATGATGTATAAATGGTGTATTATCCTGTCTGGTACTGTCAAATATTTTCATTGGGTATATGATTTATGTAAAAAAAAATGTAAACACAACTGAATTTTAAAAGAGTTGCCATGAGTTTCTTTGCCAGATTTCTTCTCATTGGCCCTACCATTTGGAAACTGGAATTTATAGATCAACACAGACAGACAAGTAGATTCGAGTAGTAGATTGGTTTTATTTTTCTCCTTTAATTTACATTTGACAATACAACGCGGCTTTTTTAGTGCTGTAGCGTTTGTCTGTGTCGATCTATAATTTTAATTGTAGCTTCAATTTTAAGTAAACGACGATTTCAAACAATTTGTAATAAATTTTATGAAATAAAGTATTTTGAAATTTGAAATTTGAATTTGAAATTAAACGTCTCTGGTGTAAAATGTTGAAAATGGAGCTTGGCCACTTAAGTATTCGTGCGACGGGGTACTGAGTTATTTTTTCCTTCTTTTGTTCCTTCGTTTGGTATTTTGTGTTTTCTATTAATTTTATCCATAGTTGTTTCTTCTTTGGTCCATAATTACATTTAGATTACAATAATTAAAGTTTTTGAATCAATGAAAATCCTACATTTACAACCATGTTTACTTTACTTTACTTACTAGTTAATAATATAGGGTAACTAGCTAATATAGGGTATTAATCATATGTTTAAAGTTTACTTGTTACTTTTTGCAGATAGAGATAGTTTTGACTTCATCATAGTGGGTGCTGGAACAGCTGGTTGTGTTATCGCGAACAGACTCACTGAAAACGCAAACGTTCGTATTCTACTTATTGAGGCTGGCGGAGATCCACCTATTGAATCAGACGTAAATATTAACGTGTTTTTTTAAATTTATTAAGTACTGTATTAATAAATATTGTATACCAATATAATAAGTATTTACAATACAATTTAAGGCTGATTAATTCGTAAACGGTTTAAAAGTATTTTCTTTGCGTTGCTTCTAATTGCCTTAAAAAGAGAATTTAGAAAAACTTAAAAAAATATCACTTTTGAAATAAGCATGAACCTTAAAAGGTAATTAATGTTCTGAGAATATGTACTTGATATTAAAACAAGTCCTGTTATCATAATTGACAATTGCAAAATTTTTGACACTTAATAATAGACAGCAATTTACGGTCAAATCACCCTTGGGACCCTCGCATTTTGTAGTCACAATAGTGGTGAAAGTATAGGTTTTAGATACACATCTAAAGATGTAATGCTGATTATCAAATCAATGACAAGAGGCAAATCTCCCGGCTATGACGGTTTGAGTATAGAACATTTGCAGCATGCGGGTCCCCACTTACCGAGATTACTGACTATGCTCTTTAACCTATGTTTATGTCACGCATACCTCCCTGAAGCAATGATTAAAACAATCGTAGTACCTATTGTTAAAAATAAGACTGCCGATCTGTCAGATAAAAATAATTACAGACCCATATCTCTTGCTACAGTGATATCAAAAGTGTTTGACAGCGTGCTGAACTCGCAGCTCACTCAACATGTAAAAATTCATGACAATCAGTTCGGTTTCAAAGCCGGACTGTCTACTGAGAGTGCAGTTTTGTGTGTTAAGCACGCTGTCAAATACTATACCAAACGTGAAACTGCAGTACACGCATGTTTTCTCGATTTGTCGAGGGCTTTTGACCTGGTTTCCTATGATATTTTATGGAAAAAGTTGGAAAACAGTAGTCTACCAGTAGAACTTATCAACATATGTAAGTATTGGTATGGGAACCAGGTCAACAGCGTGCGATGGTCGGGGACAATGTCGCAACCGTACAGGCTAGAGTGCGGGGTGAGGCAGGGGGGATTGTCCTCGCCAACCTTGTTTAACCTGTACATGAACGATCTAATTGAGGCACTCAGTAGCACTCATCTTGGCTGTCACATCGACGGTGTCAATATAAACAACGTGAGCTATGCCGATGACCAAGTGCTCCTGAGTGCATCAATATGTGGCCTAAAGAAGCTTCTTACCATTTGTGTAGCATATGCTGAGCAACACGGATTAAAATATAATCCACTAAAAAGTGAAGTCATGGTCTTTGAGGCCAGAGGAGGCAGCAGTACAGGTAACATGTTTCCCGATGTTACCCTTAATGGTACTACATTACGTCGGGTTTCGAAATTTAAGTACCTAGGGCATGTGCTAACCTCTGACCTCAGAGACAATGATGACCTGGAGAGGGAACGGAGGGCACTGGCAGTGAGGGCAAACATGATAGCTCGCAGGTTTGCACGGTGTACGCGGGAAGTCAAGACTACTCTTTTTAAATCTTATTGTACGTCATTCTACACGTGTAGCCTGTGGGCTGACTACACCCAAAGATCCTACAGTGCTCTCCGAGTCCAATATAATAATGCGTTCAGGATGTTGATGGGGCTGCCGCGCTTCTGCAGCGCGTCAGGTATGTTTGCCACTCATCGTGTGGATTGCTTTTACGCCACAATGCGCAAACGATGCACATCTCTGGTGCGCAGAGTGCGCGGCAGCGCCAACGGCATCCTTCGCATGATCGCAAGTAGGCTGGACTGTGAATACATTAGTCATTGTTGCGCAATTTCATACGGAATGGCGCAGCAGTGATTAGCGTGTATTATATTTATGTATATATCATAATTGTCCTTATTAATAGTACTAACACTAGTCTGTAAGAACAATGTTACTAACAAAATGGATTTATGTGGTCTGAAATAAAGATTAATTTAATTTAATTAATTTAATAGTTTATTGTGTTAAAATTAAGTAATTACGAATGTACAGCTGTTGTGCTAAGAATTTTTCACACAATTTTAAATACTCTATTATTTATGTCTAACATGTTTCTGGATCTAAAAATAGATATAGGTATTACCTTGTGCAACTAATATTGTACTTTTATAATATGAAGTCGTTGATAATTCACTCTTTTTATTTCAGCTTTCTTCGACATTAATCTTTTTAAAACGCTCTCAACACGATTGGACTTACACGTCAGAAGTCAACCAACTCTCCGAGCAATGTCGACAAACACCCTTCTTAGAAATGACTTTAGGCAAGATGCTCGGTGGGTCTAGCTCTCTTAACCATTTGGCTTACTCCAAAGGATACCCTGCTGACTTTGATAACTGGAATAAGATCGTCAATGATAATAATTGGTCATGGGATAACGTTTTACCATACTATAAAAAGAGTGAAAAATGTGAAGTGGAAGAAATTCTCAATTCACCTGATAAAAAATATCATGGAACTGACGGGAACCTAGGTGTAACTACAGAAAATACCAATATGTCAATATTTTTAGATTCTTTCAAAGAAGTTGGCTTCAAGGTAGTCGTTGATGTTAATCCTGATAACCCGATAGGTTATTCGAAATCTTTGGTGACTCTTGCAGAAGGCCATAGACAAAGCAGTGCCAGTGCATACCTAACACCTATTAAAGATCGGAAAAATCTTCATATTTTAAAAGAAACTACTGTTACCAAAGTAATCCATACTAATATTATAAATGCGAAAGTAACTCTGTCTGTCTGTCTGTCTGTCTGTCTGTCTGTCTGTCTGTCTGTCTGTTACTCTTTCACGCCTAAACGGCTGAACGGATTTCGATGAAATTTGGTACAGACAATCTTTAGACCCTGAGAAAGAACATAGGCTACTTTTTATTAGCAATCATATTATATTTTGATTTCATAGAATTTTGGCGGGAAAGCTGTGTCACGTGACCTGTGACGTCATAGGTCACGTGACCCGTGACGTCATAGAATTTTGACAGATGAGTCGTGACGTCACAGAATTTTGGCGGGAAAATATTTTTTGACAGTTGGGTCGTGACGTCATTGAATTTTTGACAGATGAGTCGTGACGTCACAGAATTTTTGACAGATGATTTGTGACGTCATATTATTTTGGCGGGAAAATATTTTATACCTCTGTCACTTTTGACAGCTGTCAATTTTGACAGATAGGCGTGACGTCATAGAATTTTTGACAGATGAGTCGTGACGTCACAGAATTTTTTCAGGAAAATATATTTTGACAGCTAAGTCGTGACGTCATTGAATTTTGGCGGGAAAAATAGTATTTAAACAGCTGAATCCTGACGTTATCACAATTTGGCGGGAAAATAAATAGGTTTGTACAGGACCCTCGGTGCGCGAGTCAGACCCGCACTTGACCGGTTTTTTAGCTGTGGGTCTGATATATCTAGAGAGCTTAAATTCGTAATTGTCAACTTATTTCATCATAACAGCCCATTAATGTCCCACTACAGGGACGGGCCTCCTTCCTTGACGGAGGGATACTTGGCCTACTAATACCACGCTTGCAGACGGATTGGTATAGGGTTTAATTTCAAGTTTTCCTTCGTTTTATTTAGTGAAGATAATATTCACCTTATTTGTTAGGCACTAAAGTGACACACCTTTGCTTATCCTATCCTACTAATATTATAAATGCAAGTTTGTGAGGATGTATGGATGTTTGTTACCCTTTCATGCAAAAACTACTAAATGGATTTTGATGAAATTTGGAATATAGGTAGTTTATGGTGTAAAATAACAATTAAGCGGGTAATACCGCGGGCATCAGCTAGTAATAAATAACTTTAAAGCTGTTGGTGTCGAAGCTGTAACAAAAAACGGACAAAAAATAATAATAAATGCCAAGAAAGAAGTAATTCTTACAGCTGGTGTATTTAATTCACCGAAACTGCTTATGTTATCAGGTATAGGGCCTGAAATTCATTTATCTAGCAAAGGTATTAAGACAATATCTGATTTGCCTGTTGGGGTAAACCTTCATGATCATATGGGTGTTGCAATTATACACAACATGGATAAATATCAGCCAGCTATTGATCCGATTGATCCTCGTCAGTTTCCAGTTAGCACTTTTGGAGGGTTTATAGCTCTTGACAGAAATCAAGCTTACCCAGACTATGCAGTTAATAATTACGTTGAAGCATCAACTACATCTTTACTGTATTGTTCATTTTCCTACCGTCTAAAACATGAGATATGTGATGCAATACAAGAAGCTGGAAAAGGAAGAATGAATGTTTTTAATCAAATTTTTCATTTATCTCCCAAATCAAGAGGTAAAGTTTTGCTGCGCAGTTCTAATGCTTCAGACGCTCCTGTTATCTTTACTGGGCAGTTTTCTAATCCGGACGATGTTATTGATTAAGTGAAATACATACAAGATATATTACCAATTATAAATTCGACGTTGTATAAAAGTAAAAACGCTAAACTTATCGATCCAATTCATTTCCATTTAAATGCAATGGATTAGAACGTTATAGTGCAGAATATTGGCAATGTTATGCTCAATGTGTGTCTGTAAGCATGAGTCATTTTGCGGGTACTTGTGCTATGGGTACTGTTGTTGATGGACATTTAAAAGTTAAAGGTGTCAAAAGTCTTAGAGTAGCAGATGCCAGTGTAATGCCAAAACTTGTACGAGCCGATCCAGCTGCTACTGTTATAATGATAGCAGAAAAAGTATCGGATATGATAAAAAAGGAACATAGCTTGTAAAATTTGAAGGACCTTATTGTTTTACTTTTTAATCTAAGTTTGTATTATTTTTGTATGTTTTTGTTTGACTAAATCTTACAGGAAAGTAATGTGAAAGTTGGGTAAATTAGAGTACTTATTATCGTAGTTATCGGCATTACAAAAACGTGGTTAAAATACCTAATAAAATTCAAATATAACAAATAATGACTACAATTTGGACTACTTAAAATGCAGTTATGATTGTTGACCAAAACATACCAACCTGTCTATTTAGGGTCGTTATATCGGATCGTTTATTTTGAATACATTTTTTTATGTGCATAATTGTTCACATAATTGTTTATATTATGTAATACAATATGTTATAAGTTTTACTTTAAGAACTAATAAATAGCAACTTTGTATAATTTATAATTTTGTTATTACATTTATCATACAAACATACAATTTAAATTTATTACTTTCCATGTTCCATAAGGTAAACAAAAAACGTTAGGCATTGTGCACCGTTTCATCAAAACAGTGCTGTATGTCTGCTGGGACAGGCCTTATGATTATGTGCCATTTGTTACCATTCTATTAACAGATGAGATAAGTTACAAATAAAATGTCAAAGAAAGTTACTCGTGATGTTTGTTAATAATTAAATGAAAGGAAGAAAATAGTAGTTCAAATAAACTATGGGCTATTAAATATGTTACTGTATTTTAACCATAAAATTTTAATTAATTACTATTTTATTTAGATTTTAGTACATTTAGCGAGTATCATCGATCAGGTAAAGCAATTTTATACATTTATAAAAATGTGTCATTTTATTTAAAACTACTTTAAAAAAAACTTTAATTTTTAAATATTAGTAAATATGGGTTATCTTTGCTAATTTCATTAAGGCGAAATAAATAATATTAACCAACGTTATAATGTGGTTTTATACCATGTAGGTGGCAAACAGGCACCACGTATGGTCCACCTGATAATAAGTGGCTACCGTAACACACGCCTAAACCTATCCACCCCTCTCTTGAAGGACCCCGTACTGTAGTCCCTGGGGATAACCTTAGGAGGGATATCATTCCATAAAAGGATAATATTTTGCATTTGGCATCTTCTTATCTTCTTCTCCTCCTTTTCGGGGACCCTCCAGGATGCACTTCGACCCCATCGGATCTTTTGTGCTGGTTCCCCTTTCACCACCCCACAGCTTCCTCAATCACCTTCGCGAAGGAGATGAGTAAGCCTAGCGCCAGCTTGTTAAAGTCACTAGGGGTAGGGTATCCCACTCCTAGTAGCTTCATCCTTTGTCTAGTGAGGGCCTCGCAGCTGCACATTAGATGTTCCACTGTTTCGTCCTCCCCACCGCATGCTCTGCACTGGTTAGTGCCTGATAGTCCCATCTTCATCAACAAGTCGTTGACAGGAAGGTGACCTGTAAACATTCCGATTATTAGTCGGATATGTCTGCGGCTTAGGTTCCACAGTTTTGTGGACCTGCCCGGATTTACTCCTACAATAAAGAGCTTTGAATGCCTCATGCCAGCCGACAGCTGCCACTCCGATAGATGTTGCTGTGTCATCTGGTCATTTACGGCCATTAGGAACGTACCTTTTGAAAGACCTACGCATGGTTCCGGTCCGTCGAAACTCCTGCTCGATCCTTCCCTTGCAAGTTCGTCGGCTCTTTCGTTGCCGACATAACCTTTGTGTCCTGGAATCCATACCAGTCTCACCTTGTTTGTTGGCACCAAGCCTGTTTAGGGCCTGGATACCATTTTTTACTAGTCTAGAGGTGACTTTTGGTGCCGTCAGAGCTTTGAGTGCCGCCTGACTGTCGCTGAGAATATAGATAGTTTCGTTATTCACTCCACTATCTATGTTCTCTTGTGCGCATGCTGTAATCGCGTAGGTCTCAGCCTGGAAGACCGTCGCATACTTACCCATGCTTACGCTACTACCGTAGTCTTTGATATATATACCTGCTCCGGTACCCGTGCTCATCTTTGCATTTGGCAAAGTAAGAAAAGAAGTGACATAAAAATTTGGACAAGTTATTTAAGAATTTTTAAAAAAATGGGTAGAAAGAATATTCTGACATAAAGACAAAAACTAAACCATGTTTAAGGACATATTCATTAGCGAATTAAGTTTTATCTTGTCCTTTATGACTGTAAATGGTGCTATTAAATCACCAGAGAAGGCTATAAGTAACTAAAAGATCAGTGTGTTTACCAGCTATCGAGCTGGTAAACACACTGATCTTTTAGTTATCTAGATAGTTATCTAGATAGATAGATAGATCTTTTGATCTTTCCTGTAAGATTTATATAGCACCGTTATTCTATCAGGCATTTCCCCTGCCTAAGTACAGTCTCCAATTAAATAGCATCAACTCTTATCACACTTCCTATAGCAATCTATTTTTGCTGGATTACTTAATTCATTTTAAAATGGGCTTTTCATTTGCTAGAGAATTTCACTTTCTAATCAGGTTAAAGTTATATTTTAAAAGCAAATTATATAAAGATGTAAATATGTATATATTAATATTTTCTTTATTTTTAAATTACAGGTTTTGTTGAAATATACATTGTGTTGTGTGTCATCACAGCAACTTTGAAGATTAAAAATGCTTGTGAGTGCGGAAAATGCAGTTATTATGGTTAAAACTATCCAAACAGCATTAGAAATTATCGCATCTTTTAAACTCAGCGCACACAAATTTCCTGAAGAGAAGACTGATTTTGGTGATTGTTTTAACAAGTAAAATATAATAGGAATCTCTTCAAATTTGGGAAATACGTTCAGGATAGGAATTTAACGTGTGCGTTCGCCCAGCGGTATGTTGTTGAATTTAAAGATTTTAAGTATGCAGATATTTAGTGTATGACGTAGCGTAATTGTGTATGGCAAAAAAAAATTGTGTATGCAGCCATTGTGGAGAAATTCGCCAAAACCTGATTCTGCTGGGCGAACGTTGATCTGGCGGAACTTTTTTTAATCCATTTACTTAGAAGAAAAGAAATGTGTCTAAAAATTTGTGTGTATTTGTGTATGATTGTGTATGTATGAATAAAATTAGTGTATGCATAAACTTCGGAGAAATTCAAGTTTCCGCTGCGCGAACGTTTGGCCATTTGCTAGTTTTCATATAAAGCGCTTATATAGAGAGCTGTAGATTTTTACATACGTTGTTTTGAATTTGTTTACATATGTAATACTACAGTTTCTTCTACTTTTCACTTGATATGGTGACTCTTTCCGGCTCAACTACTTAGCCGTTTAACTTATTCAGCATTGGAATCGGCTCGTAAATTTTACTAAAAATATTTTTTTTGTCCATGATAGCAGCAACAATTTACCAAGTATTATACCATTTTGGAATCCTTACTAAATGCGCCAACTTTTGGCAGAACTTGCCAAACTCGCGTAATACATTTTTTTTTTACTACAGTCAGTTAAAACTGGGCATTTTTTTCACTATAAATTTTATACTAAGAAATAAGTCATATTGATATGAAAACTAGACCAGCTGGTTTTAAATTATTTATAAGAGTTTAAACAGGGCACTATTCAGGGTAACACCGCAAAAAAAAAAGTTGGAAAAAGTTAAGATTTGTGGCAACAGAAGTGAAAAGACTGTCACAGGGTGTGAATTTTTGCGTTTTTTTTCAAATGCCTATAACTTTACAACCATGCAACTTATAACTTTTATAACTTTTAAACTATCACGTTTCATTATTATAAATATTATATAAACGGGATATTAACCCGCATTTTATTTACCTTTATTTTACTTGACGTTTCGGCGCAGGTTGCACTGGCCGTGGTCGCAAGCTGACTGGTGATGCGAGGTCACAGCTTCGTCTTCGTGATAGATAATATATTATTATCATCTACCCTCGGATCTTGAGATGTTATTATAAAGTCCCTACACACAACACTGACCGTATCGCTGTTCTGTACGTTAACCGACCGTTCAAAAAAGGGAGGTTTTGTTTTTGAAATCACTGGATTCCACGTTGCTGACAACTTGAAACCGTCATCCCGGTTAAAGTTCCTAGGGGACTTTTTGATTTCAATGGCCTCGCGCACAAGTCTTGAGTAATAGTGGTGATCGGTGGAGATTACCCGTGGCTTATGAAATTCGATCCAGTGATTAGCGCCAGCGTTCACCAGGTGTTCGGCGATTGCTGACTTGTTGGTCTGTCAGTTCTTTACAGCAGCTATGTGCTCTTTCAGCCTTTCAGCAATGGTCCGCTTTGTTTGCCCAATATAAGAGCTGCCACAGCTACAGTCGATCTTGTACACGCCAGGACATTGCATAGGTAGGACATCCTTTGGTGAGCGTACTATATTATTAACCTTGGCCTCCGGGGTGAATATGGTGTGTATTGAGAAGTTTCTCAACACCGAGCCAATCTTATCTGTCACACCTTTCAGATAAGGTAGGTACGCAGGTTGCCTGTTCACTCCAGGATGTCTCTCTCTTTTTATTGGTATCTTTCGCGTATTAACCTTAAATCCATTATCCTTAAGTACCTCCTAAACATGGTCTAGCTCTCGCTCCAGGTGTTCAGGGTCACAGAGATCATATGCTCTGTTCTTCAATGATGTTATCACAGATTGAAGGTGTCGCGGGTGGTGATGAGACGTTGCGTGTAAATACCTGTCCGTGTGTGTAGGTTTACGGTAAACACTGTGTGATATGGACCCATCTGGTCTTACGGCTAGTTTGACATCCAAGAAAGACAATGACCTGTCCGCCTCCATTTCATACGTGAAACGCATCTTTGGATGGAGAGCATTAAGATGCTTGCTTCCTTTGACTATGCTAAAGATGTCATCAACATAACGTTTCAAAAGTCGGATAGTTTTAGGGCCAAGGCTCAGGGCCTTCTCTTCGAAATGTTCCATCCAGAGATTAGCCAGTACCGGGGCTACTGGACTCCCCATTGCGACGCCATCAATCTGGAGGTAGTATTGACCTTGGAAAAGGAAGTAGTTGCCATCCAAGCAGTGTTTTAAAAGATCAACATAGTTGTGGGGCATATCATTGTCACTCAATTTTTCTCTAACGACCTCAACGCATTCTTTGATTGGAACATTAGTGAAAAGAGATTCGACATCAAAACTCACCATCAGTTCGTCCGGTTCCAATCGTAGATTCCTTGTCAACTGGACAAAGTGGCGCGAGTCCTTCACAAAAGACGGTGTTTTTCCCACAAGTGGCTGTAATACTGACGTAACGTACTTTGCAAGGTCGTAAGTAGGAGAAGAGATTTGACTTACGATAGGCCGCAATGGTACGTTAGACTTATGTATTTTAGGTAGCCCATATAACTTAGGTGGTTGGTGTGATTTTGGTTTATTTAATCGTTCTGTTAAGAGTCAATTTGGGTTTAGGTTTTTAAAAAATAAAATAATGAATTAGGTTTGAGACAGCCGTTCGGTTCTGATGATGGAATTAGACTGAGGTGTGAATGAATGGATCGTGAGGATATGAATGAGAAATGCTGACTGAGTAAGAAATGCTGACTGTGTATGAGAGTGTGCGTGGTATGGAATAAGGGTAACATTGTATGTCTATAACACCTCCCAGGGGTGGACTAAACATCGGGGTTTAAATTTCGATGTTTAGGAAGATAATCAATGGACTATCTTTAGACATTTCTTCTTATACTAGGAGATGGAAGGTTTTCATTTTCTTGAATATGTTTGGTGATTTTAATAGGAATGACTGGATCGGGGTTTGAAGTTGTGTCTGGTGAAGGATTAACTGGGACTGACTTGAATAAAGTAGGGAAAAGTTGGGAAGAACGGCTGTGCGATTTAATATAATAAAACAATTTAAGAATACAGAATATAGAAATTATAACAATAATAATTATAATTAAAATTGAATAATGAGTCTCATATTTTATAATTGGGTGTTGGTTTATTATAGTATCTGTTTGATCGGTAATGGATTTTAATTTTGATTTTGTTTCTGATGTAAAGATGTCTAAATCAATGTTTTGTAATTTCAACTGAGGCTCATTACTACTTGTTATTACATCTCTAAACTTATCTAGGTTACAACAAGTGTCGTTTATAATACTAAAATCGGAATAGGTAACAGTTACATTAATTTTTACACTATTGTATTGTGGTATTAATTTGGTACTTTTACAGTAAGCAATACAATTGTCCTGAATGCTCAGGATACCTGTACCAATAATATTAATTTCCATTATCGTTTGATTTGGGCATTCAACATAAAGTTTATTATTCTGTGATTGTACATAAATCCAATTATTATTGTAAAGTGGTTTCCATAAGTCTATATGTCCGTGTAGAAAATCGGTACGACACTGTACTGGTAAAACACTTATCACTTTCGATAACAATTCACTCTCACAACACGGGTTCGCGTTTACCGGGAACACCGTCATGACGTCACAGATGTATTCACGCGCGCTTATCGCTGTACATTCCTTTATCGAATCGAGGTTACAATATTCTGATTTATCCTTGGTCATTGCTATGTACTTACTAGTGGGAATTATAAAACTAAAAGACTCTGGTTTAATACTATTGTGCGGGGTTGGTAATGCTATGCTATGGAACAAATTAAACTGTTTAGGAGACACCAAAGGTATTTTCAATACAAACACAATCTTGTTGTTTAAACTATAACATAATACACTAGATATATTCATTAAACTATGAATATTATTTAATTCTAAGCTTACAGGTAACTTAAAATCTACGGGTAAGTATCTATAGTTATCGACAATTTCTTGATACAATTGAGTCGGTGATAAAATAACAGGATGCAGGATGTTTTGACTACATAACATAACAGCGTTTGTTATGTCTTCTAGCTGAAATGATAAGGTGAGTATAGATGCTTCTAAACTGTTTAAGATTGAATTAATATATGCTTTCATATTTAACTGGTTAGAAATAGCAGTAATATTATTTAATTTTAACGTGAAATTGTCGATAGCTTGATTGAGACTGGCTTCATTAAGTTTTATTTCATGTAAAGTTTTGTTAAACTTTGTTATCACTGTTGTGGTAATTAATATATTTTCTTTTATTAATGATCCCAGTCTCTTTTCATTATCTTGAATATTTTGGATGGCGTTGTCATATCGATCAGCGTCATCCTCGTCCAGAGTGCCAAATATGGTTTTTGCCAGAGAACCAATACCACCTATCCATGCTCCTCGTTTAGCCCTATTTATTACTAAATGGGAAATGGCGGAGTAAGCTGAAGTCATATCGTGATATCGCGTAGTTAACGGTTCCAGTATATTGTGACATTCTAAGTTATTTGTGGTTTTGATCTGGATTTGACCACACACTAACCGTATTGTTCCTAATATAGAATTAATGTTTTGAATATGGGGTTCAATATGTGATATATCGAAAGGTGTTACTATATCTAAATGGCTTACACGAATTTTGAGTTCACCAATTGGATCAAAATATATACCAGGACTCTTGTCGATTGGTTTGATAAGTTCTGGACGACCATGAGCCAGTATGCTGTAATGAAAAGAGACATTTGATAATTCTAGATGAAAGAGTTGTACCTAACTATATTATACTTACTTATAAAAATCTACTTAGGTAAAATAATAGATAAAATATAATAATAGTAAAATATTAGTATAACTATTTGCTAAAATTTATATAGCTATATAAGCTAGTATTCATCGTTCTCGGACGTCCACATGTTTGATTTCATCAAAATGATGTTTTACATGGCGCCGATATATTAATAACGATAGTGTATGATTGCCATGTATTTTGACTACTTTGTACGGACCTTTCCATACAGGCGATAAGGCCTTGCGTAGTCTAAGGTGATTTTTTAACATGACGTAATCGCCTATTTTGTAAGTTACGGAACGAGAACGCGTATCATAATAGTTCTTTGAATTTATTTTTGATTTATGAATGAACTCTAACGCTTTATTACGCGTATGTTTCATCCGGTGTTGTAGCATTTTTACATATTCCGGGTATGTCGCAGTGGATGTATCGTCGTATACAGAGTCTGGAATGTGTGGCTTATGGCCAAACAATAGTTCATAAGGTGAATAGTGCGTTGTTGTATGAACAGCAGTGTTATACGCTAACATCGCGGTATAAACATACCGGGGCCAATTATCTTGGTTATCGTTTATATACGGTCTCAAGTATTCCTTAAGGGTTGAGTGTGACCTTTCCAAAGCGCCTTGCGTTTGGGGATGATAAGGGCTAGACCATAGTTGTTTTATTTTGAGGAAGTCGCAAGTTTTCTTAAATAGGTCCGCCGTAAAATTGGTGCCTTGGTCGGTGAGAACATGTTTAGGAATTCCAAACAATGAAATAAAATGTAGTAAGCAATCGCATGACTCTTCAGCGGTATTACTACGAAGCGGATAAGCTAATGAGAATTTAGTGAGGTCATCTTGCATGGTTAAAATAAATCTAAGTTTAGCTGTGCCAGATTCTGGTAAAGGGCCTACGATGTCGAGAGATAGCCTCTCGAAAGGGGATGTCGATGTCGAGGTTATTACCATTGGTGCTCTATTTACTTTACGTAGAGCTTTATTTATTTGACATGAGGAACAGCTTTTTATGTAGGTTTCAATGTCGCTGCGCATGTTTTTCCAGTAGAATCTTTCTTTAATCCGATTTAGCATTCTATTGGATCCTAAATGTCCTGCGATAGGAATATCGTGGTTTTTCTTTAAGATCTTAGGGATTTCAGAAAGTGATGGGTATATAATGTGATTATTATATATATGTAATTTAATGTTGGTCCCATGAAATAAGTAGCTCAGCATATTGTAGATTTTAACAAAAGAATGTTTGTCAAATGGATTTTTGAAATCAGATATGCTAATTTCATTTGTCATGGGGTAAAACACTATTATCTCATCACGTGCATGTTTCAAAGAATTAAATATATCTGAATATGAGTAGTCATCAAAATAGTGCACCTTTGTGAATAGAAATAGATAGGTTTTATTTTCAAAACTTAAGGGTAAAAAGGTGTATAGAGTTCTATCTAATTTTAGAAATTCACTACGATCAGGTTCTGGACAGTTATTAAGTACCTCTTGGACGTAGGGCATAGATTCGTCCATATCTATAGAGGTTGGTATTAACACTAGCTTTTGTGTTCCTTTGAGAAGGTTTTCGTTATGTTGGGTTATTAATGTGTCATATGTTTTAATAGGTAATTTTAGGTACTTGCTGTATGTTACTTCGGATAAAGGTAAGTTTTCAGGTATTGGTGAGGTTACAGCATGCTGTTGAGTAGGAACAGGTAAGGTTTCAGGGTTTTGCCAACTAGTCGAAGGTTGAGGTTCTGTTTCAGTTTCTGTTTCAGGTTGCGGTTCATCTGTGATGGAGCTTAAGTAATCCATTACCTCGTTTTCGATTTCAGGATTTATAAGGTTCGTGTCAACGTTAGATGGCGGGGACACTAGGAGGCTTTGCAGATCGTTAACTGCTTCATTAAGTGAATTTGGAGGTTGTGATGGTTGTAGTGAAAGTTGGTTATCAGGATTATCCGTGTTTAACGTATTTTCTTTTTCAGAGTAGATTGGATTTACTGGGTATCGAGAGAGAGCATCAGCAGCTGAATTTAGTTTGCCCTTGCGATATATGATATCGTAATCATATTCCTCGAGCTTTAACCTCCAACGTTGGAGTTTACTGCTGGGGTCTTTGTGATTGAATAACCATTTTAATGGTCTATGATCAGTGACGATTAGGAATTTATGACCATAAAGGTAGGGGCGGAAAGTTTTGCAACCGAATAAAATGGCTAGTAATTCTTTTTCCGTTGTGCTGTAGTTACATTCGCTTTTATTAAGGGTGCGAGAAGCAAACGCTACCGGTTGGTCCTTGCCCACAGATCCTTGTGAAAGAACACAGCCAACGGCATAATTAGAGGCATCGCATGTAAGAATGAACGGTTGAGAGAAGTCAGGATAGATGAGAAGCGGAGCTGACGTTAGCTTGTGTTTTAAAGTATCAAACGCAAGCTGCTGTTGATTTTCCCATTTAAATAAAATGTCTTTCTTTAGAAGATGAGTGAGGACTTTAGCTATCTTTGAAAAATCAGGTATGAAACGTCGGTAGTACGAGACAAGGCCAAGAAACGATTTTATGTCTTTAGGTGACTTTGGAGTAGGAAATGCAGTTACGGATTTGATCTTATCTGGGTTTGGTTTGACACCTTGCTCAGTGATTACATGACCAAGATAACAGACTTCGCGGCGAAGAAACTCGCATTTGTCGGGCTGTAATTTGAGATTGAATTCTCGGATTCTTTGGAAAATAGACGTTAGGTTACAAATACTCGTTTTCAAATCAAATCCATAGGAAACGACATCATCTAAGTAAACAAAACTTTTAATGCCTTGTAGGCCTGATAACACAGAGTTCATTAGTCTCTGGAATGTTGAAGGAGCGTTTTTAAGTCCGAATGGCATTCTAGTAAATTGAAAATGTCCTTCAGGGACATTGAAAGCAGTTTTAGGTTTATCGGCGTCATTTAATTTAATCTGGTGAAACCCGGATGCCAGATCTAAGGTTGAGAAATATTTACTGTTCCCAAGTTGGTCCAGGATTTCTGTAATCTGAGGAATCGGGTAAGTGTCGCCGATTGTGACGTCGTTCAATTTTCGATAATCAATCACCACTCGCCACTTTTGTACGTTAGAAGCGTCAAGTTTTTTGGGAACAACCCATATTGGTGATGACCAAGGGGAATCGGAAGGCTCTATTATATTTTGGTTTAACATTTTATCTATTTGCTTTCGAACTTCGGCTTTATGTACTTCAGGAAATCTGTAAGTTTTAGTATGTATAGGGATATCAGTTGTGGTTTTAATTTCGTGTTTTAGAGCATTTGTGTGCGTGAGGTTTTCACCGGGTAAATAAAATATGTCAGAAAAGTCTGAACATAATTGTAAGAGTGCTTCTTTCTCTTCTTCATTTAGATGTGAAACACGTAACTGTTTTAATACTTCTTCTGTACGTTTAAAGCTATTATATGTTTGGTTTACGTGATGAATTGGATAAGGAGAAAGATTTTTAAATTTAATGCCACTTATAGCTTCAAGGTGCAGATTCAAGTTGGACTTTAACGTGGTAGGCTTTTCGGACGTGTTTAAGACCGATATATTTATTCGTTTGTTTTCTTTCACATGTACTAAACAATTAGCAATTAATAGTGAATCTGAAAGTTTTTGGTCTAGGATCAAGCCTTCTTTTATTTCAGGATTTGAGACGGAACATTCAATAACGGTTTCGGTTCTGGGCGGAATAATATAAGCAGGATCGTGGAAGTGCAGCTTTAAAGATGACTTCCCGAGATGAAGAAGATTATCATTGTAATTTATATTACAACTGTGAGCATTGAGCAGATCAGAACCTATGATACCGTCATAAGGTAAGTGAACTATATCAATCACGTGAAACTGGTGCGTTAATTTGCATTTAGGAAGATGAATTTCTAATTGGAAATGTCCACGAGTGTGAAGAGATTCTTCTGTTGATTCAATACCTTTTAATTGAATGGCTTCTCTTGTCAGCTTGGGATATCTCGCTATACAAGAGTGTTTAATTAAGCTTACCGATGAACCTGAATCTACTAATAAGGATAATGGTATGTCCGAAACGGAAGAATTAATCAAGACATGTGGCAATAGTGTTTTTGCAGGATTATTTGTGATCTCAAAAACGTTACATTTGTAAGATAAAGAGGATTTGGAATTGGTTTTATGTTTTGCTAGGCTATCTCTTAGTGATGCCTGCATAGGATGAGCTAAGCTATCTTGTATAGATGCTTGCAGAGAATGAGCTAGGCCATCTTGTATCGATGCCTGCAGAGGATGAGCTAAGCTATCTTGTATAGATGCTTGCATAGAATGAGCTAGGCCATCTTGTATCGATGCCTGCATAGGATGAGCTAAGCTATCTTGTATAGATGCTTGCAGAGAATGAGCTAGGCCATCTTGTATCGATGCCTGCAGAGGACTTTTTTTTTAAAGATTTTAGGTCTCCGTTTTGGGACTGGTTACCCTGCTGTGTGACCTTATTGAGATTAGAATTAAGATCTCCGTTTTGGGGCTGGTTACCCTGCTGTGTGACCTTATTGAGATTAGAATTAAGATCTCCGTTTTGGGGCTGGTTACCCTGTCGTGTGACCTTATTGAGATTAGAATTAAGATCTCCGTTTTGGGGCTGGTTACCCTGTCGTGTGATCTTAGAGGATATTGAAGGCTTACTAGATTTATGAGTGTCGATTTTTACATTACGATGTCCCGCACGACACCGGGACGAGACGGTTACTCGTTTTTTGAACCGGTATCTACCGTATCGTAGCCTTCTTCGAGGTTATTAGGATAGTCATCATTATTATATTCTGATGGTTCTTCGGCAACAAAGTTTACACGATGAGTCGGCCCTGATTGGGTCCGATCAGGATTATTAAAACGGTTATTGTTATATTTCCGTTTTTGGCATTGTTCTAATAAATGCCCAGGGGTCTTACAATATCTACAAAATGGAGCCGAAGGGCTGTAATTATTATTACCGTTCATAGGTCGTGTAGGATTAGGATAAAACTTTGAGCTGGATTGGATTGAGTTACGACGCATAAATTGATTGTTAGATTTTGATGTGTTCGCTTTGTCTTGGCGTAATAGCTGGTTATTAGATTGTGTTTGTTTGTTTAAGGAATGATAAATTTTCTCCTCCGAAATAGCGAGGTTTATGGCTTCATTTAAGGTTTTAATTGATTTACATCTAATAATATTGGATATATGGGGTTTTAATCCCATTTGGAAATGATGGAGGGCTAATTCCTCCATTGCAGCTGTTCGTCCTATCATTTCTCGGCTTTTATGCCCGTGTGAAATAGAAATTTCCGTTAGTAATTCGGATAGACATGTCTCAATTCGTAGAGCATACTGACTAACGTTTTCCTGAAATTGTTGTTTACAATCCTGAAGGTCGGTTAAAAGATGGGCATAGTGTTTCCTCTCACTAAATTGTGTTTTGAGGAACTCTTTGAGTTGTTGCCAATTGGTAAACTCTTTAATTGAGCAAGCGGTTTCTGCTTTACCCTGTAGTTGGCAAAGGATGTATTTAAAGAGTATATCTTTCTGTGTGTCTGAAGCTAATTCGTATGCGTTGTTACAATTTACAAGAAATGAATTTAATTTTTCTCTGGAACCATCATAAGTTTTAATAAATTTAAGTAAAGTTGGAAGTTCAATATCTACTTTAAAAGGAGTAGTTTTTTTTCTAGAGGACGCTCTGGTTGAAGGTCCTTGAGGTGGAGGGCATTGGCCTTGAATATCCTCCTCGGTATCGGTTATGGCTATTTCGGGTTTTTCAAATTTGGGACTCTGTGATCTTTCAGCCATAATAATTGATTTAAATATTACACAATAAAGAATAAGATACAATAATATAAGGATAAAACACAATCGTTCAAAATTAACAATAGAATTATAGCAATGACCAAATGTTATACATAAAATCACTTACAGGAATGTAGAGTCACAACTAAATAACAAATTTTGAGACAAATTTATGATGTACTGTTTGTTTACGACAAAGTTCGTGTAGTTACACTAACTAGATTCATTAAGTACCTTGATATTTATAGTCACAAGAGTCTTAGTTCTGGACAATTATTTGCGAGTTGCACAAACAATTGTGAGGTCTGGATAAAGAAGGGTTCTCAAAAAAGGTAGTCGTAAGCGCCACAGCGTCATCAAATTGGTCAAGGCATTTAGTAGATATCAAGCTGCCAATTAATTTGGACGTGTTGCATTTTGATTTCGATTTATGACAATTCCATTAAAATAGTAAGATATAACTTCATAATAGTCAAACCTTAAAAGAAAATGAAGACACAATTAAAACTTGGTTATATTTACACAGATAAACAATTATATGACTATATAATAGTCGGAGGAGGTACAGCTGGCTGTGTTCTTGCAAGTAGACTTGTGGAAGATAATAAAACATCAGTGTTACTCATAGAAGCTGGCACCGATTCAGAAGGAGAGTACCTGGTAAGTAGGTATTGCAGTTAAAATTGAAAAAAAAAAACCTAATATTGACAACAAGTTGAACTAAAAAAACTACTATCTAATGTTTTAGCGGTGTTGGTAATTAAATATCCCAAGTAGCTTTTAATGTATTTGGCTGATCATAGCTAGACCTCAATGTTTATCAAGCAGAAAGCAGCTAAATCATTCGCCACACATTCAATCTTTCACTTTATGTTTATCTGAAACAACAACGTAATTACAAAATGAACGGATTCATTTTATTTCAAAACATTTCGTTTCTATTAGGACCCTTTATTAAGCAATTTAATAAGAGTTGGTCTGCCATTTAAATAACACCTCTTCTTTTCTTTATCGTTTTGTTAGTGGCCACCCTTGAGTTGAGAGTTTTTCAAGCCGCTTATAGACGACTTTGACGTGACTTAACGACTGTGTCACTATGAAGACAGCTGGGACCGACTTTTTACGTGCCACCAAGCACGGAAAATCCCAGACGAAATACCACTAAGGTTACTTTACTTTAAAAACTAACTTAACTAAATCGAATAAAGTAACTTTATCGTGAATAGTTTAAAAATCTTTCAGGTTTACGTAAATTGTCCACATACTAAAATAGTTTATTTTTCCTAAATTTTAGGCTGGTTGGGCGTTATTTCTTCAGGGAACTACTGCTTGGAAATATTCTGTCGAAGATATTGGATTCATTCACAAGTCAAGAAAGACCATTACTGGAAACCTGATACAAGGCAGGGTCCTGGGTGGTAGTTCTTCTTTGAACTATAACCTATATAGCACAGGAAGTAAACATGACTACAACGAATGGGCCAAGATTACCAAAGACCCTACTTGGAATTGGAATAATGTTTTACCATTTTTAAAAAAAAGTCAAAGACTGGAAGATTCTGTCATTCTTGAGACTGATAGCGATTATTTTGGTAAAAATGGTAACATAGGGTTGACTGTAAATCGCGTTTTTGGTACAATTAAAACTCAACCTTACTTAAACATGTTCAAAGACATTGGTAATGACATTGTTCCAAGTGTAAATGGAAATGTTTCTATAGGATATACTAATGCTATTTACACAATTAGCAAAGGAATTCGACAAAATACAGCTTATGCATATCTAACGCCAAAGTCTAATTACAAAAAATTACACGTTTTAAGAAACACATTAGTAAGAAAAATATTAATCACTAAAACTAAAAAAGCAATTGGCGTAGTAGGAGTAATGTCTAATAAAAAAGAAGTGGTTTTAAAAGCAAGAAAGGAAGTCATTTTAGCGGCAGGTGTTGTTAACACACCCAAATTGTTGATGCTTTCAGGAATCGGACCCAAAAAACATTTAAAATTACACAATATAAGTACAATTTCTGATCTTCCTGTTGGGGAAAATTTTCAGAGCCCAGTCGGCGTAAAGTTGTTCTTTAACATGACAAATAAAGTAGAACCATATCGACCATTAATTCCACAATTATATCCATCAGCTACTTTAGCAGGCTATGTAAATATGAACAAGTCAAGTAATTATCCCGACTATCAAACAAATACTTTTGTATTATATCCCAAATTGCTCATGCTTTATTGTTCAATTACCGCTTATTTTAAAAACACAATATGTAACAATCTTTTACAAACCAGTGTTAACTCTCAAGTGGTGCTTAGTGTTATCAATAAACAAAAATGTAAGTCAAGAGGAAAAATACTTTTGAAAAGTAATGACTATAGAGATGATCCTCTAGTTTACATGGGGTACTATGATGAAAAAGAAGATCTAGAAGACCATGCTAAAATGGTTATAGACTATTTAAAGATTACGAAATCAAAAACGTTCAAAAATCTTGGGGGAGAAATAAAGGATCCTAAAATTTCTGAATGTGGTCCAATGAATACAAAGAGCATAAAATATTGGAAATGTTATATCCCGTACATGATAAGTTCGCAACACAAACACAGTAGCACATGTTCTATGGGCAAAGTTGTAGACTCTCGCTTAAGAGTATATGGAGTTAGAAAGTTAAGGATTGTTGATGCTAGTGTTATGCCCACTACACCATCAGGTGGAACTCTGGGTCCCACGATCATGATCGGTGAAAAAGCTGCAGAAATTATTTTAGAAGATAAAAAATAAATTTCGATGACTTTTCCTGGAGTAAAATAACAACACTTTTGTTTAAAATACAAAGTTTTTGAAAATATATTACTTTTGGGTTTCGTTTAATGATGATGGCTAGAAACATTGTTTTTAAGTGAGAACTACGATATTTTGTATAAGTATTGTCTCAAAATAAATAAATACATACTTCTGTGTTTTCTTCTTAAACTACTAAATCCTTTATTATAACTAAGAGTGATTGAAGCCACTAGCAGTAGTAAAAAAGGGTATGAGCTTTTCGAAAATAATACAAGTTAAATCATTCATCATTAACATTTCATTATTTGTTTTGGTCTATTGAGTTAGTAGTCAAAATACCGAAATAAATAATGATCAACCGAAAAAAACCGCCTTTGGCTTTGATTGTAAGTATACCTAGTACTACTATCCGTGAATATTATCTGTACGAAATAAAAAGAAGGAAAACTTGAAATTAAACCCTATACCAATCTGTCTGGCCAACGTTGTATTAGTAGGCCAAGTATACCTCGGACACGGGAGGAGGCCCGTCTCTGCAGTGGGACATTAATGGGGTGTTATGATGGTACTACTAAGTATAGCAACAAAGAATGGCGATAAAACGCCACTTTATTACACCGTGGGTTTGTTCCAGGGTACCTGCTTATCCCTGCATAAGACGCATCTTGCCGTAAAACTGTTTTGCTTATTATACAGATAGCGGCTGAGCGACGTACTTTCAATGATATCGTGTAATTACCAAACAAATAGTTACAGACTCTTTAATTAATTAACTCGTACAAAAAATATCATTACCTACTTAAAAATATCAAATTAGGTTCAATATAATTAATTACCCTTAGATAATTTTATTCTATCATTTTTTTTCTTTATATTGAAAACTAATTAACTGTTTAATTTTAAATTCCATTATAGGAATACCAAATAGTCGCACACACAATAATGTATAATTTGTTTGTTTGTTTGCCACTGCTATATAGCAAGTGATGTAGCGTTTGAAAATGTTCTTACCGGATCACGATAACAGCCTATTAATGCCCTTTTCTGAGAAACGGAAAACCGGTAACGGAGTTAAGCTATTTTTATTTATTTATTTTTACATTTTTTTTATGTTCTACATAAAAAAATGTGATCTTTTTGTCAACCTAGTCCCCTTACAAAGCAAAAAGCAGTACTTTAATATTACAAAGATTTTGGTAGAAACACAAATTCTTCATTCAGGTTCTGCCTACATCCTCACATGAATACTTAATGAAGTTCATTATTTTTTCCAGAGTTTTTCAGCAAACCTACTACTTATCTTACTGATTTTATAATTTATACCTTGTATTAACTATTGCATAAACTAGTAGTAATATTTTTAATCATTTCCAAGAACAGATATGCATTGCCGTTATCGATCTTACATTTGCTTATTGCACTGTTTTACAAGAACACCCCCCAAACCAAAACTAAACTAAGTTTTTAAACCAAGTCTAAGACTTTGTTAAAAAATTCCAAATAGAAATATTCCATAACGATATTTTTTAATGGCAGGTAAAAAGTAGCTCAATGTGTCTATAAATTATTTAAACAAAATTAAATACACAATAAACAGTTCCGTATTTTAATTATTACATTTATTTAAACAAAGTGAATAAATACCGCTAAAAGTGATTACAGTGTACTTCGAACTCATTAATAAATAAGTGACATCGTTTGCAGTTAATATAATTAGGATTTTTCATAGTTACGCTACTCACAAACGATTATTGTATAAAAGTGTCAACAAACAGTTTTAAACGTAAATAAGTGAACAAAACAATTAATTCCTTGTTCATTAAGGTACTTACTCCGTGCGTAGATACTCCGAACATATATAACTAAATTTAAAGTGCCTAAAAAACATTTATAATCGTAAAAGTGTAAAAATACTATCCGTTAAACAAAAGCAAAACTTCAAATAAGTAAATTACCTTACATTTTAAAGATTCACAAAGCTACCAACCTAAGCCCATCGAACAAAAACACGTTCCAATACACGCTATAGATTGACTTTTAGCATTATTGAGCCTACTTATATTATATAATTTGTATACTTGTACTATAATATACTAGTATACTCTATTCATCTGAGCGTGACAAATTAGTTACAATACATAACTCTCCAGATGGCAGCACTAGTAACATGCCACAAATGTAAAAAAACAGTAAACATTAAAAATACTGCACTATGCTCGGCATGTAAAAATAGGTATGAATTAGACTGCGATGGCTATCCAGAGGCAGCATACCGTCTCCTCAGCCAAGAATCAAAAAATAAATGGAGATGCAAGACGTGTACTCGTAATAAAAAAAACACGAACACCGGTGATCCATCCAACATAACTTTGAGAAAAAAACAAACATCAACTAATTCCTTGTCGTCAACAAAGCACGGATTGCGTTCAAAAAAACCTTTACACGATGTGATATCGCAACCTCAGTCATCCTCTATTCCCAGCACATACAATGTAGACTCTCATATACTATCAGACAACGAAACTTCGGATGAGTCATATATCGTAACAAATAAATTATCTAGGAGTGTGGATGGAACAATATCTAAGTTAGCATTGACCTCAGAAATGAAAGACACAATATCACAGCTAACACTCAAGCTTGAATGTACTGAAAATGAATTAGATAACATACTGTTAGAAAATTCAGAATTACATAAGCAAATAAATAAACTAAACACCAAAGTGGAAACATTGCAATCCTTATGCCAATCTTCGTCTATGTTTGGAACTCCTGACAACAGCATTATACAAAAGAAACGGAACAGCATTAAACAAAAGAAACGGAACAGCGTGCACTCGTCATTATCTTCTACACCCTTTAAGTCAAATGTTACGACGCATAATAACAGCAACATATTACTCCTTAAAGAAAAAATCGTTGTACTCCAAGAGCAATTAAAGGCAGCGGAACGGGAGATTGCAACCCTGACAGCGCGTATTGAAGAGTTAATACAACCTGGCTACAGCTACCATCAAACACCTACTGAGGAAATAAGCGAGGACCAGATTGATCAAACTACTCTTAAACAAACAAGTACCACGTCAAAAGAGCAAAACACGAAACATGGGAAAGGAATATTCATCTTTGGAACACAGCGTTGTATCGGACTAGCTTCAGCAATTTCTCATTCGCGAACAAACACACTATACGAAAAATACAGAGTCTTAGGCGACACAAAGCCAAATGCGTCATGCATAGAAGTGGTAAGTAACTGTAGAAAAATGAATCTAGCAAGTGATGATAAACTCATAATAAGTCTAGGTGAAAATGATAATAATTTAAACCTAATATTGTCACAACTGAAAATAGTATTAGATAAATTTAATAACAACACTATTATTGTACTTAGTGTCGCAAAAAATAATTATATAAATATTAATAAACTAAATAATTCTGTTAAAAAAATATGTACAAATTATAAAAAATGTCATTTCATGGATCACCCATACGCGAATCTAAGTAAAACGTGTAAGTCATTGAACTACCTCATAGATTGTGACGATTACTATGACAAATATTTGGATCCAAGTGCGATTCGTAAAAGAATAGTAAGCATCCAACCAAGCCTTAAGCCTAAAATACCCATAAAAGGTACTATTCCCTTCTATTTTAACCGCCTCGACGCAAAAAAACCCTACAAATCTAATAATCAGGGGCAACCCACTACAGAAGTCCAAAAGGGTACTATACCTTATTATTTTCCCCTTATTAGTAAGAGAGCTTCGTTTTTTCGTACCAAAAGCTCAACATAACTTTAGAATACTTCACCAAAACATTGCCAGTATAATATTATCAAAACAAGAAATACTGGAAATTACAATACAAGAATTAAAAACAACATATAGTGATCCTGATGTAATATGTCTCTCTGAAACATTTATAAAAGCAGGTAATGAAAACTATGTAAATATATACAACTATGACTTAGCAAGCAGCTTCAGCAGAGATAAACAAAGAGGTGGGACTTGTATATTAATTTCAAAAGGATTAGTATTCAAAGAACTATTATTTATAAAGAAATATTCAACAAAATACATTTTTAAAGCATGTGGTGTAGAGATAGCATTATACAAATTAGTTATTATATGTGTTTATAGGACTCCTCAGTCTGACCCTAACCAGTTTGTTATGAAATTAAACAGTCTTTTACATGACTTACAAAGTAAATATAAATATAAAGTAAATATAGTTCTAACAGGGGATTTCAACATTAACACACTTAAAAAGGGACACATAACAGACGAATTGTTTGCCTTGTCTTATAATTATAATTTAAAAATACATATAGATGTCCCTACACGCAAATTAGCTTGTATTGACCATAAATAATATTAAAAATGCAACCGCAACCGTTCTTCCTCTCCATCTATCTGACCACGATACAGCCCAAATGTTAAGTTTTCCTATAAAACATAAGCCGCAAAAGATAATTGCTTATTATGTTTACAAGAGGGATTATGAAAGGGACAATGTACAGAAGTTTAAAAAATACTTACAAGCACTTTCGTGGTCGGAAACATATATGAAGCCTGACACTAACACAGCTTTTAACGAATTTCACGAAACAATCTGTCTTTTCTATAATCTGTGCTGTCCCAAGATAAAAATAAAAGTAAATCTACGTAATAAACACAAACAAAGATGGATAAGTAAAGGTCTAAGACAAAGTTGTAAGACTAAGAGGCGCCTGCGTTATCAGTATTACAAAAATAAAAATCTGACAAATAAAAACAATTACAATAATTACTCGGTTCTACTAAAAAAATGTATTAATATGTCAAAAAAGAACTCGAATATTAAATACATCAGTTCAAATGATAACAAATGTAAAGCCACATGGAATGTCATCAAAAGTGAGATCAATACTAATACTATGCCTAGGAATAATATTAGTCAAATAAAAATCAATAATATTTTAATATCAGATCCCATAAAAATAGCATCATCATTTAATGAATATTACGTAAATTCATGTAATAAAACAGATAATAACATTTACCCGAATACTAAAGTAGATACATGTCAACTCAATGTTTCTGTACCCAATGTCTGAAAAAGAAGTACAAAATGAAATCACATCCCTTAATAACACAGCATCGGAGGGTTATGATGAAATTAACACTAACATTATAAAAGCTTGCAGTAACGAACTATCCTTAATTTTAACTTATTTAATTAACATATCGCACACCTAGTTAAAGAGTAACGCAACTCGAAATAATTTGAAAATGACTTATTACCATTACGGGAATCTACGTTCAAAACTACATTATATTCAAAGACACCTGTATAAATAGATCCATAAATAAAGTGAAGATGGCACTATAAGCTATTATTCCTGACTCAGCCAGCCTGTACCCCTCGCCAACAATAGCCATGCATTTCCAGTTGCGACATGTCAGCTATAGGTCTGTTCAATTAAATACCAGATTATTTCAAGTTGAGCGTGTATTCATGGTTGACCGCGTATTGAATACGTAAATTATTTTTAGTTACTATAGTCTTCGTGGATAAACTAGTAATAAAATAACATAAAAAAAATTACTATTTGGACTTAGTGGAGTGTTTGCGCACAAACGTAAGTATTTTTTTTTACTAACTAAAAATAGCTCACTATTTTTTAAATTATTTGAATTAATCGAGTATTGTTGGTAAAATGAAATTGGCCCTTATTATTGTAACCTCAGGTGCTACAGTTCGTTTAAACATAGAAATATTTTGGATTAAACTTTTATTAGTCCCAGTGATTCAAAAAAATATTATTAAGAAAGGTGTTGACTTCGAGTTTAGTGTTTTTTGAGTTAGTGTAGTCTTTGTGGCTAAATCAACAAAATGTTTTTTTTCTTCCGAAAATGAAGGGTCGTGGTCTTCTGTTACTAAAAAATGCCATGGTATCTGGTTTAAGTGAATCCGAGTGCAATAATGTAGAACTGAAGCCTCACGAGAACACACCGCGCACATCTTCACCTTCAACAAGTCCCTCAATCATGAGAGAAATTATACTAAATGAACTAGAGGACATTAATATGGAAATATCAACACACCAACACCTTCAACAAACATTAAGGTAATGGAAGATGTCTTAGATAATCATAATGGGAAGTTGGCAGAAAACTCAAAAACGCCGCAATCTACGTCAAACAGATCTTAGGTGACACCGTACTTTATTTCACCAGTAAATAGCGAGGATAGCGATTTTGAAGACTTCGGATAAGGATTCCCATTACACTTTGGCGAGAAGGAAACTCACCATCCGTACTTCCACACTACAAGGAAAAGATCTCGCTCTTCTACTTTTTCTAGCTCGTCAAGTTCTAGCAGTTCATCATTGAATAGTTCCAGCAGCACCAATAGCAGCAACAAAGAAATAGTTAATAACTCTGTGACCTATGCTGTATCGGATACTAACTACCTTTCACGCAACGATCATCTTGAAGCTTCCACATCTCAGCCAATTATTAATCCACCACCTACTGCCACTGACAACTTTCGCAGTTGTAAAAAGAGCGTAATAAACCCTGCAGCCTGGGCCTTAAATGCTTTACGAAATGCGGGTAAATCATACGAAAGTTCAATAAAAAGAAAGTAGCTGAAAGAGCGATCAAGCCTCCATGTAACGATAAATGCAAGTTAAAATGCAAGGATGAAATAAATTAATACGCACAAGTATTTTCGATAGTTTTTGGACGTTGAGCGACCTTCAAAAGCAAAGAGAGCTTATCGTACGACATACTGAATATAATATTTAGCCTAAATATAAATACAGCTTTTTGATACAAATAATGTTGAATAATGTTTGTTTTTACAAACCTATTCCCAGGTTTAATTATTTTTATTTTTTATTTCTGCGCAGTCTTTAGCCTCTACATTCTTTTATTAACTTATATTGTTTGAATTTTGCTTATTATTATAGGATATAAAAAACATACAACTAAAAATAATAAGTGAAAATTATTATTATTTAGATTAATAATAAGCCTGTGAACACGAGTTCAATTTAAAACAGCGGATTTTCCTATTTGTTTAATTGTAACTTCTTCCCTGATACTTGTTTGCTTTGTTTTAAACACAATTGTTAGCTTAAATGTGCTTACGCCAAATTTCACTTACCTACTTATACCGTACGTATTTATACCATATTTCATTCTATTAAGTTTAATAATTATTGAGAAATCCAAGAAAACGTTAGTATGAAAAAATAATCTTTAAACAATAGTAAAATCTTCATACAAAACGGCCATTTCATAGGTAAATACCTAATATATACTACTATTTGTGGTTTAAACTAGATACATAAATACAGATTAATACTACACTAATTAAAAAAGAGTCGGTAATAAGAGCTAATTTCGACTTGATCACAATATTAAATAATGATTTTGACTTGAATATCAACCTAACTCAAAATATCGAAATTATAAAGTATTAGTGGTCTTTGACGGAAAACCTTTATGACAATCATTATCTGCGTAAATTTATACACAAGAACATATAAGAATATTTATAATATACTAAATATAAATGAAGTAAAACGTTTTTTTCGATTCCTGAAAAAAGTGATATTTAGAGTTGAGCTAGTCTTTAACTAGGTGTGCGATATCATTTTTACATGGCATTTTCCCGGAAGCGCTAAAACAATCAATAGTTAAGCCCCTATTTAAAAAAGGTGATAAGTGTGATATCAAGAATTACAGACCTATAACGTTGATACCTATAATATCTAAAATATTTGAGAAATGCATGTATAAGAGATTGATAGAGTTCTGTAAAAAATATGAAATTATAAGTAATGACCAATATAGATTCCAAAAGCAAAAATCTACAACTTTAGCTATGTACTCTCTTATGGAAGTCATTTTAAATAATATTAACGGTAATAACTTCACTACAGGTCTCTTTTTTGACTTATCAAAAGCCTTTGATCATATTTCACATAAAATTTTGTTAAACAAGCTGAATGCTATTGGAGTAAGGGGACCCGCGTTGCAGTGGATAACATCATACTTATCTAACAGACGTCAATGTGTCATAGTTAACGATGTTAATAAAGATAAACATCTCATACCATACTCATCAGAGTACATAGTAAATAAGTGTGGTGTGCCTCAGGGCAGCGTACTAGGCCCAATATTATTTTTGCTGTACATTAATAATATCGTAGATGTAACGAACCACAAATGTATTTTGTTTGCCGACGATATATCTATCATTGTCACATCAAATAAAAAGGTTAATACAGTTAAGGACCATGAGCAAGACATTAATAATACAGTTGACAAACTACTTCATTGGCTTGACATAAATAGTTTAGAAATAAATTTAGGAAAATCTGTTTACGTGCAATTTAATAAAACATATAATTACAAAAATGACATAAAACTTAGTGTAAATAAAATCAATGAAATATCACACACGAAATTCTTAGGTGTAATAATTGATGAGCATATTAACTGGAAGGTACATATAGATAGTGTTAGTACCAGAATTAATAAATTTGTATATGCCCTCAAACAAGTAAAAAATGTTACTAACATAAAAACTGCAGTTATGTCATATAGGGCTTATGTAGAATCCTTATTACGCTACGGTCTAATTATATGGGGGAATAGTACCGATGTAGATAGAGCATTTATTGCTAAAAAAAATGCATGAGGTCGATATGCGGAATTCAGCCACAGGAATCCTGTCGACCAAAATTTAAAGAGCTTGGCTTGTTACCATTGCCATCACTTTACATTTATGAAATGTGTATGTTTGTGCGTAAAAATATTAAATTATTTACAAAAGTAAATGATGTTCATCCTCGTAACAGACGAGACCCAGACAGACTAGTGCTTAATGATTTACCAAGATTAACAAAATACAATAAAAATTGTCTAGCAATGAGTGTACGCATTTACAACAAGCTACCTAAGATTCTCAAAACATTAAGTAAAAATGTGTTTAAAATACAATTACATAAGTGGCTTGCTAATTATAATTTCTACAATGTAAAAGAATTCTTGAAGAAAAAATATTGACATTGTTAACTACTTTGTAATGAAAAGTATTTTGTAATTTGTCTGTTGTTGGCTTTATTTTGTAAAATTTTTGTATGCTACGTAACTACTAGCAAAACATGTAAGTGCTATATATATAAATTAACACCTTTTTATACCATGTTTTATGCAAATAAAAGATTTATGTTTAAAAAATAAAGATACATAAAAAACAAAATAATAAATAGCTAAAAAAGTTCTTCTATTGAGACCCAAATCATTATCTTCTACATTTCATGTTTATAATATTATCTTATTGTACAAATTTACATTTTTAATTATGTTACACATAACAATTCTTTGTACAAGCAAGGTTCTTCAAAACCAACGTATTTTATGTAGGCATTTTATTTTAGTTATAAAATAATCATTAAGGGTAATTATGACTATCACCGCAGCTGCTGCTTATCGAAATGTTACAATAATTCAAGCAGCTTTAAAAGTTCTTGCGTCGTTGCAACTAACATCAGATCAGTATCCTGTACAGAAAGATGTCTTTGGTAAGTTTTTTTACTTTTTCCCTATCATCTTGTATAAGCCAGGGTAGTCAGAAGAAGGAAACACTTGCGCTGGAAGCAAATTTCAACTTTCCGTTTTCGAAATTCGTTTATAAATCCACAGTGTAGTAGTAGTGGCATTTAGTCCAGGATATGTGGATAATTTTTCATACTACTATTATAGGAATGTTCCGAAGAGAGGAAAGGGAAAGGAAGGGCGCGTTTTCTCTCTAATCGCCTTTGTTTCCTACTAATTAACTCAGCCAGATTGTCTGTCATTGATATCTCCGTGTGGTGACGGAGTAATAACACAGTGTGTCGCCACCCCATCTCATTCCATGGGTGTCGTAAAAACCAACTATGGGACTATACGTGAACATTATCTTTACGAAATAAAAAGAAGGAAAACTTAAAATTAAATCCTATACCAATCCGTCTAGCCAGCGTGGTATTAGTAGACCAAATATCCCTCCGTCATGGGAGGAGGCCCGTCCCTGCAGTGGGACATTAATAGGCTGTTATGATTGATATCTAGATAGAGTAAAAGAACTGGTTGGTCAGATATCTTATCTTTTGCCATGAGCCTCATTAATATGTAGTAACTAATTTTGCTGAATATTTCAGATGGACAACTTTATGACTACATTATCGTAGGGGCAGGAACAGCTGGTTGCGTACTCGCTGGTAGACTGCTGGAAGATAACAAAACAACAGTACTACTCATTCAAGCTGGATCTGATCCTGGAATCGATTCTCATGTAGGTAGCTCTAACATTTGCTTATTGCACTGTTTTATAAGAACAACCCCAAAGCAAAACTAAACTAAGTTGAATTTGTTAAAAAATTCTGAATGGAAAATTTACTTACTTTGACACTAGATTCAATTGTATCTGCTATTCTATGTCTATTGAACTCTAAGCTCGCAACTACTATTATGAGCACTACACTATAGATAAACACACTTATCATAAAAGATGAACTTTTGTTATAAATTAAAAAAAATATTATTCATAGAAAACACCCAAACTAATGCACTCAAAGATTTATTTTGACATAAATATTATTTACTATTTCGTTTTAGTTACCCAGCCTTCTACTGTATCTTAAATCAAGTGAGTCTTCATGGAACTACACTGTTCAAGACCTAGGATTAGCTGCTCAAAGTCATAGACTGGATGATAACTTATCTCTTGGTAGAGCATTAGGAGGAACCAGTGCCTTAAGTTATTTACTGTACAGTACAGGTAGCAAACATGACTATAATAACTGGGCCAAAATGCTCAATGACACAAATTGGAACTGGAAAAATGTTTTACCATATTTCAAAAAAAGCCAAAGGCTTGAAGATCCTCTTCTAGCAGCAACGGAAAATCTTTATGGCCAAGAAGGAAACATAGGCTTAAATACTTTAAAAGATAAAGGTGGTATTAGCAGTAAGCCTTATTTGAAATCATTTGAAGAAATGGGAAACAAAATTGTTCCAACCATCAATGGAGAAACCACACTTGGGTATACTGATAATTTATTTACTATTTCTAACAACAGAAGACAAGATACTGCTACGGCATATCTTTCATCAAAAGGAAATAATCAAAATCCAAATGTTTTAAAAACTACTATTGCTAAAAAGATACTTTTTGATAAATCTAAAAATGCAATCGGAGTAGCCGCAGTTGCAGCTGATAATAGAGAAATCATTTTAAAAGCAAGAAAAGAAGTTATTGTATCCGCAGGCACTATGAATTCGCCTAAACTGCTAATGCTATCTGGAATCGGACCAAAAGCAGAATTAAGTGAACACAACATTCCAGTGCTTTCTGACTTGCCAGTGGGTCAAGGCCTTCAAAGTCATTTAGGAATTGTCATGGTCTTTAATATATCAAAACAAATAGAGCCATTTAAGCCTGTCAGTATTGATAATTTTCCAGCAACAGTTATAAATGGCTACGTATCCTTAAACAAGTCTGAGAAATATCCATTCTACCAATCAGTCAACTTTATTTCGTACCCAAGAATACTTTTGCCTTTTTGCTCATTTTCTTATAGATTTATTAATTCCATATGCAATAATGTTTTAAGTACTGATGTTAATACACAAATTATGTATTCAGTATTGAATAACCAAAAATATAGTTCAAGAGGTGAAATTCTATAAAAAAGTAAAGATTATAAGGACGATCCTCTTATATACACTAATTATTATTCTAATGATGAGGATATAGAAAACTTAGCAAGACAGGCTCTTGATCATGTTAAGATAGAAAAGACAAAATCTTTTCAAAGTCTAGGAGGAAAATTTAAAGATCCAAAATTAGCTGCATGTGGTAAATTAAACAAAAGTAGTCTAAAATATTGGAAGTGTTACTCAAAATATATGATTGCATCTCGCCATCAATACACTAGTACATGTGCTATGGGAAGTGTAGTAGATTCTAATTTAAAAGTATATGGTGTGAATCGATTAAGAGTAGTTGATGCTAGCATTATGCCTAGTCCACCTGCAGGAGGCACTTTAGGACCTACCATCATGATAGGTGAAAAAGCGGTTGATCTAATCAGAAAAAATCAATAAAATTATTTTTTGTTAATGTTTTACATCGACTAAAATTTTAACAAGGTTTGTTATTTTAATGTTAAGTTGTGTATAAAATAAAGAAGTAATGATGTCTTTCTGTTTTTTTTTCTTACAATAATGCAAGAGGAATACAATAGATATTACCTTATGTTGACTTCATTAATACTACTTCTAACTTGGCTATGTTTATGTGACCGTGAAATAGAGAGCTTTGCTGCCCAGAACACAAGTTTAATCTTCGTATGATTTTAATATCATCTATAATAATTACATAACCTTAGATTTTAGTTTAAAGTTTGAACTACCAATTTAGGCTAGAACTAGTTGACTAAATTACCTCTTTTACAGTAGGACCACTTTCCTGTAGTATGCTAATTAAGGCGAGTTTTCCGTCTTGATAAAAACGGCTAACACGAGAAAATTACTGCATCAATTTGAAAATGAAAAACATCGTCGTGTTCGTAAAAGTATAGGGAACAAACTTAAATTAAAATACATTAACCTTATGAATATCGAAATACAATGAATACTTAGTTGATAAACCTGAGAAATTGCGAAAATTTGTTGACATTTTTTTCGAGTTTCCAGGAATCATATTATTTGTGAATAAAATTAGCAACCCAAATTGATGATTTTATTTTTAAAATATAATTAACTATATTTCTTTAAAAATAAAATAAATATATTAGTAATTCATTAGGTTAAAGTATTTTAAATTATTTTTGAAATAAATACCTTTTTTAGCTAAATCGGCCATCTCGGCGTTTTGTAGGTGCATACCATATTTTTGTTTAGACAATAAGAACATAAAAATAAGAACGTAGTAGGTTTGTATATTGAGTATTGAGTATTGTTTTCTAAATTTAATTATTGTTTATTAGTTTATCTTCTAAAATTAAACGATTTCAATAAATTTTAAACGATTTTAATAAAGGATAATGCTAAAAAAAAACCCAGGCCCCGGCGCAAACGGTACATATCTCAAATTCTTAGTATAAAATAGTAGTTTCATACTAAAAAAAAATATAGCCAAAAATTCGTTTTTAAACGTAACATTTTGCTAATCCTTTTTTCGTGAAAGTAATTTTTAAATAGAAGTATTTAAAGAAAATATGTATATACATATATTTTAACATACTACGCTAACCATTATAATATTCTCAGTGGTTGTTGCAAGGCGGAGAGGCACTAAACTAAACCGGTTGTTTGTTCACACAATACCTTTCGGTCGTCGTCGCTCGCTACAAAAACGAACCAAGAGTCAACTGCTATTTCACTCGTACTAGGAATAAGAATAAGATATATAGAATAAGAGTAAAGAAAGAAATAATTTTAAAAAAATCACATTTTTGAAGCTCCTTACATAAAACAACTAGCAATTTATGACATTAAAAAAAAAGATTTTGGTAATGCCCCCTACTGAATATTATGTCACATATAAATACTTAAAATCTGAGATACATTTCATTTGCGCCGGGCCTGGGTTTTTTCCCCATACATTGTGAGCATTGTCCTTTTATTGAGGAAAGCGTAATTAAACCGCCATTATTGTTAAACTCAAGGCCAAGTTTTAGTCTTTGACTTTTCTTTTATTAAATTTTAAAAGTTGCTCAACTTTTATAACATAATATTACGACCATTAGAAAGCACACATTTTCTAGAAAATTGTAATATATTACACTCCCAACAATATTTAATTAATCTAATGTATTTAACACATAATTAAACAGTAAATTTCATACAAGCACACACGAAATGAAGCAAACTTCTGTTTGACATTGCGACCACAGATTATTTTAGACAGCTGTTTATTTTGGTGTAATCCGTTCGGAATCTATCGACAATTGTCCCACAGACATTTTTAACCGCATAGATTAAGCGGCAGAATCATGATTTTATAAAATATCGCGCGTTGCAGAACGAATTTTTTTTGGTACTTTTATACCATATGACGTAAGTCCCGCGTTTTTGTCAGTGGATAAATCATACCAATTGTCGCTCAAGTGGGGTTTTCTTTAATTGACAAGAAAATGCTGCTATATTACAAAACTATCCTTAATTATTCAAATGAATTCGATAAACGTTATCAATATTAGTTAAATTAATAAAATATTAGTTTATTTGGTTACATTGCGTGTAAGGCATAAGATAACATCGATTTATGTACATTAATTGCCCACAACACAGCCCATTAATGTCCCACTGCAGGAACGTGCCTCCTCCCGTGACGGAGGGATACTTGGCCTACTAATACCACGCTGGCCAAACGGATTGGTATAGGGTTTAATTTCAAATTTTCCCTCTTTTTATTACGTAAAGATAATATTCACGGACAGTTCCTTAGTCGGTATTTACGGGATGAGATGGGGTGGTGACACACTGTATTCTTACTCCGTCACCACACGGAGATTTGATTAATTAACCATTGTGCATTAATTATTGTCAATTAAATACTTTATTTAGAGGCTTTTACCTTACAAACGTATGCCAGCCTACAATCAATTACTTAAATTTATTATGATGGATAAACTGAATCAAACACACAAAAAAATCATTTAGTACTTTTTAATTTTTTATTTCTATTATAAAATATTATTATTATTTTATACACGTGGTACCGGCGTTTGCTAAGGTCATTTTGCAATTACACGAATATACCGTCGTCATAATAGGTGTATTTTTAGCTTAGCACACTGCGCGCCGATATCATCGAGGGCCAAGTATCCTTAAGTGCAAAATTCCAAACGAGCGGCCCTAGTAGTGATTCCTGCGAAGCACCATAACTATATCCTTCCAATATTGATGACCTCTGTGGCGTAGTGGTTATATAACATGACTGCTACGCTGTGGTCTCGGGTTCGATTCCCGCTCTCTGAGTGTTTTCTATGCATAATATGTATAAAGTATTTAAGTATGTTTATCCGTTGTCTAGTATCCATTAGTACAAGCTCTGCTTAGTTTGGGACTAGATGGCGATGTGTGAAAGTGTGAGGAATATTTATTTTTAATATCTTCACAAATACGGATCAATGATTAGGTTGGTTTATTAGGTTTTTTAGGCTTGGTTTATTAGGTATACCTGATTAAGGAGATGGACTGCTAACGGTTTTATACTAAATCCGTCCGTGTAGTTCTACAGGATAAGGCGACTCTCATACTATCATATTTCCGAATTACTAAACCTACAATAACGGTACCATGAACACGTGCAACTGCGAATAATTAGTCTTATAGATAATTTTATCATGGCACTCATTAAAGGTTCGGTAATTATAATATCAGTATTTAAACTTGGTAAGGTAAGGTGTGTAAGTTGTGACGGAACCTGGATTTACTTAATATTATTCCTTTGTTATTACTTAAATTAGTTAAGCAGTCCTAGAAGAAGAAGCAAGTATGGCGAGCTGGTAGTTGGTACGGTCATGTAATGGTAGTAGGGCCATCGTATGATGGTGAGTTAAATGTATGTTTATTGAGTTGACCTAGGATTAGTTTCAAGTTTTATTTCTATGATAATAAATTATAATGATCATTCATCATCATCATCATTGCATATGGCTTCTGCTTTGAACCTTATACATCTATATCCAGCTGAAGGAGCCAATCTTTCGCGGCCGGAGTAATGATCGTTAAGCTCACTACTACTTGTTATCATTTGAGTCTAAGGGTTTCTCTATATCCATCTTGTTTGCTCTTACTGGTCTTCTCATCATCATAACAGCCCATTAATGTCCCACTGCAGGGACGGGCCTCCTCCCGTGGCGGAGGGTTACTTGGCCTACTAATACCACGCTGGCGAGACGGATTGGTATAGGGTTTAATTTCAAGTTTTCCTTCTTTTTATTTCGTAAAGATAATATTTACGGATAGTCCCTTAGTCGGTTTTTAAGACGCCCATGGGATGAGATGGGGTGGTGACATATTGTATTCTTACTCCGTCACCACACGGATATTACGGGTCTTGTATTCTTATATATACCTATATCTTCTATCTCTTTTGACTTTCGTTGTCGCAGATGATGATAACGCGCGTATAGTGAAGTCCAGAATTCAATAAATAAAACTTTTAACTTTAATGCATGATCATTTTCAGACCAACTGTGTTTAGCTGTTTATAATCTACTTTAAGTAAGAAGAAACTTAAAGATATCGAGCATTCCCAAACTTCTATTAAAGTTAAATTGTCATTTACATAAATACTTTGTTTCAATATGTTATACTCGTAACTGTGTAGGTATCTCAAAACTTTACTCATCGAGTGACACAATTACATTTAGTAAACTGTATCAAATACGCAATAGGTATTATTAATGACTTTAATATTGACGTCAAACCTCAAAGCTTATAGTCGTAAAATCTTTTTCAATAAATACCCCTGGTTTTTTCTACGTGAATAATTCCTTTCATTAGTTAGTTATAGAAAGAATTAGTTAAGGACTTTAACAAAAAACTAATTTTGAAATATTTATTAACCTTTTTTAAAATTTTTGATTGAAGAAGTTTTTTTTCATGAAAGGTGGGTTACGTTTCAGATGAAACGTCGGGAAATTAAAAATGATTTTAACGCGTAAGCGACTCATTTATTTCGATGAAAATTGTTTTAAAGAATAGATAAAAAACTGTACAATTTACTTAATTACAAACGTAGTTTTTTTTTTAAACTGTTATCTTTATTGTCGTTTTATATTTATCCACATCAAGGCAGTATCTGTCATTTTATGCGTTTGTTTTTCACACTCGTACAAATAAATATCATTAAAGTATAGTATATGGTGTTTCGTAATCCCATAAAAAATGTAACTCAGTTTTTTGGCAGACTTGACAGACAAAAACAAAAAGATATTTTTATTTCGTAGACGACGGAAGCCATTTTGTAACTAAATCGTTTTCTACCAGAGTAGTTTTTCAGAAAAAACTTGATAGTGACGTTTTCATTTTGAGTATTTACATCCATCATATAAATGACCGTTACATTGCTAAAGAAGCGCTGACCAGTTGAGTTCTACTTCTTAAATTTGGTGTATCACAGGTTTGTGTTTTTCTATTGTTTTAAACTATTTAGTTAGTTAAGTTAGCCTTCACCATTTCTCAGCTGAGCCAAGGCCTCACCCTCGGACTTCACTTTCAACATTGACAAATTACTTTTTGTCTATATGTGACCACTCCTTCTTTTTTACGTGACATCCTTCTTAGTACCCTTCGAGTAAGACCAAAAATAGTACTCTTGTAACTATTTATTTATAGGGATTACAAGAGAAAGACGGCTACCGTGACCTTTCGAAACCTTGAGCTAATATTATTCATTATTAATAGATATCTTTAATTGCAGATTCAAGTACTATGATTATAAATGCAACCACGGCACAAAGCCAGGTCACATTTCTTCAAGCTGCTTTGAAAGTTCTAACATCTTTACAGCTTACTTCATATCAATATCCTGAACAAACCTGTGTTTCTGGTAAGCATTTTGTACATGTTTAAGATGTATATTTTTTTCTATTTTTATTTAAAACAAACTCTCGCCAATAGACTTTATAAACATCAATTTTACAGACACAATTTTATTTTTATCTATGTTACAGCCAAAGTAATAAATATGAATATTATACATAATAACTAGCCATTATGTATAAGGGCTACTCAATTTTGATAAAGTGATTAACTCATTAAATTTTACCTTTTAACTGGCAAAAGTCAGAAACAGTTGGTTAGGTTAGGATAGTATGGTGACCAAAGGACGCACGAGCCGAGCGAGCGAAGCGAGCGTGCCGCGGTAGCGGCCGGCGAGTGCAAGAAGCATTTTTTTTTATGTAAAACTAGAATATAGTACATATTACTATGTAGCACTCGGCGGCCGCTGCCGCGGCACGCTCGCTTCGCTCGCTCGGCTCGTGCGTTCTTTGGTCACCATACTAACCTAACCTAACCAACTGTTTCTGACTTTTGCCTTAATATTGTATTTTTGCCAGTTAAAAGGTAAAATTTCAATGAGTTTTGACTAACATCGATGGTCAAAACCTTTGACTGAAAAAACCAGTCAAAAGTGGTTATGAGTTTTGACTATAACATATATAATGGCTAGTTAATGTGATTAATTCTGCGACATTTATTACTTTATCAAAATTGAGTAGCCCTTATACATAATGGCTAGTTTTTATGTATAATTTCATATTTATTACGTTGGCTGTAACATCTATATATATGTCGCAGGGAAATGAGGAAACCAGGGATTTCACGAAATCCCTAGGGAAATCACGAAATCCCGGTAAATGTCGAATACTCTTGATTATTACGTCTTCTTACTGAAAATGTTTAGTGATATGACAAAATACTAATATAACGTCAGTGATATGTCATTTCACTAAACAAAATCTAGTGAAATGTGCTTACCAACGTTCATCTTGCTAAATTACGGATCAAAGAGAACTCGATGTGTGAGTGTGGTTTGGATGAAGGTTCCCCCGATCATATTTTGTTTTCTATGTATAATATCGATACCTCTGGGTTCAATTGGCGTATAAACCAAAATCCAACTTTTCAGAAGAGCGAAAAAAAGATGGCAATTTTTTTTAAATTCGTAGCTTTTTTGTTTTTGAAGTTACATAAAAATAATTAGAAGAAAGATTCTTAGAATTTGAAGATGAAGAAAGAAGACATCATCAAATCATATCTATCATCTTTAGTTTAGAATTTAGCATGGATATACGCCTTGGAAAATATCTATTTCTGGTTTTTACGCCCTATGAAAATTATGTAACAGGGAGCTGGCGAACAAAATCGGATTAGACCGCGAGAAAAAATTTTACACAGTGGCTAAAAAATCAGTATCAGTCCACTCGTCTGGCAAGGCGCCTGAAAAAGGCGCCAAAAAAAAACGTCCATCTGGCCAAGCGCCGGAAAACGGCGTTTTGACAAGGTCAAAACATCGTATTACTTTCTTGCCATTTAGAAAATATTTCTTATTTGTTCTAGTCCTTACGCATTACAAATCGTCTATGCATGATATTTCTATTCCTCTCATATAAAAATCATTTAATCTATGGAACAAAAGCTATGACAAATTTATTTTTGAATCTGTCAGTCATTTGTTTACGTTAAGCGAGTCGTGTTACGCGTTATATAAACATTGAAGTTTAAATTGTATTTGTGTTTTGTTTGTGATTGTGAGTGGTGTTATGTGAAGTCTAATAAGTGTTCATTGTTATTGTGTTACAACAATGTAATAAAACATTCGTAAGTGGTTTATTTTTCATAACTCGGAAGAGCTATTTTTTTGCAAGGTATGATTTTTGCAAGGTAAAGTTCATATTTTTTTCTTTATTATCAAGAATCTTATTAGATTTATACAAAATTCCATTTAGAATGGGAGATAATCGGCTTATAAGAATCTTATTGGACTTATACTAAATTCCAATTAGATTTAAAGAAAATCTGCTTTTTCAAACATTGGTCAGTTTAAAACCCCTGTCTGGCAAAACGCCTAAAATTGGTTGGCCAGATGTGCAATTTTCCGCCATTTTGTCTTGCCAGACGAGTGGTTTTAATGACATAACATTGCATTATTATATGTAGGTGGACTAGGTCTATTGAAGCATGAGTAACTTTTTTTTTATTTACATTAATATTCTATAAATTATTCAAGATATAAAAATGCACTAATCCGGTTTTGTTTGAAAAAGGTGGACTTATCCGGTTATGATTGGAAATATGTGACAAGTCCGGTTTTGATAATATCGGACAAATCCGGTTTTGTCTAAAAGAGGAAATAAAAACAAAAATAAAATAAAACTGAAATGTTTATTGTATTTTATTTTTAAAAAAATCAGATAACAACTTCGGTAATATCAGGTTCCAGACATTCACAATCGTCACCTGATTCACGATCGTCATCAGTCTCAATGGTGTCTGTACTAGACACAGTCGCAGTCTGAAGTATGTCTTTATACCATTCTAAATCGGGATATTGGACCCAGTCATCGCCAAACTGCGTTACCAAAATACGCTCAACATCTTTCTTCTTTTGGAGTTTAATTTCGTTTGCTAAAGGCATTCGTTGAAGTAGTGTTGGATGGTTTAGTCCCTGCTTAAGAAGGTTTGTATAAGATACAGAATCTTCGTCATTATTATAGTTATTTAAACTTTTAACACCGCAGCTAAAGTGCGTAAGTGACGCCGTTGTGCCTCTACCACGACCACGTCTAGAACCACGACCACGACTTCGAGTTTGAGTACCTTCTGAGACCATAATCTGGTTTGCTACTTGTTTTTGTATTATAACCCTTTTGGTATAACGAATATTGTCCAGTTTTTCGTAAATCTTTCTCAACCCTGCCAAAGACCCTATCTGCAGGCAAATAACTATGCCCTCGTACTGGAAAAGTCACAATAATTTTATTGACATTAGAAGGAGCATGATTTTTGAGCCAAAAGATTAATGTATGTATCACGTGGAAATTTTTATTTTGTCCTCCGCATCCATCTGCGAAAAGACGTAACACTTCTATCTCATTTAAGTCAAGAGTGAGCAAGTGACTCATTAACGCCGATGCAATTTCTGTAGATCCCCTTTTTGCCATATTTTCCGTCCACACGTAAAATTATGGATGTTGCGTCCCAATATCTGTAATACAAAATGCGTAAAAGCTGATTTGCCTCAGATAGAAGCTTTCTTGTATAGGGGTCTTTGGCAGAGGTTGTACTTGCTGCATATCAAAACATAGGGTCAGGGAATTTTCTGGGTTTTGATTCATATGGCTAGTAAATGCCTTTGCTCTGATCCTATGGAATGTATATTCTGCTTTTATAGCACTAATTTGTTCAGCATTCTTTTCTATTTTCAACTTGTTTTT
Source organism: Schrankia costaestrigalis (assembly GCA_905475405.1). NCBI lineage: Eukaryota > Metazoa > Arthropoda > Insecta > Lepidoptera > Erebidae > Schrankia > Schrankia costaestrigalis. The sequence continues at coordinate 20,667,564 of FR997831.1, read as the reverse complement.
GTATAATAAGCAGGTGCTGCAAATGTCTGACGCAGGAGATGAAAACCCTATGTTAAAATCTTTTTCGAATACCCGCCGAAACATTGACTCACTTACTTTGAGATTTTTATCACTTACTGATGTATTATAACCTTTCCATAACGTTGTAATATTTAATTCTTACGACAAGTAGAGTCTTTTCGACTTTTGTCTGTTGTAATGAGACTCTTTGGCAGGCAATGCGGCAATAAAGTTGTGAACACTTTCTTTTTTGGTCACCGATTTGTCACTCTTTCTATCTCCCCCTCTTCCTTCACGAGGAATCTTACTATCGAATAATGTCTTTGCGAGGAAATTAACCGTATGCTTACCTAATCCAAGTGCCGATAAAAAAAACTTCTTACATACAGGTACAACATGTTTAGAATCACGAAGTAGGTAGTAGGTAACAGAAAATTTATTTGATCCTGGTCTGGTTGTGTTTTGTCTTTCTCTCTTTCTTTTGATAGGATAAGGTGCAATAAAGCGTGATAAGTACGTATCTTGTGCAATTTTACCAACATTTGCGTACAAATATCTCCGGTTACTTATTATTTCGTTTAGTGTAAACGTTTTACACTTAAAGGCGCGGCATGCATGGTCACACGGCGATTGAAAATCCAAAACAAAACAAAATAGGATTGATTTCTGTCAAGAGCCATGATACCTCTAAATGTACTAGCAGCAACATAATGTGGATCTCTAGGAGCCATGGCAGATTCATATTTATCCATTCTGTGAAGTACTGCTACAGCGACATGATCCTGCAAGTTTTCACCGACAGGCAAATCGGATTTAACGTTTATTCCTTTGCTTTCCAGATGATCTTTAGGACCGATGCCTGATAACATAAGAAGCTTAGGTGAGTTAAATGTACCAGCTGAAACAATAACTTCTTTCTTAGCATTAATTACTATTACTTCACCATTATTTGAAAGGGCTTTAACACCAGTAGCTTTTCCATCCTCAATAATGATTTCAGTAACTGTAGTTCCTTTTAAAACATGAAGATTAGGACGTTCTTTGATTGGTGTTAAGTAAGCTGTAGCACTACTTTGTCTGTGTCTATCTGCTACGGTTATCAAATATTTGGAGTAACCTAAGGGGGTTTCAGGATTATGATCAAGGACCGTTTTGAACCCAGTTTCTTCATAAGCAGCCAAAAACATAGACAAGTCACTAGAATTTTCAACTGTTACACCAAGATATCCGTCAGTACCGTGATATTTTTTGTATGGAGAATTTAGTATTTCTGGTACTTGACACTTTTCACTTTTAATATAATATGGGAGAACATTATTCCATATCCAACTGCTGTCGTTAGCTAATTTGGCCCAAGAATCAAAATCAATTGGATAACCCTTAACGTACGCCATGTAGTTTAAGGAGCTCGTTCCACCTAACATTTTGCCAGGACTCATTTCAAAGAAAGGTGTATGATGGCATTGTTCGGAGATTAAACTTACTTCTGACGTGTAGTTCCAGTCATAACGTGATCTTTTTAAAAAAGGAATAGGGGAAGGAAGCTGAAAGCATAAAAATAAGTACATAAGTATTAATACTACTTACCGATTTCAAAAGTAATAAGGTATATATATTTAATACTTATGTAAGCTGTTTTATAAAAACTAAGCCTTTACAGCCATTTTCTTTTTCGAATTTGATTATAAGTCATGTTTAACAACACTCTGCACAATGCCAGGCAGTGTTTTTATTTCTACGCTGATGGAAAGCGCAACTTTAATATGTATTCATGGTTTTTATAAGGCTTGATTATAGTAAAGTTGAACTTACATTACCCTGAAGAGATATGATTTTGTGTCTTGGTTGCGTGATGGACGCCTCCGATAAAGGGAATTATTTCTAAGACCCACAGTTGTGGGTTCTAAACATGTTCGTTGTTTACGTCTAATATAGTCATCTTCCCGCAGTACAAAGCATTGTGCCTAGTGCGAAAATAAATCTCTTTTAAATTTAAATTATGTTACACTTACTATTTACTGATGCTTGTTTAGGCCACAAATAAGCTGTGAAATCTAGCATTCCAATAATATTAAATGCAGACTGGAACAATTGCATAGTAGAAAATGCAACTACCGATTTCATTATTGCTCTGAAAAATTAACATTGAAATTAAAAATTTTAGCATCTGTTTTTAGTAACAATTCTAAGCTTCTCCTTAACTTAGCAACTCACATAGCTAAACTCCAGATTCAACACCAATATATCAAGAACCTCTTAAAATTTCCTTGTTAAATAGGCCAACTAACGGATTTGGCTATACATGAATATAAATCCGTTCTGTTTTTTCTTGTGAAGAGATTAAAGGAGATTATAAGTTAGGTACTAATGTACATTCAAAATTGTATAGATAAGGTTTAATGGTAAACATTAAATGAATTTGAATTTGTTTATTAAGGAAAAGCCGTCGTTGCAAGCAATACTTGCAAAGCAAATATTCCAATATTTCACAAGGTTAGACTTAAGACCGAAGTCTCCAGTAAGAAGGGAGTTACCTTTTTGAACTTGATAATTATTATCCGTAGTTACTTTTTTATCAATTTTATTTGTTGCCTGTCACAACTGCGACTGAAGCAACTCTTGTGTTTTGCATTTATTTAAAACCTTACTTACAAACTACTCAAAGAGTTGTGCAAAAAATCTGCATTTTTATCGAATTAACTAACTTTTGACTTATTTATATAAACGTACATAACGTAAAATATTATTATACTTACATTTATTTGTTATTACCAAAGATTTATAAATAAACTGTTATTCAAGAAATGGTGTGGCAACGTGTTATGAATTTGTTTAACTGTCCATGACTAAAAGTGTTGGAAAATTAATATACTTATATAAGTATTTGAAATGTAGACTTGCATTAATTATGTTCTACTTATTTCATTTTAATATGTTTTTTTTTTATAAATGGCGATTCTAAGATTACGCCAATGACTAGTAAAGATAGTACTTTTAGTAGACGAGCAAGGTAATAAAAATTGTTGTTATACATAAAAACGTGTTATTCTGTGCTGTAATAATAGTAAGGTATATAATAATAGTTTTCTTAAACGTCTAATTTTAATACTGTCAAAACTTTTATTTGTTTTGTTACAATGCTTCCAAGGCCCTAGCAAAGAAGAAGCGGCGCGCAACAAAAAAATAATAGTTATATTATATTTATAAGTAGATTAAATATGCTTATAGTCTAATTATTAGTACGTGTTTTGCCTGCTTTAAGCAGTTTTTTGTTTTGAGGAAAGGCATTTGCTCGACTTGTAGTGTAATGGCACTAAATTTATGGGAGTCAGTTAGAATATTCTTTTGATTATGGAAAGTATGTGACAGACAGATAGGATAGGCACTAGAAAAGTAACATTATCTAAATACGGCTAGTAAACATGATACAAACGGTCCTATTTGCTGTTAGCCAGCCCACCCTGCTATCCAAAATGAGGACTTTAGAAAAGCTATGAGTGATGCCCACAGAAATACTTAAAAGGAGTGATCTTACCTCTTAAAGAAATCACTACATTTACACTCTTTTTAACTTAAAATTAGTTCAAAAACGAAGACTCTTATACACTATAATTGTTGATATGTTTGGACCTTTGGCTATTTTACTCAAAAAAAACTATGAGCAATTTGAGATAGAGGCAGTTTTTATTGGGGTTTTGGTCATATGTCTTACTGAGATTTAACAATGATAATAATATAATTAAGGTTCTTAAGTTAGGATGTGAAGTACTAATTAAAAAGGATGTTGTACCACCTACAAGGTATTTGAAAGATGCACTTTATTTTGTTAATTGGTGAAGGATTGAGCTAACATTTGTTAGGTATTATTAAATATACTTAATTTTATTTTTTTATTATTAAATTTTTACATAATTATCAATTCTTATAATAAAAATGGAAATGATAATGCTGTGCTACAAAAAAATTGTATGACGTCACGACTCAGCTGTCAAAAAATGTTTTCCCGCCAAAATTTAATGACGAAATAATCAAAATTTATTTTTATTTATTTATTTACTTCAAATCATACAACCATCATTACAGGCAAACCTAATGCAATGGCGTAGAGATATTAACAATTTATGTATGCTATTAAACTTAATCTTAACTTAATCTAGGTATAAAATATAAAAAAAATAATCACATAATATGAAATATAACACCCTTGTGAATTCACTCATATTCAATAATATGATAGAATTAAAGATTTAGGGTTTCTGAATTTTTCCTTTACATGTACTATAAAGACCTTGCTTCATGCCAAATTTCAAGTTTGTAGGTAGACTGGAAGTACCCTGTAGGTTTTTGTACCCTTGCTCGTCGAAAAGGAGACGGTTTTTTTTAGGTTCGGCGAATAGGCCCTCCACAAATTGTGTGCATTTAGGAATGAAATGCATATCGATTTATTCCTTATAATCTCTAGACAGACAGTCTGCACATATCAAAACTCCTCCTAAAGGGAATATACTGAAATAGGACAATCAAAACATGACTCTAGTGATAACCTAAAATCTGACAACAGCGATTGTCTAATGAATATATAATACATATATACGAATGTACGGTACTCAATGTGTTATAAGTTGGTTTATGAAGAGAGAAACAAAACACTATATATATGACACAAGAAATATTTATTATTGTTCACAATTATAATTTACACAGTCATCTCTTAGACGCAGATGGCTCAAGCTCACCTAAAAGCAGAGTCCAACATAAAAACCACACTTAACACATCACATGTGCACAGCAGCCAACAGTGACTGTGCCTCTCTGCTCGTAAGCAATTACACCTAAAAATGCTTGTTTTGGAACGTTCTTAGGTTTATTTTAATGGTTTACAAATTATCATACTTTAAAAATCATCGTAGAACGAAACGTAAATAACAGCCCTTAACAGATACTCTGTAGTACAGTTTCAATCAGTTTGACACTGACAGACAACATTGTTATTGTTTCAGATTTTATTAGATAACTAAAGAAGCTGCTCTTGCTGGATACTGTATCCAGCAAGAGCAGCTTCTTAATTAAAGCGTTAAGTGTGGTTTTTATGTTGGACTCTGCTTTTAGGTGAGCTTGAGCCATCTGCGTCTAAGAGATGACTGTGTAAATTATAATTGTGAACAATAATAAATATTTCTTGTGTCATATATATAGTGTTTTGTTTCTCTCTTCATAAACCAACTTATAACACATTGAGTACCGTACATTCGTATATATGTATTATATATTCATTAGACAATCGCTGTTGTCAGATTTTAGGTTATCACTAGAGTCATGTTTTGATTGTCCTATTTCAGTATATTCCCTTTAGGAGGAGTTTTGATATGTGCAGACTGTCTGTCTAGAGATTATAAGGAATAAATCGATATGCATTTCATTCCTAAATGCACACAATTTGTGGAGGGCCTATTCGCCGAACCTAAAAAAAACCGTCTCCTTTTCGACGAGCAAGGGTACAAAAACCTACAGGGTACTTCCAGTCTACCTACAAACTTGAAATTTGGCATGAAGCAAGGTCTTTATAGTACATGTAAAAGAAAAATTCAGAAACCCTAAATCTTTAATTCTATCATATTATTGAATATGAGTGAATTCACAAGGGTGTTATATTTCATATTATGTGATTATTTTTTTTATATTTTATACCTAGATTAAGTTAAGATTAAGTTTAATAGCATACATAAATTGTTAATATCTCTACGCCATTGCATTAGGTTTGCCTGTAATGATGGTTGTATGATTTGAAGTAAATAAATAAATAAAAATAAATTTTGATTATTTCGTCATAATATGTAGTACAGTTTCAATCAGTTTGACACTGACAGACAACATTGTTATTGTTTCAGATTTTATTAGATAACTAAAGAAGCTGCTCTTGCTGGATACTGTTATCCAGCAAGAGCAGCTTCTTTAGTGTGTATTATGCACTCTATCTAAAGATGCCATTTTTATAAAATATAAAAGTACAGAAAAATCATGCATTTATCTAATAAAATCTGAAACAATAACAATGTTGTCTGTCAGTGTCAAACTGATTGAAACTGTACTACAGAGTATCTGTTAAGGGCTGTTATTTACGTTTCGTTCTACGATGATTTTTAAAGTATGATAATTTGTAAACCATTAAAATAAACCTAAGAACGTTCCAAAACAAGCATTTTTAGGTGTAATCCTTTTTAACTATTATTTAATTATTACCTTTACATTTATGTATAATATTTGCTTGGTTAACTATCTCAAGATGATCTGATTTAAATTCACCATCAGTTTTAATTAGTTTAGGATCTTCGAGTCTTTGACTTTTTTTAAAGTAGGGTAATACGTTTTCCCAGTTCCAGATGGGGTCATTGACTACTTTTGCCCAATTATTATAATCATGCTTACTACCATGGGTGTACTGCAAGAAAGTGACAGTACTGGATCCTCCTAGAGCTCTCCCTAATCCTAAATCATCATTTGTTTTGATATGTGTTTCATCAGATTTTCCTCTATCTTGTATCGTAAAGTTCCATGATCCTTCAGTGCTTTTAGAGAATATGCTTAATCCACCCATCTAAAACAAGCATTAAGTAATTTAAATATTATAATAAGCGTAATTCTTTATTTGCATAAAATTAGCGACGATAAACTTGTTATATTTCCTTTTTTTGTAATTATGCGTTAAAATATCACCAAAATTCACCTAACTGATACAATAATTTCTTGTTGAAGAAGAATAATTTGCGCAATCTAATTATTAAAAAATAAACTATTGTTTAGCGCGCTCTACAGGGATCAGCTAACTATTTTCCTGTACTTGTGGAAAAGGTATATCAATACCATTCTAGGAATTACACAACGAGACAATTAAAAAAGTGCAACATTTTATCAATATCGACCTCGGTGGCGCGACGGGTAGCGCAAGCGGCTGCCGTGCAAGAGGTTGTGGGTTCGATCCCCACGCAGGACAATAATTTGTGAGATCCACAAATTATTGTTCTGGTCTGGGAGTTCTTTGTGTCCGTTAATTGATGTTTGTTAAAGGTCCCCGCGATACAGGGCATGATCCCTAGTGCGGGAGTTGTCTACTAAAAAAAAAAAAAAAAAAGTTGTCTTTACTAAATAATATTAAAAAAAACGTTTACAAAATCAGTAAATTCTTTTAGTTGAGTTTTGTGATTTTAGAATTTATTTATTTCTTTGATAATATTTAAAAAATAATGTTTTTATTAAAACATGTCTAATTCAATTTGTATGTCGTTTTTATTTTTCAAGGTTAGGTTTTTAGTTTCCTCTATAATACATATTTATGTTATTTAATATTTATTTTATTTTGCCTTATTAAAGTTTTTAACATTGTATTATGATCTAATCAAATAGGCTGTAGACCACATATTAAGGCTGACAGGAGCTATCTTAAATTCCAGTTCACAAGTAAAGTGCAAAAGTAAGCTGCACCATAATAATATTTCAGACTCCAGATCCCATGTTTTTTTTGTGATTGATGGTACATAATATTAAACTGATTTTCATTTCATATTCATCAAATTTTCTAAAAGTGTCAGCACAATCCCTAATTAGCATTCGGCTAGACCTAATTAAAACATATAAAGTCGATACTGTTAAAATACTTACAGTAGTTTCAAGGCGAGGATCACCTCCAGCTTCTATAAGAAGTACTGTTGTTTTGTTATCTTCTACAAGTCTACTTGCTATCACACATCCTGCTGTTCCTCCTCCAACTATTATGTAGTCAAAAGTGTTCCCATCTGTAAGAAAGAATATTTATATTATGATACTTAGAGATAATATTTTTTTAAGATAACATTTATTAAAAAATCGACGAAGTTGACGAAACTTGTAATGAAGTTAAAATAACAAATACATAAGACATTTACGCTGATGACAATCACTTGAGGTTCATGCAAGCTTTATTGCTGGCTGACACGTAACGTGACCGCTACGCATCGGCATCTACAATAAATATAGATATTGAAGTTCCTGTTTCAAATTTTTCACCAACTACAAAAAAGGAAGAATTCGCAGTTTCAGAGAAGTTCTCAATTGTTTGTTACCGCAAAAGGTTGTTATTTCTGAGAATCATTCATATGAATGAAATTTTGGAAACATGTGTTCAAGTCGGTGTCAACGCTTTGCTTAAAGACCACATTCTAAAACAATACTTTTTAATCTTAACTACATATTAAACACAAATTAGTTACCAAATACACAGGTCTGTTCTGGATAACTATGTGATGTGAGTTGTAAACTCGAGAGGACCTGAAGAGCTGTTTGAATAAATGAAACTACCTTCTTCGTACTTTCTACATCGACTAACATTATAGCGCCGTGTATTCTGAAATACAAAATTTTACGTTAAATTAATAAATCTTATTATTCCTTATGTATCATTATTAATTCTTTCCTATTCATCAAAAAGGACGTAACTTAGAAGAATTTGATAAGAAACCTATTTTTCTGAACCCAACTGTATTTTCACAGCTAAGCACATACACTTATACCATGTATTAATTATTATTTAAATATTACAACAAATCTCCGTGTGGTTAAAGAGTAAGAATACAATATGTCACCACCCTATATCATCCCATGGGTGTCGTAAAAACCGACTAAAGGACTATCCGTGAATATTATACTTACGAAGTAAAAAGAAGGAAAACTTGAAAATAAACCTTATACCAATGCGTCTGGCCAGCGTGGTATTAGTAGGCCAAGTATCCCTCCGTCACGGGAGAAGGCCCGTCCCTGCAGTGGAACATGAATGATTGCAATAAAGATGCAGAGCAAGCGGCTCACCTAATGTTAAGAGGTAATGCTGCTCATTAATGTCAGTAATGCCAGCATAGCTAAACAAGCAAGGACACAAGCTGTTATAAATACCATAGCTACAGTAATATTTCACCTCAAACACAGTAACGTATTATACAGAATATTGCTTGGAGTTAGAAAAAGGGCGGCCACAGCGGTGTTACTAAACTAGACGGCCTCTTGCTGAATAGAGACGGACCACTCTTTGAATAGTGATATTCCGAAGCGAAGTGAAATTTCATGAGTGTCCAATATATGCAGAAAATGTATTGAAAAACAAGTAGTTTCTTAAAATGACAGAATTAGTACTTACATTACAATTACATAGAATACTTTAATGTTTTTCTCAAGTAACAATTTATTAAAATGTAATTTGAAAACTCCTACCTTTTGACGATCCAATAATGTGAAGTTATAAGTATGTTGTGTATTTTTATTGCAAACATTACCATTTTATGAGACCTAAAACCGGATTCTAAATTTTTTAGTTATTGAGATATCGCACTAGAAATTTATGTTTTGCGCACATTTGTCGCAACATACGCAAGTCAAACTATTATAGCTTTGACTTGAATTATGTTAAGGCTTTTGAAAAGTGTAATCTAATAACTGTATTATAGGAAATGTATGATAATAATGTCCTTTACGTATATTAATGGCTTCATTGTTTAATTCTAAAAAGAAAGGAGAAAAAGGACTACATTTATACTTTAAGATTGTACCCCAGGTAATGGGCAAAAAGGGTTTATTTGGAGCTTTAAAAACCAAATTCTATTTTTAAAATATTGAATTTTACGATCTTGATTACGATAAATGCTAGCAAATAGTCCTAAAGTTAAGTATAATTTTAACTATCAAAGTCTTTTTTTTCGATAAATAGTAAGTAGTTAAAACAAGTTGTTAATTTACGACTTAAATACTTACGTCATAATAAATAAGATGTTTTTTTTTGTTTTATGTAATTGCTCCACTTACCCGAGGCTAGTTTTTCTAGCTAGGATAGTAAGCTAGCAAGCTATTACTTTTGACTTTGTGAAGACTAAATAAGCTAATGATCAAGTAAGCTGTTTACCAAGTCTGGGTTGTTTGCAACAAGGAGTTATACTAGTTCTAGAGACTAATTTCTATTGAGCCTACCTCAATGTTTGTCTGGTTAGCGACCAGACTATGTATACTATGTCAGTACTATCAAGCAAAAATCGTGTATTACCGTGGTTTAGATTGCCCACATGTAGTCAACCTTGCTAAATTATGGTGACCGTATGCAGTAGGGCAACTATGCTACGACTACCCTCCACTTAACCCATGGTTTGGCATTAAGCTGCGAATAATATTACCATAATGCACCAGAAAAAGACTCGATAATATTGAAATCTGGCCGTTTATAGGAGGCTGATAAATATTTAGTAATAAATTTTTTTTTTTCATATTTTAGTCCCATTAACGTGGCGTCAGGTTCGTCGTCAGTAAATTCCTTGTAAGCAGCGTTGTTTATATTGATATATGTCTATTTAAGAGTAACTTATACTCAGACTGCCACGTGACTAAATAAGTATTCCGTATTAGTTAATTAGTATTTTATTTACATTATCATCATCTCACCGCCAAGAGTAGACGTGTTTCGGGCTTTACATCTATCTTCATCTCACCGCCAAGAGTAGACGTGTTTCGGGCTCATAAATTAATCTACAGACAGTGCCACTCAAAATTAATCCTTAAAAACTAACGCATAAAAGTGTAATCAGAGTGATTGAATTCATAGCAGTTGCATCCTTTGGCGTTTGTGTTATTATATTTTAACCGCCGCAGTGGAAGCAAGACAGCAACAGTCAGGGGAAGTCAACCTTCGGTATGAACTCCAATTGTAAAAAATGTAATGACAAAGTGCAGGATGGAGCGTACTGCTCCAAATGCCAGTTTATCTACCATTACTATTGCGTAGCTTTGTCCGAAGTAGGATGGAGAAGATTGGGCACAGAAAGACAAACAACGTGGTTGTGCCCCGAATGTAAGCACAAGGGGCTCGCGTCTCCTAGAGTACCAAGTGATGACACCAAGATCGACCCGACAACGCTGCAAAAAATAGAAGTCATGCTTGCCTCCCTATCCGATTTACCTAATCTAGTGGAAAAACTACGGGGCGAAGTCGCGGAACTAAGTGCAAAACTTGACAGTCAAAAAATTGAAGAGTTCAATACTAGGCTAGAGGACATTGAGACAAGATTATGCACCGTGGATATTTTGAAAACCGAGCAAGATAAGCTGAATAATAAAATTAAAACATGCGAGGGAAAATTCTCAAAGATAGAAAAGGAAATCAAGCTTCAAAACGATATACTCACAGACTTACGTAAGAAATCTAAAATCATGGAAATGGAATACAATAAATCTCAACAACAGAATCGTTTCCTTAATATTGAATTAGTAGGTGTGCCAGAAAAGACTAACGAAAACCTGCCACAGATACTTCTCCAGGTGGCAACATTTGTTAATGCGGATATAGGGGCCGATGACATCGAGTTTATAACACGAGTACAACCTCACCGTTCAAACCCTGGGCGCCCTAGAAGAATTATAGCAAAACTAAAAAATAGAAGAGCTAAAGATAATTTAATTGCTAAATTTAGAATAGCAAACAAAGAAAAAGGTATTACTTCCAGGGATCTTGGTTATCAGGAAAACTCAAGTAAGATCTTTATTAATGAACACTTGACAATAGCAAACAAACTACTACTCAATAATTGCCGTCAGCGTGCCCAAGAACTAAACATAAAATTTATATGGGTAAAAAACTGCTCAATTTTTATGCGGCGAAACGAAAAATCACCGGCCATAATAATAAACACCGAAGAAGATATACAAAAACTTTTATCCCAAGATTAATATATTTGTTTGTCTTAATTATTACACTTATAATATCCTATTTCACAACTCATCTATTTTCACGTACTCACAAAAATACACTCACACATACAATAAACATACTGATCAGTTTCACCCATAAATTTCCCATAAGGCATCTCAGTTGTAAATACAACTTATATAAAGTGTTGATAACTCCTGGCCAACTAATATTCATTATAATTATTCGTGTAGTTTTGTTTGAACCGCGGGTAGTTTTGATAAGTTTTTATTTTCACCCTCCTTAACTTGACAAAAAATACATAGGTTAATTTACGAATATCACAAAGCTTATAAATGACTACACGTAGTTTATCGATATTTTACCAAAACGCGCGCGGGCTCAGGACAAAATTAACACAATTCTATCGGAATATTGAGATGTGCGAGTTTGACATTATAGTGATTACCGAAAGTTGGTTGTGCGACGGTATTTTGGACACAGAATTGTGCGACGGTCGTTTTAATGTGTTTAGGTGCGATCGCCCGGAACCACGTAAGGGTGGCGGAGTGTTATTGTGTGTGAAACGGGATTTATCTGCTGTGACCCGTACTGACATCTCCGTGGATGGCGTGGAATCGGTATGGACTACGATAAGGAGTGTTTCTGCCACAGCTGCGTCGGTTAGTAGTCTTCATCTAGCCTCTGTTTACATACCTCCCAACAGTAATTCACATGAAATGCTATGCAATTTTAGGAACACTTTAGAGTCCTTTTACGCTTCCTGCCCTCATGATTCTTTTTTAATAATAGGAGACTTTAATCTACCGCTTGTAAAATGGACAAAATACGGGCATGTCATTAAAAATACCTCGAATACGAATTTGTGCTTAGCGACAAACGAGTTTCTTAATTGTCTAGACTTTTTAGGTATGACTCAATACAATCTAATACCTAATCACTGTGGAAACGTATTGGATCTAGTTATATCTAATATCTCATTAGAATGTAAACAAAGCGAGTTTTCACTCGTAGATATTGACCGTTATCATATTCCGCTTGAAATAAGTATTAATAGTTTCACATACAAGACAATTACGTCTCGATCACGGTTAATAAAACGATTTTTTAAAGCCGATTATTTTCAAATAAATAAGGAGTTATGTGAGGTAGATTGGAATGACTGTTTGAATTCAAAGCGGTCCGTTGATGAGATGGTGGACTGTATGTATTTAAAATTAGACTCGGTTGTTGATAAATATGTGCCTTCTGTAAGGGTTAATGGCAGGTTTAGATATCCTAAATGGTATTCTTCTTCGTTAATTAATGCTATTAAAGAAAAATCTAAAGTACACAATAAATGGAAAAGGTATAAAAATCCTCGCGATTACGCCGAATTTTCTTTACTAAGAAAATGAATTAAATACCTTCAAAGCGACTGTTATGCAAAATATACTGCTAGATGTGAGAAAGAAATAAAAAACTCTCCTCGGGAATTTTGGACCTATATTAAAAATAAGCGTCAAGCGTCTGGTTTTCCAAGTCACATGGAATATAACGGTAGTACTCTTTCTAACTGCGAGGACATATGCAACGCGTTTAACCAATATTTCCATAGCGTCTTCCAACCAGCCCTCCCCACCGAGAATAATGTAATTTTCCCAGAGTCTCATCACACAAACATTGTTCACTCTATAACAGTAACTAATAAGATCCTAAAAAATATTTTCAGCAAACTGAACATCAAAAATGGCGCTGGCTCGGACGGTTTACCAGCGGTTTTTATTAAGAAGTGCGAGGTGAGTTTAACTAAACCTTTACAAATAATATTTCAAAGGTCTTTAAATGTTGGTGTTTTTCCAAGACGATGGAAGGATGCACAAATTGTCCCAATATATAAAAAAGGTACAAAAACAGATATATGCAATTATAGAGCCATTTCGTTACTTAATATATTTGGGAAAATGTTGGAAAAGGTTGTATATGATTACGTTTATAGCACCGCGCAGCACTGTATACCGACTTCGCAGCACGGCTTTGTAAAAAGCCGTACGGTGTGTACAAATCTACTAGAATTAAGTACTTATATAATGAAACATATGCCAAACGCTCAAATTGACGTTATATATACTGATTTTGAAAAAGCTTTTGATCGTGTTAATTATTCCATCCTGATTTCGAAGCTAAACGCTGTAGGAATAAAGGGGAATTTACTTCGTTGGCTAGATTCATACCTAAGAAATAGACGACAGGCAGTGGTAATAGGCGGATGCAGATCTGACCTTGTAAATGTCACTTCCGGTGTGCCCCAGGGTTCATTACTATCACCATTACTCTACAATATTTATTTACACGACCTCCCAGAGTGTTTTCAATACTCTCAACACCTCTTGTACGCCGATGATAAAAAAATCTATCTAAAAATCGAACGACCTACGGATTGTTTACTTCTCCAATCAGACTTAAACAGACTAACTGATTATTACGCTAGTAATAAGATACAAGTAAACATATCTAAATGCTCAGTAATAAGCTTTAGTAGAAAAAAAGAACCTATTACCTTTACTTACACTTTAGCAAATGAAGAAGTGCCGAGAAAGTCAGAAGTCAGAGATTTGGGAGTAATACTCGACAGTGGATTCACTTTTACTATTCACATAGAGGCAATAATCAGTAAAGCTTACAGGTCCCTCGGATTTGTCATACGAAATGGTAGCGCTTTTAGGGATCCGCAGTGTTGCAAGGTGTTATATTTTAGCTATGTGAGAGGCGTTTTGGAATTCGCTAGTGTAATATGGAGACCGTTTTTTAATATACACATAAATAATATAGAAAATATTCAAAAAAATTTATTAAACACTTAAACTACAAAACGCATCAAGCGCATGTTTAGTATGAGGAATCCTGTCGTAGTCACAGACTGAATACATTAGAAGAAAGACGTCAGATGGCGGATATGCTTCTCTTGTACGATATATTTAATAGCAAGCTTGATTGCATTTCTCTGCTGGGGGAAATTGGATTTAATGTGCCTTCCAGGCGAACCAGACACACTCCCTTATTGACCGTACCGACAGCTTTAACCAGGTATAAACAGATGTCACCTTTCGTTCGATTACCAGACATGTTTAATGACAAGTTTTCCTCGTTGGACCCTTTCAACACTCCTCGTAATTCTTACAAAACAAATATATTGGAAATACTCGACCAAATACGGTGAAACACGCATCAATTTCTTATCTCTTCCACAAACAGACATACACACATACACAAACACTTACAGACTACATATACACACATTATATTGTAAATATATTATTCCCAACATGCAATTAACATAATATTAATTAAAATTATAATTGCTTTATATAAAAATGTCTACTCTGTTTTTATAATTAATCTATAAGTGTGCTTCATAATTGGCGTATTGTTTTAATTTTATATTGTAAATTATTATTGTCAGCTGTGAAGAACCATTGTATAAATAAATAAATAAATAAATTATATTATTTAGTGACATCAATTTTGATAAACGTCATGCCATTATTAATTTAACTACAAAATTTATGGCTTATTAAATGCACGATTTGCGTCATACAAAGTACTTAAAATATAACAATGAAATAATGAGACTTTGTGGGGACTAGACTGTAAACACATTTATAGGCTTTTATACTTGTTTGTTTATAAAAGTAAGGTAGGTAATAGAACCACTACGCCTACACTAATTATTTTAATAGAAAGATAAAATTAATGTAAAAACAAAACACTGGATATTAACTAAAACAACAAGAACTTCTGATCATAAAGGTCAAGTGTGATCTTCTTTGCCATTATTATGGTTTAAATACTACGAGTCATCATAACAGCCCATTAATGTCCCACTTCAGAGACGGACCTCCTCCCGTGAAGGGGGGATACCTGGCTTACTAATACCACGCTGGCCAGACGGATTGGTATAGGGTTTAATTACAAGTTATCCTTCTTTTTATTACGTAAAGATAATATTTACTGATAGACCCTTAGTCGGTTTTAACGACACCCATGGGATGAGATGGGGTGGTGAGATATTATATTCTTACTCCGTCACCACACGGATTAAATACTACGAGTACTTTTTAGCACGAAGAACTGACAGCCGTTGGAGCAGAAAAGTTTTGTAATGGCAACCGCGTATCGGAAGACGCAGAGTGAGGAAACCCCTCACACGGTGGAGATATTTCAAGGAAGTCTATATCCAGGAGTGGACTTCCATTGACTGATAAACGAAGAATCACAAAATCTTTTCTGCTACTTGTTTTAGTAAGAAGAAAAAAAGAAAAAATATCTTTTTGGAAACAACAAAACAATATAAACAACGATTTTGCACTCAGGATTGTTGTTGGTTTGCCACAAAGACGACAAACCAACCCTAATTTTCAGTTTACATAAATATATTATGTTCTGATAGTAATGGTCACTTGTAGTGTATAGAATTTATTGACGTTTTAAATTCTTCAAAAGTATTTGGTCTCTTTGCTGCTACAAAATACTCGTGTCTAATAGCGACCGTAGACTGATTTCACTAAGGCTTTCGATAATGTTGACCATATATTTTTTATAGACTTTTTTATACCCTAAATATAAGAGTTCAAGGCTTTCTGTTGACTTTTTTATTCAGCGTTTAAAATCGTGTAGGTGTCAAAATATTTTGATTGTGTATATTTTTTCAGCGAGCTAGCAAGGAAGTGTCCAAGTTCCACGGAAGGCTAAAACAATACAACACGAGTACCTTATGTAATTGCACACAATAGCAATCCTCTAACACCAGTCGTACAATGGACTCGCGACAGCCATGAATTTACTAGTAAAGTTTTCTTGATACTTTTTGTTAGATTAAATCTCGGACATTTAGCTAATTTACCAAGACTTTGCAGGCACTGCAATTCACTCTATAAAAACGTTACAAACAATTTCAGTTTACCTCTATTTAAATTAAGTATATAGGTATATTATTAAAATAATTTTCATTTACTTATTTATTCATTGAAAGATTTCAGAGGCATTTCGTTTTCTAATCCATTCGATTCTTTTTTTGTTTGCTGTCTTGCCACTTCAATGTGCTTAGGCGCTTTTGTCGATACGTCACTGTCTTTGCTTATTATAATTTATATTACAGGTATGCAAAAATAAGGGCGAGTATCCAGAGATATTAATAGGCTATCTGCCGTTTAAAAAAAAAGGGTGAGGAGAGATTATGTACTTACCTAAAATGAAAATAAAAAAAATAATTATTTCGAAACTTTTATTTAAAACAAAGACCAGTCTTAGGAAGGAATTATTAGGTAGACACCAAAAAGACATAATCTTAAAAATCGCAAAAGTAATTATTTTTGAAAAATTTAATTATATTAATATTTTTTCACATTTCTCTAAAAAAATATATCTGTAGACTTATTTTGCATTTTTCAAAACCCGTATTTTTTTGTATGAATTTATAATGTAATTACGTTTGCAGTAAGCTGCAAGGTTCCGTAGATTTTGTTTAAAATGATTTAAGATATTAAAATCTCTAGCGAGATGTTAATAAATGATTAACTCATATTTTTTTATATATGTCCAGCTAAGGGCATAAAGATGATGAGAGAGTGTCTGTCAAACACAGTTTTACAATCATTACCCTTAGTGTATTTGGCTCATTCCCTTAATAAAAATTTAACTTGATAGAATATAAGGCTATTAATCGCCATTATAGGATATAGTAACAAAATAAAGTTTGCGCAAACAGTAAGTTTCTTCTCCGTGTGGTGACGGAGTAAGAATACAATATGTCACCACCCCATCTCATCCCATGGGTGTCGTAAAAACCGACTAAGGAACTATCCGTGATCTTTACGAAATAAAAAGAAGGAAAACTTGAAATCAAACCCTATACCAATCCGTCTGGCAAGCGTGGTATAGCGTGGCCAAGTATCCCTCCGCCACTGGAGGAGGCCCATACCTGCAGTGGGACATAAATGGGCTGTTATGATGAAACAGTAAGTGCGAACTATAACTACAATGTAGAAATAAAACGTAGGAGAAACACAAATGATTAAAGAAATAATAAAGGAAGAAATAAATCTGAAAAAGCAAATTATATTACTATCACTAACAAAATACTCTTTTCACATTATTATAATCTAATAACATTATATTAATAAATAAACCATAATGGTTGTAATTATTTTCTATTTTATTTAAATTTATAGATAAAAGATAAAAAAAATTGCACATAATATTTATAGTAGCCTCTGTAAAAAAAAATCTGTAATTTTAATTGGCTAATTATATTTTGTATATAATTATATTTTAACGCCTACTTTTTAATTAAGTCTTTTTATTTTTGTTTTTTTTTTTAATTTTTTTTTAGTAGAAATATATACGTTTAATACATTTTAAAGAAATTTAGAAATAGAAATAGAAATAGAAATAGAAAATCATTTATTGCGAATATAGGTAGGTCAGTTTGATGTTTACATACATCTGTTAAGAAACAAATATTTTGTTCAGCTATATTCTACCAAATAGTTAGCATGCAATATTTATTACACATTGAACTTAAACTATAAACAGTTAGGTATTAATAATCAATTAGTTACAAAATAACAATCAATCGTTCGAATCATTACTTTCACCACAATATAATATCAATGAAATAATTTTACATTTTTAGAATAAAATAATAATCAAACAATAATCAATAATTAAAATAATATAATAATTATTATTAAAACAAACAAAATGAACAATACCACTGTAATAATACCTAACTACCAAACAAAGTACAATTTTGCAATGACTTATTTGTATTTATCATCAAGATACTCTTTGACACTGTAGTATGCCTTGCTGATTAAAAAATTTTTCAAATTATATTTGAGCGTCTCCATGCTGGGGCAGTTTAATATTTCAACTGGTAAATGGTTATATATACGTGGAGCCATGCAAAATATGCTATTATTGAACTGCGCCGTTTTATTTGAAGGAAAACGAATTTTATAATTGGTTCGTTTACTTTTTAAATGCTCAAACATGGAGATATGTGAGATTACAAAATGTAGCTACCTCATAAATATAAATACATGGAAGAGTTAGTAGTTTCAGATTAACAAATAATGGTTGACAAGATTCAGTTGATTTAATGTTACAAATTGCCATGACACATCTCTTCTGAGCTCTAAATACTGCCTCCTTGTCTACAGAGTTACCCCAAAAGATTACGCCGTACCTTAAGACTGAGTCTACGTACCCAGGGTATGCGGTGACCACAGCAGACCGATGCACAGTTTTTCTGAGCATAGATAGCGCATAAGAAAATTGGCTCAGCTTATTACATACAATTTCTACATGCAATTTCCAATTTAAGCTCGAGTCTAAATTTAAACCTAAAAATTTTGTATTATCTAATTAACATTATGTCCATTAAAATTTATGTCAAGATCTAATAAATTATTTTTCCTATTTCTAAATGTCATGAGATTAGTTTTGTCTAAATTAATTAATAAATTGTTATAAGATAACTATTGAACTATTGTGTCAAGTGTCTGATTAATATCTGAAACTACTTGATTCCTACATGTGCTCGTGAACATCACTGTACTATCATCCGCAAATAATACCATATCATGGGAAATAAAATTAGGCAAGTCATTAATGTAAACGATGAACAACAATGGACCGAGTATGCTACCCTGAGGAACTCCCTGTGTTACTTCAAGATAGGAAGATGAGTGCACTATCTCTGTATGCGTTTCTGAACATATCCGAGTGATTCGTGTGCATTGTTGTCGGTTTTCAAGATACTATTTTAATAGATTTAAGATGTTGCCTCTAATTCCGTAGGATTCCAATTTATCCAACAAGATATTATGATTTACATAATCAAAAGCCTTTTTTAAATCCATATACAGTGCAGTGACTAAGTTTTTATTATCTAGTCCAGTCATTATAGTATTCAGGAAATTGAAAACAGCCAAATTTATACTTTTATGCTTTCTGAAGCCAAATATTTTAGCGAATATAGGTATAAGAGCAATAGATCTATATTTAGTTACGCTCGCTTTGTCATTCTTTTTGTACAGGGGCTTTATTACAGTTATTTTTAATTTATTTGAGAAAATACCGAAGAAAATACTTATTTTAATTATGTAGCATAAAACAGGTGAAATTATATTTGATACATTTTTTACAATATTTGTACAGACGTCATCATTACCTGTGCTTTTTGTATTTTTTAAAGAGTGTATTATTTTATTAATTTCAAAAGGAGTAGTGGGATTCATGAATATAGAATTACAATTTATTTTTTCATTTGACAATTTAAACTTAACATTATTAGCTACGTGATGAGAATTAGTTCCACTTATAAAGTAGTTGTTAAACACGTCTGCAATTTTTACAGGATTATCGATCATCAAACCATTATTATTTAATTGCCTGACTTCTTCTATATTAGTTTGGTTTTTATTATGGTTAATAATTGACCAAGTCGCTTTACATTTGTTCGATGCTGTACTAATTTTATAATCATTTTGAGCTTTCTGCGTTAGCTTTATTATTTTGTTTAAGCGCGCTGAGTACGATTTAAATTTATTTCTATTAGATTTATTGCATTTTTTTCTATAATCCCAAAGTAACTTTCTTTTTCGTTTTGCTATTCTTGAGCACTTTTTGCAATTAAACAAAAACTAAATGGAACTTCAAGTTACCCTCAATCGTTGTGTAAAAAAGTCATCTACATTGCTTACGTATATTTTACGTTACATTTAAAAATATTGCACGCAGTTTAACTATTGATGTAGTTCAGTGTAAGTTTGAAAGATGGCGCTGTTTAATATTAATTAATTAAATTCAAATATCTTTTATGAGACTGAACTGATTGCAATGAAACAATGACTAAATGTAACTTCAACTTACGCTTAACGTTGTGTATAAAAGTCATCTACATTGCTTTCGTACTTTTTACGTGATGCCCGAAATAATTTTCAGGTTACAGATAAACAGATAAACAGACAAACAGACAAAAATTCTAAAAATGCCGGAAATGGGTTCTGTTGGTTGTCCTTTATTACCCTGGCAATTTTTTTTTTATTTCTTTTTAATGTACAAAAACGACTTTTCTACAGTTTTATTATATGTATAGATGTTAACTTTTAAATTGTGACAAAGCCTAGACACAAATCTACATTAAACAAAATGGAAAACAGAAAAGGCAACTTACCTTTCAATTATTTTTAATATTAACTAAAATAGTTATTATTTTTATTAAAAAAAAAATGATTTTAAATTTAATATTTTAACTTTTATTTAAATTTAATTGCAGCAATGAATATTGTAAAAAAGAAGAGATTCTTATTACCTGTGGTTATTGGCCCGTCCCTGCAGGACATTAATGTTATGATTACCCATTTACTTTACTTTCGGTAAAAAGGTTAAAAGTTTTAATTTTAAAAAGTAATTATATTTTAATTTACATATTTTTCGAATTGTGACGTCAGTAATTTTAGTCGTTTTATGTAAAATATACATTTATATGTCATGCACACAGATTTAGAGACTATATAAATACAAGGATTATTACTTGAATTGACGTACCTAAATAATTTTGTTTGTATTTTTGAAAGGATTCGGATTAAAGTAAGTCATATTTCAGTTATATTTTGCAAATTCATTTAATTTCAAAATTAATTTAGACATTGACTTGATTAGTCTTATCAAATTTTGGCCCTTTATCTATATCGGAAAATGCAAATTTGAACAAGTCCTTAGTACGATATTTTTTCTCCTAGATCATAATATTTTTCGCTATTTCTTCGTTCGTTATTTCTCGGCCCTTTTTTACGGTAGCCAGAATACAAGCAAGAGTAGTTTTTTATATTTTAGTAACCTTAATAACAAATAAGTATGCTCAAAAAATTGTTAAAAACTTCAAAACTAAACTTCGGGTCACTAACATAACTTTTTTTAAATGATGTATAAAATATAACACCGTGTTTTGTCTTTTTTCTTTCTTTGAACAGATAATATTTTAATCTTAATTTACAGAAATAAACATGAGTTCTGCGGCGATATTTAACAATATTGTGCAGATGCAATCAGCATTTAAATTACTCACGACACTTGGAATGACAGCATTCATGTGGCCCAAGGAAGCAATCGTAAACAGTAAGTATTACTTTTATCTTAACAGCATAATTAAGGTCTCACTCTAGATCGATGGACCTCCTCCTGCCCAATTGGGCCAAAAACAAATGAAAGATCTCTAAAAGGTTCACACAAAACAAGAATGGAAAGAACCTCCTTCAGTACGAAGGCCAACCAGCCTCCTAATTTGCTCGCCAGATGAATTGGCACCGGGTACTGAGTTATTTTTTCCTTCTTTGGTCTTTGTATTTTGTGTTTTCTATTAGTTTTATCGATAGTAAGGTAACTTTGTTTCTTCTTTACTCCATAATTACATTAAGATTACAATAATTAAAGTCTTTGAATCAATGAAAATCCTACATTTACAAGCATGTTTAATTTACCTTACTTGCTAGTTGCTAATATGCCTTACCTTACTTATTAATTGTATGTTTTAAGTTTACTTGTTACTTTTTGCAGATAGAGATAGTTTTGACTTCATCATAGTGGGTGCTGGAACAGCTGGTTGTGTTATCGCGAACAGACTCACTGAAAATGCAAATGTTCGTGTTCTACTTATTGAAGCTGGCGGAGATCCACCTATTGAATCAGATGTAAATATTAACGTCTTTTTTAATTTATTATGTACTTTATTTTTAAATATTGTAAATATTGAAAGTATTACCAAAGTAACTTAAGTCGTATTAATTCATAAACGTTTTAAAAGTATTTTTTGCGATGCTTCTAATTTCATTTGAAGTAAAGAAAAAAACAGGCAAAGATTAACATGTAGAAAAACTTAAAAAAGATCACTTTTTAAATAAGCATGAACCTTAAAAGGTAATAATTAATGTTATGATAATATCGCTCCTCTAATACAAAAGGGACACAAAACAAAATGCTATAATTTTACAGGGCGGCCAAAACAAATTTTTAAAACGGTTTTTTTTTGAAATTTTATATATTTATTGCTTAAATATAAGATGTTAATATATCATTAGATTGCTGTTCCGCAAACAATGGAACATCTGCTGTCTTGTCCTCTGGGGCCAAACACATGCACAATGGACGATCTCATGCATGCCACTGATAATGCTATACTCGTGGCGAAATTTTGGGCTGACGCGGTCTGATTGTCATCGACACGCAAAGAAGAAGATATCATTAGATGCGTATTTTTAAGCTCTATCGGTGTATAATCTGAACTTTGTAATATCTGTTACTGGTCAATATAAAATAACACAAAAGTCTCTTTTGCATTCAAAATTTTAATCAATACCATATAAAATATGTCAAAAAATTTACAAAAATTTAACAAAATTTTAGAAATAAAAAGGGATTTATTAAATATTTTGGTATTTTTTTTTATTATAAAGCTTAATCATATTACTAGCTACTTATTAACAAAAGTGAATAGACATCAGGAATGTTTTGTATTAAATAATCTAAACTAAACAATATTAGCTTACCATTAATAAAATTGAGATCAAACTTTGTAGGTAGGTAATACTAAGTTTAATTAAACATCTCTCTAAACATTACGAATATAACCTGTACTTATGAGAATGCAAAATTTTTGACATTTAATAGCTTATTGTGTTAAAATTAAGTACATAATTACGAATGTACAGTTGTGCTAAGAATTTTTCACACAATTTTATATACTCTATTATGTCTAACATTTTACTGGATCTAAAAATAGATAAAGGTATTACTTTGTGCAACTGATATTGTACTTATATCTATAATTTGAAGTCGTTGATAATTCACTTTTTTTATTTCAGCTTTCTTCGACGTTAATCTTCTTAAAACGCTCTCAACACGATTGGAATTACACGTCAGAAGTCAACCAGCTCTCCGAACAATGTCGACAAACACCCTTCTTAGAAATGACTTTAGGCAAGATGCTCGGTGGATCCAGCTCTCTTAACCATTTGGCTTACTCCAAAGGATACCCTGCTGACTTTGATAACTGGAATAAGATCGTCAATGACAATAATTGGTCATGGGATAATGTTTTACCATACTATAAAAAGAGTGAAAAATGTGAAGTCAAAGAAATTCTCAATTCACCTGATAAAAAATACCATGGAACTGACGGGAACCTAGGTGTAACTACAGAAAATACCAATATGTCAATATTCTTAGATTCTTTTAAAGAAGTTGGCTTCAAGGTAGTCCTTGATGTTAATCCTGATAACCCTTATAGGTTATTCGAAATCTTTGGTGACTCTTGCAGAAGGCCATAGACAAAGCAGTGCCAGTGCATACCTAACACCTATTAAAGATCGGAAAAATCTTCATGTTTTAAAAGAAACTACTGTTACCAAAGTAATAATAAATAACTATAAAGCTGTCGGTGTCGAAGCTGTAACAAAAGACGGTCAAAAAATAATTATAAATGCCAAGAAAGAAGTAATTGTTTCAGCTGGTGTATTTAATTCACCAAAACTGCTTATGTTATCAGGTATAGGGCCTGAAATTCATTTATCCAGCAAAGGTATTAAGACAATATCTGATTTGCCTGTTGGGGAAAACCTTCATGATCATATGGGTGTTGCAATTATACACAACATGGATAGATATCAGCCAGCTATTGATCCGATTGATCCTCGCCAGTTCCCAGTAAGCACTTTTGGAGGGTTTATAGCTCTTGACAGAAATCAATCATACCCTGACTATGCAGTTAATAATTACGTTGAAGCATCAACTATATCCTTACTGTATTGTTCATTTTCCTACCGTCTAAAACATGAGATATGTGATGCAATACAAGAAGCTGGAAAAGGAAGAATGAATGTTTTTAGTCAAATTTTTCATTTATCTCCAAAATCAAGAGGTAAAGTTTTGCTGCGCAGTTCTAATGCTTTAGACGCTCCTGTTATCTTCACGGGGCAGTTTTCTAATCCGGACGATGTTATGGATTTAGTAAAATACATAGAAGATATATTACCAATTATAAATTCAACGTTGTATAAAAGTAAAAATGCTAAACTTATCGACCCAATTCCATTTAAATGCAATGGGTTAGAACGTTATAGTACAGAATATTGGCAATGTTATGCTCAATGTGTATCTGTAAGCATGAGTCATTTTTCTGGTACTTGTGCTATGGGTACTGTTGTTGATAGCCATTTAAAAGTAAAAGGTGTCAAAAGTCTTAGAGTAGCTGACGCTAGTGTAATGCCAACACTTGTTAGAGCAGATCCTGCTGCTACTGTTATTATGATAGCAGAAAAAGTATCAGATATGATAAAAAAGGAACATAGCTTGTAAAATGTGAAGGACCTTATTGTTTTTCTTTTTTAATCTAAGTTTGTATTATTTTTGTATGTTTTTGTTTGACTAAATCTTACAGGAAAGTAATATGAAAGTTGGATAAATTAAAGTACTTATTATCGTAGTAATTATCGGCATTATAAAAACGTGTTGAAAATACCTAATAAAATTCAAATATAACAAAGATAACAAATAATGACTACAATTTGGACTACTTAAAATGCAGTTATGATTGTTGATCAAAACATACCAACCTGTCTATTAGAGTCGTTATATCAGATTGTTTATTTTGAATACATTTTTTAATGTGCATAATTGTTCACATAATTGCTTATATGTAATACAATATTATGTTATAAGTTTTACTTTAAGAGTTAATAAATACCAACTTTGTATAATTTATAATTTTATTATTACATTTATCATACAAACACACAATTTATATTTTTATTATTTTCCGTGTTCCATAAGGTAAACAAAAAACGTTAGTCATGCACTATTTCATCAAACCAGTGCTGTATGTCTGCTGGGACAGGCCTTATTATGTATTATTTCTTACCATTATATTAACAGATGAGATAACTTACATATAAAATATCTAAGACAGTTACTCGTGATCTTTCATCATCATCATCATATCAGCCAATCGACGTCTACTGCTGGACATAAGCCTCCTCCAAGTATTGCCACCTTGTGCGGTCCTGTGTCCTCGTGATGTTTGTTAATAATTAAATAAAAGAAAGAAAAAAGTAGTTTAATTAACCATGGGCTATTAAATATGTTACTGTATTTTAACAATAAAATTGCAATTAACTACATCTATAATAAGCTTTTTAGTACATTTGGCGAGTATCATCGATCAGGTAAACCAATTTTATACATTATTACAAATGTGTCATTTTATTTAAAACTTACTATTTTAAAAAAAAACCTTTAATTTTTTAATTTTAGTTATGGGTTATCTTTGCTAATTTCATTAAGGCGAAATAAATAATATTAACGCCCTAACAATATCATAATGTGGTTTTATACCACGTAGGTGGCAAACAGACACCACGTATCACCTGATAATAAGTGGTTACCATAACACACGCCTGCAATACCAGGAGAACCACATACACGTTGCCGACCCTTTTCTAACCTATTCACCCCTCTCTTGAAGGACCCAGTACTGTAGCCCCTGGGGATAACCTTACGAGGAATACCATTCCATAAAATAATAATATTTTGCATTTGGCATAGTAAGAAAAGAAGTGACATAACTAAAAATTTGGACAAGTTATTTAAGAATTTAAAAAAATAGGTAGAAGGAATTTTCTGACAAAAAGACAAAAACTAAACCATGTTTAAGCACATGCAAGCAACAAACGTAACATTACAAAGCAATGTAAATAATTGATTCTTTTAAATGCAATAAATAAATGATCCATCATATTCATTAGCGAATTAAGTTTTATCCTGTCCTTTATGACGGTAAATTGTGGTATTAAATCACCAGAGAAGGCTTTAAGTAACTCAAAAGATCAGTGTGTTTACCAGCTATCCATATAGCACCGTTATTCTATCAGGCATTTCCCCTGCTTAAGTACAGTCTACATTTAAATAGCATCAACTCTTATCACACTTCCTATGGCAATAGATTGCTTCATTTTGCACATTGCGGATTACTTCATTTTAAAATGGGCTTTTCATTTACTAGAGAATTTCACTATTTAACCTGCATGCCAATTCTCGTTCCTTAAAATCGTTAAAAATTCGGTTATGTTAACTTTAGTTGTCAAATTGTCTTACCTATTGTATGATAATTTGACACCTAAAGTTAACTTAACCGAATTTTTAACGATTTTAAGAAAAGAGAATTGACATGCAGGTTAAAGTTATATTTTAAAACCAATTATATGAAGATGTGAATATGTATCTATTAACATTATTTTTATTTTTAAATTACAGGTATTGTTAAAATATTTACATCGTGCTGTGTGTCATCACAGTAACTTTGAAGATTAAAAATGCTTGTGAGTGCGGAAAATGCAGTTATTATGGTCAAAATTATCCAAACAGCATTAGAAATCATCGCATCTTTTAAACTCAGCGCACACAAATTTCCTGAAGAGAAGACTGATTTTGGTGATTGTTTTAACAAGTAAAAAAATATAATAGGAATCTCTTTAAATTTGGAAAATACGTTCAGGATAGAAATATAACATTAAATAATAACTTTATTGATATAGGAGAGAATATTGTGTCATTGGCTATTAAATATAATACGAGTAATAGCCTTACCGTAACTAAATAACACATTTTGAGACAAATTTATGATGTAGGTACTGTTTGTTTACGACAAAGTTCATGCAGTTACATTAACTAGATTCATTAATGTTGCATTGAATACCTTGATTTTAATAGTCACAAGAGTCTTAGTTCCAGACCATTATTTGCGAGTTGCACAAACAATTGCGATAATAAAAGGCGGATAAATAAGGGTTCTTAAAAAAGGTAGTCGTAAGCGCCACAGCATCATCATATCAAGCAGTCAATTAATTTGGACTTATTGCGTTTTAATTCCGATTTATGACAATTCCATTAAAATAGTAAGATATTCCTTCAGAATAGTCAAACCTTAAAAGAAAATGAAAACATAATTAAAACTTGATTATATTTACACAGATAAACAATTATATGACTATATAATAGTCGGAGGAGGTACAGCTGGGTGTGTTCTTGCAAGTAGACTTGTAGAAGATAACAAAACATCAGTGTTACTCATAGAAGCTGGCACTGATTCTGAAGGCGAGTACGTGGTAAGTAGGTATTGCAGTTAAAATTGAAAAAACAACTTATTATTCACAACAAGTTGAACTAAAAAAACTACTATCTAATGTTTTAACAGTGTTGGTAATTAAATATCCCATTAGTTGATATTATATTTGGCTGATCATAGCAAGACCTCAATGTTTATCAACCACAAAGTAGCATAACCATTCGCCACACATTCAATCTTTCACTTTATGTTTGTCTCAAATAACAATCGCGTAATTACAAAATGAAGGGATTCATTATATTTCAAAACATTTCGTTTTAATTAGGACCCTTTATTAAGCAATTGAATAAGAGTTGGTAGGTCATTTTTATTCAATCTTTTCTTTTCTTTATCGTTTGGTTATTGGCCACCCTTGTGTTGAGAGGTTTTCAAGCCGCTTACGCCTTTTACGTATCTAAACGACTGTGTCACTATGAAAACAGGAGCCGACTTTTTATGTGGCATCTAAAGCATGGAAAAACCCAGACGAAATACCACTAAGCTTACTATACTTTATTCCACAAGTTCGTAACGAAAACTAACTTAACTAAATCGAATAAAGTAACTATATCATAAATAGTTAAAAAACCTTTCAGGTTAACGTTAATTGTTCACATACTAAAATGGTTTATTTTTCCTTCATTTTAGGCTGGTTGGGCTTTATTTCTTCAGGGAACCACTGCTTGGAAATATTCTGTCGAAGATATTGGATTCATTCACAAGTCAAGAAAGACCATTAGTGGAAACCTGATACAAGGCAAGGTCCTGGGTGGTAGTTCTTCTATGAACTATAACCTATATAGCACAGGAAGTAAACATGACTACAACGAATGGGCCAAGATTACCAAAGACTCTACTTGGAATTGGAATAATGTTTTACCATTTTTTAAGAAAAGTCAAAGACTGGAAGATTCTAGCATTCTTGAGACTGATAGTGAATTTTTTGGCAAAGATGGTAACATAGGTTTGACTGTAAATCGCGTTATTGGTACAATTAAAACTGAACCTTACTTAAATATGTTTAAAGAAACTGGTAAGGACATTGTTCCAAGTATTAATGGAAATGTTTCTATTGGATATACCAATGCTATTTACACAATAAGCAAAGGAATTCGACAAAATACGGCTTATGCTTACCTAACGCCAAAGTCTAATTACAAAAAATTACACGTTTTAAGAAACACCTTAGTAAGAAAAATATTAATCACTAAAACTAAAAAAGCAATTGGCGTAATAGGAGTAATGTCTAATAAAAAAGAAGTAGTTTTAAAAGCGAGAAAGGAAGTTATTTTAGCAGCAGGTGTTGTTAACACACCAAAATTGTTAATGCTTTCAGGAATCGGACCCAAGAAACATTTAAAATTACACAATATAAGTATAATTTCTGATCTTCCTGTTGGGGAAAATTTTCAGAGCCCAGTCGGTGTAGAGTTGTTCTTTAACATGACAAAGAAAGTGGAACCATATAGACCATTGATTCCACAATTATATCCATCAGCTACTTTAGCAGGCTATGTAAATATGAACAAGTCAAGTAATTATGCCGACTACCAAACAAATACTTTTGTCTTATATCCCAAGCTGCTCATGCTTTACTGTTCAATTACGGCATATTTTAAAAACAAAATATGTAACAATCTTTTACAAACCAGTGTTAACTCTCAAGTGGTGCTTAGTATTGTCAATAAACAAAAATGCAAGTCAAAGGGAAGAATACTTTTGAAAAGTAGTGACTATAGAGATGATCCACTAGTTTACATGGGGTATTATGATGAAAAAGAAGACCTAGAAGACCACGCTAAAATGGTAATAGATTATTTGAAGATTACTAAATCAAAAACGTTCAAAAGTCTTGGGGGAGAAATAAAGGATCCTAAAATTTCTGAATGTGGTCCTATGAATACAAAGAGCATAAAATATTGGAAATGTTATATTCCATACATGATAAGTTCGCAACACAAATACAGTAGCACATGTTCTATGGGCAAAGTAGTGGACTCTCGCTTAAGAGTATATGGAGTTAGAAAGTTAAGGATTGTTGATGCTAGTGTTATGCCCACTACACCATCAGGTGGAACTCTGGGTCCCACAATCATGATCGGTGAAAAAGCTGCAGAAATTATTTTAGAAGATAAAAAATAAATTTCGATGACTTTTCCTGGAGTAAAATAACAACACTTTTGTTTAAAATACAAAGTTTTTAAAAATATATTACTTTTGGGTTTCGTTTAATGATGATGGCTAGAAACATTGTTTTTAAGTGAGAACTACGATATTTTGTATAAGTATTGTCTCAAAATAAATAAATACATACTTCTGTGTTTTCTTCTTAAACTACTAAATCCTTTATTATAACTAAGAGTGATTGAAGCCACTAGCAGTAGTAAAAAAGGGTATGAGCTTTTCGAAAATAATACAAGTTAAATCATTCACCATTAACATTTCATTATTTGTTTTGGTCTATTGAGTTCACAGATATCTGAACAAAGGAGATGTGCCCTGAATGTCATTTTGTATGGAAACCTAATGTCGCCAGTTTTATTAACAGACACAGCAATAGAATATACGAATAGACTACTGTTCTCAGTTACATCTAGATTATCAATAAACGCAATACTCTGTCTCGTTTTTCCTTGAAATATCTCCCTTACACGGTGTCACAGCGAACCAATCAGCGCTACTATAAATATATACAACTAAAACAAACTTCAAAAAATTTAGATAGAAGAACTACTACAATTTAAAACTACTACATTAAAAAAAAATACATTTACGCTAGGCGTTGACCTTATCGATAAATAATTAATAAAATTTATCGATAGACAAGACTTATATTTTATTAAAAATTAAATACTTATCATTTACTTAAATAATATTTTTGTTATATACATATGTATAATATAATAATATAATTGTACAATACTTTTGTAAAGTAATATTCACGACAGTTTGTGTAAGATCGTACATGTCGTGAAACAAATTAATCCGAAAACTGATGTCGTAATATCGCAGGTTGAAGGAACTCAAGCGTCATACTTCTTTTGCGTCCTTATTGTCGCAGCAGTTTGTAACATTTTGACTGTTGTCATACAAAATTAACGCACCTGTGAGGGAGAGCTAGCGATAATTTAGCCACAGTCGGTAAAACCTAGCCGACTTTAAACCACGACTTTTTTCGCACGTTCTTGTCATGCATGATCTACTTTTCAACGCCAATTATCAATCTCTTCAAAAAGCGCTTTGTTTAATTACATCATGGTTCAAAAGCAAATCTGATAAAACCAGTTAACATTGTAATACTTATATTGAAATTACATAATTTAAACAGCGTAACACAACATTTAAAAAATAATTTTTTTTTCATTTAACTAAATAAAATGTTTACAATTTAAAATTCCTACGATACACGACTTTTTATCGGAAACGATAGATAGTCGTAGTCATGAACGGGTCGTCACTATCGTTTGGTTGTTAGAGCGATCACGGTTAGCAACCACTTGTCATACGTAATATCGTTGAGCAAATAGTTCATTGCTTCATATATCATTAAATGACTAGTTTAGACAGCATTAGAGAAGCAATGTATATGTTACAAAAATATTATAGTACTTAATTGTCCGAACATGAAAATAACATAGTGAGGACATCGAATATTATTTTTTCATGATTTTAGAGGTTAATACAA
Organism: Schrankia costaestrigalis; assembly: GCA_905475405.1. NCBI lineage: Eukaryota > Metazoa > Arthropoda > Insecta > Lepidoptera > Erebidae > Schrankia > Schrankia costaestrigalis. Next base: position 20,635,965 of record FR997831.1, on the reverse strand, counting down.
TAAAATACATGTACTAGCATATGGTAAGTGATTCCATTATTAATAAAGATTTTTTTATTGCTCTTATTTTTACAGGCAACCACTGAACAACTCGGTATTTTATATGTTATCTCGGTCGTTGTCAAAACACAGCTAAACCTAGGTGACAGCCATTTTTAGCTATATAATCGTTCTTATCATATTGCGATCCCACGAAAACCCCGTCATACCACTTCTCCTTTTATTTAGATTTCTGTGATTGAGTTAGTAGTCAAAATACCGAAATAAATAATGATCAACCGAAAAAAACTGTCTTTGGCTTTGATTGTAAGTATACCTAGTACTACTATCCGTGAATATTATCTGTACGAAATAAAAAGAAGGAAAACTTGAAATTAAACCCTATACCAATCTGTCTGGCCAACGTTGTATTAGTAGGCCAAGTATACCTCGGACACGGGAGGAGGCCCGTCTCTGCAGTGGGACATTAATGGGGTGTTATGATGATACTACTAAGTATAGCAACAAAGAATGGCGATAAAACGCCACTTTATTACACCGTGGGTTTGTTCCAGGGTACCTGCTTATAATAATAAATAATAAATAATTCGTTTATTTCCTTCACAATTTGACTATAACTAATACATTATTTGATGAGGTTACTATGTAATCTGTGAAGGACTGGTGCCTGAAATGGGTTTAGAAAACCTGTGCCACAGGTCACCAGGCCCCCAATAGTTGACATAGGACCTAGACATGCAATATAAAAGACAGTATTATAAACGAAAGCACTTGATAACTATTTGCTAAACATAATCAATAAAACTGTGTGTGAAAAAAGATTAAAGTAATTTACTTAATTGAGTTTTTTTTTTTTTTTTGAGGGTAATAACAACGTAATACATACATTACCTACTAGTTATAAGTTGCAAGTTGAGAGAGAATGTTTGAACGTGGTGTGGTGTAAGTGTAGTGCGTGTGTGTGTGTTGTGTGTGGTGGATGGTTTGTTGTAGGGTGTAAGTGTAAAAATGTGAGCGAGATATTATGAAGTAGTTAGTTATTGTAGGGGGCGCAAAAATTTTTCCGCATCATCATAGCTAAGACTTATTAGGTGTTGAGTAAGTACTTTTTTACAATTGTACGTAGAGAGTGGATAAATATTTAGAAGGGTGTTAGTTTTATTATAGAGGTAGGTACCTAGAAAACTGAAAAAGTGTTGGAAAAAGGATGTATTGTGAGTCGTATAAGTGCATACAGTACCCACACGCCGCTTTCCTTTGTTTTTATTAGGATCGTATTCCATGACAGTATGCTTGGTAAGTATAACCCTGAGTATGAAAGTTTTCCTGACCGAAAGTACGTTCCATTCTCGATATAAATTGTCAGTGGGATAACGAAAAGGGAGGCCAGCAGCAACCTTTAGAACTGCACGCTGTGCTCTCTCCACTACAATTAAATGGGTTTTTGCAGAACCACCCCACGCAACGATACAATACTCTATCAGAGAGTGGCACAGAGCATTGTATACCATTCGGATAATTGAGCGATCGGCTACATGTTTTAGTGATTTAAAAATGTAAATAAGTTTACGGAGTCGAGAAGCAAGTGTTTCTAGGTGAGTTTTAAAGCTGAGTGTCTTATCAATTGTAACCCCAAGGTACTTGACATTGTCGGCTCTTTCCAGAGAGGTACAATTGCACAGTGACGTGGGGGGCGACCTACATACATGGGACTTTAATGAAAATTCTTGAGATGGCAGTTGGGAGGATCTTATGGCGAATGGAACAATCTTCGTTTTCGATACGTTCAATGTTAGGAGGTTACTTGACAACCAACGCTGTATCAGATCGAAACCCATCTGTGCACGAATAAACGTTTCCTCCCAAGTACTACCTTGGAAGAGAAGGACAGTATCATCAGCAAAAGTTAGTACCCGGCCCTCGTCTAATCCAGTCTGACAGAGGTCGTTGATGTAGACAAGAAATAGAGTAGGGCCGATCACACTACCTTGGGGGACGCCGTATGTGATTATTTGCTCACTACTTGTCCAGCAATCAATTTTTACCCTCTGGGTCCTATTCGTAAGGTAGTTCTCAATCAAACTTAATGGAAGGCCTCTTACACCAATCCTCTCTAATTTCATCAGCAATAATGGAATTGAAACCGTGTCGAACGCCTTTGCTATGTCCAGAAAGACGGCAAGGCACTTCTTTTTGGAGTCTAAAGCCGTTGTTATATATTGTACGAGCTCGAGTACTGCCTCTGAAGTGGATTTGCCTCTTCTGAATCCATACTGAGAGGGCGAAAGTATTCGACACCGCTCTAAATAATTTACTAGCCTAGAGTTGATTATTCGCTCTAAGATCTTGGATAGGCAAGGTAAGATTGAGATGGGCCGATAGTTACAGACACGATCTCGATCACCACCCTTATGAATAGGTTTAACCAAGGCAGTTTTAAACGCAGAGGGGAAGATTCCTGATGAAAGGGAAAGATTGCATATATGCGTGATTGATGGGACTAGTATTAATGAGTACCTCTTTATTATTGTAGAAGATATACCGTCAGATCCTACCGCGCATCTATCCTTTAAGCTGAAGATTACTCGGGCCACTTCATCTACGTCAGTGGGTATAATAGCAAATGAATGAGTCGGAGACAGATGGAGATCGTTGTTGACTATTGGTGTGGGAGCAGTCTGGTCTCTGCCTACCATTCTCTCAACCAAATCTTTACCTATATGAATAAAATAGTTGTTAACATCATCAACGCTCTGTTGTGGTGAGAGGGGAGCCAGGAGGGATGTGGAGTAATCGATGGTGTTATTACGGCCACTTATCGATTTAATAACTTCCCACAGCTGCTTTTTGTTATTGCGTGTACGTTCTATCTCCTGTTTTTCGTACGACTTCTTGGCTTTATGTAGGACAGTGGAGCAGAACCCACGATAGCGCTTGTAGGTAATCCGCAGTACTTCATTGTCAGGATCCTTTTTTAGCTTCTTATGTAGGTTGTCCCTATTACGGAGGCAGCGAAGCAGACACTTAGTAATCCATGGTTTGCTGATAGTTTTTCTTCTGGGTGTTATTTTTAGTTTTAAGCATTGAGATATGGCGGTGGACAGGTAATCAATCAACAAATTTGTTGCAACATTAGTGTCAGTCGTTGAAAGAATACTATCAAAGTTTACGTTGTGTAAAGCAGTGTCTAGAAGGTCGAGGTTCACAGTGTGGGTAGGTAGGCGATTTGTGTTTAAATTAAACTTCAGATTAAGACTTAGTGCCACACAGTCATGGTCAGTGATTGAGGCATTCATTATGACACAAACAGCGTCATTCTTAGACCTAACCATGAAATGATCAAGGCAGGTCAGACCGTGAGTAGGTTCAGTATGGGCAGGCAGTAGTCCGTGACTAGCCAAGAGATTTAGGTAGTCATAGGCACGACTATCCTTGCCTCCAGGATGTACATCTATATTTATATCACCGCAGACAATTAAATTTTTAAAGTTGTTGACACGAGTAAGTAGTAAGTCAAGAGAGCTTAAAAAATTGCTTATATCCCTGATCCTTGGTGGTCTATAGATGCCAATAATACAGGTATCATTATTTACTTTTAATGTGAGGCAATTTCCATCCATAAGATCCGGTTCGTCAATGAGGCAATTTAATTGTTTTCTAAAATAAATAGCTATTCCCTCATTCTGAGTTTTGTTATTCATAGTGATAGCCCAGTTATAGTTAGGTAATTCTCTAATATATTTACTTGATCTCAGCCAGCACTCCGACAAAACAATGACGTCCCAATCTATTAAAGTTCTATGGAGTAATGTAATGAAATTGTCAATGTTGCGGTCAATGCTGCGTATATTTTGAGCTATAATGTTCATTTTGTTAATGTTTGGTTCAATATATCTCTTTGTGTCATCTACATTACAATTAAATACCCTAGCAGGAGTTAAAGAGTCCAGATCGCGGCCAATATCTTCAATATTCATCATATTTTAGGTCGGAAAGTTTAAGAAGCTCGTCACTGCATTCAGTGACAAGTTAACAATAGATATTAATATTTTAAGTAATGATATGCGATGATCCAGACCCTCCAACCTCCCTCGGGTACAATGCTGTAGTATATAGGAGATGTGGAATGTGTAGGTGCCTAACATGGTAATATTAAGTGAACGTGTGGATGGTGAGTATAGTGGATAGTAGAGTGAATTAGTAAGAAAGATATGGTGTGTATAAATTAAGTAATGTGTATATGAAACAACTCTGCAACAAATAGTACAAAAGTTAAAACTATACTCTAAAACATGCATGCACAATATACAAACTAAAATTATAACACTATCAAAAATAACAAAAATAACAACATAATAGACTATGAGCTTGGAAATTGTTAAAACATGATCCAACGCTAGTCAGATGGGCAATGTAGTAAGCGTCTCCTCTTCGGTGACATGAATTGGTGGAGATCCATCCTCTTTTCTAACAAAGACCTTGCCATAAGACGTCCAGGCAGCGAAGAGTTTCTTTTCCTTCACAAGACAACGGGCTAGATAATGTAAGTGTTTGGCTTTGGTAGTAAGAGATTCAGATATGTATATAGTTTGAGAGGCACCCGGTAGCTTCAGACTTTCTGTACGTAAAGTGTGTTCCTTTGATTGCCGTTTGATTTTGTTGTAGTTCTTATAAGCGGAGATAAGATTAACTTTACGAGTGATTGTGGTAAAGTCTGCTAATATAGCCCCAGACTTGGTACGAAAAACATCCCGAATTTCAGAGTCATCCAGTGTTTTGTTCATACCTAAGGCAAGCGTGATATTTTTTAATAGCCCAGTAAGTGAATCTCTACTCTCTTCATGCAGTGGTGGTACATTACGAATTTCAAGGGTACTATCGCATTTATTTTTCTCCAGGTATTCAATCTTTTTTTCCAACGCCAGTATTCGCAGTTTCTGAACGTTATTTTCCTGCTCTAATGAGGTGACTTTAGCCATGACTTGGTTATGCCGTATTGACATGTTTTCAACAGACTTTTGAATCGCTTCATTTTGTGTAAGGATAGTTGATAGTACAGTGTTAAGAGCCTCAAACTTGGTGTCGAACAGCTCCTTTATTTCAGAGAAAGTAGAAGATGAGTGGTCAGTTATATCACCAAATGTACGCTTGTGACGCTTGGAGTTATTAAAATAATCTTCCTCTGACGCAGCACAGGTTGACATATTTATTGAGGAGTCTGAGCTGTAGTGAGTTATGGCTGGTTTAGCTACTTTTAATACAGTTGGTGAAGGTGGAGGTGTGCGTTTTAAGCTCATTTTTATGGTGTATAGGTTAACAGCGGTACAATACAGGAAATTTTTGCATGCAATTTACTCACACGCTGTTGAGGGTCTTCTAGTAAATGTACTTTTCCACGCTAGATGCAACCTGTTCAATTACTTTAGTTAGATCGAAAACAAATCCGCAACCCGCTCTCGCTTATAAACTGTGGCAATCGCCGAGGATGACGTAGCGCCCAAGCGCGGGACGGAGCTCAGCGATCTAGTGCTGTCTTGCTGTTGCTGTCTTCTTTCTTTGTTCGTTGAGTTATCACTTAAAGCGTATGCGCGCCTGGTACTTTAAAAATTTTTACTTATGTGTTTTTGATAATATTTATTTAAAATATTATAATAATTGCAAGAATAAAAATAAAACTTTAACAGATTAAACGTCTAAACGCTTTCGCGGTCCAGGGGGAAGATGCTTATCCCTGCATAAGACGCATCTTGCCGTAAAACTGTTTTGCTTATTATACAGATAGCGGTTGAGCGACGTACTTTCAATGATATCGTGTAATTACCAAACAAATAGTTACAGACTCTTTAATTAATTAACTCGTACAAAAAATATCATTACCTACTTAAAAATATCAAATTAGTTTCAATATAATTAATTACACTTAGATAATTTTATTCTATCATTTTTTTTCTTTATATTGAAAACTAATTAACTGTTTAATTTTAAATTCCATTATAGGAATACCAAATAGTCGCACACACAATAATGTATAATTTGTTTGTTTGTTTGCCACTGCTATAAATATAGCAAGTGATGTAGCGTTTGAAAATGTTCTTACCGGATCACGATAACAGCCTATTAATGCCCACTTCTGAGAAACGGAAAGCCGGTAACGGAGTTAAGCTATTTTTATTTATTTATTTTTACATTTTTTTTATGTTCTACATAAAAAATGTGATCTTTTTGTCAACCTAGTCCCCTTAAAAAGCAAAAAGCAGTACTTTAATATTACAAAGATTTTGGTAGAAACACAAATTCTTCATTCAGGTTCTGCCTACATCCTCACACGAATACTTAATGAAGTTCATTATTTTTTCCAGAGTTTTTCAGCAAACCTACTACTTATCTTACTGATTTTATAATTTATACCTTGTATTAACTATTGCATAAACTAGTAGTAATATTTTTAATCATTTCTAAGAACAGATATGCATTGCCGTTATCGTTCTTACATTTGCTTATTGCACTGTTTTACAAGAACACCCCCCAAACCAAAACTAAACTAAGTTTTGAAACCAAGTCTAAGACTTTGTTAAAAAATTCCAAATGGAAATTTTCAACCAAAGTAACGATATTTTTTAATGGCAGGTAAAAAGTAGCTCAATGTGTCTATAAATTATTTAAACAAAATGAAATACACAATAAACAGTTCCGTATTTTAATTATTACATTTATTTAAACAAAGTGAATAAATACCGCTAAAAGTGATTACAGTGTACTTCGAACTCATTAATAAATAAGTGACATCGTTTGCAGTTAATATAATTAGGATTTTTCATAGTTACGCTACTCACAAACCACTAGTGTATAAAAGTGTCAACAAACAGTTTTAAACGTAATTAAGTGAACAAAACAATTAATTCCTTGTTCATTAAGGTACTTACTCCGTGCGTAGATACTCCGAACATATAAAACTAAATTTAAAGTGCCTAAAAAACATTTATAACGTAAAAGTGTAAAAATACTATCCGTTAAACAAAAGCAAAACTTCAAATAAGTAAATTACCTTACATTTTAAAGATTCACAAAGCTACCAACCTAAGCCCATCGAACAAAAACACGTTCCAATACACGCTATAGATTGACTTTTAGCATTATTGAGCCTACTTATATTATATTATTTGTATACTTGTACTATAATATACTAGTATACTCTATTCATCTGAGCGTGACAAATTAGTTACAATACATAACTCTCCAGATGGCAGCACTAGTAATATGCCACAAATGTAAAAAAACAGTAAACAATAAAAATACTGCACTATGCTCGGCATGTAAAAATAGGTATGAATTAGACTGCGATGGCTATCCAGAGGCAGCATACCGTCTCCTCAGCCAAGAATCAAAAAATAAATGGAGATGCAAGACGTGTACTCGTAATAAAAAAAACACGAACACCGGTGATCCATCCAACATAACTTTGAGAAAAAAACAAACATCAACTAATTCCTTGTTGTCAACAAAGCACGGATTGCGTTCAAAAAAACCTTTACACGATGTGATATCGCAACCTCAGTCATCCCCTATTCTCAGCACATCCAATGTAGACTCTCATATACTATCAGACAACGAAACTTCGGATGAGTCATTCGTAACAAATAAATTATCTAGGAGTGTGGATGGAACAATATCTAAGTTAGCATTGACCTCAGAAATGAAAGACACAATATCACAGCTAACACTCAAGCTTGAATGTACTGAAAATGAATTAGATAACATACTGTTAGAAAATTCAGAATTACATAAGCAAATAAATAAACTAAACACCAAAGTGGAAACATTGCAATCCTTATGCCAATCTTCGTCTATGTTTGGAACTCCTGACAACAGCATTAAACAAAAGAAACGGAACAGCGTGCACTCGTCATTATCTTCTACACCCTTTAAGTCAAATGTTACGACGCATAATAACAGCAACATATTACTCCTTAAAGAAAAAATCGTTGTACTCCAAGAGCAATTAAAGGCAGCGGAACGGGAGATTGCAACCCTGACAGCGCGTATTGAAGAGTTAATACAACCTAGCTACAGCTACCATCAAACACCTACTGAGGAAATAAGCGAGGACCAGATTGATCAAACTACTCTTAAACAAACAAGTACCACGTCAAAAGAGCAAAACACGAAACATGGGAAAGGAATATTCATCTTCGGAACACAGCGTTGTATCGGACTAGCTTCAGCAATTTCTCATTCGCGAACAAACACACTATACGAAAAATACAGAGTCTTAGGCGACACAAAGCCAAATGCGTCATGCATAGAAGTGGTAAGTAACTGTAGAAAAATGAATCTTGCAAGTGATGATAAACTCATAATAAGTCTAGGTGAAAATGATAATAATTTAAACCTAATATTGTCACAACTGAAAATAGTATTAGATAAATTTAATAACAACACTATTATTGTACTTAGTGTCGCAAAAAATAATTATATAAATATTAATAAACTAAATAATTCTGTTAAAAAAATATGTACAAATTATAAAAAATGTCATTTCATGGATCACCCATACGCGAATCTAAGTAAAACGTGTAAATCATTGAACTACCTCATAGATTGTGACGATTACTATGATAAATACTTGGATACAAGTGCGATTCGTAAAAGAATAGTAAGCATCCAACCCAGCCTTAAGCCTAAAATACCCATAAAAGGTACTATTCCCTTCTATTTTAACCGCCTCGACGCAAAAAAACCCTACAAATCTAATAATCAGGGGCAACCCACTACAGAAGTCCAAAAGGGTACTATACCTTATTATTTTCCCCTTATTAGTAAGAGAGCTTCGTTTTTTCGTACCAAAAGCTCAACATAACTTTAGAATACTTCACCAAAACATTGCCAGTATATTATCAAAACAAGAAATACTGGAAATTACAATACAAGAATTAAAAACAACATATAGTGATCCTGATGTAATATGTCTCTCTGAAACTTTTATAAAAGCAGGTAATGAAAACTATGTAAATATATACAACTATGACTTAGCAAGCAGCTTCAGCAGAGATAAACAAAGAGGTGGGACTTGTATATTAATTTCAAAAGGATTAGTATTCAAAGAACTATTATTTATAAAGAAATATTCAACAATATACATTTTTAAAGCATGTGGTATAGAGATAGCATTATACAAATTAGTTATTATATGTGTTTATAGGACTCCTCAGTCTGACCCTAACCAGTTTGTTATGAAATTAAACAGTCTTTTACATGACTTACAAAGTAAATATAAATATAAAGTAAATATAGTTCTAACAGGGGATTTCAACATTAACACACTTAAAAAGGGACACATAACAGACGAATTGTTTGCCTTGTCTTATAATTATAATTTAAAAATACATATAGATGTCCCTACACGCAAATTAGCTTGTATTGACCATAAATAATATTAAAAATGCAACCGCAACCGTTCTTCCTCTCCATCTATCTGACCACGATACAGCCCAAATGTTAAGTTTTCCTATAAAACATAAGCCGCAAAAGATAATTGCTTATTATGTTTACAAGAGGGATTATGGAAGGGACAATGTACAGAAGTTTAAAAAATACTTACAAGCACTTTCGTGGTCGGAAACATATGTGAAGCCTGACACTAACACAGCTTTTAACGAATTTCACGAAACAATCTGTCTTTTCTATAATCTGTGCTTTCCCAAGATAAAAATAAAAGTAAATCTACGTAATAAACACAAACAAAGATGGATAAGTAAAGGTCTAAGACAAAGTTGTAAGATGAGGCGCCTGCGTTATCAGTATTACAAAAATAAAAATCTGACAAATAAAAACAATTACAATAATTACTCGGTTCTACTAAAAAAATGTATTAATATGTCAAAAAAGAACTCGAATATTAAATACATCAGTTCAAATGATAACAAATGTAAAGCCACATGGAATGTCATCAAAAGTGAGATCAATACTTATACTATGCCTAGGAATAATATTAGTCAAATAAAAATTAATAATATTTTAATATCAGATCCCATAAAATAGCATCATCATTTAATGAATATTACGTAAATTCATGTAATAAAACAGATAATAACATTTACCCGAATACTAAAGTAGATACATCTGTCAACTCAATGTTTCTGTACCCAATGTCTGAAAAAGAAGTACAAAATGAAATCACATCCCTTAATAACACAGCATCGGAGGGTTATGATGAAATTAACACTAACATTATAAAAGCTTGCAGTAACGAACTATCCTTAATTTTAACTTATTTAATTAACATATCATTTTTACATGGCATTTTCCCGGAAGCGCTAAAACAATCAATAGTTAAGCCCCTATTTAAAAAAGGTGATAAGTGTGATATCAAGAATTACAGACCTATAACGCTGATACCTATAATATCTAAAATATTTGAGAAATGCATGTATAAAGAGATTGATAGAGTTCTGTAAAAAATATGAAATTATAAGTAATGACCAATATGGATTCCAAAAGCAAAAATCTACAACTTTAGCTATGTACTCTCTTATGGAAGTCATTTTAAATAATATCAACGGTAATAACTTCACTACAGGTCTCTTTTTTGACTTATCAAAAGGCTTTGATCATATTTCACATAAAATTTTGTTAAACAAGCTGAATGCTATTGGAGTAAGGGGACCCGCGTTGCAGTGGATAACATCATACTTATCTAACAGACGTCAATGTGTCATAGTTAACGATGTTAATAAAGATAAACATCTTATACCATACTCATCAGAGTACATAGTAAATAAGTGTGGTGTGCCTTAGGGCAGCGTACTAGGCCCAATATTATTTTTGCTGTACATTAATGATATCGTAGATATAACGAACCACAAATGTATTTTGTTTGCCGACGATATATCTATCATTGTCACATCAAATAAAAAGGTTAATACAGTTAAGGACCATGAGCAAGACATTAATAATACAGTTGACAAACTACTTCATTGGCTTGACATAAAATATAGTTTAAGAGGTAAAATTCTATTAAAAAGTAAAGATTATAAGGACGATCCTCTTATATTCACTAATTATTATTCTAATGATAAGGATATAGAAAACTTGGCAAGACAGGCACTTGATCATGTTAAGATAGAAAAGACAAAATCTTTTCAAAGTCTAGGAGGAAAATTTAAAGATCCGAAATTAGCTGCATGTGGTAAATTAAACAAAAATAGTCTAAAATATTGGAAGTGTTACTCAAAATACATGATTGCTTCTCGCCATCAATACACTAGTACATGTGCTATGGGAAGTGTAGTAGATTCTAATTTAAAAGTGTATGGTGTGAATCGATTAAGAGTAGTTGATGCTAGCATTATGCCTAGTCCACCTGCAGGAGGCACATTGGGGCCTACCATCATGATAGGTGAAAAAGCAGCTGATCTAATAAGAAAAGATCAATAATAATTATCGAAATATCTAAGCAAAATTATTTTTTGTTAATGTTTTACATCGACCAACTTTTTAACAAGGTTTGTTATTTTAATGTTAAGTTGTGTATAAAATAAAGAAGTAATGATGTATTTTTGTTTTCTTTTCTTACAATAATGCAAAAGGAATACAAGTACCTACTTCATTCATTACTACTTCTAACTTAGCTATGTTTATGTGAACGTAAAATAGAAAGCTTTGCCACCCGTAACACAAGTTTAATCTTCGTATAATTTTAATCTATACTAATATTATAAAGAGGTAAAGTTTGTGTGTTTGTGACGTTACAGGGGGTAATCTCTGGATCTACAGAACCGATTTTACCGACATTTACCGATTTTATAAATAACTTCTGTGTTGAATAGTCCATTTATCGGAGAGTGTTATAGGCTATAATAGTATCACGCTATGACTAATAGAAGTGGAGCAGTAATGAAATATGCGACGCGTTTTTTTCTTGGACTAACAAAGTGAGCACGGGTCTGCTATCATATAACAATTACATAATCTTAGATTTAAGTTTAAAGTTTTAACTACCAGCTTAGGCTGGAATTAGTTGACTAAATTAACTCTTTTACAGTAGGACCGCTTTCCTGTAGTAGTTGAAAATGCGGCTACATTACAAAACAATCCTTAATTATACAAATGAATTCGATAAATGTTATCAATATTAGCTAAATAAATAAATTATTAGTTTATTTGGTTAAATTGCGTAAGGCATAAGATAACATCGATTTATGTACAGTAATTACCCATTTTGCAATAATTATTGTCAATCAAATACTTTATTTAGAGACTTTTACCTTAAAAAGGTATGCCAGCCTACAATCCAATACTTAAATTCAGTTAACTCATCATTAGAATACAAAACGTATCAATCAAATCTATATACTTATAATAAAACTGTAGAGAGATCAATTCTGTACATTGAATATATGTTAAAAATTAATATTGGAGGATGAATGGTGATCGATACTAATGCCAAAAATGCAATCAATAAATTTTTTGTCTGTCTGTCTGTCTGTCTGTCTGTCTGTCTGTCTGTCTGTCTGTCTGTATGTGCACGCATGGGTCAAAAACTACTGAAGGGATTTTAACCAAACTTGGTACGATTGTAGTCCATACTCCTGGGCAGGTTATAGGCTGTATAACATAACGCTAAGACACATAGGAGCTGAGCAGTGACGAAAAATTTGAAGTGAGTCGGTTGAAAAAACGCGCGTTCGAGCTCTTATCATCGCATACGTTGATCATACGCCAAAAATATGTATTACAAAAATAATGGTCTTCAAAAGATGTACAAAAAAGTCCTGAATAGTATATATGTATCTTTTATATATTAGCCACAATAACGTGTTTAATCGTTAGGGTTTTCTTCACAGTGTATTAAATACATAAATATATTGTAATTTGCATAGACATATCATTTTCAAACTCCCATATTTCAAAAGTACACTTTAATACCTTATTCATAATTTTTTTTTATAGAAATCGGTTTATAAACACACAAGATATAGATGAAAGAAAATTTCCAAATGTCGCCGCGCCATTATGAGTACGGCTGTACGGTTGATTTTTGTTTAACGTCCGAAACGGCCAACCGGTGCATCTAATATAATTTCATTCACATTGACTCTTAATGCGAACGGACGTGGTTCTTATTGACTCTTCTCGGAATAAGTGCGCTTTAGATATTAAAATAAATAGATACGTAGTTTTTAGGTATTAAGTTTAAAGTAGGTAATCTATCTATCTATACTATAATAAAACAATCGGAATCGGATAAGTAATACTCGAGATATCGCTAGATCTCTTTATTAGAACAGTCCAATACAAATCAGGGGTAATGAAAAATGGATTTGGTTCAATGTTGAATGAATTTAAATTTCGTTTCTTTTGTTCACGAGATGGCGTTACCTGTAGTAATCATACATTTTATTTTATTATTAAGTGCTATTAATAAGTTATTCCTTTTAAATGTTAATAAAATTAACCATGAATCGTATGTGTAATATCAATTATAAGTCTTCACACTAGCCTTTAAATATATCAATTTAACGGACACAAAGAACACCCAGACTAAGGACAATAGTTTGTGTATCACAATTGTCCTCCATGGGAATCGAACCCGCGACCTCATGCACGCCAGCCATGTAATGCGACCGCCGCGCCACCGAGGCAGGTAATTCTGTCGCACCATAACGTGGCGTGCAAAATGTATTTATTCATAATTAATTAGCGATTATCCGTGTGGTGACGGAGCAAGAATACAATATGTCACCTCCCCATCTCATCCCATGGGTGGCGTAAAACTGACTAAGGGACTATCGGTGAATATTATCTTTACGAAATAAAAATGAAGGAAAACTTGAAATTAAACCCTGTACCAATCCGACTGGCCAACGTGGTATTAGTAGGCCAAGTATCCCTCCGTCACGGGAGGAGGCGCGTCCTTGCAGTGGGACATTAATGGGCTGTTATGATGAAATAAGCGATGTCATTTATTTTAACTTACCAATTTGACAACTGATGGCATTGTGCCTGTGACCTCATTTTCAGTATCGGTATTAAGATTTTCCTTGAAAGAATGACGTTCGCTCATGTCTTTCAGTATAAGTTTAGACACAGTCTTCATAGATCTGTCTTTGTAAAGGTCTGTTTTTGAAAAGGTTTTGGTTCGTTCGTTAATTTTACAATTCGTGTGTAGGTATATATGTTTGTTATAAGGTTTCAAAAACCATTTTTCAGTATTAAATCGAATTGCGAAGTAAGTAACATCCGCCACGCGAACGAAGTCGCGGGCACAGCAGCTAGTACTTAAATAAGTTTTATATCCTTATCCTATATATACGAGTATAACATATTTTATATCCTATAATATTGGGTAGACTGAATCAAAGACACAAAAAAACATTTAGTATTTTTTTTTAATTCTTATTATTATTTTATTATACACGTGGTACCGGCGGTCTATAAGGTCATTTTACAAGTACACGATAGTACCGTCGCCATTATAGGTTTGTTTTTAGCTTAGCACACTGCGCGCCGGTACCATTGAGGACTATTATCCTTCCAATAATATCTTCACAAATACACACATCAAAAAAGTCTAAGCAACATGCATGATATTACAAATTTACCATTTATATTAATTAATTTCTAAGTATTTACTCACTCAAAGTGTATAGGTAAGTAAACTTTTTTGTTATTGATGACATACTGGCTGGTTGTAAAAAAAAAATTTCGATTATGTTTTGTTTTTTTTCATAAAATTCAAATGACTGCGAATTTGTTTGAATTTGAGTGCATGTTAATTGCTACGTTTTAGTCTTGATTTTATAATTTTACCAACCATTTAAATACAGTTGGCGACAAAATTGAATTGTTAGATATTCTTTACGTCATGGAGCGACGTCATTTGACGGCAGATGAAATGCAAAGAGCTGTAGGGATGTTGCAAGCGGGAAGTAATCAATCTCAGGTATCTCGACATTTTGGTATTCATAGAAGTGTTATTTGTCGTCTTTGGCAGCGCTACAATAATACAGGGGAACCCGCTGAACAGCATCCAGGCCGTAAAAGGAGTACAACCACTCGGCAAGACCGGTACATACAACTGACTGCAAGACGCCAGCCGATGTTAACCGCTCGAGAGATAAGTTTGAGGCTACAAAATTCAAGTGGTGTTGATGTAAGTCCCCAAACTGTGCGAAATCGACTGCATGAGTACGGCCTACGAGCTCGACGCCCTATCAGGTGCCCACCGATACGTCACGGGAATCGCGCTCGTCGAAATGAATGGTGTAGAGAACGCATAACATGAACCCAGGAACAATGGGATAAAATTATGTTTTCCGATGAGTCGCGATTCGGGTTTAGGCCTGATACAAGAAGGGTGCGAGTGTACCGTCGACCCGGAAATACTGAAAGACTCAGGTGCGTTCAGGAAGTTCATCCATACAGCGGCTCAACAGTTATGGTATGGGCGGGTATTATGAAGAACAGGCGAACTGAGCTCGTTTTTGTAAATGGAAACATGAACGCTGAAAATTACGTTGAGGATATTCTCAGACCTTATGTCCATCCATTTGCACAAACCTTTGGCTCCGATTTTACGTTAATGCATGACAATGCGCGTTCACATACAGCTCGGCGAACCAGTGAATACTTGGCAACGGAGAACATCCAGGTATTGCCCTGGCCTGCACAATCGCCAGACCTCAACCCCATCGAGCACGCATGGGACATGCTCCAGAGACGTGTTTTGAAGGACTTGGACGGAGTGACAACAACCCAACAGCTGAAGGATTTGCTACAATTCCATTGGGAGCGAATACCGCAAGATGACATAAACAGTCTCATTAATTCAATGAATAATCGTTGCCGACAAGTTCTGAATAGCAGAGGAGGCCATACTTTGTATTAAATTGTCCTATTCTTTCACAATAAATTCATTTTCTTAAGAAATTTCAATTTGTAAAAAAAAAGTTTAGTTTCTTATGTACCTGTATATTCTAATATTGTTAATTTCTGTTATTAACACGTTGCTGGACAGAACGGTCAAAGCCGTGCATAAAGTACTTCGTAATGTGACATACCGGCCATAGCCGTACAAATTTAAAAAGTTATATTTTGACATACGGTCTTAGCCGTCAGTTACGTACTGAATGACTATAGAATACATTTATACCGTCTTAATACAATGACTTTTTTAGACCCTACCGTCATTCTACATCACTGTTTTTGATAAATTAAGTTATATGTGTTGCCGTACTTAGGGACTGATGCATCGACACGACGGCTATAACCGTTGACAATAACAATAACAATAACGTAATGACATAGTACATCGATTTATTTATTCTTATCGTGTCGCAACTGTTATAGCCGTAAGAATTAAATGTATGAAAAAAAGTACTGTCAACTAGACCGAAAATTATAACAAGGTACTGTCCAGGAACGTGTTAAAAGAACTTATAAAGAAAACAGCTGTTATTTTTACATCATAGAACCCTAAAAATATTATTTTAAAAATAAAATACAACGTTATAATTAAAATAAATGGTAAAATAAATTAATATAAATGGTAAATTTGTAATATCATGCATGTTGCTTAGACTTTTTTGATGTGTGTATATCCATCTTGTTTGCACCTACAGGTTTTCTATTCATATATGTATCTTCTTTCTCTTTTGACTTTTTACGACTCAGATAATAACGC
The DNA here is from genome assembly GCA_905475405.1 of Schrankia costaestrigalis. Taxonomy (NCBI): domain Eukaryota; kingdom Metazoa; phylum Arthropoda; class Insecta; order Lepidoptera; family Erebidae; genus Schrankia; species Schrankia costaestrigalis. The sequence goes on along the minus strand of FR997831.1, from coordinate 20,619,284 downwards.
GCGTATAGTCAAGTCCAGAATCCTATTCATAAATTTTTTAACTTTAATGGACGACCAAATTGTAGTGGAATTGGGCAGGCCAAGTTTGTCGCAAGCCTACAGAATCATGGGCGGGGATAACCACCAGAGTGGACTCCAAGCAATAGGAAGCGGCAGCGAGGACGGCCCAGGAGGAGATGGCGAGATGACCTGGACGCTTTTAAGAGTATAGATTGATATACGGAAGCCAGGGATCGAGAGAAGTGGAAGTCTGAAGGGGAGGCCTTTGCCCTGCAGTGGGACAGTACAGGCTAATAATAATAATGGACGATCAATTTCAGACCAACTGAATTTAGCTATTTATAATCTACTTTAAGTAAGAACAAACTTAAAGATATCGAGCATTCTCAAACTTCTATTAAAGTTAAATTGTCATTTACATAAATACTTTGTTTGAATACGTATAACTGTGTGGGTATTTCAAAACTTTACTCATCGAGTGACACAATTACATTTAGTAAACTGTATCAAATACGCAATAGGTATTAATAATGACTTCAATATTGACGTCAAACCTGAAAGCTTATAGTCGTAAAATATTTCTCAATAAATACTCCTGGTTTTCTCTAAGTAAATAATTCCTAAAGAATCAGTTAAGGACTTAAACAAAAAACTAATTTTGAAAAATTTATTAACTTTTTTTTAAATTTTTGGTTAAAGAATTTTTCTTCGTGAAAGGTGGGTTAAGTTTCAAATGATACGTCGGGAAATTAAAAATGATTTTAACGCGTAAGCGACTCATTTATTTCTAAGCAAATTGTTTTGAAGAATAAATAAAAAACTATACAATTAATTAATTAATTACAAACTTAGTTTTTTTATTAAATTGTTATCTTTATTGTCGTTTTATATTTATTCACATCGAGGCAGTATCTGTCATTTTATCCGTTTGTTTTTAACACTCGTACAAATAAATATCATTAAAGTATAGTATAAGGTGTTTCGTAATCCCATAAAAAATTTAACTCAGTTTTTTGGCAGACCTGACAGACAAAAACAAAAAAAAAAACATTTTTATTGCGTAGACGACGGAAGCCATTTTGTAACTAAATCGTTTTCTACTTTGAAAAACTTGATAGCGACGTTTTCATTTTGAGTATTTTCATCCATCATATAAATGACAGTTACATTGCTGTAAAAAACTGCTGACCACCAGTTGAGTTGTACTTCTGTAATTTGGTGTATCACAGGTTAGTGTTTTTCTATTGTTTTAAACTATTTAGTTAGTTAAGTTAGCCTTCACCATTTCTCAGCTGAGCCAAGGCCTCACCCTCGAAGTTCACTTTCAACATTGACAAATTACTTTTTTTCTATATGTGACCACTCCTTCTTTTTTACGTGACATCCTTCTTAGTACCCTTCGAGTAAGACCAAAAATAGTACTCTTGTAACTATTTATTTATAGGGATTACAAGAGAAAGACGGCTACCGTGACCTTTCGAAACCTTGAGCTAATATTATTCATTATTAATAGATATCTTTAATTTCAGATTCAAGTACTATGATTATAAATGCAACCACGGCACAAAGCCAGGTCACATTTCTTCAAGCTGCTTTGAAAGTTCTAACATCTTTACAGCTTACTTCATATCAATATCCTGAACAAACCTGTGTTTTTGGTAAGCAATTTTTACATGTTTAAGATGTATATTTTTTTCTATTTTCATTTAAAACAAACTCTCGCCGCTAGAGATTATAATTATACTGAGTCGCGGCGACTTTATCATCTCACTATATCATATCATTAATGATGTACATAAATACATCATTAATGCACACAATTTTATTTTAAAGGACAATAATTTGTGGATCGCACAACGATTTTCTTGCATGGGAATCGAACCTGCGACCTCGTGCAGGGCAGTCGCACACACGTGGTTAGTTTATGTCTGTATTTTATTAAAATACTAGCTGATGCCCGCGGTATTACCCGCTTAATTGTTATTTTACACCATAAGCTATATTCCAAATTTCATCAAAATCTATTTAGTAGTTTTTGCATGAAACGGTAACAAACATCCATCCATCCTCACAAACTTTTGCATTATATATATATATATATATATATATATATATATATATATATATATATATATATGTATATATATATATATATATAGTCCTCCTCATCGTTTTCGATGACGGCGACCATCACAAAGTTAATCTTCCGTTCGACTGCATTATAATATTAGTAGGATAGGATAAGCAAAGGTGTGTCACTTAAGTGCCTAACAAATAAGGTGAATATTATCTTCACTAAATAAAAAGAAGGAAAACTTGAAATTAAACCCTATACCAATCCGTCTGCAAGCGTGGTATTAGTAGGCCAAGTATCCCTCCGTCAAGGAAGGAGGCCCGTCCCTGTAGTGGGACATTAATGGGCTGTTATTAAATAAGTTGACAATTACCAATTTAAGCTCTCTAGATATATATCAGACCCACAGCTTAAAAAATCGGTCAAGTGCGAGTCTGACTCGCGCACCGAGGGTCCTGTACAAACCTATTTATTTTCCCGCCAAATTGTGATAACTTCAGGATTCATCTGTTTAAATACTATTTTTCCCGCCAAAATTCAATGACGTCACGGCTTAGCTGTCAAAATATTTTTTCCTGCCAAAATTCTGGGACGTCACGACTCATCTGTCAAAAATTCTATGACGTCACGCCTATCTGTCAAAAGTGACAGAGGTATCAAATATTTTCCCGCCAAAATAATGACGTCACAAATCATCTGTCAAAAATTCTGTGACGTCACGACTCATCTGTCAAAAATTCAAAAACGTCACGGCTCAGCTGTCAAAATATATTTACCTGCTAAAATTCTGTGACGTCACGAATCATCTGTCAAAAATTCTGTGACGTCACGACTCATCTGTCAAAAATGTCACGGCTCAGCTGTCAAAATTTAATTCTGTGACGTCACGACTCAGCGTTCAAAAATTCAATGACGTCACGACTCAACTGTCAAGAAATATTTTCCCGCCAAAATTCGGTGACGTCACGACTCATCTGTCAAAATTCTATGACGTCACGGGTCACGTGACCAAAATTCTATGACGTCACAGGTCACGTGACACAGCTTTCCCGCCAAAATTCTATGAAATCAAAATATAATATGATTGCTAATAAAAAGTAGCCTATGTTCTTTCTCAGGGTCTAAAGATTGTCTGTACCAAATTTCATCGAAATCCGTTCAGCCGTTCAGGCGTGAAAGAGTAACAGGCAGACAGACAGACAGACAGACAGAGTTACTTTCGCATTTATAATATTAGTATGGATTTTGTTTTTTTTTCAGATGGGGAATCTTACGACTATGTTATCGTTGGAGCAGGAACAGCAGGGTCTGTAGTTGCAGGAAGACTTGCTGAAGATGCCAATACAACAGTTCTGGTAATTGAAGCAGGAAATGACCCTCGTGTCGAATCTAATGTAAGTGTTTTTGAAGACACATAAAATTATATATTTATTTTCCAGTGATAAAGGAAAATTTGGCCTACTAATCCAGTGGTGGCTATGACCATGACCCATCAGTAGTGTAAAAAAATAGTATTCCCTTATTCATCATATTCATTATACTTTTATTTGATCACATTATCTAAGGGCTAATGAATGATGATGATGATGATCATTATTAAGGCGATGTGGTCGCTTAGCGACAAAGCCTATTAAAATAAATTAAAAATTATCTAATAATATATTTTTTTCTTCTATTCAGATACCTGGCTTATTGCTGTATCTCAAGTCAAGCGATGGTGCATGGAACTACACAGTGGAAGATCCCGGACTATCAGAAAAGTCACATAAAATTACTAATGATGATCTATCATTAGGTAAAGCATTAGGTGGCTCTAGTTCGTTGAGCTACTTATTATACACTTCTGGTAGCAAACATGAATAAAACAAATGGGCAAAAGATCTAAATGATACAGACTGGAATTGGGAAAATGTATTACCCTACTTAAAGAAAAGTCAAAAATTGGAAGATCAAAATCTTCTAGCTACAGATGGAGAATTCTACGGAAAAAATGGTAAAATTGGATTAACTAGAATTAAAGATGTAAATACCATTCAGTCCGATAATTATTTAAAAGCCTTTGAAGAAATGGGAAATACTACTGTGCCAAGCATCAATGGTAACGTATCTCTTGGTTACACAGACGCTTTGTTTAGTATCAGTGAAGGTAAACGACAAGACACTGGGTTAACATACCTAACTACAAGACCGAATCTACACATTTTGAAAAATACTATCGTGAAGAAAGTACTTTTTGACGATCACAAAAGAGCAATTGGAGTAGAAGCAGTGGTTTGTGATAACAGACATGTGCATATTATATAGCTATAATATGCACATGTCTGTTAATCATGAAAGAAGTTATTTTATCCGCAGGTGTTGTAAATACACCAAAATTATTGATGTTATCTGGAATAGGGCCTGAAAAACATTTGTGTAAATTTAAAATTAACACAATCTCTAATCTTCCAGTAGGAGAAGGTCTCCAAAATCATTTAGGAGCAAGTTTGATTTACAATATGACCAAACTAGTAAAGCCCTATAGACCATCAAATTTATACAAATTTCTAGCTCCTTGTGCTATTGGCAACGTAGCCTTAAATAAGTCAACCGACTACCCTGATTACCAATCAGTAAATTTTATATCTTTTCCGAGTATATTGATGGGTTTTTGTACATTTTCATATAAATATTTAGATTCAATATGCAATAATATGTTAGCTACAGGCACGAATACAGAAATGATGTACTCAATAATAAATAAACAAAAATATATCGGGCGAGGGCGGATTTTATTAAAAACTGCTGACTATAGGGACGCTCCATTGATTTATACCGGCTATTATTCAGTAAAAGAAGATCTTGAAGACTTGGCAAAACTTTTACAGCATCATGCTAAGATTGTGGAATCAAAAACCTTTAATAAATATGGAGGCGAATTTATAGATCCTAAATTACCCCTGTGCAGAGGGTTGAATAAAAATAACATAAATTATTGGCAGTGTTATGTTAAGTACATGATTGCCACTCGTCATTAATACGCCAGTACATGTGCTATGGGAAAAGTAGTTGATACCCGCATGAAAGTGTATGGCGTTAAGCGGTTGCGGGTTGTTGATGCTAGCGTTATGCCTAACCCACCTGCTGGTGGTACACTTGGTCCAACTATAATGATTGGTGAAAAAGCTGCTGATTATATAAAAAAGGAAAATCAATAATGACAAAAAAAAACATTTTTTCTATGTTAGTGACAATAAAACAAAGTAAATTGATGAAATATGTTTTTGTTTTCTTACACCACATAATTCTGTGTTTATAAATAATAAGGCTATGGGTAGGTTATTGTCCACGCATATTTATTTATTATTTATTTTTATGTACAGTTTTATTTTAAGTATATATTTTACATTTTTCAATAAATAAATATGATAGTATCTATTAATGTTTTTATTTAGGTATGTCATGGGCTGTGCAGTTTACTTTACTTTGATTGCCTTTATCATGTACTTAGTTATAGTTATATTTGTCTTAGTTATATTAGTTATATTTGTCTATTGTCATCTTATTTTTGTATTTGTTTGTAGTCCGGTCGTCACATGGGGTTAGCACTGAAAATCAGGGTTGGTATGTCGTCTTTGCGGCAAACCAACATCAATCCTGAGTGCTGACCTCAATTTTTGCAAATAAATAAAATGTTTCTAGTTGTATTTGTTAATAGGTATATATATACCTACATTGTTATTGTTTTGTTGTTTGCAAAAATAAAATATTTTTCTTTCTTTCTTTCTTTGGTTCATTTTTTTATTAGTTATTTAAGCTAATGTACTGCATCTTCTTACTAGCCATTTAACACTTTACTACAGCTGCGCCGGGCTGCACCCAAATATGAGTGAAGGCTGATTTCCTCACTAACGCTTAGCTAACTAGACAGGTTAGAATATGTTTGATTTTATGTTTTCCTTTTTATCAATATATACACTTCTCATCAAAAAAATCGAAACAGTTGCAAGTTTGTGTTTTACAAGGATTATCTGAAAAATGTGTATATTAAGGAATATGTGTTATATGTCATTTAATAGGGAATTTAATGAGGTTTTCAAATAATGATGTTAATGTTCTAAATTCAAATTAAATTTTCATAGATTGCGTATTTTGTTTAACAAGTCGTTTTTACCCTGTACGTAGTTTGATGGAAATTGACAAAATTAGGCACGTAAATGAAATAAAAAGCTAGGAAACGTTTATTTAATAACTCGGATACCATTCCCGACTTCTCAATACTGCATCTGTACGATTTTTCATCGATCGGGTGAGAGTCACGATCAAAAATAGTGGCGCTCTATTCCATTCCTCTTGGATTGCATTTTAAAGCTGGCTAAGAGTTTTGAGGCATGATCTTTTACACTAATTCGTTTTTTTTATTCATCCCATAGATGTTTAATCGGATTCATGTCCGGGCTTCTTGCTGGCCAATCAATAATAGAGGTATCGACTTCAGTAACATAATCTCTTACGGCGCTCGCGGTGTTTGTCCTAGCATCCTCGTCCATAAATGTTAAACTGAGGTCAAATAAATGTGCATAGGGCATCACAAGAGATTCAAGATACTGTTCGATGTACCTATGACTGTTAAAAAAGGGCAGACGGGACCCAACACAAAGACAAACTCGGTCTTGTCGTTGCCACGAATTTCTCCTCAAACAGTCCATGAACCGCCACCATGGATGGCCTTTTCTTTTAATCCTGCATGGTGCAAAGCGTTCTCCATCACTTCTGTAGACCTTAGTCCTTCCATCGTTACCATACAATACAATTATGCACTCATCAGAAAGGAGGAACTTGCTCCACTAGATGTATAACCAATTTAGGTAATTACGTAAAAAGTTAAGGCGCGCTTTTCGATGATCTGCAGGTAGTTCCTCCCTATTTGCTGGCTTGTACGGTACAAGTCCACGTTTCTTCAACCTTCTTCTAATTGTAGAGTCACTTACAGCCACCATAGGTTCATCATGAAGCTGCTGCTGCGGTTAAAAGACATTAAGGCGTAGACTTTGTAAGAAAGGTGTTACTATAAATCGATCTACTTAGTCAGAAGTTACCTGTTTTCTGCCCGATCTCTAACGGTGCGTGGACAAACCAGTCTCTTGATAGCGTTTGCAGATTCTATGAAAAGATGAGAGGCTAAGATGCACGCTTTCAGCCGTAATAACCTGACTAAGTCCAGAATTCAGCAATGCCACCACTTGGCGGTTTTTGTGGGTAAACATCGCATGGACGCAGTAATAAGGGGAGCGAGGAACTCTGGGTGCGCGATACGGGTTATTAAATAAACGTCTTCTAGCTTTTTTTTCATTTACGTGCCTAATTTTATCATTTTCCGTCAAACTACGTACAGGGCAAATACGACTTGTTAAACAAAATACGAAATCTATGAAAATCAAATTTGAATTTAGAACATTAACATCATTATTTGAAAACCTCATAAAATTCCCTATTAAATGGCATATAACACATATTCCTTAATATACACATTTTTCAGATAATCCTTTTAGAACACAAACTTGCAACTGTTTCGATTTTTTTGATGAGAAGTGTATTATAATTCTTATCGCTAGCTAAATGTATTGTAAAATTATCCTGGTATTTTGTATGGTATTTTACTCCCTACAACACTCGCATACTACACATAGTAATACTTAGTCTAGGTAAAATTATTTTAAACACACCTTAATCATTAGTTAAAACATTGAAGACATCGGAATTATCTGGTACTAGAAATGAAAATAGTTGGATAGGTTAAGTCAGAACATGCTAAACAACGCACGAGAGAATTAAGCAATGCAAGCTTGCCATAGCAGAGATCTGCTACTGGCAGAAACACTCTAAGGTTGGACAGACAGACAGACCTAGAAGGACTTACGGGGATTTTTATCCAAAGGTGCGCAGTAAATACTGCGTACAAAGCTGATGGGTATGGATACACATATTTATTATGTGACTATGAGTGTAGCTTAAGAAAATAAACAAAAATATCCCAGTACATAGGTTGGGAATCTGTTCTTTTATTAGATAATTTTCTTTTCTTTCTTATTTAATGGTCAAATATAATTATTATATAGGCGCCGCAGAAACTTTATGACGTGTAAAGTACTTAACAAATTAGAGTCGGATGTGTATGCTAATACTATTATAAAAAGAAATGAAGTGACGACGTATGTACTTCAAACAAGTTTTTTTAATTATAAAGAATATCTATACTCGTTAAAAAGTAATTTCCTGACCTCCTTTAAACACGTGAGTATTTTCAAAACAGAACTAATTTAGTTACTTATAGAAATATAGTAAGAAAACAATCTTTATGCACAGCAACCATATTTCAATGCATAGCCAGGACTGAATCTAATGATGATAGGAAGCTTGAACAGGCCATACGACGCGATGCTTGCAAAGCAACAATGGTGTGTATACTCGTACGTCGTAAGTTTTATTCTCAATACGAGTTTATGCATATTTTTATCTTCTGTAAAGGCACTCTCGTAAAGAGATGAGGTGAAATGTCGTGGCCAACATCACACAAATATTTATATTATATTTAGTCTAGATACTTATAGGATAAGACTCCAGTCCCTCCGCGACCACGGCCCTTGCAAGTCGGCCGAAACGTCGGAGAAAAACCTAAGTATTTATCCTATAAGTATCTAGACTAAGAAGTATATACCTACCGCGAGTAAGACCCGTGTAATATAGTAATATGTATACAAATCGCGATAGTTTAAAATCTTTTATTTATATTATAATTTTGACAACAGCAATAACTAGATAGGTAACAAACTTGGACAAATAAAGTATTTTCTTTATCAACACGAATCTAATGCCTCATTAATTACCTTTCTTTATTGCCAAATAGTCTGTTAATCGTTTCAAAGTTTAAGTTATTTTCTGTTACATTCAGTACTACTAATAGATTTTTTAATAAATTTAACACCAAGTTAATAAATAAATATTATTGATCAATTCGTAAATAATTTAAACAATTTCAATAAAGGTCTAACTTAAATTACTGAACATATATAACATAAAAGTGATTACGTTAAGATTCGAAAACTAAAATTTAGTAACCATAATTAATTACCTGTTACATTTAGCAGGCCGCTACTTCAAGTCTCTGCTGCTGAAATTGGTTACTTTCAAATTTATAGCAGCAATGCTTATAAACGCAGCCACAGCATTAGAGGGTGTAAAATTCGTCCAAGGAGCTCTAAAAGTACTTGCCTCTTTACAACTTACATCATTCAAGTATCCTGAACAGACTTGTGTTTTTGGTAAGTATACGTTCATAACAGCCCATTAATGTCCCACTGCAGGGACGGGCCACCTCCAGTGACGGAGGGATACTTGGCCTACTAATACAATGCTGGCCAAACGGATTGGTATAGGGTTTAATTTATATAATACTAGCTGACCCTCTTTGTTGAGCGGCGAAAAAAACGTTATTAAGCGTTTCATTTTTAAACATATTTCACTACTGCTCCACTCCTATTATAGTCATAGCATGATATTATATTATAGCCTATGATACTCTTCGATAAATTGACTATTCAACACAGAAATAATTCCAACTCTGCCTAGTTTGGGACCAGTCAACATTTTTAAATTATGTACCTTATATTGTTAGGTAGGTATGTAATATTTTTAGCTAGCTGATGCCCTCGGTATTACCCGCTTAATTGTTATTTTACACCATAAACTACCTATATTCCAAATTTCATAAAAACCCATTTAGTAGTTTTTGCATGAAAGGGTAACAAACATCCATCCATCCTCACAAACTTGCATTTATAATATTAGTAGGATAGGATAAGCAAAGGTGTGTCACTTTAGTGCCTAACAAATAAGGTGAATATTATCTTCACTAAATAAAAAGAAGGAAACCTTGAAATTAAACCTTAGACCAATCCGTCTGCAAGCGTGGTATTAGTAGGCCAAGTATCCCTCCGTCAAGGAAGGAGGCCCGTCCCTGTAGTGGGACATTAATGGGCTGTTATGATGAAATAAGTTGACAATTACGAATTTAAGCTCTCTAGATATATCAGACCCACAGCTAAAAAACCGGTCAAGTGCGAGTCTGACTCGCGCACCGAGGGTCCTGTACAAACCTATTTATTTTCCCGCCAAATTGTGATAATGTCAGGATTCAGCTGTTTAAATACTATTTTTCCCGCCAAAATTCAATGACGTCACGACTTAGCTGTCAAAGTATATTTTCCTGCCAAAATTCTGTGACGTCACGACTCATCTGTCTAAAATTCTATGACGTCACGCCTATCTGTCAAAATTGACAGCTGTCAAAAGTGACAGAGGTAACAAATATTTTCCCGCCAAAATAATATGACGTCACAAATCATCTGTCAAAAATTCTGTGACGTCACGACTCATCTGTCAAAAATTCAATGACGTCACGACTCAACTGTCAAAAAATATTTTCCCGCCAAAATTCTGTGACGTCACGACTCATCTGTCAAAATTCTATGACGTCACGGGTCACGTGACCTATGACGTCACAGGTCACGTGACCTATGACGTCACAGGTCACGTGACACAGCTTTCCCGCCAAAATTCTATGAAATCAAAATATAATATGATTGCTAATAAAAAGTAGCCTATGTTCTTTCTCAGGGTCTAAAGAGTGTCTGTACCAAATTTCATCGAAATCCGTTCAGCCGTTTAGGCGTGAAAGAGTAACAGACAGACAGACAGACAGACAGACAGACAGAGTTACTTTCGCATTTATAATATTAGTATGGATTCACGGATAGTCCCTTAGTCGGTTTTTACGACACCCATGGGATGAGATGGGGTGGGATATTGTATTCTTACTTCGTCACCACACGGAAGTATACGTTACTAGCCATTTTCTAAGACAGTGTTGATTTCCTGGCCTACTATAACTCTCTTGATGCTGTCAATTTTGACAGATAGGTTACACCCTCTAATGCTGTGGCTGCGTTTATAAGCATTGCTGCTATAAATTTGAAAGTAACCAATTTCAGCAGCAGAGACTTGAAGTAGCGGCCTGCTAAATGTAACAGGTAATTAATTATGGTTACTAAATTTTAGTTTTCGAATCTTAACGTAATCACTTTTATGTTATATATGTTCAGTAATTTAAGTTAGACCTTTATTGAAATTGTTTAAATTATTTACGAATTGATCAATAATATTTATTTATTAACTTGGTGTTAAATTTATTAAAAAATCTATTAGTAGTACTGAATGTAACAGAAAATAACTTAAACTTTGAAACGATTAACAGACTATTTGGCAATAAAGAAAGGTAATTATCATAATCAACCAGAATTTATTTTTATATTTCAAACGTAAGTGCCTTTATTTATTGGGTTTAAATAATTATGAAATTTGACCTATCTGTTGCAGAATATACCTACCACTAGGTTAGATAGGGTGATGACTTGATATATTTTCTCTATCACCACTAAGAGACAAAAATTATTAATTAATAAAGTAACATTTTCTATTGGTTTTTTTTTCAGAAGTTAAAATGATCATCGATGCAGCAACAACGCAGCAATCAGTTACGTTTATTCAAGGGATACTGAAAATACTCGCGACATTTCAACTAACTGCAACCAAATATCCAGAGCAAACTTGTGTTTTTGGTATTTTATTTTTAGACTGATAATCTACTATATAAAAATAAGTCGTGTTTTCCTTCCTGACGCTATAAGTCCAGAACGCACGAACCGATTTCCACGGTTTTGCATTCGTTAGAAAGGTCTCGGGCTCCGTGAGGTTTATAGCAAAGAAAATTCAGGAAAAATTAGACAAAAAAGCGGGAAAATAATGCCCGTGCGAAGCCGGGACAGGCCCCTAGTCTATTATATAAAAAATAAGTCGGGTTTTCCTTTCTGACGCTATAACTCAAGAACGAACGAACCCTTTTCCACGGTTTTGCATTCATTGGAAAGGTCTCAGGCTCCGTGAGGCTTATAGCAAAGAAAATTCAGGAAAAATTTGAACAGAAAAGCGGGAAAATAATGCCCGTGTGAAGCCGGGACAGGCCGCTAGTAAATAATAAAAAATCGATAAATGGCTATCTTTTCCCAATATAATTATTACAACTATTAACATTATGTGATATTATGTCTTTAACCAGGCTTTAACCCAGCTTGTTAATAGTTACCGGCGTAACAACCAGATTTTAAAAGACAACTGCAAGCATTACGTTGTACTCTTTACAACTACTGCATAATATCTCCTTTTTTGTATATACGTAGGGAAACTCCCAGCATAGTTTTCTCCTTTAACTTCTTTTGTATTCTTACTTCGTCACCACACGGAAGTATACGTTACTAGCCATTTTCTAAGACAGTGTTGATTTCCTGGCCTACTATAACTCTCTTGATACTGTCAATTTTGACAGATAGGCGTGACGTCATAGAATTTTAGACAGATGAGTCGTGACGTCACAGAATTTTGGCAGGAAAATATACTTTGACAGCTAAGTCGTGACGTCATTGAATTTTGGCGGGAAAAATAGTATTTAAACAGCTGAATCCTGACATTATCACAATTTGGCGGGAAAATAAATAGGTTTGTACAGGACCCTCGGTGCGCGAGTCAGACTCGCACTTGACCGGTTTTTTAGCTGTGGGTCTGATATATCTAGAGAGCTTAAATTCGTAATTGTCAACTTATTTCATCATAACAGCCCATTAATGTCCCACTACAGGGACGGGCCTCCTTCCTTGACGGAGGGATACTTGGCCTACTAATACCACGCTTGCAGACGGATTGGTCTAAGGTTTAATTTCAAGGTTTCCTTCTTTTTATTTAGTGAAGATAATATTCACCTTATTTGTTAGGCACTAAAGTGACACACCTTTGCTTATCCTATCCTACTAATATTATAAATGCAAGTTTGTGAGGATGGATGGATGTTTGTTACCCTTTCATGCAAAAACTACTAAATGGGTTTTTATGAAATTTGGAATATAGGTAGTTTATGGTGTAAAATAACAATTAAGCGGGTAATACCGAGGGCATCAGCTAGCTAAAAATATTACATACCTACCTAACAATATAAGGTACATAATTTAAAAATGTTGACTGGTCCCAAACTAGGCAGAGTTGGAATTATTTCTGTGTTGAATAGTCAATTTATCGAAGAGTATCATAGGCTATAATATAATATCATGCTATGACTATAATAGGAGTGGAGCAGTAGTGAAATATGTTTAAAAATGAAACGCTTAATAACGTTTTTTTCGCCGCTCAACAAAGAGGGTCAGCTAGTATTATATAAATTAAACCCTATACCAATCCGTTTGGCCAGCATTGTATTAGTAGGCCAAGTATCCCTCCGTCACTGGAGGTGGCCCGTCCCTGCAGTGGGACATTAATGGGCTGTTATGAACGTATACTTACCAAAAACACAAGTCTGTTCAGGATACTTGAATGATGTAAGTTGTAAAGAGGCAAGTACTTTTAGAGCTCCTTGGACGAATTTTACACCCTCTAATGCTGTGGCTGCGTTTATAAGCATTGCTGCTATAAATTTGAAAGTAACCAATTTCAGCAGCAGAGACTTGAAGTAGCGGCCTGCTAAATGTAACAGGTAATTAATTATGGTTACTAAATTTTAGTTTTCGAATCTTAACGTAATCACTTTTATGTTATATATGTTCAGTAATTTAAGTTAGACCTTTATTGAAATTGTTTAAATTATTTACGAATTGATCAATAATATTTATTTATTAACTTGGTGTTAAATTTATTAAAAAATCTATTAGTAGTACTGAATGTAACAGAAAATAACTTAAACTTTGAAACGATTAACAGACTATTTGGCAATAAAGAAAGGTAATTATCATAATCAACCAGAATTTATTTTTATATTTCAAACGTAAGTGCCTTTATTTATTGGGTTTAAATAATTATGAAATTTGACCTATCTGTTGCAGAATATACCTACCACTAGGTTAGATAGGGTGATGACTTGATATATTTTCTCTATCACCACTAAGAGACAAAAATTATTAATTAATAAAGTAACATTTTCTATTGGTTTTTTTTTCAGAAGTTAAAATGATCATCGATGCAGCAACAACGCAGCAATCAGTTACGTTTATTCAAGGGATACTGAAAATACTCGCGACATTTCAACTAACTGCAACCAAATATCCAGAGCAAACTTGTGTTTTTGGTATTTTATTTTTAGACTGATAATCTACTATATAAAAATAAGTCGTGTTTTCCTTCCTGACGCTATAAGTCCAGAACGCACGAACCGATTTCCACGGTTTTGCATTCGTTAGAAAGGTCTCGGGCTCCGTGAGGTTTATAGCAAAGAAAATTCAGGAAAAATTAGACAAAAAAGCGGGAAAATAATGCCCGTGCGAAGCCGGGACAGGCCCCTAGTCTATTATATAAAAAATAAGTCGGGTTTTCCTTTCTGACGCTATAACTCAAGAACGAACGAACCCTTTTCCACGGTTTTGCATTCATTGGAAAGGTCTCAGGCTCCGTGAGGCTTATAGCAAAGAAAATTCAGGAAAAATTTGAACAGAAAAGCGGGAAAATAATGCCCGTGTGAAGCCGGGACAGGCCGCTAGTAAATAATAAAAAATCGATAAATGGCTATCTTTTCCCAATATAATTATTACAACTATTAACATTATGTGATATTATGTCTTTAACCAGGCTTTAACCCAGCTTGTTAATAGTTACCGGCGTAACAACCAGATTTTAAAAGACAACTGCAAGCATTACGTTGTACTCTTTACAACTACTGCATAATATCTCCTTTTTTGTATATACGTAGGGAAACTCCCAGCATAGTTTTCTCCTTTAACTTCTTACCCCCTTACTCATAAACGCCTGTTAAATTTTAGTCAATTGATTAGCTCAAATTCTTACGGTTTTGTTTGGCATAAGGTTGGTTTTGGTAATAAAAATCTTGCTGAACAGTGATTAAATTTAAGAGGCGTTTATGAGTAAGGGGGTTAGTGTTTGTAAACTTTCTACAAAGTATAATCCTTAAAGCTGAAACTGTCCACCAGTTCAACTAATTTCAAGTCAATGTTTATGAAAATTCATTCAAATTTCATTTTTCATGACTTTTTAAATTATTTACATTTTTCAATACACACATTTGATTATTTCATTAGATATTCTTTATAGCTTTAAAGAATATCTAATGAAATAATTAAATGTTTTATTAAAATTTGTTTCTAGAATAGTTTATATTTAAGTTTTTATACAAACATAACTTATAGATGTCATCAAAACGATATAGGGCTTATTTAAGACGTATAATTCAGAACTAGCATTAGCTCTAATTTACATTACGTCATTTGTTTGTAGTAAAATTTCGTTTAAAAATTTACAGATGGTGAAACCTATGACTACATAATAGTTGGAGGAGGAACAGCAGGATGTGTGCTTGCAAGCAGACTTGTTGAAGACAAAACAACATCAGTGCTGCTAATAGAAGCTGGAGGGGAACCTCAAATTGAATCTGATGTAATTCTACCTTTTATGTTTAACCCGTGAGAAGGCGCGCTATGAGAGTTTTTCTCACACAAAATTTCATCGCGATTATTTTCTATGTTGACCATATCGAAACATGGTGAGCGTCTCAGTACCTTCCTAAATATTCATCCCCTACCTGTGCATTTCATTTTCACACCGATAAGTGCCGCTGCGACTGCGCAGTGAATCAATTGTGCCACTGCGTCGCAAAATGCGGAGTTTTGCTAAGCATGCGCCTATCCATGTAAGTATTTTTTTTAGATATTATAAATGTTATTTTGTGTTTTATTACATATATATATGTGGACTGAAAGTCATATTAATGTTTATAATTATGTTGTATAATATTGTTTTTAGCTTACGAAATAGAAATGGATTCTCGAATATTTGCATGGCTGAAAGAAACTGTTTCGGATGAAGAATCTGTATTGGATATTGATGAAAATCGTGTAGATACCGTTGACAGTAACTGTTCTGATATTGATAGCCTCCGTGAAACAGACACAGAACAATCTTAGGAAATAACTGAACAAGTCGATTTATAAAAAAAAAGAGGAAACAGAACCCAGACCAAGTGGTTTATGTGCAATGTGTCCACGAAGGAAAAATCGACGCTCTAGAAAAGCATGCCAAAGTAGATGCTTTTTAGAGGCATAAATCACTTTGCACCGAGCATGTGACATTTATGTTCAGTATTTGCTATGAGAGACACATATCTATGGATAATAATGGATGACTAATTTTTAAAATTTATAATGGTTTTATTTTTTGGGTAATATTTTATTGTTACTTGTTTCTAACAAAAGGCTAAAGTTCAAGGGACTTTTAATTTACGCAGAAGTGTGCATTTTTGTTATTTTTTTTGTAATTAAACTTTTTTATTACCTAGATAAATGCCTTTAATTTACTAAAACATAATTCTAATTGCACTATAGTCTTTTATATTAAAAAAAAATACGATTTAAATAGCATGAATATTTTGCTCCCGCGCGCCTATCCGTGTAACTTTTTAGGGTGCGCCTTCTCACGGGTTAATAATACCCTTCACACAACGCCACTAGGAAAAACCTAGATCAATGCAAACATTCATGTTCATGCACACAAGGATTTGCCATAAATCGGGAATCGAACCCAAAACAACTGCGTAACAGTCATGTACTATAATTACTGTGATACAGAATTCGAAATAACTTATAATTTTATCATCATAGTATCACTAATTTCTTAGCATTTAAAAAACTATAGCTACCATCCTTCCATTTTATTCTTTATAAAAACTCATATTTATTTTATTCATATTCTTTATAAAAATTCATATTTATTTTATTCATATTCTTTATAAAAATTCTGTGTTCTGTGTTTGTAATAATTAATTATAACACAATAATTAATTATAACACAATAATTAATTATATTGTTACCTACAGATGGCGGGCTTGATGTTATAATATCCAAGGACTAATGTTGGGGTATGGGACTTCATTATACAAGACCGCGGAGTTTATCAAGAAACGCATAAGCAAATAAATACTGATTTGCCATTTGGTAAATCACTTGGGGGAACCAGTGGTGTATCGTTTTCACAATACACCCCCGGCAGCAAGCATGATTATAATGATTGGAGTAACATTGTAAATGATTCAATATGGAACTGGGAAAATGTTTTGCCGTATTTAAAGAAAAGTCAAAGACTAGAAGACTCTAAGCTCCTTAAAACAGATAGTGAATTTTTCGGTCAAAATGGTAATATTGGATTGATTTCATCCCGAAAAGTAGGTCCTATTAACGGTGATCCTTACTTTAAAATATTTGAAGAAATCGGTCAAACAATTGTTCCTAGTTTCAATGGAAACATTTCGATAGGTGTTACAAATGCTATTATCACTATGAGCAAAGGCATGAGACAAAACACTGCCTTTAGTTATCTTGCACCTAAAAGAAATTATAAGAACCTATACGTTTTGAAACATACTTTTGTAAAGAAAATAATTTTTGATGCTTATAACAATGCAAAAGGAGTTGCAGCAGTTATATGTAACAAAAGGCACGTAATTATAAAGGCAAGGAAGGAAGTCATTTTATCAGCAGGTGTAGTCAATACGCCAAAAATACTAATGCTGTCTGGAATAGGTCCAAAAAAAGAATTATGCAAACACAAAATACATGTACTCTCTGATCTACCAGTAGGAGAAAACTTACAAAATCAATTAGGAGTGTTAGTAACTCACAATGCAACAAATAAAATAGTACCGTATCGACCGTTCAATCCTTATGGATTTACAGCAGCAACTATTGTTACTTATGTTGCTTTAAACAAGTCCAACGATTATCCTGATTATCAATCTTATAATTATGTAGGATTCCCTAAGGAATGTATGCTTTTTTGTTCGTTTGGATATCTATACATAGATTCAATTTGTAATAACTTTTATAGCACAAGTGTTAATACTCATATGATATTTACAGTCATTATAAAACAAAAATTTAAATCTCGTGGCAAGATAACGTTAAAAAGTAATTATTATGGAGATGCTCCACTTATTTTTAGTGCTTATTATTCTTCAAAAGAAGATATAACATCCCAGGCTAAAACAATCCAAGACTTTATGAGAGTTGAAAAGTCAAAAACATTTAAAAAGTTTGGAGGTGTATTTAAAGATCCTTTATTATCTCAGTGTGGTAAAAGAGATAAATCTGACAACATAAAATATTGGGAATGCTATGCACGCTATATGACACTATCACAATATCACTATACTAGCACTTGTGCTATGGGAACTGTAGTGGACTCACGTTTGAAAGTTTACGGAGTTCAAAAGTTAAGAGTTGTTGACGCCAGCGTCATGCCAAATGTGCCTGCAGGTGGTACTTTAGGACCAACAATAATGATTGCCGAAAAAGCTGCAGATATAATCACGGAAGACAGATTTAATTCAAATACATAGATAATTTTAAAATCACTTTAATTTAAATAAAATTTTCTTATTATTGTAGGTACAATAAATAAAAATAATAAATGATTTTTTTCTATAATTATAAAGCCATGGTGGAGATCACAGAGGTTAACTAGAATAATATTATAATAAATATTAAATTGTTTTTCTTTATTCACTTTTACTTTACTTGAAGACTCTAAAACTGAGTAACAACACTTATTTAGATCAACCCATTCTATCCCATGACAAAAATATTGAATTTTGTTGATCTTTATAGATGATGTTGGAGTATTAATTATTTTGCTAACAAACTTAATAGGTAAGTTATCACAATTTAAATAAATTACGATTTACCCCAAGCATTTAAATCTTAAGGTATTAGAAATAAAAATGCCACACAATAAATACGTTCAACATTGTTACACAACAAAAGTCGCATTAAAGAACTTATGGACTAACGTTCATCGCTATTTTGAACTTCGAAATGCAATATTACAGTGGTCTTGTCATTTCTATTACACTCGTAAGTAATTTTATTTAATCCTTCTTTGTATATTGCCTGTTGATTGTAGATTTTATTAATCTTGCAACACTTTGTTTTTAGCCTAACGGATTTAAATTTGCACTAGGTTTTTATTCGGTACTGCCTATGCAATATTAAACTAATGTAATATCGTCAGCATAAGTGTCACTGTTTCATATTCACGAAAACATTAGTTAGTCATTTGATTAACAGATTTTATTTTTATTTTATTTTATTTTATTATTTTTAGGAAAACTTACAGCTAGAGTGGTACATTAAACAAAAAAGTAGTGTAAATAAGGCCAATTACAAGTTTCCGCTTATAGTTTGATAGAATAAACGATTAATACATTAACAATTAAAAATTCACTTCAAAAAATGAAAAGGAGAGGAAAAAAACAATACAAATACAAACAAAATACAAATACAAAATATATCGTGCAATTTAAACCCTATTTCCTTCCTTGCCAAAGAATTTATTATTTAAACATGTCTTCATTGACACAATGCTAGTCGCAAAGATATCCATGTCCACACTCTGTCACGTCAAATTGTATAAACGGCTAGCTCTAATAAGATACGAGTTCTGCCTATAATTCGTACTCACAACCGGAACATGCAATAGTTTCGGTCTACGTAAAAATGCGGATGATACACGCAGCCCAATCTTGTCAACCATTTCCATTACATCAACACCTCCATTCATTATCTTAAACAGTAGTGAAAGATCAGCAACCTTATGTCTCTCGTATAGCGGCAACAAATGAAACTTCCTACAGCGAAGTGTATAGTTTGGTAAATAGCAATTTGATCTATATTGTATGTACCTCAAGAATCTCCTCTGTATACTCTCAAGCCTATTAGTGTAGACCTCATAGTATGGGTTCCACACTTGAGAAGCATATTCAAGATGACTGCGAACCAGAGAACAGTTCAGGATTTTAATTGTCTTGATGCTTTTAAAATCAGTTGACAGACGACAAATAAATCCAAGTGCCTTAGCTGCTCTTTTTGCTATATTTTCAATGTGCGCATCGAAAATAAGTTTGGAGTCAAACGTTACACCCAAGTCTCTAATGCTGTTAACCCGAGTAACTATCTCGTTCTTTATTAAATAATTGTATTTTACAACACTATGTTTGCGAGTATAGGAGCAAACGAAGCACTTACAAACATTTAAGTCCAGCATATTGTTACAGCAGTATACCTGGAATCGTTCGAGATCTTCCTGCAATCTACGCGCATCATCAATGTCGTTGATCTTTTTTATTATCTTTAGGTCATCTGCGTATAATAGAATTTTTGAATAAGTAAAGCATTTGTAAACGTCATTAATAAAAACATTGAATAAAAGAGGACCCAGTAATGATCCCTGAGGAACCCCAGAAGGAACGTTATACGCCCTAGATTCATATCCGCATAACACCACCGTCTGACACCTATTCTCGACATATGATTTAAACCATCTGAACAAATTCCCTCTAATACCGATATCATGTAGCTTGACTAATAATGTGTCGTGATGGATACGGTCAAAGCATTTGCTGAAATCGGTATATATAACATTTAGCTGAGCTCGCTGCATCATTGCATCCGTGATCATATCACTACAAAGAAGCAGATTTGTTGTGGTAGAACGGCCTGGCATGAACCCGTGTTGAAATTCACCAAAGTCGTGTCTAAGAGCTGAGTACAATTGCTTGTGAATAATTTTTTCAAAAACTTTAGCACATACACACAACTTTGAGACAGGTCTGTAATTCTCTACTTGATTTTTTGGTCCTTTTTTATAGATAGGTGTTATATATGCCGACTTCCAGACCGTGGGCATTGATCCAATACATATCAAGCGACTGTATAAAATCATTATAGGTACTGCCAGACTCTTCGCACAGTTCCTAATAAAGATCGGAGGTACGTTGTCTGGGCCCGATGATTTGTTTACGTTCACTTGGCTGAGCAATTTATGAACTTCAATTTCACTTATATCAATTCTTTTTATGAACGACATTGAAGAGGTAGACTCACAAACGGCTAAAGATCTACTGGAGGGAGTATTAGAGTCGACTCCGTCTAGGAAATTGGAAAAGAAGTAGTCACCGAACGTGTTACATAATATGTCCTCTCCCATATCCGATGTCAGATGCCCATAGTGCATCGTCGCGGGAAACGAATTTGAACTCTGTTTGGCCAGTACATATGACCAAAACGCACGAGGATCTTTATGTATATTAGACTCCATTTGGACAATGTAACTATCAAATAATTGTTTTTCTAAGTCTTTTGCACGTTGTCGCAGTATATTAAAAGATTGGAGATCTGACATATTTCTATATTTTTTAAATTTGGAATGATATTTAGACTTCTCTTTAATTATATTTATTAGTGGAGTTTTGTACCATGGCGGATATTTTTTCTGACTGGTAATTGTCTTAGATGGTATGTGAATATCGCGCACTAAATTAAGGTGATCATAGAGATACTGCACAGCATCTTCTAGCGGTCTACATGAGAGTTCCTTTTGCCAATTCACTTTATCTATTTCACTGTTTATTGTATCGTAGTCGGCGACAGCATATAAAAACTTTTTGTATGGTCGAGGTCTTAAGATGTGCAATTCAACGAAGTCAGCAGTAATATACAGTGCTTTATGATGTGGATCCTCAGATATCAATGGATTACAAGCGTGATTCGCCGTTACACAGTTATTGCATAAGACTAGATCAAGAATTCTATTGTTATGATTCATATGAGAATTATACTGACTCAAATTGCACAAACTAAAGTTGTCAATTAGGTCAGACTGTAAAATTGTGTGTGAATTGCTTCACATACTTACTTATGACAATTGTATATTATTTTATTGCAATGTTGGAATTCTTATGTTACAGTGAAAACAAAATTAAATTGTTATTGTAATTAATTACGTCTTTATTCGCATTGGTTGATCGATTAACTGTTTCTCGCAGCTACCTCGAGCACTCCATACGTATCTAATTACAAGAAGAAAAGTATCCTATGTGTTAACCAGCAACCTTATCACCAAATTTAATCAAATTGGTCAAGTCGTTTGATTGGCAGGACAAACATACACACTTACAAACTTCTGTCCTTTAAGTATATTAGCTAATAGCTTTGTAATTAATAACTAAGTGAAATTAAACAAGCCTGTAGACCGAGTCAACAAACCTGTTGATTAAGGTAAGATTTGATAAAAATCCCTTGCGTTTGCCAGTTGAATATTTAAGCATTTTATATTGTTATAACTATGCTTAATTAATTTTAATATTACCGTCTGGTAAGTTTGGTATTAGTAGGCCAAATAAATATCCCTCCGTCACGGTAGGAGGGCCGTCCCTGCTGTGGGACATTAATGGGCTCTTATGATTATGATGGTGATGATATTTTTATTTAGGAGGCCTATGTCCAGCACTGGGCGTCTATAGGCTGATAAAGATATTTTTAATATTAAGGT
Organism: Schrankia costaestrigalis; assembly: GCA_905475405.1. Lineage (NCBI taxonomy): Eukaryota > Metazoa > Arthropoda > Insecta > Lepidoptera > Erebidae > Schrankia > Schrankia costaestrigalis. The sequence continues at coordinate 20,596,746 of FR997831.1, read as the reverse complement.
TTCCCTTCCAGACGTCTCGTTAACAAAAAATAATAGAACTCCTTACTGTGCAGGCGTCTGGAGTGGTGTATTATAAAGTAATGTCTAGAGTGATGTCTTTGTGACGTCTATAGTAATGTCTGAAGTAGGATCAAAAAAGTTTTTAACACGTTCCCAGTGCAGTGTACCACATATAGTACACGTGCATTGTTTTACTATTATGTCTGCTGGCGACACTGTGAATGGCATTTGATATTATAATAAACAAAATGTACTCTGCAGTGATTCAATTATCTTAATCTAAATCCATCTATTTATAATATTGGATTCGCACTTGACTATTTTTGCAATAAAAGTAAAAAACCTTCGGTCGTTAAGTTTATAATACTTGCAAATCGTAAAATAATTAGTAGTTTTTTGATTGAGCTAATCGTTATCAGTTAAGAGTTTATTTTCCAATTTAAAAAATGTAAGTGCCTGTGTTTATATTCCTTTTAGTTTTATTAATTTAAAAACAAAATTTAGAATAACTATGACCTAGTGGATTAACGACATAAAATAAATACTGCCCTATTAAGCACAAAAGCGGTATCTCAGTGAAAGCTAGTTACGAGATAATCGAAGTTTTGTAAAAATAGCATCCTTAGTAATGTAGGGATAAAGTTAAATGGAAATATGTTATTTTATATCTTTTGAATAATATACTGCTATTAGACTTAGTTCAATAGATGCGTATGTTTTTAAGTAATCCAATGCCATACAAATTTACAAATTTTTTCGAGATGCCGCTTTTGCGCTTAGTAGGGCAGAATAAGAGAGGTACAAAACTGTACAAAATCGAAATGTTTGAAGTAGACCTACGTTTAGTAGTCATGGAAGATAGTTGATGATAATGATATTAATAAATGATGACAAAAAAAATTTACTGTGCAAAAATAGTAAGTAAGTAACGACGATAATGAACATCCTATAGTTATAGTCCTCTCCAGTGTCATCTTTAAAAAAAGTAGATGTACTACACGACAGGTATGTATGAAAATTTGTATGAGTATAGATAAAGCAAATCAAATATTTAAACCCAATTTTTTAAAATATCTCTTGTCTTAATTCAAAGTTAAGACCCGTAATAAGCAAGAAAAAGAAAACTGTTCTTAACTATTTTATAACTGATATAAATATTTTAATGTTCATGTAGAGTAATAATACAAAGTATTACTATAATATAAATTTGCTCTCGAAAGTGTTTTAAAATGAGGTTTAAAGTTGTATGTCTGTCAGTTGTGATTGGTAGATGTGAAAAATTCCAGCAGCTGGAATTTTTGGAATTTTTATACTTCTACTTGGAGGAGGATTAAAAGGGAACAGTGATGATACTACTAGATTCTCTTTGAAGAAATCTGCTACTTGATTACGTAGGGTAGCGAATTGGTGTATTAATTCTCCGTCACTACATGAAGAAAATTTGAATAATTTACATAAGTAATTATTACTATTGGTTTCTTTACAGAAGCCACAATGATCATCGATGCAGCAACTACGCAACAAACAGTTACTTTTATACAAGGGATACTGAAAATTCTCGCGACATTCCAACTTACTTCAACAAAATATCCTGATCAAACATGTGTTTTTGGTAATTTTTAGTTTTGTATTTTGTTTTATTAGACTTATTCTTCATAAACATTGACAATGTAATATCAATAGTATAGTATTACATAACAACTAATAACTATTTATCATATTTAGAAACAAGCACCCATTACCACAACTACTTGTGATTACGGACACAATTACATCTCCAACAGATTAGATATTCATCATTAAATTCTAGATGACTTTTCCCAAAATAACAGGTTAAATTTAAGTTCTTATCTCAAAAACGCTTACAAATATTATAATATTTAGATCTGAGATCATAACAAACACTTACTCTTAGATCCGGATACATAATAGTTATAATAAGATACAAATTTACAGATGGTGAAACCTATGACTACATAATAGTTGGAGGAGGAACAGCAGGATGTGTGATAGCAAGTAGACTTGTAGAAGATAATACAACATCAGTGCTGCTAATAGAGGCTGGAGGGGAACCTCAAATTGAATCTGATGTAAGTTTACCTTTTAATTATTTCATATTACTTCTATCAACAGATGTCATTTGCGCAATCATTGTTAATTTAAAATTTTACAGATGGCGGGCTTGATAGTATATCCACGGACGAGTCCTGGGATATGGGACTTTATACTACAAGACAAGGGGGTTTACCAAGAAACGCATAAGGAAATAAATACTGACATGCCATTAGGTAAATCACTCGGGGGATCCAGTGGTGTAACGTTTTCACAATACACCCCCGGAAGCAAGCATGATTATAATGATTGGAGTAACATTGTCAATGATACAATATGGAACTGGGACAATGTTTTGCCGTATTTGAAGAAAAGTCAAAGACTAGAAGACTCCAAGCTCCTTGAAACAAATAGTGAATTTTTCGGTCAAAATGGTAATATTGGATTGACTCTATCTCGAAAAGTAGGTCCTATAAATGCTGATCCCTACTTTAAAATGTTTGAAGAAATCGGTCAAACAATTGTTCCTAGTGTCAATGGAAACATTTCTTTAGGTGTTACAAATGCTATTTACACTATAAGCAAAGGCATGAGACAAAATACTGCCTTTGGTTATCTTGGACCTAAAAGGAATTATAAGAACCTACACGTTTTGAAACATACTTTTGTAAAGAAAATAATTTTTGATGCTTATAACAATGCAAAAGGAGTGGCAGCAGTTATATGTAACAAAAGGCACGTAATTATAAAGGCGAGGAAGGAAGTCATTTTATCAGCAGGTGTAGTTAATACGCCAAAAATATTAATGTTGTCTGGAATAGGTCCAAAAAAAGAATTATGCAAACACAAAATACATGTACTCTCTGATCTACCAGTAGGAAAAAACTTACAAAATCAATTAGGAGTATTAGTGACTCACAATGCAACAAATAAAATAGTACCGTATACACCATTGAGTCCCTATGGATTTCAAGCAGCAACTGTTGCTACCTATGTTGCTTTAAACAAGTCCAACGACTATCCTGATTATCAATCTTATACTTATTTAAGCTTTCCTAAGATTTGTATGCTTTATTGTACATACGGATATCTATACGTAGATTCTATTTGTAACAACTATTTTAGCACAAGTGTCAATACTCATATGATGTTCACGCTTATAGTGAAACAAAAGTTTAAGTCTCGCGGCAAGATTACATTAAAAAGTAATTATTATGGAGATGCTCCACTTATTTTTAGTAGTTATTATTCTGCAAAAGAAGATATAACATCCCATGCTAAAGCAATCCAAGACTTTGTGAGAGTTGAAAAGTCAAACACTTTTAAGAAGTTTGGAGGTCAATATAAAGATCCTTCATTATCACAGTGTGGTAAAAGAGGAAAATCTGAAAACTTAAAGTATTGGGAATGCTATGTACGCTATATGACACTGTCTCAACATCATTATACTAGCACTTGTGCCATGGGAACTGTAGTGGATTCACGTTTGAAAGTTTACGGAGTTAAAAAGTTAAGAGTTGTTGATGCTAGCGTTATGCCTTATGTCCCTACAGGTGGTAGCTTAGGTGCAACAATAATGATTGCTGAAAAAGCTGCCGATTTAATCACGGAAGACAGGTTTAATTCAAATTCATAGGTAACTTAAAAAAAAACAAAATTGTACTTATTAATTTGAACAAAATTTTCATACTATTGTACCATACATAATAATAATAATAACAAATAGTGTATTCCATAATTTATTACAATGACAGTTATAACATAATTTTGTTTTATTTTTTACTTTTACCTCATTTTGAGACTTCATAAATTGTGAGACAACACTCCCAACAAAATCATCCAATTGTATCCCTTCCCATAACAAAAGTATTAAACTCAATGGACGATGTCTCAATATTTTCCAACATAAATGGTTTCTTAATGATAATAATGCCTGTAAAACTCTGACCAAAGTGTTGATGTGATGTGTATGGTGGGATTGTAAGAAAAGCATCTACTCAGATTCAGAAAAAATAAATACAGAGATGTATTGGTGGGTCCTCCCTATAGCCCTGATCTTGCTCCATTAGATTTCAACTTATATCGGTTACTTCAGAATCCTTCAGGCAGAACAAAGTTAACCTGAAAATAACACAGTAAAAGCTGAATTTTCTTTTTAATTTTACAGAAATGAGATCATGGCACTACCCTAAAGATGGCTAAAAGTCATTGATCAAAACATAATTCATCATCATCATCATAACGTCCTACTGCAAGGACGGGCCTCCTCCCGACGGAAGAATACTTGGCATACTAATACCACGCTGGCCAGAGGGATTGGTATAGGGTTGAATTTCGAGTTTTCCTTCTTATTATTTCGTAAAGATGTTTTTAGGATTGATTATTCATATATAAAAACATATAGGAAAAAAAGGTTAAACTTTATTGTCAGGTAATACAAACACGCTTACAAACTTCCACGTTTTCAACATTATCAGGATTAAAGTCAGTGACACGATGTATAATATTTAATAGCTTTTTAAAATTGGGTTTTAAACCATTTTTGCGTCATTGTCATTAAATAAATAGTAGTTGTCGAGTGAGTCAATAAAACTGTTAATTAAGGTGAGATTTGATAAAAAGCACTTGTCGGTATATTTGGGCATAATTATGTTTTTAATATTGAGCTTTGAGTTAATAGTTATAAGAATATTTTATTTCCATCTGTCGCCTTTGAGCATTCCACCGGTAGTGGTTGGCACTTATAAGTGGCGCTTACCAACGCAGAGGTCAATGGCAGTAATGATAACAGCAGTATATGATATTTTCTATTGTAATGAAATCTTTTTGACTTTTTAGTATTTTGAGATTTATATTTTTCAAATTCAGGTACCTATTTTTTTTTACATAAAAGTGCCTTCTTCATTTATCGGCTTCCCGCCGTCCTAACCAAATTGTTGGGAAAATCGTTATGTCCAGCAGTGGACGTCTATGGGCTGATATGGATGGATAGATGTAAAAGTACAAAATAAACTAGGTATAAAATCTTTATGCTAATGGTAAAAAGTAAAAAAAATATTTACCGATATTATTTCATTATATGATTTTTGCAGTTACTTCAGGATTCACTATGATAATAGATGCTGCAACCACGCAAAATGCAGTTACCTTTATTCAAGGAGCTCTGAAAATCCTCGCAACTTTACAACTGAATTCTGCCAAATATCCAGAACAGCATTGTGTATTTGGTAATTTATGATTTTAACTCACAATGCTTTTAGTTAGCTTTTCTTTCAAATCTGGTAAAATTAAATTTAAACTTCAGCTACACGACCAAAAATACATTTCGTTTACGCCTTTTCTTTGATAAAATTTTCAATATATTACACAAAAATAGTGGATAAAGAATTGAAATCGTTTTTTTTTCACTTTGTGCAAATTTATCATTTAATGTCGTATTGAGAAATATGTCACAAAATTAAATCTCCAATTGAAACAAAAAAAAAATTGAATTGGGACACTTTTTTCATTTATTGATAATTTTTTTCTGTCTGAAATATTCCGAATAAATTCTGACACTTATCTCATATAAAACTAATATTTCATTTTTTCCAGATGGTCAAACCTTTGACTATATTATAGTAGGAGGAGGAACAGCAGGATGCGTTCTTGCAAGCAGACTTGTAGAAGACAAAAAGACCACAGTACTTCTTATTGAAGAAGGGGGTGAACCTGAAATTGAAACTGATGTAATTTTTTATTAACTTAATTCAAATATTTCCAAGATTACAAATATAATAATTGTAAGAGACAAAAACTTTTATGACGTGAAATATAAAATATTGGCTAAAAAGTTGGATTTTACATAAAAAAGTGTGCAAAGTTCTAACACCTAATATTTTTATATAGATTTTAACTCTAAATCTACGTTTACCATGAAACTTTGAGTTATATTAGATTTAGTTTAAAATTCTTGTATTCGTTTTACAGATGGCAGGATTGATGCTGTACCCGAGATCCACTGACGGAGCATGGAACTTTACAATACAAGATCCCGGAGTATGGCAGGAAACTCACAAAAAGATAAATACTGACATGCCTTTAGGCAGAGCTCTAGGTGGAACAAGTACATTGTCATTTGCACAGTACACTTCCGGTAGCATGCATGATTACAATGAATGGGCAAATATCGTCAACGATTCAATCTGGAATTGGAACAATGTGTTACCTTCGTCTGAGCATAGTCCAGCTGGAGAAGCCAATTTGTAACAGTCATTTTACATTTTACTTTAGACATGGGATATATATTTAATAATTTGTTGGTATTATTATAAACGTAACTGCTGAGGAAACAGAAACTTCTTCCCGCCAGCGCACTGTTTACCCGGTTGGTGGTACAGACGGCATGTTTTCGACGCACTGAGTTAAATTTATTAGGATCATAAGTATTTTGAGTGTGAGTAGTTATTACAAGATTTAATATAAATAATTTACGAACCGTTAGAACTCTGCAGGAAATGTAAAGTTCCGTAGTGGGGAAACGATAGGGTAACTGCCAACCAACTTTTTGCTCTTTGTGTGCGTTCTAGTTTTAACATATGTGTTTTGGCTGAGCCACCCCAGGCAACGATACAGTACTGAATCACTGATTGGCAAAGGGCTAGATAAACCATTCTTATGGTTGTAGTATCAGCTGCTTTACGTAAATTTTTAAAGATAAACATTAATTTACGAAGCCGACTACTAAGCATGTCTATATTATTATGTTTATGCAACGATAGAGAGTCATCAATTTCTATGCCCAAGTATTTGATAGACGTAACGCGATGGAGGCGAGGGCAGTGGCAGTTATCTTTATTAAGGTCAATACATGAGTGAGCAGTAAGAGGATAAGAGTCACAGTTTAAATTTCTAGTTGGGGATAAGGAAAAGGTAATATATTTTGTTTTGTCCACGTTCAATGTAAGTAGGTTTTCCGTCAACCAACGAGTTACCATACAGAGTCCATGCTGCGTATGTTCAAATGCAGTTCCCCAGGTGTCTCCATGGAAAATTAGGGCAGTATCATCAGCATAGGCATAGATGGAGAGATTTGGAAGATTAAGTTGACACAAGTCATTGATATAGATCAGAAATAGTGAAGGGCCAAGGATACTGCCCTGTGGGACGCCATAGGAAATAGGAAGTTCGTCACTTGTCCAGTCTCCTATCCTGACACATTGCCGTCTCTCAGATAGATAACTCCGAAAGAGAGATAATTGAGTTCCTCTAACACCTATAGATTCGAGTTTAGAAATGAGGATGGGAACAGAGACAGTATCGAACGCCTTCGCTAGGTCTAAGAACACGCCAATTACTTTCTGTTTTTTATCTAAATTGGTGACAATATTATTCACAAGGCTTAATACCGCGTCTTTTGTTGACAATCCTGAGCGAAAACCATATTGAGTTGTTGAAAGAAGTTTGTTTCGTTCCAAATAATTTATAAGTCTGTTATTCATTAGTCGTTCTAGTAATTTTGACAAAGTTGGTAAAATTGAAATAGGCCTGTAATTGCTCAATTGGTCTCTGTCCCCACTCTTATGAATAGGATGTACCAATGCCACCTTTAGGGCAGTAGGAAAAACTCCCGTTGTAAAAGCCAGGTTGCACAAAAACGTGATGTGGGGTATTAAAATGTTTTTAAATTTTTTCATGAAGAAGCCTGAAATATTGTCCAATCCCATGGCACAGTCAGTTCTTAGATTCATAATCAAAGTATCTATCTCAGATTGATCAGTTTCCAACAAAACAAATGAACTATGCGACCGCGTGATAACCACAGCAGGTTTATTAGACTTTGGAATTTTTTCTGCTAGGGAGCGCCCTATATTAGCGAAATAACTATTAACGGCGTTTATTGAGTGTATAGGATCAGGATAAGTTAATAAATTAATAGGTGGGTCTGATTTTTTTTCTGTGTGAGTTATGGATTTAATAGCAGCCCACAGCTTTTTGTTATTTTTTTGAGCAGTTTTAATTTTATCTCTGTCATAATTTAAGAAGAAAGACGCTAACGTTTCTACGTGCTAAGAAGAGAAACGCTAACGTTTCTCAGGAGCATAGAGCAGTAGTTTCGATACCTTTTATAGATAGTTTGTAAAGTGGTATCATTTGGTGATTTTTTTAATTTTTTAAACAAATTGCCCCGGTTACGGAGACATCGGAGAAGTCCCGTGGTCATCCAAGATTTATTTAACCGTTTTCGATTAGGCACTGGTTTTAAAGTTGAATTTTGGTTTATGATGAGGTTGATGACATTAATAAAATGGTTCGTTGCTATGTTGATATCTGATGTTTTATAGATATTGCTAAAATCTGCTTGAAGAAGGTCTAGTTCTATTTGTTCATAACAAATAACTTTTTTTGTTCTTGAGTTTTCTGTAAATTTACTGGTAGATATGACACGGTCAAGGAATAGTATCACTGTTTCGTGATCCGTAATTGTGGTATTTGCGACAAGACAATAAGCAGGCTGCCTAGTTTTTAAGATGATATGGTCAAGGCACGATGTGTTGTTCCGAGTAGGGAGCGTGTGCGCAGGCAACATGGCATGATAAGCAAGCAGAGTAAGGTAATCTGTCGCACGAGTATCACCGCCGCCGTCGGAGATGTCGATGTTTATATCTCCAGCTAAAATAATATTTTTATAGGTACTGACAGACTTTAAGATTTCATTTAGCGATTGCAAAAAGGAAGTGATATCACGAGTAGCTGGTGATCGATAAATAGCAATAACGGCGGTGTCCCTATTAATTAATATTTTTAGGCAGTTTGCATCTTGTATAATGGGTTCCGTAATAGAAACCTGTAAGTGATTATGATAGTACACAATTACACCATCATTTTGTGTCCTATTACGATTGGTAGCTGTAGCAGTATAATTATGTAATTGAGGTAAAGGAGGAGATTTTAACAGCCAGCATTCAGAAAGGACAATTAAATCCCACTCGGTGCCGCTTCTCACTAAAAGTGTAGACAGGCTATCAAAATTCTTCTTAATACTTCTAACATTCTGACAAAACAAAGAAAACGCATTAGTATGCAACCTTGACACTCGACTACAGTCCTCGATCTTACAGTTAGCAGACTCAGAGATCATTAAACAGTCTAAATCATTTTGTATATCGCAAATGTTATCGAATGTTACGTTGTAAATTATTATTAGTGCAAAATAAAGTCATTATACAGGTTGAGTCACGCCTTGTTAAAAGAAACATAAACAGATAGGTATATAAGCGGGTAAAATGATAACACTTGTTGTACACTACGCAGCGGAACCGTTCATTTATAATATTATTTTTTCTGACTGTTTCTAAGTGACCGCACAAGTCGATGTGTATTTGATAAACAATAAGATTTGAATAACTGTTATTGAGAATATTAGTACATGAGAGTGTATATGTATGTGTCAGATATGTTTTGTTATGTAATTTGTATATAGTTTTAAGATTATTAAGTAAAATAAAATTAAAGTGGTTGAATAAATAGGTATAAACGTGAATGATATCAAACCACCTGTTGCGTACTGTAAGGCGGTGTTGAATACCAATTAATGTATTTCTTCTCACCGTTATCTGGAGTAAATAATATTTGCGTTTATAAACTTGGTTATTATTATTACTAAAACCAGTATAACTGTGGTTTAGATAGATAGTATAATATGAGTGTGTGTGTGGAAGTGTATAGTATGTTTTGTTATAAAAAAGGTACATTATTATTATAAAATAACTATTCAAAATATAAAAATAACTTAAAAATAATAACATATTTTGTAGGATTAGTCATTTAAGCTTCTGCAAATCCTCTTCAATGTTAATGCAAATTGGAGTAGAATTCGTAGTTTTTTTAACATAGATTTTACCGTGACTTGACCAGCAGTTTTCACATCTACCTTCTTTTTGTAACTTGCGGCCCAAATAAAAAAGATGCCTGGCATGTGAGGTCAAGGATTCAGCAACATAAATCGGTCTGGATGGGCCCGATAACCCAATTGTAGTGGTCGATAGTTTAGATTTTGTGTTGTTTTTATTGAACAACCTTGTTGCTCTCAAGAAGTTTTCTTTCGCGGTATTTGTATAGGATTCTGTTACCACAGTGTTTACAGAGGGAGACTCCTTCTTCGCCTTCAATCTATAAATGTTTTTAATATCCGCTAATTGAATGGATTCACCAATTGCTGTACCAATCCTAAGTATATTCTCACTCAAAGAGTCCTTGTTTTCAGTTACATTATACGGGAGATTATTTATTTCAATCACAGCCGCTCGGGAGTTTCGTTCAAGATGATCTATTTTGACTTCCAGTGAGCGTACATGTTTTTTTAGTAAGCTATTCTCTCGTTCAGTCATGTCAAGACGTTCAAGAACCTCATCATATTTTTGGGATAAGAACGATATAGATTCCTGCACCCTGGAGTTTTGGTCTAAAATATCGTCCATAGTAGATTTGATATTATCAAATTTTAAGTTTTGTTTACTTTCAAAAGCAGTGAAAAGTTTGGTTATTTCGGCAAGAAGGGTAAAATTACCCGCCTCGCCCTGCTCGTACGAATCCTCGTCGAGTCTCCCCCGTGTTCTACGACCTAAATTGACATTAATATCCTTCGCTTGTTCATTCATTTTAGTTCGAGAACTGAGTGCCGGATCCGAAATTGTTGCATAAAGATTAGTAACTGGAGTCGATGATTTAGTTTCAGAAGGCGGCGACCGCTGCACAGACATGTCGATACGTGGAGTTTAAGTAAAAATATCCTACTATAATGTGTGAAGCGGATTGTGAGAGGGCGCTGAGTAACTTCGTTGATATTATTATCAACACCACCCCGCAGCTATGTATTGATAGACAAGACAACGTAAGTGGGAGAAGGGCGGAGCGTGTGCGCCGCGACTGGAGCGGGGTCGATAAAAGTATATTTGTAGTGTTAATTGCTGTCGCACTCACTCAGGTAGGTCCGTTGATACGTGCCTCGTCGGTCGCTCAATCTCTTTGCGCTTCTGGTCGCCTGGTACCGCAGAGGATTTATTAATTTTGATTTTAGCACAAAACGTTGTAACTTAAACTCAATATTTATTTAATGACACCGTTTATACGTCCAAACTGCACGGAATCCAAGAGGGGAGGAAATTTCAGAAAGCCATTCCAAAACCATTCCAGAAAGATTCTGGAATGGCGACTGCGTACCGAAAAGCGCTGGTGTGGACGGCTGGAAGCCGATGGATGAGGGAGGCACAGGACCGCACAAGGTGGCAATACTTGGAGAAAGCATATGTACAGCAGTTGACGTCGATTGGCTGATATGATGATGATGAATAAACTTTGTATGAATTATACAAGTTTTTTTTTTATTTCATTTCAAATTTAACCGCGGACAAAGTCGTTTTACAGCTAGTCATTAATAAGAAATATGAATATTTACCTAACGTAAAGGAGACGGTTTTTTTTGTTCGGCGAATAGGCCACCACCACAAATTGTGGCATTTAGAAATGAAATGCATATCGGTTTATTCCTTATAATCTCTAGTTAAACAGTCTGCACATATCAAAACTTTATCTAGAGGGAATACTCTGAAATACGACAATCAAAACATGACTCTCGTGATAACGTAAAATCTCACAACAGCTATTGTCTAATGAATATACACTAATAAGGCAACCAAGACCTCTCGAAATAACGCAGTTTTTGCTGGCTATTGCTTGTAGATCTAAAATAATAAGGTAGTTAAAGAGAAACAATACACTATATATATGACACAAGAAATATTTATTACTGTTCACAAATTATAATTAACGCAGTCATCTCTTAAAGCAGTATTTCATCTTAAATAGACGCAGATGACTCAAGCTCACCTAAAAGCAGAGCCCAATATAAAAACCACACTTTACACATCACAATGCACAGCAGCTAACAGTGACTGTGCCTGTGCTCAATAAGCAATAACAACAGTATCCAGCAAGAACAGCTTTAGTGTGTATTATGCACTCTATCTAAAGATCCCATTTTTATAAAATATAAAAGTACAAATAAATCATGCGTTTATCTAATAAAATCTGAAACAATAACAACGTTGTCATGACAATGTCAAACTGAGTGAAACTGTACTACAGAATATCTGCTATTGGCTATTATTTACGTTTCGTTCTACGATTATTTTTAAAGTACGTTACTTGATAATTTGTATTAACCCATTGATTTACAAAAATCAATGTATTAACCATTAAAATAAACCTAAGAACGTTCCAAAACAAGCATTTTTAGGTGTAATCCTTTTTTATTATTATTTCATTATTCCCTCATCGTTTAAGTATAATTTGTGTTCGGTTAACTATATTAAGATAATAACTATTTTTGTGAGTAATATGAATAATAAACATTACTGTTTAGGGTGGTGCGAAAAAAAACCGTCTCCTTTAGATGACGTCGAGAAAGCAAAACTCTTCATAAATATTCTGGACAAAATTTTAAATTCTTATTGTAAAGTTTTTCTTATGTTTTCAAAGAATAATGGGTTTTTATTGTGCCAGAATCATTTTTCTGATGGAGATAATAAGATTATAATTTCTCAATTTTTTTTTCTAAAATATTTATATAGATGGTTCTTCGAACAAATTATTACTTTGTCACTATTGTATGTATTTATTTGGTCTTCTTCTAGATGGAAATACTTTCGATTATATAATAGTTGGAGGAGGAACCGCAGGATGTGTTATTGCAAGCAGACTTGTAGAAGATAAACAAATAAGTGTGCTTCTCATAGAAGCTGGAGGTGATCCAGAAATTGAATCTGAAGTATTTATTTATGTTATAAATAAACTTAATGTACTCGTACTACTCTTCTTCACGAAAGAAAAGAGATTTTGTCCTGAGAAATGCTAATAGCAAACAAATTGTAAACATTGCAATTTTTAAATTGACAGATTTTTTTTAAAGTCTTTATTGGCGTAGCTGTTTTCAGATGTTTCTCTAAAAAACTACGCGTGGAAAAAAATATTTTTTTATAAGGGCTTAAGAGCGTTTACGTGGCTTACTAGCGCGCCGCCGTTTAACAGAATCATTTTAGAGTAGATTGATAAGAGTAGATGCGTTAGATGTTTATTTATATTTATGAACTGGTAGGACCATAAATGAGATAAACTCAAATCCAAATCAAAATTAAATAAACGCACACGGCACACCTTTGTAGGAGCCTGATGGACTTACTTGGTGGTAAATAAGATTTTCAGTTGTTTCATCTTATACTTACAGATGGGCGGCTTAAATTTATACTCTAGGAATAGTGACGCAGCATGGAATTTCACAATCCAAGATCCTGGAGTATCCCAAGAAACCCATCGGCGAACCAATGATGACTTGTCATTGGGTAAAGCCCTTGGAGGCTCAAGTACCATATCGTTTCTGATATACTCATCAGGTAGCAAACATGACTACAATGAATGGGTACAAATTGTCAACGATTCAATCTGGAATTGGCAGAATGTTCTCATCAAAACTGACGGTGATTTTTATGGCCAGAATGGAAATATTGGACTAACAATTGACCGCAACCCCGAAACCATCAAACGTGATCCTTACATGAAAATATACGAAGAAACTGGATACAATATTGTTCCTAGCACCAATGGCAACATATCTCTAGGATACACAGATGCAATATTCACTTCAAGTAAAAACATAAGACAGTCAACTTCTTATGGCTATCTGACGCCTAAAATTAATTTTCCAAATCTACACGTTTTAAAGCATACATTTGTTAAAAAAGTAATACTTTTGGCACTGATTTGTAATAAGAGGCATGTTATTTTAAAAGCGAGAAAAGAAATAATAATATCGGCAGGAATTGTAAACACACCTAAACTGTTGATGCTGTCTGGTATCGGACCAAAAAAGGAATTATGTAAACATAAAATTAAAACTATTTCTGATTTACCAGTTGGAGAAGGCTTTCAAAATCATGTAGCAGTACTCTTAGCATATAACATGACTAAAACTGTAACTCCTTACAGACCTTTTAATCCGAATAAATTTCCATCTACAATTTTATCCGGTTACGTAGCTTTAAATGAATCTACTGAATACCCAGACTATCAAGCATTGGCACATATTTCCATACCAAAATATGGGATGTTTTATTGCTTACAAGGCTTATTATTTACTGAGACAATTTGTGATAACATTATAAAGACAGGTATGAACTCCCATATGATGTACGTTGTTATTTTCAAACAAAAATTTAAGTCTAGTGGGAGAATCCTTTTGAAAAGTAACTATTATGGAGATGATCCTTTAATATACTCAGGGTACTATTCTGTAAAAGAAGATATAGAAAATCATGCGATGCTTGTCCAAGACTTTACCAAGATACACAAATCAAAATCATTTAAACAACTTGGTGGACAATTAAAAGACCCGTTATTGCCAAAATGCGGCCCGATGAAAAATACCTTAGAATATTGGGAATGTTATGTACAATATATGCAGTTTTCTTTTCACCAGTACAGTAGCACGTGCAAAATAGGAGCTGTAGTAGACTCACGATTGAGAGTGTATGGAGTCAAAAGATTGAGAATAGCTGACGCAAGCATTATGCCTCATGGTCCAGCTGGTGGAACTCTTGGTCCAACTATAATGATTGGGGAAAAAGCAGCAGATATTATAAAAGAAGATAGGTACATGAACAATTGAATCCACATGTTAAATATGCTCACTGTTACGTATTTATTTCTATAGGCTATAACGTAATACTATTGAATAATACAAGTTTATATTTTAATTATAGTTTACATGAACCGCAGCAGACTAAATAAAGAAAACAGTTTATAAAGAATACAATCATATTAATTTATTATTACCTACCCCAAATTACCTTTCTACTAGGGCTGCCTCCACAAGTAAAGCACAGTTACTTGACTTACTAACTTCATGCTGACTAAGTGTAATTAGAATATTTTTTAATGAATGATTATTTAATGATGCTGCTTTAATCTTCTACAGGGACCTTTATTTTATTCTGGACTAGCTGACCCGTGCCCACTTCGTCGTCATAGCGTAATACTGTATAGCCTATGACACTCCCCGATAAATGGACTATTTAACACAGAAAGAATTTTTAAAATCGGTTCAGTAGATCCAGAGATTACCCCCTACAACGTCACAAACTTTACTTCTTTATAATATTAGTATAGAAGTATATAAGGTTGATATTTCTATGAATAACAATTGTTTGAAACCAATACTACGGAACATCGGACCGCTTATAAGAGATACCGTGTATATATACCGTACATATATCTATAGGTACATATAAATAAATAAAAAATTGGAATAAGGGCAGGGGAATGATGATGATGATGACATATAAATAAAATTGGAGTGTCTGTTTGTAACATGAAATCCCCGGTTTTTCACCAATTGCATATCAATGTAAACACTATACTAACGCCAAAAATCACAATTAAAAATTTTTTGTCTGTCTGTCTGTCTGTTTGTTTTGGCTAATCTCCGAAGCCGCGGGACCGATTTCGATGGGACTTTCACTATTGGATTGTAAATTTTACGGCGCGTTAACTATGCTACTTTAGATTCTGATAACTTTTTAGGGCTCCGCAGAAAAAATAAAACCCATAAAAAATTTAATGATACCTATATAGTTTTATTTGTAGTGCCCTACATATTAATTGTTAATTCCTACATTATTATAACATAAATATTTAATCTAACTTAACCTAAAACATTATATAAAAAGTAAATTAATAAAATAATTAAACAAACAAATGGTACAAACAAATATGTCTTAATATTAGATAAATTCCTAAGCACCGGTCGCCGAGTCTATTGTGTACCGGCAACCGGTCTTTACTACTTGATCGTGCGCGAGCGAGACAGCGCTATGGGCGACCGCTCGCGTTACTGCTCGCGCGCATGCGCCCCAGTCACCAGTCTCAGATAGATCATCGCTTGAGTTGGACTGCGTTTCAACCGCTCGCGCATACGCTAAGCTTAAGTAATTACGAGTTAAGTGTTCTTATTCTATGTGTATCTAAACTCTCAGTGCTAAACTATACGCTATAAACTCTGTGCTGCTATCAAACTGTGCTATACTTTTCTTCCTCACTCCTCTGTGTACTGTGTAAATCTCTGTGTCTCTGTGAACTAAAAACATTATAAACCATTCTTCAAATTACTTCTTTTCTTTATTCACCCTCGACACTACAACGTATATATTCAATGTGCTTTTACGAGAGGTTCAAATATATAAACCTTAAACTTCAGCTTAATTTTTTTAGGGTTCCGCTGAAAAAAAAAGTCTAAATCTTGATGGTAGGCAGATATATGGCTTTTTATGTGCCTTTAGTGCCTTATATTAGAAGAGTAATTTTTTACAACTCTTCTACAAAATCATTATTACGGTTTCGCAGAAAAAAAATAAAAACAAGAAAAATTTTACATTTTAAATTTTTTTAACACGGCTTTTACAGGGGGGTAGTTGATATAGGTATGTGTGACCAGTGAATCAGTGGTATTTCATCTCACCGTGCTTCGGAGGGGACATAAAACTCCGGTCCTAGTTGTCGTTGTAGGGACACAGTCGTTATGTCACGTCAAATGCCTTTTTATAGGCAGAATAAAAAATGGTGATCCTTTGTACATTTTTTTCGTGAATAAAGTCGCAGGTTACAGCTCGTCCTAAATTAATAAAAATTATTTTGTTTTGTTTTGTTTTTGTTTATTTACTTTAAATTAGATGTTATTTTTCTCACGACATGCAGTGGCGGAAGCATACTCAGTTGCCAGACGTCTAAAAAAGCTATGGCAGTTGAACCATTTTACTCACATTTATTTTCGTAGAATAAATAATATAATGAACGATACAAATGTTCTTTATTAAAAAGCCAACTCCACTGTTTACCCTGATTACAATACTCAATTTTGTTTACTTGCATTCTTAAATACTTAAAAAGTTTTCATTACTTAACAAATCAAGAGATGACTAAGCTGATAGATTACAAACATTAGGACATGATATTTTATAATAACGTACATTTCTTATCTGTTTATTTATTTATAATAATAGACAGATTCTAGAATAGCCCTGTGTCATGGGGTTTTCTTACCGACATAAAATTAACGGACACAAAGAACATCCAAGTTTTAGAAAAAACTATCATAACAGCCCATCAATGTCCCACTGCAGGGACGGGCCTCCTCCCGTGACGGAGGGAAATTAGGCCTACTAATACTACGCTGGCCAGACGGATTGGTACAGGGTTTAATTTTAAGTTTTCCTTCTTTTTATTTCGTTAAGATGATAGTCCCTTCGTCGGTATTTTACAACACCCATGGAATGAGATGGGGTGGTGACATATTGTATTTTTACTCCGTCACCACACGGAGAATTTATAAATCACATAAATTATTATCATTCGTGAGTCTCAAACCTCCGATGCCATGCATGACGCATGGCAACCATGTACATTAACGCCTTACCGCCGAGGCAGTTGATGCCATGACATATGCCCCATCTAGGATTGAAGCATAGTATACAAATCGCAAACAAAACTTCTTATTGCTACACCACCGAAGCTATTCCTGTATAATTGGAAGGCAACAATTACATAATGCACCCACAGACAGCAGCATTATGCAATGATACTAAGAAAAAATCCATACCATTTTTTTTTTCAGTAAATATTTAAAATGAACTTTATTAATATGAAGTTTTATTTTAGGTTAAATCTATCTTCTTTTATAATGTCAGCGGCTTTTTCTCCTATCATTATCGTTGGTCCCAGTGTCCCTCCAGCTGGACCGTGAGGCATAATACTAGCATCGACAACCCTTAATTTTTTCACTCCTAGAACTCTCAAACGTGAATCTAATACAGAACCCATCTGACAAGTGCTACTATACTGATGAAATGAATACTTCATGTACTCCACGTAACATTTCCAATACTTCAACGTATCAACCAATTTTCCACACTTAGGTATTTCTGGATCTTTTAACTCTCCCCCAAATTCGTGAAATGTTTTTGATTTAGTTACTTTATTAAAGTGTTGTAGTATTTTTGCATGATCTTCTATATCATCTTTTACAGTGTAATAGCCACTATACACTAAAGGTGAATCACCGTAATAATTATTTTTTAAAATTATCCTACCTCGAGACTTAAATCTTAGTTTGTTAATACCCACGTACATCATTTGAGAGTTTACGCTTGTCTTGATAAAATTGTTACAGTATTTATCTTTAAATGTAAAACCAAACGAACAAAAAAGTGCACCTACTTTAGGAATACTTAAATGTATCAATGCTTGATAGTCAGGATAGTCGTTAGATTTATTCAGAGCTGCAAAGCCAGATATAACAGAGGCTGAATATTTATAAGGGTTCACTGGCCTATATGGTATCACTTGCTTAGTAAAGTTATAAATCAAGGGAATTGATACATGATTTTGAAAACCTTCACCAACTGGAAGATCGGAAAGTACTTCAATTTTATGCTTGCACAGTTCTTTCTTTGGACCAATTCCAGATAACATCAATATTTGAGGTGTATTGACAATACCTGCTGATACAATCACTTCTTTTCTTGCTTTTAAAACAACATGTCTCTTATTACAAATCAATGCTTCTACGCCTATTGCATTTTTATCGGAATCAAAAATAATTTGCTTAACAAATGTTTTCTTCAAAATGTATAAATTTGAATATGCCAGTTTTGGAGTTATATATGCTACAGCAGTAGATTGTCTTACATTATTACTTAATGTAAAAATCATATCCGTATATCCAAGAGAAATATTTCCGTTGACACTGGGAACAATGTCTTGTCCAGTTTCTTTAAATATTTTAAGATATGAACCAATATTTATTGTTTCGTGCTTCCGATCGATAGTAAGACCTAGATATCCATCCTGTCCAAAAAACTCACCGTCTGTTTTAAGTAGCTTAGGATCCTCAAGTCGCTGACTTTTCTTAAAATATGGCAACACATTATCCCAATTCCAGATTGAATCATTGACAATTTTCGCCCATTCATCATAATCATGTTTGCTTCCTACTGAGTAATAAAGGAAAGACAATGTACTAGTGCCTCCTAGAGCTTTACCTAATGATAAATCATCATTTGTAAGTTTTCTAGTTTCTTTTGATACTCCATGATCTTGGATTGAATAATTCCAGGCTGCGTCACTATTTTTTACGTATAAATGTAAGCCACTCATCTAGAAAATAAAGCATTAAAATTAACAATATTTTTTATAGTATACCTACTTAAATCGAATCAAAAACAAAATATTAATATATTTTTATTAAACGTCCTGTATAATACAAGCATTGTATAAACAAATGAGCCAAATATTTTAGTTTAGAAAAATGAGTTCTTTGGTTATAATATCAAAAAGAAGAAATATAATCAACTCATATGGCTAAATCTATTAAAGGCTTTTAACCAATGATAACTACATAATGTACTACCATTTGTACTAGCTTCTATCCATCTAGACTCAAGTGAATTAAAACATACTTGCGATTCAATTTTTGCATCGCCTCCAGCCTCTATGAGGAGCACTGTAATATCTTTATCTTCAACAAGTCTACTTGCAACAATACACCCTGCTGTGCCCCCTCCAACTATTATATAATCATATGTCATGCCATCTAGAAGGAAAATAAGAACTTCAATTAAAACTCTTATATTTTTTCTTCCATTTGAAACTTAAGAACTTCAGAAAATCAGAAATCAGAACATTTTATTTGTTAAACATAGGTAAAGTACATAAGAGGTCTTGAGTATTTACAATAGTGCTCTATGTTTTGCCTTATTAATATACAAATATAACAAAATTGTGTTTTAACGTAATACAATATTATTATTCTATTTTCATGCATAATACATTTTAAATTATTTATATATTTAATTAATTAAATTAACAATTATAAATCAATACCATTATCATTAAGAAATTCATCAATACTGTAATAACACTTACTTATTTATCAATAATTTATTTAATTCTTTTTTAAATTTAAACAATGTCATATTTTTAATATTCGCAGGTATCCTATTGTTAATATCAGGAGCAGCGCCAAAAAACTTTTTTTCATAAGGGCTGTTTTACATTTAACATTGCACAATTTATTTACTTATTGGGACCGTATTGGACCCTTTTAACATCTGCCAACTTTTGAAAATAATCGGGGTTTTTCTTTACAAATAGCGCTGATTCCAATATATAAAGAGACGGAAACGTTAATATACGCCCGAATACTCAAACGTCACTTAAATCGTCTAACAATAAACGGCATCCTAAACGTTTGGATCCTTATATTTTTTTCGGTATACACAAACGCCACTTAAGTCATTCATATCTTTGATTAGCTAAACAGCCGATAAATGTTTGCGTACTGGTAACATTCACCTCATAAAGTATGTTTTCAATTACAAATTTAATTACCCTATGCTGTGTTTTCGTTTTACGCAGAAAATGGAAAAGAAAAATCAGTTGTGTGCTGCATACTACGATTGTAATTGAATATTCACTTGGAAATTTTCAGACATAAGTATTACAATTTCAATAAACAAACTGAATTACACCATTCTTTATTTTTAAATATCCCTATAATTGGTTATTATCTTTATCTATGATTGACACGATCATTGCACAAAGAACGAAACGTTTACTCAGTGACACTGACACAACACGACAAAGCGCGAGTTTTCATCAGCTTGAAAAATTTTAAGAAGAATCTTTTACTTTCGAAAAGAGATATGAAATCATTTAGAAATAATTAAAAAGTGAGTGAAATGTGAACGTAATACGAAAATGAGACAATTTAATGTGAACACATTTCAACATACTTCTTTTTAAATTGCAAGTTTGTGATTTAATTCAATCAACAATGACTTTCCAGATATCAAAATATTGTAGAAAATAAGGAAATAAACGGCTACATGATAAGAAGCGAGACCTGGGAATTTGTGTGTCAGCACTGTAATGCCGTTGCTGTGAGTGGCTTCAGATCATGGCAACAACTGCGACACTTTTACGAGAAACACAAACAGAAGTAAAAAAATAATAAAAACAGAATGGAAATCAATAAGTACAGAATAGAAATGGAAATGGAAAAATTGAAAATAATAATCTTGTATAAGTAATTATGTTGTATATAAATAAAACTACTTATAATTAAAAAGTGTGTATTTATTAATGTAGTCCTTGTCATAAAATGTTGATTAGTATAAAGGCTTCTAGGCTGTGGTACCTACAGGTTTTTCTTCTACGGTAGAAAGTGAATCCTCTTCTAAGATCCCATTTCGCCTACGCAGCGCTATGTTGTGTAACAAAGCGCATCCCACAATAACTAGTGGAATAATATTAATTTTTAAACCCATTCTATGTTGAAGACAGGGAAATCTCCTTTTTAGTCCGTGGATTTTATAATGGGGTTAGAAGGTACGGTCGACACAGATAACCGCTACTTATAACCAAGTAAAGTCTCATGGCTTGAAAATCTCCACGCTCTAACTGTGCACATAGAGGAAAGTCATTTAATATTGTGCTATCATGTTCGGAACCTAGCCATCTTACAATAACATTTGTAATGCAAAGTTTTGGCTGTCATTTAATGTACAATTCGGTGAATGAATACACTTCTTTGATTATTAAAGCGATAATCGTCAGCTGTAGGGACGAGAGGGGTTGTTAAGTCCATTAAATTAGAGTGAAAATATTCCTTTATGATCACAATGTCTACACTGTAAAATGACTTTGAAGCAAAATGCCTCAAATCAATATCTCTAAAGTGTTTTGACTTATTTGCAATACATCTGTATTGTTTCTTGCCTATGCAGCACAATGTCTCAAAATTGAAAACGACTTTAAAGGATAATACACAATACGCCATTAGGACTAAGAATCAAAACGACGATAAATCAAATAATCATTATTTTTATTTGTGAATTATTACAAATGAAATAAAATGTTACTTTAATTAATATAATTATTTAAAAAATACTGCTTATTTATTTCCCAAAGTAGACGAGTAACAGTTTTGTTCAAATAAATGAAATGTTTTCAAACACCCCTTTTTGCAGACGACACAGCTATTTAAGCCTCTGGCACCTCCCCCTCCTCGATATTTAGGCGACTCCAATCTGCGTCCAACGCCCTTAGCGATTGATTCCAGAAATGGAGGATAACAGTCAACCCCGAAAAGAGTCAAGCGGTAATGTTTCACAAGAAACAAAGCCACAAGACCCTCTCGGCAGAGACACCAAAAGTCAAGATGTTCGGCTCCCTGATCCCTTGGGCGAGGGAAGTCAAATATCTTGGACTCATACTCGACGATAAACTCTCCTTCCGTCCCCACATAAACATGGTTCGCAAGCTGTGTTCGTTTGTGATGGGACGGCTGCACATGCTCCTCCGGATGAAATCTAAGATGTCGATACGAAACAAGGTTAGGTTATACACGACTTGTATTAGACCAATTATGACGTATGCGTACGTAGTTTTCGCCTACCTTAGGCCACACAGGGTCCATAGGTTACAAACACTTCTGAATAGGTTAATGCGCAAAGCGAGGCACGGGAGCACCGTGGTTCATGCGTAACGAGAATCTTCACATTGAACTCGAGTTGCCGACTATCCAGCAACACATGGAACTCTGTTCCCGTCGCTACTTTGAAACGGCTGACACTCACCCCAACCAACTAGTGGTTGACGCGTCCGGGTACATCCCGTCCTCGCCGCGTTTGCTCCTAGAGGGCGAGCCTTCCGCACGTCCTGTTAGTCAGTGACAGTCCAGGCCGAGGTTCGTGCTCCACAGGGGGTGCATTTTCTTGTTCTGGTCATAAAACTACCTACTGAGATGTTTTACATTTTAGGTATTTTGGATTTCAAGTCATCTTCACTTAAGACGTTTGTCTTTAAAGTCGCGTTACTTCATAGTCATTTTACTACAAAGTCATTTTCATTTAAAGGTGTATTACTACTAAGTCGTTATGATTTGAGGCATTTTGCTACTTAGTCAATATGCATTTTATGCGTAATCCTTTAAAGTCATTTTACAGTGTAGACATTGTGATCAAAAAGGAAAATATTTATATAACGCCTGATGATTTTTTTATAGCAATATTAGATTGTAAACATCATGACCTATTTTTAGGCGTAAGTAAAATATTTTTCTCAATCGAATCCGATTGACGTTGAAGCCGCCATAACTGCATATTGCTGACGATTATTTTATTTATAAATGTGTTTAAAACTGAGGTTTTCCTGAGATTTTTTAATGATTTTAACAGCCTGTATACTTTTACTCTACCGCTAGTGCGGCAACTGACGCTTACTTTACTGATTTCCAGACATTGAACCACTGTTTGAATCATCATAATAACTTGTTTATTAACTTTTTGGAGATTTAAGAGACCTTGCGACCACTCTCAAGTTTTTAAGCTACTTTAATCAATTTGGCAGGTCATTTGACAGCTAAATAAGTTAAGTAACGTTTGAGTATACGAATTTATTACTAAGTCGGCGTTTAAGTACAAATAAATTTAAGATAAATCGTTGCTTAAAATTGTGGTTTGTGTATAGGATAAGAGCTACTTTGTAGCTAAGAAACCGATAAATATTTAACTAGCGTTTGAGTATTCGGGGAGACTTAAAATAAGCAATGAAACTGTCTGTTGTTTTGATACCACATATTGATCTAATACACCGCTTCTGCATTCTAAATACGAGATCCCTGTCCGTAGACCGTCCCCAGAAAATTATGCCATAACGCAAGACGGAGGCCACTAGTCCATGGTATGCGGTTAACAGAGTCTCATTGTTTACTTTTTTTGACAATTGAAATAAGGCGTAGGCGGCTTTGCTCAGGCGTTTACATAGCTCTTCTACGTGGGGCTTCCAAGTAAGCCTATTATCTATTGTCACACCCAAAAACCTAGTTACAGTTATTTCTTCAATACTATGATTTAGGTAAGTAATACTAACTTTTGGGCTTTCATATCGTTGGTGGAAGTGCATTATTTTTGTTTTAGTTAAGTTTATGACTAAATTATTATTTTCAAGCCAGTTTACAATACTATTGAGACAGATATTAATGTCAGTTTCATATTGAAGTTGATTTGTGCACAAGTTTTTGTTTGTAAGATACCAGCTAAATTAATAACTGTACTAAAATCATTACAAACTTAATTTGCTTTGTCTAAACTTAAAAATTGCTGTATACGTTCTTACTTTCAAGTGTTACGCATCTAATCTTTATAAAGGATATCACCAATTACGGTTGTAAGTAAATTTTTTAAGGGGTCTGCCACTGACGTTATTTTTACGCAATTTCTCTTTAACTTCTTCTTTCTTATGTCTAAGCATTTACCAAATTTTTTGATACTCGTCACAGCAATTACTAATAGAACACTATATATAAAAAAACAAAGTACCAAAAACACAGCTTTGTTCTGGAAACTGGAATGATGTAAGTTGAAGGCTCGCGAGAATATTCAATGCTCCTTGTACGATGACAGCTGCTTGCGAAACGGTTGAGGCATCGATAATCATAGCTGCTGCTATATTATTATTTCTATAATCTCATAAGCTTGGTGAAGGTTCTGCAAAATAGAAATTAAGGGTTTTAAAGATGATTGTTTCCTTTTTTAAAGCTTCGAAAAACTTTAGTTGTAGTATGCTACCTGCATCATCGTACTGTATCTACTGTCCATAGAAGCTCAGTAAAATACATGCAATTTTTAGGGGAAATAATATTTAACTGAAAACAAAATAATTACTTCAAACTAAGTAAGCAACTACAATGGTACGAAAAACTTTTATTACCATGCCCATTTATTGAAACTGTTTAACTATAAGTTGACAGCAGCAAACAAAACTGTAAAGTACTCGTGTATGTACTATTTTTACCAATAATGACGTCAAAAAAATAATCATTAACATTTATCATAGCACTTACAGATTAAAGTTTTATTTAGCATTTATTACCATTTTATTACATCTGAAAATAAAAGTAAACTTGTTCCGATTAATTTTATTCGACAATATTGAAACTTATAGAAAGTTACGAAGTTAGTTAGTTAGTTAGTTAGTTATTATTATAGTTTAACTTATTAACTTATTGATAGGAAAGTATGGAAGAAGAAGACATGCTGCGCCGACCCCAAATAAAATTGGGATAAGGGCAGGGGAATGATGATGAATATTGAAACTTATTAACCATTAGAACTTTAAAAAATTGGCGACATTTGCATGCGTAGTGCAATTTTCGAGTATTCTTTTTTGGCAGTGATTTTAGCGTTGGCTTTATTTTACCTCCTCCATAAATGTTTGACAACATCTTTGTAATTTTTAGGCTGTCCGTCATTCAACATCTGTGTATACAAAATAATAGTGAAAATGTACCAGGAAAATTTTATATTGTGCATAACTGATTTGTGCACGTGGGAAATTTTAATAGCCATAATATCTTACGGTTATTATACAGGGTGTTTGGTACATCGTTTGCCAAATTAAAATAGCTGATAGAAGAGGTCATTACCCGTCTTTCCTCACTCCCCTAGCTGGTTTTAACCTCAACATATTTTAGATATCGATGTAAAGCTATTTTTAAAAGAAAAACCCAATATTTACCATGAACACTTAAATTTTTTTAAATTTTCTTTCGTGAGTCCTCATAATTATGTTTTGTTTTAAAGTTTAATACTAGGAGCATCAAATAAATTCATAATAGCTCACCAAAAACGTCAACTTTTTGTTTATTGACTTATTATTACTAATAGAGACAGGTAAAATTTAAAGATATGATCAACTTCACAGTACAATAAAAAAATAAATAAAAAAGATAAAGTTTTTCCATTTTCTGAATAAATGCCTTACTTTATCCCCTTTCCATTGATATACAACATGTTATAAAATAGTAAATAGTTTTTCTACAAAACATGTGTAATACATAATTCGAAGTAAAGAAAACACGTTTGATGAATAAGCAAAGGTAAATTTACTAGCTATAATTGCTATAATTGATTCATTCTAGCGTACTTACCTAGTTACTTTAGCTTTTTTTGTCACTGCAGTGGGTTTACCTTATCACATTAGAGTTAATTTTAATATAATAAAACAAAAAAAAAATTCATCATTTACTATAGCGTCAATAATTACGATAAATGTTATGCATCAAACGTTTTTTCTTTACTTCAAATTATGTATTACACATGTTTTGTAGCAAAACTATTTACTATTTTATAACATGTTGTATACCAATGGAAAGAGGATAAAGTAAGGCATTTATTCAGAAAATGGAAGAACCTATCTCTCTTTTATTTATTTTTTTATTGTACTGCGAAGTTGATCATAACTTTAAATTTTACCTGTCTCTATAGTTATAATAAGTCAATAAACAGAAAGTCAACGTTTTTGGTGAGCTATTATGAATTTATTTGATGCTCCTAATATTAAACTTTAAAACAAAACATAATTATGAGGACTCACGGAAGAATTTTTTTTAAAATTTAAGTGTTCATGGTAAATATTGGGTTTTTCTTTTAAAAATAGCTTTACACTGATATCTAAAATATGTTGAGGTTAAAACCGGCTAGGTGAGTGAAGAAAGACGGGTAATGACCTCTTCAATCAGCTCTTTCAATTTGGCAAACGATGTACCAAACACCCTGTATAAACCTAAGAGACTTATCGTTAGAACAATCTAGTATGAGATTTTTATTGTGTCTAGGGTATCTTAATTTGTTTAATTTTTATCGAATTGCGTCAGTCGTTTTTTTACACTCTATCATATCAAAAAAAGTGTATTTAATGTATCTGGGAAAACAATAACAATTAAATATTTAAAAAAATTGTTGATAACACTTTATTATACATAATTTAAAATAAATGTTAAGTAATAAAACAATCATCACTATAATTACATTATTTTTTGTTACTTTTATTATCATTGTTTTAAAATATTTATTATCAATATTGACTAGCTGGTTTATAAATAGATTTTTTTGTCCTTACTAAGACATCAGACATTATCATTCAGGTTAAACTATAATGAATTATCTTTCTTTATTATGTCAGCTGCCTTCTCTCCAACCATAATCACAACTGCTGCAGGATTTCCGTGAGGAATATTTGGCATGACACTAGCATCAGCAACTCTCAAACCTTCTACACCTAACACTTTCAATTTGCTATCGACAACGCTTCCCATAGCACAAGTACTGGTAAAGTGACTAAGGCCCGAAGACACACATTGTGCGTAACAATTCCAATATTCAGCACTATCCATTTCAAAGTCTTGACATTTAGATGTTACTGGGTGCAACAATTTTGCACCAAGTTGTTTGTAGTAAGTAGTATTAAGAACAGGATTTATACTTGAAATAAACTTTCCAAGATTTTTCAGATCAATATCTTGTGCAAAATGTCCAGTATATATAATTGGAGGGTCCTCTGTATTTATACTACGTAGTAAAACTTTTCCCCTAGATTTAGGTGCTACATTGATTATTTGGTTAAATACTGATATTTTTCCTTTAACTGACTTATAAATAGAATTACACATTTCTTCTTGAAAACGATATATAAAACTGCAAAAGTTCAGAATTATGTTTTCATTTACAACAAAGTTTAAAACTGCAAAATCAGGATGGTTTTGATTTTTTGTTAAAGCTACATTTCCTCTGAAAGTAGGACATGGAAAATCATATGGACTAGGAGGAGGTATTGTTTCAAATTTGTCAAGCGTATGAATAACAACTACACCAACATGGTCTTGTAAATTCTCTCCAACGGGTAAGTCAGCTATTACTTTAATATTTAGACTTTCTAAATGAGCTTTGGGACCTATTCCGGATAGCATTAAAAGCTTGGGAGTGTTAAAAGTGCCTGCTGATAGAATGACTTCTCTACTTGCTTTGAATGTCATTTCCTTACCATCAATAGTTTTAGCTTTGACTCCGATCGCTTTTTTATCTTTGAATATTATTTGAGTTACTTCGGTGTTCTTCAGAACGTGGAGGTTAGTTCGACCTTTTATAGGCTTTAGATAGGAATAAGCAGAGCTCTGTCTATGACCATCGCCTATAAAAACGGAATAAGTAGAGAATCCTAAGGGAGTATCTGGATTATAGTCAGTTACAGTTTCGTGTCCAATTTCTTTGAATGATTTAAAAAAATTCGTTAAATCTAAACTGTTTTCTCTTGTCACTGTCATGTATCCGCCTTTGCCGTGATATTTACTGGCAGACGATGACATGACTTCTGGAACATCATAGTTTTCACTTTTAATAAAATAATTTAACACATTATCCCATTTCCAACTCGGGTCATTAGTGATGCTGGCCCAAGAGTCGTAATCGTAAGGATAACCTCGATTGTGAACTAGAAAATTTAGCGAACTACTGCCTCCTAACATTTTACCTAGACTCATTTCAAAGTATGGTTTTCTGTGACATTGTTCGGAGATGTGGTCATCTTCTGATGTGTAATTCCAATCTTGACGAGATCTCTTAAGTAGCAGAAAGGGCAATGGTATCTGAAAATTAAAAAATAACATTTTAGTGTCCAATATTAAGATGTTTTAGTAAATTTATTACTATCAAAATTAAAAAGTATTAATTTTAGCAAAGGTGTCAAGCTATGATTACTAACTAATGTTTATTTCTTTTTATTTGTTTTTTTTATGGGAACCACGGGACCGCGCAATCTGGAAATATTTAGTGAAGGCTTATGTCCAGTATTGGACGCCCATTTATTATATGGACATAAGCCGACATAAGAAAGATCATTATTATGATGATCTTTTTAATAAAAACAAGACATAACTTTGTAATACTTAAACTAGATAGCTACTAACATCAGACTGTAAAGGAGGATCTCCACCAGCTTCTATAAGTAAAACATTGATGTTTGGATTTTCTGTCAGTCTGTTAGCAATAACACACCCTGCAGTACCTGCTCCTACGATGATAAAGTCAAAACTGTCACCATCTGAAAACACACAAATGAGTAGGTTAGTTTTAATTAATAAGTAAATTAGCAAAACATTTTAACTAAATTTTTTTGGTATCATCATCAAAACAGCCCATTAATGTCCCACTGCAGGGATGGGCCTCCTCCCGGGACGGAGGGATACTTAGCCTACTAATACCATGCTGGCCAGACGGATTGCTATAGAGATTAATTTCAAGTTTTCCTTCTTTTTATTTTGTAAAGATAGTATACACGGATAGTCCATTAGTCGGGTTTTACGACACCCATGGGAAGAAATGGGGTAGTGACATATTGTATTCTTACTCCGTCACCACACATATTGCAAGCAATCCGTATTGGTTGTGAGACATTTGTAGGTCATATCCCCGTAGCAGGACATTAAAAGGCTACTATGATCTCTTATAAACAAGGCACAAAAACAATAATTATATCTTACTGTTGACAATAGCTTGCTGCGGCCACAAATAAGCTGTCAGTTGAAGCAATGATATGATTTTGAATCCATTTTGAATATTCTTTAACAGATTAAATGCTGTACTTGCATCCATGGTTATCTGTAAGTTCGAAACGATTTACATATAATTTTAAATTAAAATATACTTTGTTATGGTTTAAAATATCCATTACTAGCGACCAGCCCGGCTCCGCACAAGCCAGATTACAGAATGTCCTTAAATAACGTCTGCGTGGGCCTTCAAGTCAGACAAATTTGATCGGAATAATAAAATTATTTAGCATAATAATCTAATAACACTACTTCTCCACGTGGTGAGAAAGTAATCTTTTTTTTTTATAACCCTCTGTAGTTTAAGGAAATGATCAAGTACTAAATATATATTTACAAAAATAAAAGAACAAAACATTTACATTAAACATTAAATTATGTATAATTATTTAATCAATACCATCGCTATAATCTTATTTTAGTAATATTTAATATGTTATTATGTTAATTAAGTTATTATTAAGATGTAAATTAAATTTACTACATAGAACAACTAAATTATTAACTAGATTTACGATTTAACTTAAAGTTATAAATAATTTTTTTGACATTTTTAATAATCTTTGACTTAGTTATTTTAAACTTATATATTACTAGCGGGCCGTCCCGACTTCGCACGGGCCTTATTTTTTCGCTGTTCTGTTGAATTTTTTCCTGAATTTTTTTTTGCTATAAACCTTACGGATTCTGAGACCTTTCCAAAGAATGCTAAATCGTGGAAATCGGGTCGTGCCTTCTGGAGTTATAGCGTCAGGAAGGAAAACTCGACTTATTTTTATATATATTATATATATATTATTATAGTTTATTTAAAAACAAAGGTCTTCGACCACTGTGGTAATGATGACAAAATTGAGTGAATCCACTTTTCTTAGCCATAAGCCTTCACATTTTCACTCAGAACTCCAAGGCGAGACTAGTATTGGTAGATTACCTGAGTGATAGAATCAGAAATCAGAAGGACCGCAGGAAAACCAAGGTAACGTTGGGCAGGATACAGAACCTTTGATATGATTGGACCGGTTTGCGGTGTCATACTCAGACGGTCTGTCAGATATCGACTCGCACCAAAAGGTTCATGAGTTCCCTAAGTTGTGCAACAAACTTCCGGCTCACGTATTTCCTCCATTGTATGGTATTGGGTTCTCGAAACGCAGAGTAAAGAAGCGTTAGGCCAAAACGGCAAAGATGACGGTGGAGTGAATTTATTTTTAGACTTCTATCCGTTGGCTTAATTTCTATACTGTATTACAGTTAAACCATCCTGGTTGAACCATAACAATTTCACAGCACTTTTCTGATGAAGCGATATTCATTAATGCTTTTCAGTGAGTGCACACTGTTGTGTTACACATTAGTTTGGTAAGGCTTCGAGTAGACAACACAACTATCACAACTGAAATATTATCTACAATTGCAGGAAAAATCATAATTCCCCTTCTTTAATAGAGCTTTGCTGACGCAAAGCTAACGCTAACGCTTATTTAACAATATTTTTTACAAGTTTATGTTTTACGTACATCTAATGGTTACACGAGCGGGGTGGTAAAAGTATTTTACAAGTCAAGTTGGTGACAAATACAAGTAGCTATTATATCTCTTTCAGCCACAGTTTCATATAGTTAACTTTTGAAATAAAACAATAATTTATTTTGAATGAGTATGTTTCATATAATAAAATAAAACATAAAAAAAAAATCTATCGCATAAGGCTTTCAAGGAATGAGGTGGTCAGTTTAATAACCACCATGGCGATTGGTAAAACAATTATTAAAAAAATGTATCAAAATGACAGTAACAAATAATTAATATCTTATTTTTTGTGAAAATCTACAAAACATGTTTTATCTTTGCGAATGCAAAGAGGGACTTTACAGGTGCTACATTGCCATACAGTACGTGCTGGACTTTTTTTTGTGCTGCATTTTGCGCATCTTCTTGATGTTGATCGCTCTGGCTGATGCATATTGCTTTCCAAACGTAATTCTGTCGGTACAGTTGGCTTGTGGCGTTTTATCTGCACAGGTAATGGAGAAGATGATGCAGAACTACCGTGAGAACGACTAGAAGTTAGATTGCGTTTCTTTGCCTTAGCTGGTGCCAAAATCCCTTGGTAGACATTTCTACGAAAGTCTTTTGAATATAATCGTTCTAGATCTGGATGGTGTTCTTGCTGAAGTTCTTTATAAACTAAAAAAGAGTTTATAACAGCACAATCTAGAAAATGAAAAAATATTCGGTGCCACCATTTGTGAGACTTTCTGTCGATGGCATAAGTACTTTTCAATTGGTCAAACTTATCAACGTAGTTCATACAAGCGTTATATTTCATCACGGCATCAGGACATGCTACCTCGTTTCTGTCACCATTACGTTCCCTGCGAGTAACAACTCCTGTCTTATTTGGATCTATATAGTTTGTAAGAATATGAACTGATCTTTTATCTTTCCATTTGAGAATAGCGACGTTCGTATCACTGACCCTGTAATCATGTTGGCCTCGTCTAAGGTCCTTATCTTCTCTCAATTTTGGCAAATGCTTACGATTAGCATTCACTGTGCCGCAAGCCAGTATATTGTCTTTATATAAATCTACTTGTAAGGAGTAGCTATTGAAGTAGTTATCAAAGAATACTTTATGAAATTTATATTTCAAATCTGTGCAAAACTGGCGAACAACTTTGCCGCCAAGATCAGTCTGTACCTTATCATCTTGTTTACCAGTATATATCTCGAAATCCAGACAGTACCCAGACTCAGCACATTTCATCCAGACTTTATACCCTCTTTTTATTGGTTTTTTGGGCATATACTGTTTCATATAGTTTCGACCCTTGAATTTAATCATGCTTTCATCGATCGCTATTTTTTCTGTATTGTAATAGTTTTTATTGAAGTTTCTTTTTAGTATATCTAGGAGAGGCCTAACCTTGTACAGTTTGTCATAAGCAGGATCAGATCTATTAGGCATTAGGCTGTTATCATTCAAATGTAAGTTATTGAGGAGCCATCCAAAGCGGTTGAGTGACATAAAAGAAGATATATAAGAATCATGCAAATCAGGGGCGGAAGACCAATGATCCTTATAACTAGGCAATTTTTTTATACCCATCACCAAATTCAAGGCAAGAAATACTTCTATTTCTTCAGGTGAGGTAGGCGTGTAAGATATGCATTTTTGAGTGGCGTATAAATTAGTTTGAAAAGAAATGGTTTCAATTAGATCTTCAGACCAAAACAAGCGGAATAATTGCGTGGGCGTGACACCCTCTAATTCTATTATATTGTGTGGTATACCTCCACCCCCTGTGTACTCACCAAGCTCATCCATTCTATGGTTTTTCTTCCATTTTGGTTCCACTACAGCAGTTGGAACTGATGATTCTGCAACACTAGCAGTATGTACATAACTACCTGACGTACTCACAAAATTGGATAAAGGTATGTCATCGGAGTCAAATTCAACATCACGTTCTAGTTGAATAGGTATATCACCAAGCACCATCATAGTTTCCTGCTCAGGATCGCGTTCTGTGTCTGAATCCATGCTGCAGATACTCTCACCATCTGATGGTATGTCTTCCAGAAGAACATCTTGTATGTCAATATCATTAAGTACACGCGGCATTCTGAAAAATGTAAACACTGTATTATAAAATTATGCAAACAAAACCAGCAAAATAAGACCTCATACAGTCACAGTGGTGAGTAAACTAACCACTTTATTTATTTCATTATTTATAGAAAAGTACGAAAGAAAACGTTTATTTTTTTACATAAACTAATCAAATCAATACTAAAGAAAAAATAAATACTAAAATTATAACATAATAAACGTTCTTACCTTTTTTATGGATTTCATAAATGCTCCGTTCGACAAATTGCACTGAACCACTTTTTCAAATACAAGTATTAATTTAACTGTCGCACTACAGCGCCAATGTGTCACATTAATGTAAACCTTACGACTTACGAAGACATAGTATTTAAGCATTTATGCAATAGATGGCGTTACAATATGCGAAAAAAAATCGAGAATAGGTGGTTAGATAACTAACCACTAAACCTGAAAGAGATATAATGACATAGTAGTTTCGTTTCTCAAAAACTACAAGTTAGACTTGTAGCTTGTGACTTGTCACTAGTTAACTAAGAGTCTCTATAGACTGCTAAAATGTTTTTTTTCCTAAAAAGCGATGAAACATTTATATTGTAAATACATTAATAACATCTTAAACTTTATATTCTTGTAGGAACTGCATTAAAAACAGTAATTATGTATGTACATATTGATCTTATGATTTTATGAAAAAGGCAGCCAACTTATTGCTAGGGAATTATTATCATTAGTAAAAACCAGTAAATTACCACGAATATATTGGTTTAGTCGCATCGTTTTATATTTTGTTTTTTTTTTATTTTGAACACTTGTAGATTTCAAAATACAAGTCAGCCATTTTATTGAAGTGTCATGGATGGAGTACTAATGACATACTATCACTCAAATGTCTTAAAATTACAAGTTACAATTCTACAAGCTTACATTTCCTTTCAGTATTCTGAACAAAGCTATATTTTTGACTTGTAATATTATTGCCTTTGAGAAACAAAAATAAATAAACTTGTAAAATTTTAGTCTTAAAAGTAAGCATGTAGAATTGTAACTTGTAATTTTCGAGAAACAGGGCCCAGATCGTTGAAGAAAAAAAGTAAATCTTAAAATAATCAAGAAATGACTAAGTTTTTGAGGTGTATAACAAAAATGTAAAATTTAAAAAAATCTTCCTCTTAATTAAAATAATATATAACGTCATATAGAGGAAAGATACCCTGATTAAGTATACCAATTAAAAAGTTGAGTTAAAACAACTAATTGAGAGAAGTTATTTAAAAAAATATTACACGAGGTGTCTTTATGAAATTATAAAACATAAAATTACCATTTCAAACTATTAATTTTAATGCTTCTTTTGTAATTAACAAGAGTAATAATTGTCATTAATTATAATAACAAGAGTAATTAAAAGCTCACCAGCCGAAATTGCCTCTTTTCTGTTACTTCTCTTTTGAATACACATCTATAGTTAGTATAATTGCTTTATATAAAATTACAGCTCTTATAAAAAAGTTATAGCCTTGAATTTCTGCATGTTACGACAAAAGTACAAAGTAAGACTTTTGAGATAATTTTTGTTTATTCAATAAAAAAGTTACCTACATCGCGCATCAATTGTTAATCGTTTACTTATTATTACTTATCATTAAATAATTTATAACAGTCTTTACAAAAGACTGTTGTACTGAGCAATAGAAATAATACAAGTCATTCGTGATTGCAGGTTTTCGTGGTAACGTATACTCTGGGTTAAGTAATTCGGAAATCAGTATGAGAGTCCATTTTTGTATTAGAGTACGTAGTGCGCATCATGTGCCTCGTACACGGAACAGGTTTGTCTACTTTCATGGCATATTATTATGTAGATTGAGAGTTTATTATTCACTTCCTTTTCTTTCATAACATCCTCTTTAACGCAGTCCATCCATCTTTTCGTCGGCCTTCCTCTTCCTTCCAATCCAATTGCAAAACATTCTCTTAATGCCTGGATACGCAGGGTAGTCTGAACCCTTACACAATTGAATGTTTAATATTACCCGTCTAAGGAAAAACATGTTAAATGCAATATATCTAAGAAATCTAAAGGAGGAAAACTTGATACAAAACTCTATTCTAATCCGCCTAGCAGGCGTGGTATTACCAGGGTAAGCTGCCTTTCGTCACTGGACAAGCCCTATCCCTGCAGTAGGACATTATCGATATTAAATCGATAATAAATAAAATGTTAATATAATTTCTCTCTGTCAGTGTCATGCATGTCGTCAAACTGAATATTTTTTTTACTTCGTTTATAACATTGATTTATTGTTATTTTAAAATTTAAATTATTATTTTATAATCTGACAATTGCTTCATAAATATTTTTTTAAATACGTATCTTAATTTTTTCATTGTTCTTTAAAACTTCATTAATTATTTATCAGTTTGGTTATAATGTAATTATTATTTTCATTGTAATTGTTGCCGCTTACTCATGTACATTTATCCACAACACAGATTTAATTAAACAATCAAATGACATCATTTAATTTGTGACATTCATACAAATTTTGTGACCATTTTGTTCTTATATTAACAAAACGAATATGACGAGACTTTACCTTTTTTACTTTGCTTTAATCTTTTAATATTTAATTTATTTATTGAATTTTATGATACCTCCCGCCATGGTCTGTGGTTTTACCGATTTTGTGTACTATATTTCTTCCCTGTTGTAGTTGAATGGGCAATCTTCTGCATTATCAAACTCTCGACATAGTTACCCTGGTTGCCGTCTAGGTGTAAGCCCTTCTGTAGAGACTGACCATGTTTTTGTTCCGTAATTTATCACTAGCACCTCGTCTTAAGCCACAGCTTTCGAAAACTAAAGGGATTCTGGGCCTCTTTCCTAAAGTTGATCGTACGTAGTTAGTCTAATTATCCGAAGTTAATGTACACGTCGAATTGAATTTTGAGTATAAAGCTTCCAATTTTAACAGGTGCAACAAGAATGTTTGCCATGGTCATGAAAGAATGGGTCTTATAATTGACTTTTGTTCATGTTCAACAGTGCTACTGATCATTAAGCATTATGTTTAGGTCCTTCCAGACCAGAAAAAATTGTTGGTGACATGATGACATTAATTATGATAGCCTTAATTTTGATGCACTCTTCTGAAACCGGTTTGTTTAAGAAACTGGAAGTCGCTCAGTTTGTGTTTCTGTAATTGTGGTTCTGTAATTCTCTGGTTCTTTATCGTTCATATGCTGGTTGAGATGTTCACTTATTTCAGACAGACTCACTTACAATTTCATCTGCATATGTATTATTTTGGCATGATTTATCAATAGGTGAATATTTTTTGTTGCATTGTATACCAGCTTCCGTATAATCTCTTGACCTCCTTTTAAATTTGAGGTCGTGGATCAGGCATCTTCAGATATGTAAGTATACTTCCTCCAACAGAGAGATCGCTGGCAAACATTTTGCTGTTCCTATTTTGGTCGATGACATGTTAAGTATATCAGGTAGTAGGTAAGATCAACAATTAAATCTCAGGTTACCTATTCTTTTCTAGCCTATCGTTACGTGTAAATTAAAGCATATCACGAATTAACTATGCCAAAGAGAGACATACCTGAATTAAAAAGGAATAAAAGGAATAGGTTTTTTGTCCAATTTAATTTAAATTGAATATAAAGCTACATTTCTCACAATAGGAATAAAAAGATGAATAATGACTAAAGAATTAATTGTAAATTCTGCTAAATGGCATTAAACAAATCCTAATATTTTACCTTAAGTCTGTACCTAGTTATAATATGTATATTTTTAGGTATGTAATTATGTTAGTGAGTAATTCATAAGAACACAAGGAGGATTCACAAAAATACAACTTGAAGGAGGAATGCCGCTGTAGTAATTTTCAAGCTGTAGCAACATACGGCATGTTTCAAATTTAAAAGTCAGTAAAAGTATATTTTTCCTACTGAGAACTCATTACAAAAATATTTTTAGTAATTTTTAGTACATTTTGTTCGTCACAAGACCTGATTAAGAAACAGTGGGAAACTGATGGATGTGGAAAGCACCCTCATTTATCAGTTTCACATGGTAGTGGACTCTCTCCTGAAGGAACTCAACTGTGGACCAGTACGATCCAGTACGATCCTGCGTAGGATATGCTGATGATCTGGTTATTCTGATTGACAGGATATTCCCGAAAACAATAACTGAGATCATGAGTGAGATGCTGGGGAGGGCACAGTAAGGGCATTCTACAAACTGTACAGTACAGTGACAGCACTAGCAAAAGACATGCAAAGCCAAAATTATTTAGGCAAGTGGAAGATGCAATCAACATGACGTGTGGCGACCAGATGCCACCAAGTTACATCTTCGAATTCAAGATCCTCATTACTAAAACCCTCTCGAACCACCAGAGGGTAAGGGTAATATATGGTACACGAACGGATAAAAGATGAGGACAGGTACCGGAGCAGGTATTTATACCAAAGACTACGGTAGTACATAAGCATGGGTAAGTATGCGACGGTCTACCAGGCTGAGACCAACGCGATTATAGCATGCGCACAAGAGATCATAGATAGTGGAGTGAGTAACGAAACTATCTATATTATCAGCGGCATTCAGGAGGCACTCAAAACTCTAACGGCACCGAGCTGGAGTTTTGATGGACCGGAATCATGCGTAGTTCTTTCAAAAGTTACTTTCCTAATGTCTGTCAATGATCAGACAAGACAGCAACACCTATCAGAGTGGCAGCTGTCGGCTGGTATAAGGGATTCAAAGCTCTTTAATGAAGGAGTAAATCTGGGCATGTCTACAAAATTGTGGCACCTAAGACGCAAACATATCCGACTAATAATCAGTATGTTTACAACCTGTCAACGACTTGTTGTTGAAAATGGGATTATCATGCATTAACTAGTGCAGAGCATGCGATGAGGAAGACGAAACAGTGGAACATCTGATGTGTAACTGCAAAGCAAAGCTCTCACCAGACAAAGGATGGAGCTACTAGGAGTGGGATATCCTACCCTTAGTGACTTCGACAAGCTGCCGCTAGGCTTACTCATCTCCTTCGCGAAGGTGATTGAGGAAGCTGTGGGGTGGTAAACGGGACCAGCACAAAGGTCCGATGGGGTCGAAGTGCATCCAGGAAGGTCCCTGAAAAGGAGGAGTAGAAGATAAGAAGAAAATCAGTTTCCCGCTGAAGAACGCTTAAAGTAAAATTATGTGGGGTACGCCTATGTCCAGCAGCAGTGGACGTCAATTGGCTGATATAATTATGATGATAATAAAATATATTTCCCTTAGTCGTAGTAGTTTTACGATACCGTTGGGGTTAAACCGGGTGATGACCTCGTGTATACATAGTCCATTAATATAAAGACGCAAGAGTGCAATAATTATATTTTAACACGTGCCATTTCATTACAAAAGATTTTTGGATTTTCCGTAATCATTTGTTTCTTACCTAATTAAATTCACTTTTTATTAATTTAAGCAGTAATAATTAATCCGCTATTTTTATTTAATTATAAAAATGTCAATAATTATTCTTCAGCAGTGGACGTCAATTGGCTGAGATGATGATAATGATGATGATGATAAAAATGTATTTTGTTTTTAATGTATCACTGTTCGTATTGTGAGTTTAACAATAAGATATCGGCGACAAAGTGACAAGAACTCTTAGGCCTTAAGAAATATGACTATTATAGTCATAATACATGATGTTTTTTAATTAATATCAATACATTTGGAAAGAAATAACGAGATGATGAACTTGAGGGTGAGAAAAGTTCACAGCTCGAATTAAGCCTTAGGTTAAAATAATCTGACTGTTGTTAAGTCTGAAAGACTTGAAAAACTGACTTAATTGTGCCGAGCATGTATGTGAGATGTGTCTTTTGTCTGTAATGTCAAAAGTTCAAAGTGTATGTATCCAATGTTTGCTTATCGTTGACGAGTTTGGTATTAGTCAAGGGTACGGAAATAAGACTAAATATAATGTACATTTAGTTTTATTTTCTTGATTTAATAATATGATTTCTTAATGAGCAAAAAAAAAGATTAAGTTTATTTTAAGCAAAAATTTTTTCTTGACAGGTTTTATTTAAACAACAGTAATTTATCACATACTTAGTTATTATGACAAATATTCATGATAAGCCATGTTTAAAAATAGAATGGTTATTTGATTTGTGCGTACATATTTTTACATACACAGCAACATAATTAAATTGTATGAAAACATTACTTATTATAAAACATACAAAAATTTATCTAAACAATTTTCCTTACGAACCAATGACGTTGTTCTATTGTTATTAAACCTATTTACATATTGCAGTCTCATATTTTTTATTCATAATATCTATAGTAAAAAACCCAAAGAAAAAAATTTGAAGGTGTTTAAAAAATAAAGTTATTTTCTTAACCCTGCGTCATGGGGGTGGAAAAGTGTTACACGGACGTTGGGGTGGGTCTCACCGACCCGTTCATAATTTCGAAATTATTTCAATACTTTATAAATAATAATGATTATATTTATTTATATTTATATTGTTGGGTATTTATATGATTAAATCAAATACAAATCTTGTGTTATATTATGTTTTAATTTCTTGTTCCTAACAAAAATAAATATAAAATCAAAACTCAAAACCTTCTACTTAAGTGATGTCTGTCAGTAAAATAAAAAAAATAAAATAAAAAAATGTTGCTGACGGGCATTAACTGAGTGACTTTTTAATAATTTAAATTTCAAAAACTCAGACCAAATAAAAAATATTAAAAAAAAAAAAAAAAATATTATAAAACTACTTACGTTACAGTACAACTAAAACAACATCCTCTATAAATGTAACAAACACATTCGACCGGTTATTTTTTTTTTTACAAGGAGTACCTACCCGCCACACACAATATGTCACACACACACACCTTACTTCTCAACACAACACTCGCATTTACCCACCTAAGAAATTGTTAAACACTAGTATAAAAATAATACATTTTTTAAGATTATGCTATTATGATACTTTTGATATTGTTTTGCTGTATGTTCGATATTGATTTGTTACTATATACGCAGATATTCAAATATTGTAAAAATATCTGTTAACTATCATAATAACCTGTAGCTTGTCAACTGTTTGTGTGATACTTGCTTAAATTGTTTTGTACGCCTGTTTTGTATAATTGTTTGTAATACTTACTTGAATTGTTTTGTATACCTACCTAACGTATTATGTAATAAAAGATGATGAATGTCTGGTGCACGGAAAAACCTTAACAGGTTTATGCTGCACCTTGGTGAACATTTTATGTATGATTTGTGCTTTGAACTTAAATAAATAAATAAATAAAATAAATAAATAATTATGTACAATAAAATTTTAAAAAAGGATCTAAATTTTTCAACAAAAGTTTTCTCTTCTACTTAAATATAATATATTATTAATAAACAATCAGTTTTAACGTTTTATTGGCACTTTTTGGTAGGTAGCTAAATAAATTTGAAAGAAAAAAAATAATCATTTGAAATTTTATTTTTTGGTACAGTCAGCAGAAAACGCTAGTCTATTTATTACTAAGTACCTACAAAAATACATTGAACTTTATTTAACCAGCTATAATATTGTAAATAACAACGAAAAATCAAACATAAAAATGATAAAAACACAGATAATAAGTAAAACAATATCTACACAAAACGGCGCGAAATTGTTACACCGACTGCGGGGATGGGTCTCACGTACCTTTTTTAACTTTGTGCACCTGTATCTCCTACTGCAGCCGTGGCACGACTTACGTGTTGCTTGTGACGTGTAGGATAACTCAACAGCTCCAGCTATTGAGAAAAGCAGCAACGTCACACGTATAGTAACCTAACTACAAGCTAAATAAAATGTGGCGGGTCGCACAGACCCAACCCCAATGACGCCGGGTTAAGCGAAGCACTGCAACAATGAACCTTCTCCAGTGCTGGAATATTAACTCAATTAAAAAAATTGTGACCAAATGGTTAGTTTGGAATAACAATTTTGGGTTTTCATTCTCTGGTTGATATAACTAAGTATAACATTTTTGTATTTCCCTATGTGGCATTTAACACAGCGAAGAGGTTACTTTGTTATTACGATTATTCCTATTGTATATACATTTGATTGACATTGAGTATTTAAATAAACATTTTGCAAATCGTGGCATTCTTTATAATGGTTAACTCTACTCGTTCCAAAAAGTTTTATGTGGACTGAGGGTCCAACTTTACAGCATATAACTCGCATATTTGATTTTCACTAAACTGATTCCAACTTTCACTATATTTTTGGGATCTTCACTAAATCGTATGCATGTTTTCAAAGGATTTTGAGAAAGTGGCCCTCAGAGCACATGCACATGCGAAATGAGAAAAAAAAGTGGAATTTAAAATTTTCATAACATGACCATGTCCTAAATGGATGGGCTTTTTTTAATTATAATTTTTTGTTTCTGCCTCGTAAAATTATGTCCGTCGTGTTAAAATGTATGCGCTTCAGTTTCAGTTTCATTTATTTATTCAAAGTAGTACAATAATATTGTATCTTTATGACGTCATGTAACACTACTTAATCTAAGTTTAAAAACATTTCAAAGTTTAGAAAACTTTACCACTGCCTCCACAGCGCAAGTAGAGAAGAAGCGGCGCAACAACAGCTATCGTCTTGTACACACGGTACTATAATCATTTATAATCGAATTTGATTGTAGCATTTTATTTTTTAATTTATTTTAGTACTTAATGAAATTATGTATAATAGAATCATACATTCTAAAACTTATAATAATTATTGTATCTGTAAATGTTTATTGTTTCTAATAATTACAATAAAATGAAAACATAATTAATAATGAGAATTTAGTCTCTTACGATATAGTATCACGCTAAGACTAATAGGAGTGGAGCAGTAATGAAATATGTTTAAAATCAGGACGCATTTTTTTTTCCCGCCCAACGAAGTGGGCACGGGTCAGCTAGTGTACTTATAAGCAGGTTTAGAAGCATATGGCCTTCCGTAGTAAGAATTTATTTGACAAAAAACAAAACAAAACATCGCTCTAATTCAGAACCTTGTCTTTTAATAAAATAACAATACATAATCTTTATTTAGATTTTTTTTTGTTTAGACAATTCGAAGCGACAATTCTTTATATTCGTATGTATCTGTACTCTATTTTAAGTACACCTAACCTTATAAATAGATGTATTATAATCGTCGTAATGTAACAGTTACATTTGCTGACAAATTAATAAACAATAAATAAGTGATAACGACATTTAATTTTATATTATAATATTCGATCCGGTTTTACAAGTCTTGTAGCAGATGTTTGATTTTGACAAAAAAAAAGAATTCATGGTAAAGTTGGTTGGTTATGAGCCAGTTCTAATTCAATTACATATTGGTATACACATGTATATTATAATTTATAAAAATATAAGCTCTCTAAGAGAACTATAAGGTATGTAAAAAAGATAAATATAATCATTTAATATAATATTTCTAACTCTTCATATAGCACTATCGAATCCTCAAACTAACTAGAGCTTGTACTATTAGTATTTATTAGCCAACGGAGAAACATTTCCTTTTTTTGGTAAATCTAGTAGTATCATAATTAAACATTGGAAACATTAATGTTCATGCACACCAAGATTTGCTTCGATTGGAAATTGAACACGACACCTCCATTTATATATTTACATTATATGTATTTATTTTCTAGTAATTTAGTACCCTAATGCATAGACTTACTTTCTCTAACGGAGCAGTGTGCTTTGGGTTCCTGTGACTACTCATCTGTACTTAGAGTTCATGTCTCGTTTTTAAATGCTTAGGTGGTTACTTTGTTTTATTTTAAAATTACAAAACTTTGTAGACATTAATTTAAACCTTTGTTCGTAGACTTTTCAAGTGTATTTAGCATAAGGACCTCTGTGGTTTATTTATGTTATTTTAATATGAATTTGTAATATAATAACAAAGAAAAAAAAAGTTGCATCTTAAAACCATTGCCGATTTTCCCAATTTTCTTTGCGAGTCCTAGTTTAGCGGTATTTAAGAGAAAACATTGGATTTGGCCTTTTTAAATATATTGCTGGATAGACGAGAATGCAGTTCATACATAGATTAAAATAATGTTTTCAGATTCACTAACGATGGATTCTTTGTCGGCGTTTGCGCTTGTGCAGCGCTTACAGGCGGCATTCCAGGTCCTAGCACTGTTGCAGTTGACAGCCTACTTGTACCCAAAACAAGCCATTGTTAACAGTAAGTTTATTTTATACTTAATAATTATATTATATAATTTAATTTCTCCGTGTGGTGACGGAGTAAGAATACAGTGTGTCACCACCCCATCTCATCCCACGGGTGTTGTAAAAAGCGACTAAGGGACTATCCGTGAAAATTATCTCTACGAAATAATAGGCCAAGGATCCCTCCGTCATGGGAGGAGGCCCGTCCCTGCAGTGGGGCATTAATGGGCTGTTATGATGATTATATTTTTTTTTCCTACGTAGTATTCAAACCTTTAACTTGTGCTTGACAGCTGCAGGCCGCGAGTTCAACACCAGCGAGAAAGTTACTTGTATATTGTATAGTAGCTGAACCGTGCCCACTTCGTTGGGCGTCGTAAAAAACGCGTCCCTTTTTTTAACATATTTCATTACTGCTCTACTCCTATTAGTCATAGCGTGATATTATATAGCCTATGACACTCCCCGATAAATTGTCTATTCAAAAAACAGAAAGAATTTTTAAAATCCGTTCAGTAGATCCAGAGATTACCCCCTAGAACGTCACAAACACACAAACTTTACCTCTTTATAATATTAGTATAGATTAAAAGTGTTGATAAAAGTAGTGTATAAACAGTTTCATAAAGTTTTAGTCAAAAGTAAATTTAAACATTTACTTAATTATGCAACTAAATTATGCAATTTGCCCAAAATTATAACAATTTAGAATGCAGGCCAAACGGGTTTTCAAATAGTTTCTTCTTGACTTTAAAAACTAGTTCAACTAGCTTTATTTTTACCATTAACATCAAATGTGCATTTAAATGCACCCGCGCGCGGCGATTAATAAAGTGGTGACCTCGTGTATTTTTAGTTGCTCACAACACGGACAGATATTAATGTAAATAAATATTATATATTTCCAGATGGACAAACCTACGACTTCATCATAGTGGGTGCTGGTACAGCAGGCAGTGTCATAGCAAACAGACTGACTGAGAATCCGAATGTACATGTGCTACTTGTTGAAGCTGGAGGCGATCCTCCAATAGAATCAGATGTAAGTAATGGCCACTTACATTTTGATATTTTTTTATTCATCCATACTAATATTATAAATGCGAAAGTAACTCTGTCTATCTGTCTGTCTGTCTGTTACTCTTTCACGCCTAAACGGCTGAACGGATTTTGATGAAATTTGGTACAGAAAATCTGTA
Source organism: Schrankia costaestrigalis (assembly GCA_905475405.1). Classification (NCBI taxonomy): domain Eukaryota; kingdom Metazoa; phylum Arthropoda; class Insecta; order Lepidoptera; family Erebidae; genus Schrankia; species Schrankia costaestrigalis. The sequence continues at coordinate 20,552,034 of FR997831.1, read as the reverse complement.
GACCCTGAGAAAGAACATAGGCTACTTTTTATTAACAAAAAAGAAATAATTTTTTTTACAAAAAAATCATATACCTACCTATGTTCTAGCATTTTGAAATTTTTACCAGTGTGGGGGTGAAATAGGGGTTGAGTTGAAGATAAGACAATAAATCTTGGTACGTAGGCTTTTTCTACAAACGGAATTCCCGAAATTCGAACTGTACGGATTCGGAACGGGAACTACAAAGCCAAACTCACATTCACTTCTCTCTCACTCACAATAAATTCTGATTCTGATTGACAAAAAATAATTTCACGCGGGCGAAGCTGCGGGCGGAAGCTAGTTGATTATAAATAAAAATAAACAAATAAAAATCATTTTTAGTAACTGATACTGTTATACTACAAAATACGTATTTATCAGGGTATGATGGAATCGGGATTTTACCTAAGATTGTCGTAAAGGATGACCATATTTTAATAGTTGATTTTTTCTAGCAACGGAATAAAACCTTACGTAAAGTCCGATACCAGGTACTAAGCCACGTTGCATAGGCCTACTATAATCTCACTATCCATATTTTTATATGATATTATTTTGGTTACATTGGTAATGATTTCATGTTTCATATTTTCAGATTTCTTCTGAGTTGCTATTTTTGAAACAATCTCACTACGATTGGAACTTCACTGCCGAAATAAATAATGATTACGAACAATGTCATCAAACACCATTCTTTCAAATGAGTCAAGGCAAGATGCTTGGTGGAACAAGCTCTTTGAATTATTTGGCTTATGCCAAGGGATATCCATTTGATTTTGAATCATGGGCAAACTTTGCTGGTATAAATAATTGGTCTTGGGATAATGTCCTTCCTTTTTACAAGAAAAGCGAAAAGTGCGAGATACCTGCAATACTAAATTCTTCTTACAAAAAGTATCATGGAACAAATGGTTATTTGGGAGTTACGGCTGAAAATAGCAGTGATATATCAAAAATTCTAAATTCTTTCAAAGAAGTTGGTTTTGACACGGTACTGGACCATAATCCAGAAACTCCTTTAGGTTACTCTAAGCATTTATTAACGATATCTAATGGACATAGACAAAGTAGTGCTACATCCTACCTTAGCCCTATTCAAGATCGAAGTAATCTACATGTTTTAAAAGAAACTACTGTCACCAAAATTATTATAAAAGAATCAAAAGCTATTGGAATTAAGGCCATAACAAACGTAGGAAATAAACTCCAAGTTACTGCAAACAAAGAAGTAATTATATCTGCTGGTGCTATAAATTCCCCAAAACTTCTGATGCTCTCGGGCATTGGTCTTAAAGAACATCTTACTCAAATAGGAATCAAAGTGAAATCTGACTTGCCAGTTGGTAAGAATCTACTCGACCACGTAGGAGTCACCCTGCTGCATACTATGGACGATTATGAACCTGCTTTAACACCAAAGGATCCACGCGCTTTTCCAACAATATCATTTCGGGGATACATGGCTCTCGACAGAAAACAATCGTATCCTGATTATGCAGTAAACAATTATGTTACGAGTGCTGACATTGTTTTAAGTTTCTGTTCATTTGCTTACCGTTTCAAACATGAAATTTGCGACACAATCTACAAATCTGGCGCAGGAAAAACTATGATTTTTAATCAAATAGTTCATTTATCACCAAAATCAACCGGCAAAGTTAAATTACGCAGTGCTAGTTATGTTGATGATCCAATCATTTCAACTGAACAGTTCACAGACCCTGAGGATTTAATAAATCTAGTCAAATACATGCAAGATTTGACACCAGTTATTAATTCAACATTTTATAAAAATAAAATTGCTAAGCAGCTTGATCCTATTCCAAATAATTGCAAAGAGTTTAAGCAGCACAGTCTAGAATACTGGCAATGTTATGTACGATGTCTATCTACGAGTATGACTCACTTTGCTGGTACTTGTGCCATGGGATCTGTACTTGATGAACAGCTAAATGTAAAAGGTATCAAAAACCTAAGAGTTGCTGATGCCAGTGTAATGCCTAAACTCACACGTGCACACCCTGGTGCAACTGTTGTAATGATTGGTGAGAAAGCCGCTGACATGATTAAAACAGAATATCATTTGTAATGTTTTTGATTAAAAAGGAATTTGTTTGTGATAAGTTACTTATTGGTTTTTATGAACTCTTACTTACTCTTGCAATTTTACTATAGAATATAATAAGTTTACCTATAAATGGCGACCTGAATTTCTGCTTCTCTACCTTGTAACTTACAAATATAAAGTCTTTGAAACCGAGTTCACTCTCTAATCTGCACACTGCATATTGCAGAATCGTTTAATTCATCATGAATAGGTATAAAAACCACAACACTTTAGAAATGTATTATATTTATTGCTTAAACTCTAATTCTATGAAAACGTTAATTTTAATATAATAATTATTTAAAAACTGGATCTTTTCCTAAAAATAAATGTTACATGTATTGTAACATTTCTTAGTAAGAAGTTGACAAAATAGCTAATACTGAAATTCTATAGACCGTTGATTCACATTATTTTATTTAATTGGACACAAATCTGTCTTCTTTTATAATGTCGGCGGCTTTCTCTCCTATCATGAAAGTCGGACCGAGAGTTCCTCCAGCAGGCCCATGTGGCATAATACTAGCGTCAGCAACTCGTAATCTTTTAACTCCGTAAACTCTTAATCGAGAATCTACTACAGTTCCCATTTGACAGGTGCTACTATACTCGTGAAAAGAAAAAGACATATATTTTACATAACACTTCCAGTATTCTAAGTTGTATATCATTGGACCGCATTGAGGCAGTTTTGGGTCTTGTAAATGACCTCCAAGTTGTTTATATGTTTCTGAATTACGTATTGTAATAAAATCTTGAACTTGTCTAGCATGGTACTCTATATCATCTTTCACGGAATAATAACCAGCGTATATTAGAGGGTCATCTCGATAGTCGTTACTTTTCAAAATAATCTTACCGCGAGATTTCGGTTTTTGCATATAAATTCCAGTGTATATCATGTCAGAGTTGGTATCTGTCGCAGTAAGATTATCACAAATTTCATTAGTAAATGATAGAACGTGCGAACAATAAAACATACCGTAATATGGAAAGCTCACATGTGACACTGATTGATAATCAGGATAGTCGTCAACGTTATTTAAAGCCACATACCCATTTATAATTATAGCCGGCCTTTTATTCAAATTTAAAGGCTTGTAGGGCACGATTCGTTTAGTCATATTATAAACAAGAAATACTCCTAAGTGATTTTGGAAACCTTCTCCAACTGGTAGATCAGAAACTGTCACGATATTATGCTTACTTAATTCCTTTTTTGGTCCAATACCAGATAACATTAATAGTTTAGGAGTGCTTACGATACCTGCTGATACTATTACTTCTTTTCTTGCTTTTAAAATAACATGTCTTTTATTATCAATCAATGCTTCAACACCAATGGCATTTTTATTGTTGTCAAATATTATTTTCTTAACAAACGTATGCTTCAGCACGTGTAGGTTTGAATAATTAATTTTGGGTGTTAAATACCCAACGGCGCTTGTTTGTGCTAGGTTATTACTTGATGTGTATATTACATCTGTGTATCCAAGAGATACATTGCCATAAATGCTTGGAACAATTTTATGTCCTGTTTCTTCAAACATATTCATATAAAGATCACGATTGATATACTCAAGATCCCTTTCAAGAACTAGTCCAATATTTCCATTCTGTCCATAAAAACCTCCGTCGGCTTTAATGAGTTCAGCATCTTCAAGTCTTTGACTCTTTTTTAGGTACGGCAGAACATTCTCCCAGTTCCAGATTGAATCGTTGACGATTCTCGCCCATTCATTATAATCATAAAGATTACCGGAGGTGTATGTTAGAAAAGATAAGGTACTAGAGCCACCTAGAACTCTACCTAATGATAATTCATCATTTACATGGAGACGCGTTTCTTGAGCTGGTCCCATATCTTGTATTGTATAATTCCATGATTCGTCAGTACTCTTAGAAAACAAATGTAAGCCGCCAATCTGAAAATAGAATTTAAGGATGTTATTAATATTATACTCGTTACATATTTATTTACAATAGTCAAAATATAACGACATTAGTAAATATTTTTTCAATTATATTTGTGTAGAAATTGGCTATAGATTATTTTCCATTAACTACGTTACCGTCTTCGTCATTTAAAACGATGATTTTTACATTCTTTTAAAATAAGAATAATCCTATCAGCCCATTAATGTCCCACTCGCAGGGACGGGATACTTGGCCTACTAATACCACGCTGGCGAAACGGATTGGTGTAGGGTTTAATTTCAAGTTTTCCTTCTTTTTATTACGTAAAGATAATATTCACGGATAGTCCCTTAGTCGGTTTTTACGACACCCATGGGATGAGATGGGGTGGTGGCACACTGTATTCTTACTCCGTCACCACACGGAGAATTAAAATAAGAATAATAATTATTGCCATTTAATACTTATAACTGAGAATTCTTACTTCAGCTTCAAGTTGTGGATCGCCTCCTGCTTCTATGAGAAGTACACTTATTTCTTTATCTTCAACAAGTCTACTTGCAATAACACATCCTGCAGTACCTCCTCCAACTATTATGTAATCGAAAGTTTTTCTATCTGCAAGAAAAAACAACGTAATAATATTTAGTTCATATTATTTGCCTTATGTTTTATTTAATACGATTCCTTTTCAATATGTACAGTCAGCCCCAAAAGTCGCTGAACACATTTTAAATTCCAAAACTGCTGAATACTAAAAATGTCATAAGTCAGTGTCGCAACAAGAGTACAGAATAAGCTTTACATACGAAACGACCATAACACGCTGAACACGGTTATTCCAAATGTATTATACTATAAGCATCTTTAAAAAAATAAGTAAAAACTTTTAGAACAAATAAGTTTTGTCCAAAGAGGTTTAATTAATACAAGGTTTTTTTATCTTGGTTATAGCCTAGGTTTAGATATTTAACCTATTATAAATGTTTTTACTAACGCGCAAAAATTAACAAAACGTAAAATTTTACATGTCCACAAATTGTTTCATTTTGTTTAGTTTTGTATATTAATTTTTTTATCTACATCATATTGATTATAATAAGAAACCTAAATAAATTAAAACAACTAAATTCAACTACCTCGGTACGTGACGGTCGAGGACTGAGGATGAGGTTATCGTGCACGAGTCCGCGGGTTCGATTCAGATTTTTTTTGTGCAATTGACAAATTATTGTCCTGAGTCTGGATGTTCTTTGTGTCCTTTAAATTGATATTTGTGAAGTCAAAGCATAATTCCTAGAGCGGAAAAAAAACAAAAAAAGAAATTCAGGATATTTGGAGTTTTTATAATTGTAGTTTAATTTCAATTAAAAGAAACTAATTCCGGAACTAATGCCTGTAATAAGAGTTTTTTATTGTTTCATATCATTGTAAAATTGTGGTTATTAATTAACCTTTAAAACATTTGTCAAATTATTTTACATGTCAAAAGACCAAAATTCGCTTTACATCAAGTACGTCAAAAGTAGATGGACAGGCAATAACATTGATAATAGGATTTGTTAACCTACTTTTGTATTTAGTGATGGTCAGCAACTTTTGGAATACTTGTGTTCAGTTACTTTTTAAAATACTAGGGTTCAGCTTCTTTTGTAATAACCGTGTTCAGCGTTTTATGGTCGTTTTGTATGTAAAGCTTATTCTGTACTCTTGTTGCGACACTGACATATGACAGTTTTAGTGTTCAGCAGTTTTGGAATTTAAAATGTGTTCAGCGACTTTTGGGGCTGACTGTACCTGAACATGAATGTTTCCAAGGGGCCGGTTGTTTTCTGTGTGCAATATGTATTTACAAAAAATATGTATGTTCATTTTTAACTCAAAAGCATTGTGTGAATGTGTGAATAATAGCATCAGCATCATATCAGCCAATAGGCGTCCGCTGCTAAGCAAAGGTCGGCTTTAAGTACTTACAACTAAATAACACTTAACATACGTATTACCAGAAATGAAGCTCTGTTCAGGATATCTAAACGAAGTAAGTTGCAGTCTTGCTACTATTTGCAAAGCAGTCTGTAGCACTGGAATAGCCGCCTGCAAGTTTTCCGCATTGATAATCATAATGACACTGCAAAGTGATAAAATATTAGAATCTTACGAGGAAAATATCTTATAAAAGGGTTTTTCGCCTTGACTACAAAATTTTCTCAATGCTGGGGACAAATTGACTACATAGTTATCATGTCAATTTGTCCCCAGCGAAGTATATACCTTGGTACATATCAAAGATAGCAAGTACCTACTCGGGCGGTATGTGCCAAAACTTTAGAGTTTACTATGCAAAATTGTTTTGAGTGACATGCTCAGGTGATTTTGCAAGGTGACACTATAGATCTTGACTTACAGGCGTCATAAAGTAGTTGTGGAAAAGTAGGAGAAATAATTTAATTATTCACTTCCTAATTAAGTACGAGTTGTAGCCTATTTTAAATGTCTGGAAATCCCGAAAAAACTTCACGATACCAAAGGCTAAAAAGTAGTGTTTTAAAACACTAACAACAGCCCTTTTTGTATCGTGAAGTTTTATAAGTTATTTTTTTTAACGTGAAGTTTTTTTGTATACTAGCCAGTATTTTTTGTATTTTTTTTTAGCCCTTGGTATCGTGAAGTTTTTTAAGTTTTTTTTTATCGTGAAGTTTTTTTGTATAACAGCCAGTATTTCGGACTCGAACTCACTAAAACCTTACGGTGTTCTTTATAGTTAAGATGTTCAATGATCCAATGAAAAGGTATAAATTATGTTCCTTGATCATCCTAGGGACATAGGCCTACTCGTAATAATTTCACATCGCGCGGGCCTATGCCCTCGTTCATCGGCTTCCTGCCCTCCAATCCAGGTTGTCGGTTCACCTTGTGAGGGTTTCCCTACCCTGCATCTTAATTACATAACTTTAAGTTAATAAAATGAAGAACAAATGAATTAATCATAAATACAACTTACTTTGTTTTGATATATTTTTTAACGAATAATTTACTAGAATATAAGTTAGACACTAAATTAAAAAACAAACAATTGAAAAGGTCAGTACCCCGTTAATAATGTACTTGTGTAAGTAATAAATAACGTTAGTACAATTACATTTTACCTGTTTCCTTTCGATTATCTATTTATTAGTGCGTTAGTGTGATATCACTTGAGAAAAATACGTACTTTACTATTGTCATACAGAAATAAAAAAGTAGTAAAAAAGTTTATCCGTAGACACTACAGTCACAGAAGTTCTTTTTGTTTGTTTGTATGTGTATGTTCACGTTTACAATCAAATATCAAGATAATTTTAAATAAATATGTTTATAATTGATACTTCCAAAGTTTTCTAGTTTAAATACAGAACCGCACAAAGCTTAAGCGGTTCTATGATCGATTCTGCCTTCGAATTCGTACTGCCTTCACCAAATCTAAACTAATATTATAAAGAGGTAAAGTTTGTGTGTTTGTGACGTTGTAGGGGGGTAATCTCTGAATCTACTGAACCGATTTAAAAAAATCTTTCTGTGTTAAATAGTCAATTTATTGGGGAGTGTCATAGGCTATATAGTATCACGCTATGATTAATAGAAGTGGAGCAGTAATGAAATATGTTTAAAAATGGGTGCTTTTTTTGCCGCTGATTGAAGTGGGCACGGGTCAGCTAGTCGCCAATAAAGCGATTGAATATTTTTAATCATACGAGAATGTATACTTGTCATTTACCGTTAATAAATAAGCTATCTCAGTGGAAAAAGACACAGGTGTAACTAGTTCAAAAATAAACGTAGATACATTATGTGGTTTAGCGAATGTTAAGGTTTCTTGCATAATGTATTAAATTTATTGTTCAATTTTTTATTACATAAGGGCCACGTGTAGCTATAATACTAATTGAAATGAGAAGCTTTGCTTATATTTATTAGTTACTAGCTGCTGTGCCCGCGACTTCGTTCGCGTGGCGGATGTTACTTACTTCGCAATTCGATTTAATACTGAAAAATGGTTTTTGAAACCTTATAACAAACATATATACCTACACACGAATTGTAAAATTAACGAACGAACCAAAACCTTTTCAAAAACAGACCTTTACAAAGACAGATCTATGAAGACTGTGTCTAAACTTATACTGAAAGACATGAGCGAACGTCATTCTTTCAAGGAAAATCTTAATACCGATACTGAAAATGAGGTCACAGGCACAATGCCATCAGTTGTCAAATTGGTAAGTTAAAATAAATGACATCGCTTATTTCATCATAACAGCCCATTAATGTCCCACTGCAAGGACGCGCCTCCTCCCGTGACGGAGGGATACTTGGCCTACTAATACCACGTTGGCCAGTCGGATTGGTACAGGGTTTAATTTCAAGTTTTCCTTCATTTTTATTTCGTAAAGATAATATTCACCGATAGTCCCTTAGTCAGTTTTACGCCACCCATGGGATGAGATGGGGAGGTGACATATTGTATTCTTGCTCCGTCACCACACGGATAATCGCTAATTAATTATGAATAAATACATTTTGCACGCCACGTTATGGTGCGACAGAATTACCTGCCTCGGTGGCGCGGCGGTCGCATTACATGGCTGGCGTGCATGAGGTCGCGGGTTCGATTCCCATGGAGGACAATTGTGATACACAAACTATTGTCCTTAGTCTGGGTGTTCTTTGTGTCCGTTAAATTGATATATTTAAAGGCTAGTGTGAAGACTTATAATTGATATTACACATACGATTCATGGTTAATTTTATTAACATTTAAAAGGAATAACTTATTAATAGCACTTAATAATAAAATAAAATGTATGATTACTACAGGTAACGCCATCTCGTGAACAAAAGAAACGAAATTTAAATTCATTCAACATTGAACCAAATCCATTTTTCATTACCCCTGATTTGTATTGGACTGTTCTAATAAAGAGATCTAGCGATATCTCGAGTATTACTTATCCGATTCCGATTGTTTTATTATAGTATAGATAGATAGATTACCTACTTTAAACTTAATACCTAAAAACTACGTATCTATTTATTTTAATATCTAAAGCGCACTTATTCCGAGAAGAGTCAATAAGAACCACGTCCGTTCGCATTAAGAGTCAATGTGAATGAAATTATATTAGATGCACCGGTTGGCCGTTTCGGACGTTAAACAAAAATCAACCGTACAGCCGTACTCATAATGGCGCGGCGACATTTGGAAATTTTCTTTCATCTATATCTTGTGTGTTTATAAACCGATTTCTATAAAAAAAAATTATGAATAAGGTATTAAAGTGTACTTTTGAAATATGGGAGTTTGAAAATGATATGTCTATGCAAATTACAATATATTTATGTATTTAATACACTGTGAAGAAAACCCTAACGATTAAACACGTTATTGTGGCTAATATATAAAAGATACATATATACTATTCAGGACTTTTTTGTACATCTTTTGATGACCATTATTTTTGTAATACATATTTTTGGCGTATGATCAACGTATGCGATGATAAGAGCTCGAACGCGCGTTTTTTCAACCGACTCACTTCAAATTTTTCGTCACTGCTCAGCTCCTATGTGTCTTAGCGTTATGTTATACAGCCTATAACCTGCCCAGGAGTATGGACTACAATCGTACCAAGTTTGGTTAAAATCCCTTCAGTAGTTTTTGACCCATGCGTGCACATACAGACAGACAGACAGACAGACAGACAGACAGACAGACAAAAAATTTATTGATTGCATTTTTGGCATTAGTATCGATCACCATTCATCCTCCAATATTAATTTTTAACATATATTCAATGTACAGAATTGATCTCTCTACAGTTTTATTATAAGTATAGACTAGCTGACCCGTGCCCACTTCGTAGAGCGGAGTAAAAACGCGTCCCGTTTTTAAACATATTTCATTACTGCTCCACTCCTATTAGTCGTAGCGTGATACTATATATATATAGCCTATGACACTCAACACAGAGAGAATTGAGAAATAATATAATCGGTTACAAATAAGCAAGAATCTTATTACCTAATCATAAAAGAAAACCAAAAGTAAAACTTAAATGAAAGTTATTAAAGTATAAGCAATGATATTACTTTGAGATACTAAACCCCTGCAAATAGCAATGAACTAAAGTCATTCAACCAAATAATTGCGTTATTATTTTTTGTAAAAAACTGGAAACGTTTTAGTTTTCTTATTGCCGATATGGCAGCCACAATACTAAGTATGCTGAACTGAGCAAATAATATTTTATTACTTAAGAAGGCTTAAGCAAAAATATTGATTTAGCACCGTTTTAGAAATTGGTTAGTTACTGTAACGGCGCTTGTACACGCTAAGAAAATTTGCCGTGTCTACGCCAGACAAGACAAATCTTCGTGTAGACGTCAAGAATTTTGTCTTTTTCGTACACGAAAACTTTTCTTGTCTTCCGCAGACAAGACAATTCGGAACGTGTACACGCCAGGATTTTTTTCGTACAGTCGTCAGACGGGCGTAGGGCGCGCAAGTAATAACAAGTGTGATAATCAGTGTGAGTTTCCTTTAGTAAAAATGTTAACTAGAAAGCAAACAAGTATGATACCCTACTACACCGCACCCCGCCCCTCCGCAACAACGTTCGCCGTGTCTTGTCTTGCGCAGACAAGAAAATTTTCTTATGCATCGCCGGCGCTGTGTACACAGGTCGTGCTGAGAAACGACACGAATTCTTGCGTAGGACCGGCGATTTTTCTTACCGTGTACAAGCGCCGTAATTATTCACTCTTTGGTTGAGGGCCATCCGCCCCACCCAACCCGTGTAAAGTAGTAGCGGTCGTCAGAGACCAACTACTTGTCCTCAACAAAAATATTCACTAACAGTGTCGGATTAAGAATACAAAGTAATTTGATAATAATTTGTTGGTAACTTAATGTAGGTATTAATTTGATATTGATTTGTTAATAATACATATTAATTTATGAATTTGTGAATATTATATTAACGGGATATTAACGCGCATTTAATTTACCTTTATTTTACTTGACGTTTTGGCACAAGTTGCACTGGCCGTGGTCGCAAGCTGACTGGTGATGCGACGTCACAGCTTCGTCTTCGTGATAGATAATATATTATTATCATCTACCCTCGCATCTTGAGATGTTAATATAAAGTCCCCCTACACACAACACTGACCGTATCGCTGTTCTGTACGTTAGTCGACCGTTCAAATAGGGAGGTATTGTTTTTGTTATCACTGGATTCCACGTTGCTGATGGTGGCGATCGGTGGAGATTACCCGTGGCTTATGAAACTCGATCCAGTGATTAGCGCCAGCATTAACCAAGTGTTCGGCGATAGCTGACTTGTTGGTCTGTCGGTTCTTCACAGCAGCTATGTGCTCTTTGAGCCTTTTAGCAATGGTCCGCTTTGTTTGCCCAATCAAACTGCCACAGCTACAGTCAATCTTGTACACGCCAGGACATTGCAGAGGTAGGACATCCTTTGGTTACTATACTATTAACCTTGGCCTCCGGGGTGAATATGGTGTGTATTGAGTAGTTTCTCAACACCGAGCCAATCTTATCTGTCACGCCTTTCAGATAAGGTAGGTACGCAGGTTGCCTGTTCACTCCAGGATGTCTCTCTCTTTTTGTTGGTCTCTTTAGCGTATTAACCTTAAACCCAATGTTCGTAAGTACCTCCTGAACATGGTCTAGCTCTCGCCCCAGGTGCTCAGGGTCACAGAGATCATATGCTCTGTTCTTTAATGATGTTAATGTGAAGGTAAATAAAATGCGCGTTAATATCCCCTTTATAGTATTTATAATAATGAAACGCGATAGTTTAAAAGTTATAATTATGAATTTGTGCTTGATAAGTATTTTAAGTAAAATTCTAGCGCCCTTCCTCCTCTCTCCTACACTATGCTGTGACCGACAAGGTCCACAATTTAAACTCTGTTAACTTTACCATCTTGTACCTATATAAGCATTGTGGAACGCAATAAAGAATTGAGTATTTGAGAGTGGTACCGCCCCATCCACGGGTACCAGGAGATGTGACGAAAAGTTCAACTTACCAATAAATAATTCTGTAAAAGACAAAATAATAAACATTAAGCCCCAAACTTAACTGTCTTGACAGCGTAGTGTATTTGTGCCAAATTTCTTTTATACAAAAAGTAGGTATGCCCTTCCTTTCAGTGTGACGTTTAAGTGCAGATACACATCGATATATACGTATCCACACATAACATAGTTCACGTTCATAAGCATAGAAATATATATCATAACCCAGTAAAGAGAGAGCTCATTTTTTGGTGTATTATCTAACTACAAGTAACTTAGGTAGCTTTTACTACTCGGCTACAGTTTTTTCCACATGCTGCTTCTACTAATCTGAACACAGAATGTTATGGAGTAGACTATTTTTTTTTATTTTCTTTACAGGTAAAAAAAAACTTGTTAGAAACGCTTAATTTACGGTTTGTGTAAAGATTTACATGCTTAGTACTTATTTAAGTAGTGATAACTTTTGTAAGCTTATATACGGCATGAATCACAATGACAATTTTTTAATACAATGTAAAGATGCTTTATAATAATATGCTGCATCTGCATTCATACATAGTTTTACAATATGCCTACATCGAACCTGATGGAAAGCGCGAGTACAGTCAAGTTACCTGCATGGTTTTAACAACAATATTCTAGTTTATTCAAGTAGAACTCTTTTTACATCTCAATTTACATTATCATAATGTACAAGTATTAATCGAACTAAAACTTAATCTAAAAACGAAAATTAAAACATCATTTCTGCAGCAACCATTTAAACGTAACATACGAATACACTTACAAATGCCTCTGAAACCTAAAATAAATATACACACTTACTTATAAACGACTCTTAGCGTAGCTCTTAGATTTTTATAAGGAAAATCAACCTTATACCAAACAAAACCGTAAGAATTTAAGCTAATCAATTGACTAAAATTTTGAAAGCGTTTATGAGTAAGGGGGTAAGCTATCTAAAACCAGATAATATTTGTTAGTTCGTTATCTTCTCTACAACACTCTGTATTCTGCAGCTTATTCAAATTTAAAAGCTTTACGTGCAGTTTTATTGTTACAATCGGAGCACCTGTGCCACTAAACGGGTTTTCGCAATTGAGCCTTAATGTATTTAGGAGAGCGAATCCTTTTCAATAGCTACTTGGATTTGCATTTTCATTTGATTCTCATGGTTATGTGAGACTAAAGTAAGTGTCAGCTGACACGGTTTGCATTTACTTCGCCGTTTACACTTTTAGACTTTTATTTGTATAGAGACAATGTTTTAGTGTAACAAAAGAAAATGTAGACCTAGAATTTGTACTCGCAACCTCGTGCAGGCCTTACTTTTGCACTTTATCTAGCTAAACCATAATACATAAGTGAATCATGAACAGTTAGCAAAGTAAATTATTAGCAGCTAGTTTGTTTATTATTTAAATTTAAAAAAAAATTAAATATAAAAGTATATTTTAAATTACATAAAATAATTTACTAAGTATAAATACTTTATAAATATTATACAACAACAAAATTTTCGTATAATTATGTTTTGTTTTGCCAAAAACATTTTGTACTCGTACACAAAATACACTTCCTAAGAATTTGAATTTAACGACGCAACGTACCAAGATATTTTTATTTATTTATTAACTTAGTTTTTATCCCCTTTGATTCCATCTTCAATAATCATAGCGGCAGCTTTTTCACCAATCATCATAGTTGGACCAAGAGTCCCTCCAGATGGTGAAAAGGGCATAACACTAGCATCAACAACTCGCAATCTATTAACTCCATAAACTCTTAGACGAGAATCTACAACTTTTCCCATAGCACATGAACTAGTGTAATGATGATAAGATACTTACATTAACCACACATAACATTTCCAATAGTCTCTAGCACCTAGGTTTTTGCATTGAGATAACTTTGGATCTTTTAACTGTCCACCTAATTTCTTAAATGTTTTTGTATCCCCAATTTTAAGAAAATCAATAATTGGTTTGACGTACCCTTCTATATCCTCTTTTACGGAATAATGACCAGCGTATATTAAAGGAACATCTCTATAGTCATTGCTTCTCAAAAGTATTCTACCTCGCGATTTAAATTTTTGTTTTATTAAGATAGTAAATATAATTTCGGAGTTAGCTCCCGTTTCAAATAAATTATTACAAATTTCTTCTGTAAAGAAAAAAGAAAATAGGCAATAATCCATACCTTGTTTAGGAAATGTTACAAACATAAGTGCTTGGTAGTCAGGGTAATCCTGAGATTTGTTTAAAGCTGTTTGTCCTACTATAAGGTTAGAAGGATATTTATATGAATGAAACGGCCGGTATGGTACCACGCGATTTGTCATGTTATGAACTAAAGGAACTGCTAAAATGTCTTGAAAGCCTTCTCCAACTGGAATATCAGAGACAGTGTCAATTTTGTGCTTACATAAATGTTTTTTTGGACCTATACCTGATAACATAAGTAATTGTGGTGTTTTCACAACACCGGCTGATATTACGACTTCTTTTCTTGCCATGATATTGACTTGCCTTCGGTTACATACACTTGCTTGCACGCCAATTGCATTTTTATTACTGTCAAAAATAATTTTAGTTACAGTAGTATTTGTCAAAACGTGCTGATTTACATTATCTTTTAAAGGTAATAGATAACTCCAACCTGTGTGCTGTCGTAATCCCTTACTGATAGTTACAATAGGACTTGCAAACCCAACTGAAATGTTACCATTGAAACTAGGAACAAAATTAGTACCAGTTTCTCTTAAAGCTTTGTAGTAAAGTGTTGTGTTGATATTATTAGTTGTTTTGGCAACGGTGAGTCCAATTTTACCATCGTGTCCAAAAAACTCTCCATCTGTATTAATGAGTTTAGGGTTTTCCAATCTTTGAGTCTTTTTAAGGTACGGTAAAACATTGTCCCATTCCCAAGTGGTATCGTTAACTATTTTGGCCCAGTTGTTGTAATCATGTTTGCTACCAGAGCTGTATAGTAAATAGTTGACTGCACTAGTTCCTCCCAGACCTCGGCCCAGTCCCATATGGTCATTAGTTGGTTTGCGGGTTCCTTGAAATATTTTAGGATCTTCTATTGTAAAGTTCCAAGCACCGTCATTTGATTTAAGATATAATAGTAATAATGGAATCTGAAATATATATATTTTTTCTATTTAATTACAATTCATGAATTCATTGCCGAATAAAATAGCTAAAAACTTTTCTGTCTGTAAGTTTGTTTTGGGTAAACTAAAATAAAATAAAATAAACACTGACTATCTTTCACATAAGCCAATCGACGTCCACTGCTGGACATAGGCCACCTTCAAGTATTGCCACCTTGTTCGGTCCAGTGCCTCCCTCATCCATCGGCTTCCCGCCGTCCTAACTACAGATCACTGTAGATCGTCGGTCCATTGTGTAAGGGGTCTCCCTACCCTGCATTACGCGGTCGCCATTCCAGAACCTTTCTGCCCCAACGTCTGTTCTCTTCGTTTTTTTAGATTCCATTCGTTGACTGACTAAGATAGTCAGTGCTCAGGGCTAGTTTTATTTTATAAAATAGAGCTATTATATAAATATATTTCTTACATTGATTTACATTTTGTAAATCTATGATTTCTTATAATTGTTTATTTAAAAATAGTAAATAGTAGAAAACACACTCACATCTGACTCGATTAATGGATCATTTCCCGCTTCTATTAGAAGTACTTTTGATTTTTTATCTTCAACAAGTCTGCTTGCTACTATACATCCAGCAGTACCACCTCCTACTACTATGTAATCATAAGATGCTCCATCTAAAAGTAAATTTATTAAATTATAATAAATATTCCTCACGTTTTCACACAACGTCATCTAGTCCCAAATTAAGCAAAGCTTGTACTATGGGTACTAGACAACGGATAAACGTACTTAAATACTTTACGAATGCAAACAATCATGTTCATGCACACAAAGATTTGAATGGGTAAAGAGTTGTTGAATTTATCTTAAAAGTATAAAAAATTTAACCTGTTACATATTTTAAATCCAAACTAGTTAAAAACCTTACCAAAAACACAACTTTGTTCTGGATACTTGAAGGAAGTGAGTTGTAAAGCACCAAGAATGTTTAAAGCTCCTCGGACGATGTTAATATTCTCAAAAGCTGAAGCCGCACTAATTGTCATGTTGGTCCTGGAATTTTATATTATTTATTATTATTTCATCATTTCAATATTGGAAGCTCATTTAGAAAATGTACAATAATTATCATAGTTCTCTCAATCTCCGTGTGGTGACGGAGTAAGAATACAATATGTCACCACCCCACCCCATCTTATCCCATGAGTGTCGTAAAAACCGACTAAGGGACTATCCGTGAATATTAACTATACGAAATAAAAAGAAGGAAAACTAAACTCTATACCAATCAGTCTGGCCAGCGTGGTATTAGTAGGCTAAGTATACCTCCGTTACGGAAGAAGGCCCGTCCCTGCAACACCACACCACACGGAAAACCCTTAAATAAAAATATTTACCTGTTGCTTAAATAACTCGATTTAATCGCAAAATTTTTGTATTCTTTTTAAATTCGAACACAAACATAATTTAATAAAACATATTCACTACAAAGTTGTCAACTTGCGTATTTTGTTTCATTAAACTTTTAATAGTTGTGTACGGGTCAATCACCGTACTATAAAGTAGGACTTGCGGTGTCAGCACTATTGCGACACCGAGCTTGTGACGATGTCATATGAACTATAAAATTAATTTAGAGATAATAGATTAATTAGAAGGATTTTATCGCTCCGTAGACTTATAAAAGAATGACGTGCGGCTGATAAGCTCGCGGTCTAAGGTACTAAGTTATTTATTGGTATGTACTGTAACATTCCTGTAATACTATTTCAGAAATCGGAAAATTTTATTTGCAAAAATACTGTGACAAATATTAAATTACAAGTATTTTGGCTAAAATACTTTGGCATGCAAACAATGTACTTATTTATAAAAAATAAATCAAAATTATAATAAAAAAAATTAAACTCAATTAAATCAAACATAATCAATGAATTAAATACATTGGTGAGGCAAAATCAAACATAATCAGAAATTAAATAATACAATTAAAATTAAACCAATATAAATTATTAAGTTAAGTCTCTAACAATTAAAATTAAGTCAATATAAATTATTAAATTAAATCAAACAATTACAATTAAGTCAATATGAATTATTAAAATGTTTATCAAATAAAATTTACCAATGAAAAAATAAATTAAACGATTTCCTATAATAAAATAAAACAAGGATCGTCAACTTATTTTTGTGTCTTTACTGCCTGACTAGATCGGACTCAGGTCTACTCTTAGTTCTAGATTTAACTATATCATCATCCATCGTCCGTGCACTTAAATAATAAAAAAATAATTTTTACATCAATAACACAACCATCGTTGAAATATAAAATGCTAATTATCCATTTAACATTTATATAGGAAATGATTTTGTTTTACTCAAACTCAAATTTCAAATTGCTTTATTTCATAAAAATGTATCACAAATTGTTTGAAATCGTCGTTTACAATTTACTTAAAATTGAAGCTACAGTTAAAATTAGATCGACACAGACAAACGCCACAGCAATTGCCAAAACCGCGTACTTATTCTTGATAACAGGCAATTTTCATAAATCCAAGGAATTTTGGTTGCATTCCTAGAAAAAGAACAAGTTACCGGACGAAGAGTATAGTCGTTTCCAGTTACTCTGGTTTATTCACTATTTTAGGACTTCTGATATTTACCAAATAAATAAATAAATTAAGTTTTATTTTTGTTCCAAATAAGTTGGGAACCATTTTTTTTTGTTAATTGTAAAGAAGTTTATCAAAATTTGTCTTTATCTTGCAACAATTTAATAGTATTGGTTTTTGTCGATAATTACGACATAAAATTTTACGATACTTAATTGGCTATCTCTTTTATAAATACGTATTACGATAAAATAAAATGGATCAAAAATGTGTTGTAAACTCATCTATTGATTAAACAGTTAATTAAAGGAAGAAAGTTGACATTTACTAATATTTGTTACTACTCGTAGCTACAATTTGACGACGTTAATTTTCATAGCCTTGCCTATATTTATTTATTTATTCTCTTTATTTATATTTATCACATTTTTAAATATAAAAATAAAAACATTTAAAAATATTCAAAAGGTAGACTCAGCAGCATCGGGTACAGGGACCAAGCTTCTGGTGGTTAGGGCAACAGAGATAGGAACCTCCTCACAATGCGTGCCGTGTCTAGCAGTACTGCCTTCTGCATCAGACCTATGATCCAACTGCCAAGCGCAAGTCTCCTTAGATGTTGATAGAGACTCTTTGGAATAAGTCCATTTACCGAAACTACTTACTTTCGGAACAATGATCGCCGAATCAACATTCCAGATGTCGACAACCTCGTGAGCCAAATATTAATTTTGTTTGTTTGTCTTTTTCGGCTTTCACAAGATTCTCGTCATGAGGAATGGTGATATCGATTATCATTGCACGGCGTTCTGACCGATCTATCACCACAATATCCTACATATTATTATTATTCTTATATTTTTTACACTTTTGGCTATAGCATTTATAAATTGGCAAAACACTTTTAAAATAAGGCTATTTTCCTATTTTTAATACTATTCTACTTATATAAATATAAAAATGACGAATAAGCTAATTATAGTTCTGACAATTTTGAATATTATTATTTACGATTTTTTTCTATTTTTAATTTCGGATTTCAGGAAACAATTATTTACACAATTGTTTATACAATGCTAACGAAAATAACTTTAAAAATAAAAAACTCCTAAGTATTGACGCAAGTCTAGACTTATAAAAATAAATTAATTTCGAAATAATTTAGTTAGGTATAGCCAGTTACATAAATTTTTGAACCGTAGACACACGTTTTCTTGGAAACCTTTAAAGTCAAAAACCAACGTAAGTAAAATAACATTTTACTTTTGGAACAAAATAATACTCCAGAATTATAATGGCGTCACTACCTGTTTTTTATTATATAGAGACTGATTATCACGACAGGTATCCGGTAGTCTCCTTTCTTAGCCCAGCTTTAAGTAAATCAAAAGACAGTCAATTTAGATAAATAATACGTGCAGATTACCCGCACAACTACTAGATTGTGTAACAGCGAACAAATATAGAGACATTAAAAAAAAGAATGGGTTTACTTTAGATATCAGACTTCAGTCTTAATTTTTTTGATGTTATCTTTGAATTGCTAGTAATGCATGCAACGACGGCTTCTTTTCTATAAACATGAAGGGTTCATGTCTAAATCTATTAACATCGATGCTAGGTCTGGGATAGAGCTACTTTAGTCATTCAGTTTAAGAAAAGATTAGAGTACAACAAAAAAAACAGTATTCTTATTCAAAAAATTTAATTTTTTCATTTTTCAGAGCGACCATGAAATCCGCGGATGCATTTTCTACAATGCAAATGTTGCAGTCAGCATTTAATCTGATTGCAATGCTAGATTTCACAGCTTATATGTGGCCCAAACAAGCTACTGTTAATAGTAAGTGTTACATGGTTTAATTTTAAAAGAGACAATTCTCGCACTGGTCACACTGTTCTCTGTTGCAAGAATTATTACAAATATAAATACATTTACCATTTCATGAAACAGATGGAGATAGTTTCGACTTCATAGTAGTTGGTGCTGGCACAGCAGGTTGCGTAATTGCAAACAGACTGACTGAAAATCCTAACGTTCAAGTCCTCCTCATCAAAGCAGGAGGCGATCCGCCTATTGAATCAGATGTAAGTGTTAAAGGTGCACCGCAGCAATACTCTTTTGAAATCAGTAATAATTTTCATCTTTTATTCTTTTTCAGCTTCCTTCCGCTATCCTTTTTTTGAAAAGATCACGATACGACTGGAACTACACGTGAGAAGTAAGCTTAATCTCCGAGCAATGTCATCATACACCTTTCTTTGAAATGAGTCCTGGTAAAATGTTAGGTGGAACCAGCTCCTTAAACTACATGGCCTATGCCAAGGTATATCCTATTGATTTTAATACTTGGGCAAAATTAGCTAACGACAACAGTTGGAGATGGGATAATGTTCTCCCATATTATATTAAAAGTGAAAACTGTCAAGTACCAGAAATACTTAACTCTCCGTACAAAAAATATCACGGTACTGATGGGTATCTTGGAGTAACTGTTGAAAATTCTAGTGACTTGTCTATGTTTTTGGCTGCTTATGAAGAAACTGGGTTCAAAACGGTTCTTGATCATAATCCTGAAACCCCCTTAGGTTACTCCAAATATTTGATAACCGTAGCAGATAGACACAGACAGAGCAGTGCTACAGCTTACTTAACACCAATCAAAGAACGTCCTAATCTTCATGTTTTAAAAGAAACTACAGTTACTGAAATTGTTATTGAGGATGGAAAAGCTACTGGTGTTAAAGCCCTTTCGAACAATGGTGAAGTATTAGTAACTAATGCTAAGAAAGAAGTTATTGTTTCAGCTGGTACATTTAACTCACCAAAACTTCTCATGTTATCAGGCATCGGTCCCAAAGATCATCTGGAAAGCAAAGGAATAAACGTTAAATCCAATTTGCCTGTCGGTGAAAACCTGCAGGATCATGTAGGTGCAGTAGTAATTCACAGTATAGATAAATATGAACCAGCTATGGCCCCTATTGATCCACATCTTTTTCCAGCAAGTACATTTGGAGGTCTTATGGCCCTTGATAGAAATCAAACTTATACTGATTATTTAGTTACTAGCTACATGGCATCACCCCGCATAGTTTTAATTTATTGTGCATTTGCTCACCGATTTATGTACGAAATATGTGATAGAATAATAGACGCAGGAGATGACAAAACGATGGTCTTCAACCAGTTAATTTTATTATCTCCGAGATCTAGAGGCAGAGTTTTGCTTCGAAGTTCGGATGCGCTTGATAATCCGGTAATTTATACTGGAGAATTTTCAGAATCAGAAGATATAATGGACCTCGTTAAATATATTGAAGATCTAGTTCCTGTAACCAACTCTACTATAAAAGTAAACACGCAGAGATAGTCGATTTAATTCCAAAAAATTGCAAGAAATTTCAACGCTTTAGTGCCGAGTATTGGCGTTGTTATGCTCAATGTGTATCTTTGACTATGAGTCACTTTGCTGGTACTTGTGCGATGGGGACTGTTCTTGATGGACAATTGAAAGTAAAAGGTGTTAAAAATCTAAGAGTTGCGGACGCCAGTGTTATGCCAACAATTGTACACGCATATCCTGCGGCCACTGTTATGATGATTGGTGAAAAGGTTGCTGATTTTATTAAAAAAGAATATAGCTTATAAAAATAGGTGTTCTGTTTTAGTTACAGAGGAACCCTAATCTCTTTTGAATATTAATACAATCAAAGATATAGATAAGAATAGTCATTATAGTACTGGGGCCCGTGCTAGAGTTGAAGAAGTTATTTTACCCAGGCTGAAACTCTTAACCATAATAGTTTTCCTCTCATAGATAACAGATCCAGCTACTCTGATAGAGGTGGGATCAAAAGATACAGATCTAATGATAAAGCCATTGCAAAAAAAGCGGAATTGTACTAAATAATTGTTTTAATCACATTATTAAATTAAATAATCTTTAGCTGTAGGTATTTACGCCTGATGAATTTTGTATAGCAATAAATAATAAACATTAAGATCTATTATAACTATTTAATGAGGCGTCAGGTATTTTTCTCAGTCGAATTTTAAATGAGATTTATAAACTTGACTAACGTTGAATCCGCCCTGACTGCATATTGCTGACGAATATTTTATTTACTAATGTGAATAAAACTGCAACTTAATTAAGTTTCAGAGGTTTTTTAAAGGTTTTTTAATAGTTTTCGTAATAAAATGAATGAGAATAAAGTTTTTTTTGCTTTATCTTTTGTTCAACATCATCATGCTGTAGGAGCCATAGCAGGAGAAGGGTTTATGCCTACGATCTCCGGACTGAGGAGGGGCGAAAGTTGGTTGCTCATCCCCCAAAAGACTTACTTACACTTAGAACGAATAGTACTAATTCCCATTTTTAGTCACAATTTGAGAATATAAGCCATCGAGGGGAAAAATATATACTTACTCGTACGTTAGATTATTTTGGCCCCAATCCCAGTGATGCAACAAAATAAATAAAATTCAAAAATTAAGTTTTATTTTTAATTAATTTTTTTCCTCAAAAAAATACTTAAAGCATTTTTTCTAACAATATATTATTATAATAATTAACATTAAATTATTTTATGTTTATTTTCAATCAGGCTAGAAGCATAAAATATGTAATTTTACTATTTGACACTACATTAAAACAATAAAAACTGAATCAAGTTGTAAATACCTATTTAAAAACAAACTTTATGATTTCTACAAAATGAAAAAAATATATTTTATAAACTGACAACACTACTTGATTCAGTTTTTATTGCTTTAATTTAGAGTTTATCTTGTGTTAATTTAGTGTTACAGAACATAATTTACAAAAAATATTAAGTTAATAAATAATGTTTTTAACAATGTTATTTATTTGGAAGATCAACAGCAGTTTGACAATATGATAGGAAGAATAAAGAAATATAGAGACAATTATAGGTTCTCACAAATAGCAACAAGTACATGCACAAAAAGTTACAAACAGACTTAAACATACTGAAGAAAAATAAAACTGATAGTAAACATGATGATAATAATATGAGATACAATCATACAAAATGTGGACAAGAAGAAGGTGGAGACGTTTGAAAATAGCCTATGTTCGGCAGCGCCATCTTTAGCTTGAAATTATGATTTCTCTTTTTGTCATTACACTTGTATGTATTACGATTAATTTAAAACATTTTTATATTTTTATTGTATTTTTCTATTAACGTAATTTAAACGTACGTACGTAGCATGTAATTCAAAAGTTATTATTTTTGTAGCACAGCATTATCATTTCCATAACATGAATTTAATCTTCTATTTTAAATAAGATGAAAACAATAGAAAAAATAATATTTTAATAATGTATTTAATTATTATAATATAAAATGAAACGCGATAGTTGTAAAGAAACATGAAAATTAAAAAGTATTTTTAATTATACCTAACATATTTTACTAAACATTTAAAGCCTTATACCCATTGATTTACAAAAAACCAAAGATACACACTCCACTTCCCAAAAACGTCCGCAACAAATGGGCGCATTGTGCACTCTTTTCAAATTAGTATCGCGTTGTTCTACCGGCAAACGTCAATCATTAAATTTTATTGCTTTATGTGCATTACTTTTTAAATACAACTTTATGTCATGCGTGTAAGATTGAATTTGAAAAAAGAAATATGTTTACGATATTACTATACGTATTTATTGCGTATGTTTAATTTGGTGACACTTTTGGCTGTTAGTTTTGTTTGAAAATGTGCATCTAGGGTTTTTTATAAATCAATGCTTATACCTAATCATTTAGTAAAATGGAGTTAAATTGTAATATAAATTAAAACTAATGATAATTAATATAAGGTGCATTACACAGCAACCCTTGAAACACCAGCATGTCAATTCTCGTACCTAAAATTCGGTTAAGTTAAATTTTAGTTGTCATGTTTTGATATTGCAATTGTAATCTTCTGTAGTTGTGTTAAAGTTTTATTTAGAGTGTGACAATTTGACAACTAAAAGTTAACTTAACCGAATTTTAGGTACGAGAATTGACATGCTAGTCATAGATTGTATACTTTTCAAAGAGTACCTACTTCACATCATAATTTAGGTTACACAGTTAACTAGGGCGTTCGGTATATCATTGAATAAATTATATATATAGAAAGCCTCCAGAACAATGCAGACATTAATAATATTTATGCGTGGTATTAGTAGGCCAAGTATCCCTCCGTCACGGGAGGAGGCCCGTCCCTGCAGTGGGAGATTGATAGGCTGTTATGATGAAATATCTCTCCGTCACGGGAGGAGGCCCGTCCCTGTAGTTGGACATTAATGGGCTGGTATGATGATAGAAAGCTTTGCATTGGGCGGGAAACGAACCCGCTTTGAGACTATACGTACTTACGCAACGACGTAAAACTTTAAATCTGAGACAGACACTCGCTTGACTAACACATTTAAAACCTTGAAAAAGTTTTCTTACTCTTACAATAACTAAAATTCAAACACATTAAAAAAATCCCGTAGCTAAGTTAATACGCTCTATTATTTTGAATAAATTTTATTAGATAAAACTTATAAGGTGTAGTGATCTCCATAAAAAGAAGATTTATTATTAGATCATACCTTATAAGAAGTAATTTTGAGGGCAACACTCACTGCTTCTCTAAAGTCCAAATTTTAAAAGGGGGTGGGCTGATTAGCTTCTAATGAGACAGTTTGTATCCTTTGTTTCTAGCCATTATCAGACACTGCTTTTTAATTACCTATCCAATAATAATAATATGTTACATATACTTACCATACTAAAAAGAATACTGTAATTCACTTTTATAAATTTAGTTAATCAATGCCATTCCCGTGCAAAAAAACTTAAAGCAGGCACAATACTAGTTAAATTTGATTATCTGCAATTTTTGTAATTTAATTATAAATATAAGTTCGATACGCCAATATTTCTCTGCTAGCGCCTTGGAAACGTTATAACAAAATAATATAATAAAAAAAAATGTTTTGGACAGTATTTAAATTAACTTTTATTTTATACAATATTAACAAAAATATGTAAAATAAAATTAATTAGTATAAAAAAACCATTGACGCAAGTCTACATTTGAAAAACTTATATAAGTATATTTATTTTCCAACTGATTTAGTGATGTACAGTTAAACAAATTCCTAACACGTTGACACACCATTCCTTGGAAAACAGTAAAAACAGAAATCTTTTTCAATGTAAGTAAAATAATATTTTACGTATAATACAAAATAATTAAATAAATAAATATTCACGGACATCTCTACAGCGCCATCTGTTCCCAAAGTAAGCTAAGCTTAACCTGCTTGTGTTATGGGTAACAGAACAACGTATATTATTACTTATATACTTTTCTTTTGTAAATACATACTTATTATACACTAGAAACACTCAGACCAATGCAAACAATCATGTTTATGCACACAAAGATTTGCCTTGAGCGGTAATCGAACCCGACACCTCTGCGTAGCAGCCATGTAATATAACCACTACGCCACAGAGGTCTTCAAATTGAAAGTACATGAAACAATGACAATATTAGTGACATCGGGTAGAGAAAAAAATTGTATAAACTTATGTTTACTAACTATGACTAGAGGAGTACCCCAGGGAACTATTCCAGGCCCACTTGTCTTTTCACTTGTGCTGAAACATAATAATTTGCCGTATTTGTTCAGGACCATAGTTCTAATTGACGATTATAATTTTTTTTTTTTTAAGTTAAAAGTCAGGTAATTCGGTAATATATATGCAGATTTTTCTCACAAGTCCTTGACTAGTCTGCAACTAAGGTATTTAAATGCAAAGAGACATAAACATTTTGCTGCAATTGCAGTATTACACGTATGTGACAAGTTACAAATGAATTTAATAAAATAACAACGGATAATAATTAACAAGTTCAAAAAGACAACTCTTCTGACATCAGACTTCGGTCTTAAGTCTCCTAATGAAATATAAAGTTAGTGAAACAGTGTAATATTTGCCTTCGTAGCATTTTCATTGAATCTACGTGCTATACAAAATAAGAAAGAAGTTTGGAGAACCAGAAAAGAAACTATAATTTTTATACTTACTGTTTATTTTTCAGAGCAATAATGAAATCTGTAGTTGCATTTTCTACTATGCAATTGTTGCAGTCAGCATTTAATATTATTGGAATGCTGGATTTCACTGCGTATTTGTGGCCCAAACAAGCAACTGTAAATAGTAAGTAGTGTAACATAATTAAATTAAAACGAGATATATTATTCTCGCACTAGGCACAATGCTAACTATGTACTTTATTAAAATTATATTTTATTTGACGTAGACAACAAATAGTTTATATTTTATTTTCTTTGTCGAGTGCGTCCGCTACGCTACCAAAACACATACGAGTAAAATCATATTTATAATGTAAGCTAGTCTTAACTCTAACCAAACCTTATAAAAAGCACGAATATATTAACCGTAGTTCTGCTTTCCACGAGCTTAAGAATATTGACTCATAGTACTCATTAGTCAAACATAAATAATCAAATACGGGCTAAAACAAGCTGTTGTACGCATAATGTTTATAAAACCGTTGAATTGAAAAAAATAAATATCTACAATTTTAATTATTTTATCATAGATGGAGACAGTTTCGACTTCATCATAGTTGGTGCTGGCACAGCAGGTTGCGTAGTTGCAAACAGACTGACAGAAAATCCTAACGTTCAAGTCCTCCTTATCGAAGCAGGAGGCGATCCGCCTATTGAATCAGACGTAAGTGTTAAAGATGGACCGCAGCAATACTTTATTGAAATCAGTAATAAATTTTTGTATTATTCTTTTTCAGCTTCCCTCCCCAATTCTTTTTTTAAAGAGATCACGCTACGACTGGAACTTCACGTCAGAAGTTAGCTTAATCTCCGAACAATGTCATCATACCCCTTTCTTTGAAATGAGTCCTGGTAAAATGTTAGGAGGAACCAGCTCCTTAAATTACATGGCCTACGTTAAGGGTTATCCTATCGATTTTGATTCTTGGGCCAAATTAGCTAACGACAATAGTTGGACATGGAATAATGTTCTCCCATATTATATTAAAAGTGAAAACTGTCAAGTACCAGAAATACTTAACTCTCCGTACAAAAAATATCATGGTACTGATGGGTATCTTGGAGTAACTGTTGAAAATTCTAGTGACTTGTCTATGTTCTTGGCTGCTTATGAAGAAACTGGGTTCAAAACGGTCCTTGATCATAATCCTGAAACCCCCTTAGGTTACTCCAAATATTTGTTAACTTTAGCAAATGGACACAGACAGAGCAGTGCTACAGCTTACTTAACACCAATCAAAGAACGTCCTAATCTTCATGTTTTAAAAGAAACTACAGTTACTGAAATTGTTATTGAGGATGGAAAAGCTACTGGTGTTAAAGCCTTCTCAAGTAATGGTGAAGTATTAGTAATAAGTGCTAAGAAAGAAGTTATTGTTTCAGCTGGTACATTTAACTCACCAAAACTTCTTATGTTATCAGGCATCGGTCCTAAAGATCATCTGGAAAGTAAAGGAATAATCGTTAAATCCGATTTGCCTGTCGGTGAAAACTTGCAGGATCATGTCGGTGTTCTTTTAGTTCACAGTTTAGATAGATATGAACCAGTTATGGCCCCTATTGATCCACATCATTTTCCATGTAGTACATTTGGAGGTCTTATGGCCCTCGATAGAAATCAAACGTATCCTGATTATTTAGTTAATAACTACATGGGGTCATCACACTTCTTTTTAATATATTGTTCATTTGCTCACCGTTTCAAACATGAAATATGTGATAGAATAATGGAAGCCGGTAAAGACAAAACGATCATTTTAAATCAGTTAATTATATTGTCACCGAGGTCCAGAGGCAAAGTTTTGCTTCGAAGTTCGGATGCGCTAGATAACCCGGTTATTAATACTGGAGAATTTTCAGAATCAGAAGACATAATGGACCTTGTCAAATATATTCAAGATCTAGTACCTGTTACTAACTCAACATACTATAAAAGTAAAAACGCAGAAATCATCGATTTGATTCCAAACCAATGCCAGGAATTTCAACGTTATAGTACCGAATATTGGCGTTGTTATGCTCAATGTGTATCTTTAACAATGACTCACTTTGCTGGTACTTGTGCGATGGGGACTGTTCTTGATGGACAGTTGAAAGTAAAAGGTGTTAAAAATCTAAGAGTAGCGGACGCTAGTGTTATGCCAACAATCGTACACGCTTACCCTACGGCCACAATTATGATGATTGGTGAAAAGATTGCTGATTTTATTAAAAAAGAATATAGCCTTTAAAATTATATTGTATTCTGTTTTACTTAAGAAATATAGTAGTCAAGGTGAACATGCATTAAATAGTAGCAAATATTGTAATTTTGATAATTTTAGACTAATTACATTATTGTTTGTAGGTATACGTTAAATTATTAATTTTGTTATCGTTGTATTTCGCTCTTCCTTATTATTAATAAAATTGACTCTTACAAATGAAATCCTAAGTTTATTTATCTTTACGTTGTTCTGATTTTTGAAATCCGCGGGGTACGCTTTTTGTGAGTCTAACAGGAATAATTCAAAGGATGAATGTAAAAGAGGATAGGAAGGATATTTCCTTCGAGAAGAAGAGAGAGACATATTACTCTTTTGCTCCGCGGTCTACGCCCTCGAGCAGGAGTGTTAGAAGAAAAATAGTTCACGTCCAAAATCTCCCTCTTGGTTGACTGGCATGACTAGAGGGGTAAGGATGGACCCTTGAACAAGTCTCAGTGTAGGGTCCCTACAATTTAGTACTTATTTAAATGTCTTGGGGAATAACCTTTGACATAATTAAAACAATTGAGGATATGTAGCTACTACGAAGTAGTTATCACCACGGTTTACCGTAAACTTGGTATTACTGAACAAGGAGCTGTGCTGCTTCACTTCAGAGCAACAGTACTGGTTTTACTAAACGCAGTTTTGGAGCAGCATAATAATATAGTACTGTTCGCATTTTTTGGTCGGCTTGGCACGGATGTCACGTCTTTTAACGTGTTTTATTGCTTACACAGAATTCTTCGACTTTGTCTCTTTTTACAACAGAAGCACTCGTGCAGGTTGGCGATGTCATCCTTAAGCAGTCTGTCAGATATCGACTCGCACCAAAAGTTTCGAAAATTTCTTCCTTGACGTACATTTCCTTCATCGGATCATATTGGGTTATTTAAGCGTAGTGTTTAGAAGCATTTGGTCTAACTGGTGATGGCGAGTTGAATGCTTAATTACCTTGATTAAACAAACTGTCACATAGTACTTTTACAATAAATAGAATATATGCCTTCATCGTAAAATAGAGACAGATACGGAATCAAACCCGGATAAAAGTTTCTGTAATATAAAAAAAAATTAATAGTATAAATATACTCACTAAGACCGACGATCAAATAAAGCTTGGAGTTAACCTATGTGGTCAACCGCTGTATGACAGAAGCACAGGACAATTGAAGATTAAACCAAGACCAGCAGTGGACGTCTATCGGCTAAAATTAAGAATCCTCTTTTTAACACAGACTAATGAAGAGCATTTTAAGTTATTTTAATTCCTTAAACGATACGTACGTAGCACATAATTTTAAATTAATTAATTAGGTAACACCACAATATCATTTTTATTACATTATAATATTAAAACATGAATTGAATATTAAATTTAAAATAATAAAACAAAAACAATTTAAAAAGATTTAAATATTTTTTATTTCTTTAATATTAGTGCTTCTACTCCTTAAAAATTTATGACTTCTTGATGTTTCAATACAATACCTAACCAGTAAGTTATATCAAGTTTAAAAATAATATTGTTGTAGCTCTTTCACGCAAAACTACTGAATGGATTTGATGAAATTTGGAATATAGATTGGAATATAGGTTCCCCAAACCAGTTTAAAACTTCTGAAATAGGTAAATAATATTTGGCGCTTTACATTAGAACATTTCAAATACCTTGTTGGTGGTATAATAATTACGATATCCTATTCAATGAGTGCTTCACATCCTAACTTAGTTTACAAAGGTTACTGAGACCTTAAATTTATGTTAAATCTGAGTCCTCGATTGACCATCTAAGTCAAAGTTATGGATGCTATTTTTTCGTTTTTCTTGTTTTCAAAAAATTTAAGTTACTAATCGCACAGTTTATATTATTAGTTGCTAGCCATATCAATCTGTTACATACTCTCCATAATCAAAACAAAACTGTTACTCACTGCCTAAAACTAAATGCAATTATTACACTATAAGTTTCCACAATGGCATATCCGTGCAAAAAAGCGTTGAAGCATACAAAAAAAATCTTCTGAAATTAGACTATTTGGGTATTTTTAATCTAATTATAAATGTAACAATGACGAGTTAACTAATTATGGTTTTAACAGTATTAATATTATTTTAACATTTAAAAAACAATGAAAATGAAAATGAAAAAATATTTTATTTCATCTAAGTCACGTCAATGACATTTATGAACGTCGGAGTTTTTATAGTGATCACAGCACGTCTAACTTAACGGCTAAGTTTACTGAGGGTTCGGAACACTACCATGACAGAGAAGACACCCACAAGAAACTCTGCTGGGTTCCTATCGCTCTTTTAGGTGATCACTTCACAAATATTTTATTAAAAAAAAAACAGGACAATTCAGATCCAGGCATTTTTATCGTTTAAGTAATCCTTTACACTGTAATATGATTTCAATATTAACTTATGTTTAATGAAAGATTTAAATTTATTAATTGACAATTCTTTAACTTCCATAGGGAGCTTATTATAAAAACGAATACTATTACCAGCGAAAGAATTACTTATTTTATGAAGCCTAGTGTGGAGAACAGCAAGTTTATTTTTATTTCTTGTATTAACATTGTGTAATCACTCATTTTTTTATATTTGTTTATATTTTTGTGTACATACATTAGATTTTCAAATATGTACTGGCAATGCACAGTCATAATCTTAATTACTTTTAATTTATCTCTAAGAGACTCTCTTGGGCCCATATTATATATACAACGTACCGCTCTTTTTTGCAATACAAATTATTGTGTTGATATCAGCCGCACTACCCCACAACAGAATACCATACGACATAACACTATGAAAATAGCTAAAATAAACTAGCCTAGCTGTTTCTATGTCTGTTAACTGACGTATTTTTTTCACTGCGTATGCTGCTGAAGAAAGCCTACCTGACAAGATTTCAATATGGGGGCCCCATTGTAAAATAAGTAAAATTATTTAATACAATGCTAACAAAAAAATAAATATAATTAATTTTAAATATTTTTTTAATACCTAAAAAACTTAAAGTATTGACGCAAGTTTACATTTAAAATATATATTTAATTTCCAATTGTTTTACTGATGGTCAGTTAAACATATTTCTGACATTAAGACACACGTTTTCTTGGAAAACAGTTAATACAGAAATCTTTATCAATAACAAATAAATGTGAGTAGAATAAGCATACATGGTACATATAACTTTTGTCATAATTATACCTTCCGTGTGGTGACGGAGTAAGAATACAATATGTCACCACCCCATCTCATCCCATGGGTGTCGTAAAAACCGACTAAGGGAATAACCGTAACTACTATCTTTACGAAATAAAAAGAAGGAAAACTTGAAATTAAACCCTATACCAATCCGTCTGGCCAGCGTGGTATTAGTAGGCCAAGTAACGCCTCCTCCCGTCACGGAGGGTGGGACATTAATGGGATGTTATGATGATGTTGATACCTTAAACAACTTATAGCAACAAGTGGGTTGGGGTAAACTGTCGAATTAAGCTTACATTAAATAACTAACTGTACTTATTAGAGTAGCTGGTCTATTCTAGGTTTTTTTCTTGTTTTTAGTTTAGATTTAGTATAGGACGATAAAGTTCTGTTCGGTAATGATAACTTAATAAACTAGTGCAATCTTTGACTTGCTAGTATTGCTTCCGAGTTCGATAAACTTAATGTTTACAATGTCTTAAATATTGTTGCTGAATTATGACTAAGCTATATGGTTTGCGTAGTAAGAGAGACGTTTAGAGTACTACAGAAAATAAGCCAAAGTTATTTGTTTTATAATTAATATATTTATTTTTCTGTCATTTTTCAGAACAAAAATGAAATCTGCTGTTGCATTTTCTACAATGCAATTGTTGCAATCAGCATTCAATCTAATTGGAATGCTTGATTTCACAGCTTACATGTGGCCTAAACAAGCAATTGTTAACAGTAAGTGAATCATTTTGAATGGACCGATATAACTAATAGCCAAATTTCAGCTAAATTGGCTAATAAAAGACTAAGTTTTTTTATTAATATTTTTTTATTAAATTAAACATTTCAACTTGTAATTTTTTTTGTAATAGATGGAGATGGTTTTGACTTCATCATAGTTGGTGCTGGCACAGCAGGTTGCGTAGTTGCAAACAGACTGACTGAAAACCCTAACGTTCAAGTACTTCTTATAGAAGCAGGTGGCGATCCGCCTATTGAATCAGACGTAAGTGTTGAATAGGTATACACTGACCTTATTACTTTTACTTTAGAAATCAGTAGTATTAATATTTATGTATCTGTTTTTATTGTTTCAGCTTCCTTCCCCTATTCTTTTTTTAAAAAGATCACGTTATGACTGGAACTACACGTCAGAAGTTAGCTTAATCTCCGAGCAATGTCATCATACACCTTTCTTTGAAATGAGTCCGGGCAAAATGTTAGGCGGTACCAGCTCCTTAAACTACATGGCCTATGCTAAAGGTTATCCTATCGATTTTAATTCTTGGGCTAAATTAGCTAACGACAACAGTTGGACATGGGATAATGTGCTCCGCCCATATTATATTAAAAGTGAAAACTGTCAAGTACCAGAAATACTTAACTCTCCGTACAAAAAATATCATGGTACTGATGGGTATCTTGGAGTAACAGTTGAAAATTCTAGTGACTTGTCTATGTTTTTGGCTGCTTATGAAGAAACTGGGTTCAAAACGGTGCTTGATCATAATCCTGAAACCCCCTTAGGTTACTCCAAATATTTGATAACCGTAGCAGATAGACACAGACAGAGCAGTGCTACAGCCTACTTAACATCAATCAAATAACGTCCTAATCTTCATGTTTTAAAAGAAACTACAGTTACTGAAATTGTTATTGAGGATGGAAAAGCTACTGGTGTTAAAGCTCTTTCAAACAATGGTGAAGTATTAGTAATTAATGCTAAGAAAGAAGTTATTGTGTCAGCTGGTACATTTAACTCACCAAAACTTCTCATGTTATCAGGCATCGGTCCTAAAGATCATCTGGAAAGTAAAGGAATAAACGTTAAATCCGATTTGCCTGTCGGTGAAAACTTGCAGGATCATGTCGGTGTTCTATTAATTCACAGTTTAGATAGATATGAACCAGTTATGGCTCCTATTGATCCACATCTTTATCCAGCTACTACATTTGGAGGTTTTATGGCTCTTGATAGAAATCAAACGTATCCCGATTATTTAGTTAATAATTACATGGGATCAGCTCACTTGTTTTTAATATATTGTTCATTTGCCCACCATTTTAAACACGAAATATGTGATAGAATTATGGATGCTGGTAAAGACAAAACGATTATCTTAAAACAGTTAATTATATTATCTCCGAGGTCTAGAGGCAAAGTTCTGCTACGAAGTTCTGATGCGCTTGATAACCCGGTTATTTATACTGGAGAATTTTCAGAATCAGAAGATATAATGGACCTCGTTAAATATATCCAAGATCTGGTACCTGTTACTAACTCAACATACTATAAAAGTAAAAACGCAGAGATTATCGATTTGATTCCAAACCAATGCCAGGAATTTTAACGTTATAGTCCCGAATATTGGCGTTGTTATGCTCAATGTGTATCTTTAACTATGAGTCACTTTGCTGGTACTTGTGCGATGGGGACTGTTCTTGATGGACAGTTGAAAGTAAAAGGTGTTAAAAATCTAAGAGTAGCGGACGCCAGTGTTATGCCAACAATCGTTCACGCTTACCCTACGGCCACAATTATGATGATTGGTGAAAAGATTGCTGATTTTATTAAAAAAGAATATAGCCTATAAAATCGTTTGTATTGTATTAGTTAATTTATTTATTTATTTACATATTTTACAGAAAGCTTACAGTCTAATTATACTATTATACATTAATAAATATG
This sequence comes from Schrankia costaestrigalis, assembly GCA_905475405.1. Taxonomy (NCBI): domain Eukaryota; kingdom Metazoa; phylum Arthropoda; class Insecta; order Lepidoptera; family Erebidae; genus Schrankia; species Schrankia costaestrigalis. The sequence goes on along the minus strand of FR997831.1, from coordinate 20,517,889 downwards.
GTTGTTGTCTATTGCTAATTACAAGCTTCCACATATTAAAAGAAGAACTATAAAATTAATCAAGGCAAGTTCCATACATCAAATGGTATAAAAAATAAATACATAAAAGTTTCTTATTTAAAATATAATATTGTATCTAAACTTAGAATTGTTTTTTTTTTATTATTATTATTTCAGACGAATTATTAATTTTGTTATTGTAATATCTTGATGACTGTTGCAAATGACTCTTACGAATGAAGTCTTAACCTTGTTTTGGTTTTTGAAGCTGCGAACTAAGTACAATTTTTATGAACCTAACAGGAATAATTTTGAAGAAAAGGTGGATGAGGAAAAATGATAGGAGAGAGATACGAGCGAGGCGTACCACACTTTTGGTCCACAGTCGCACGACCACGCCGACAGAAGTGTTAGCAGCAGAAAGGCTTGTATTTAAAATCTGCCTGCACGACTATTAGTTTTAGGAGGGGCGTGATTGTTTGATGCCTATCCTCACAAAAGCAGATAAAGTGGCATATTTTTCCCCTAAATTTAGACTTCGATTCCTCGAGTCTCAACTTTCATACATTTGACTATTTTCCCATTTTACACGTTTGTAAAAAGGGGTAATAGTTAAAATTTATAACAAATATTCTTTGTTAACGGTCAGTAGTCACACTAGGTTTTAACGGGTTAGTAGCATAGGACCCCAGTTGCATTTGTCCTCGAAAAAAAATAAACCTAATAAAATAGAAGTTTGTACAAGTAATAACAAAAGTACTACAACATTTTAATCAGTCTTTGTTAATATTTAAAACTAATAAAGTAAAGTAAGTAATAATGTAAAATTGTATAGGTACTTACATCTAATTGGTATTAAAAATCACAGCACTAGGATCTAGTAGAGTATACCTAGTAAAATAGAAGTTTAAAATTAAAAGTTTGCTACAAAATCTTAATCAGTATTTTTTAATATAAAACAAATCACATAAGTGGTAAATAATTGTGTAATATACTTATATTTAAATTAGCATTAAAAATCACAGCACTCGAATATAAATAATATACCTAGTAAAATAGAAGTTTAAAGTAGAAAGTGGGCTATAAAATCGTAATCAGTCTTTTTAAATTTAAAAACAAATCTCTAACAGCATTATTTTACAATTTTATTTCGTATCGTATCGTATCAGCCCTTATCATCCCACTGCTGGGCAAAGGCCTCTCCCTTTGATTTCCACAACTGTCGGTCCTTGGCCAATGAAGGCCAGTGTTTTTGTGCCCTATCTAGCTCATCCCGCCACCTCCTACGTGGTCTGCCGCGACGCCGATTTGATGAATCTGGGCAACATTCGGTGATAATTCTAGCCCATAGATGCATGACCATCGTCAGGCATGCGGCAAACGTGGCCAGCCCAGTCCCACTTCACAATTCACAATTTTATTTATATTTTATAATTTAATATAATACTAATTATTAATTGTAAATTATATGTATTAATATCCCACTATAGGTTATTAAATTTCTTTTTGATCAACAGACAGTTTTGAACGCCACTATACTTGGCAAGAAATGGGGGAAAAACGCAACTAGATTTCGTTTTTTTTTTCGGGGACAAATGCAACTGGGGACCTATGCTACTAACCCGTTTTAACTTTATCATCGTATGAATAATGATGCCAGTTAGTTCTTAGTATGCAGGTAGATAATATGTAATGAAACACTGTTTAATTTATTTTTCGACTGGCAACAACAACTTAATCTATGTAAAGTTCATGTTTTATAGCAACAAAATTGTAAATTAAAATAAAAAGCCGGTTGATGCATTGTAAAAAAAAAACTAATAAAAAATAAAAAACTTTTTAACACTTAAAAATGCTAATGTTAGTTTTGTGTGCAGTGCATAATTTTACTGTACTTTGGGCAAAACAGTTGTCAAAGTTAATACCAAGCAGACTACCGGTGCTTTTTACTAGTTTAAAAGGTAAGAACGGTGAATTTATACTATAATTATTTATCTATACTAATATTATATACATACATAACGTAATAATCTACCGTGCGCGTAACACTTGTATTCGTCAGCTCCGCAAAAAATAAATCAATATCTTCGTTTAAAGTGATTAATGTAAGCTAAATATTATGAACTCTTGTAGTAAAACGAATGTGAATAGTGCAAAGATACATAATTAGTGCCAGTTACTTTAGATAACAACGTAGTGACAAAAAACATTTTGGATGTGATGTAAAAATACCGACATTGCCGATACATTTAACTTGATATCGATCAAGATGCAAGGAACGCGTAAGCGCCACAATTTGCACGGCGCTTGTGACCTTCTGGACGTTGACTCGCGCAAACTTAACTCTGAGGCCTTTATTAGTGTGCAATTTATTCACGTACGTTGAAGTTGTTTACACATTTTAATTGTTTTAAGTGCTAACCTTTCGACAGTATGAAGTGTAATTGTTGTTCGGAACGCATCGTTGATGAAACTTCTGTTGTGAATTGTTCTTCGTGCAAGAAACCCTATCACCTTTCTTGTCTCTAGGCTGTTTATGACTCAAACTTTCAACTTTCCGAGTCACGTGATTGGTTGTGCCCAACGTGTAAGCCAAAAACGTCTAACACCGATAACACGCCTGTGCGCAGTAGGCAAGCTGCACACCCTAACGTCACCCTTAGGAATAAGCAATCGACATCTGGCGATGCAATGGATATGGATGCCCGTGACGATGAGCCTGTAACGGCCGCAGACGTTTCTCGTATTGTGAAAAATCACATAGATGAACTGATGCGCCATCTTAACCAGACGTTGGCAAATTACGTGAATAAGGAATTGAAGGTGATTACTGATAAGATAGTACGTACGTAGGAACATTGAAAAAATTGAAGAATATGAAAAACACATTTTTTACTACAAAAATGAAACACTAGGATTATACGGCGTGGGTTTCTTGGTAAAGAAGTATCTAAAAAATAATATAAAAGAATTTAAAGGAATATCAGACAGAATAGTTGTCCTAAACATCATACTTCCTGGGTACAAATGTCCAGCTACAATAGTGCAGGTATACGCTCCTACTGAAGTATCAAAGAAGGAGGTGAAAAACAACTTTTATGAACAGTTGAACAATTCAATGGAGACATTATATAACACCGTTATTGTGATAGGCGATTTTAACAGCCAAGTAGGAAAGAGAAAACCTAATGAAGATAAGATACTAGGACTTTATACTACCGGCAAAAGAAATGATAACGGACAGAGGTTGATAAACTACGCGTTAGAAAATAACTTGCATATTATGAACAGTTTTTACAAAAGGAAAACTAAAAGGAAATGGACTTGGGAATCTCCTAATGGCAAAATAAAAAATGAGATAGATTTCATAACTACAAACAAACCTAAGATGTTTTTAAACGTAGAAGTTCTTAACAAATTCAACTATAATTCTGACCATAAGCTACTCCGAGCACATTTACACAGGGTTGAACCTAAGAAATCAAGAAAACATATACAAAATACTAAGCTACCAATACAACTACCTATACCAAGTCACGTATTAGAATCTTTAGGAACTGAGTTAACACCAATAAAACAGTACAAGAAAAATATGATACTTTTGAAAAAGAAATAAAAGAAACAAACAAAAACATAGAAAGGGACAAAATACAGAAAGATAGATTAGGATCAGAAGCAAGAGAGTTAATTAAAAGAAGAGCAATTTTATTTCAAAAAAGGAAAACTAATAGAAAAGAGATAACAAAACTGAGTAAAGAAATAAATGTAGCAATAAGAAAGTATAGACAAAAAGTGAGAACAGAAACAATAAAAATTCACATAGCCAAATCAGGTGGACTTAAGAACGCATGGAAAGAACTTGAAGAAAATATTAATTGGATTAGTAACGTAACACATCATAAAACAAAAAAACACAAATCAAAAAGAAACGAAATACTAAAAACAGCTACCGATTTTTATCGTAAACTTATTATGATGAACAAAAGATAATATCAACTATATGCGATAAGGAATATTTCGAAGGAAAAGCGCCAGGTGAGGATAGTATTTCAAACGAACTTTTAATCGGAGTATCTCAGATTATTTTGAAAACACTTACGGAATTATTTAACGAAATTTTGACAACAGAGCATAAATATACCTCATCAATGGACCACATCAACTATAACCTTACTTCACAAGAAAGGCAGAACAGATGATATTTCGAACTACAGGCCTATATCACTAATGTCTAACGTATATAAAATATTTTCTAAAATACTACTAGAACGATTAACAAAAACATTAGATGAAAATCAGCAGAAGGAACAGGCTGGGTTTCGAAGTGGATTCTCTACTATAGACCATATTCATACCATACAACAATTAATTCAGAAATGCAATGAATATAAAATAAACTATTATTTGGCGTTTATAGACTATAATAAAGCATTCGACTCGATAAAGCATGAGAAAATATGGGAAGCTCTTGTCTCACAAGGAGTTCACAGCAAGTATATTCGTATAATTCAAAATATATACGGAAATATGACAACAAGAATACGCACAGAAAGGACTGGAGAATATTTCCCCATTAGACGAGGAGTTAGACAAGGTGACCCTCTATCACCCAAACTTTTTTCAGCAACTCTAGAGCATATATTTCGCCAACTAGAATGGAGTGATTATGGTATAAATGTCAATGGAGTATTATTAAACCACTTACGATTTGCTGATGACCTAATATTAATATGCGAAGACCCAAAGATCCTACAGGACATGATCGAACAACTGGTTTATGAAAGCGAAAAAGTTGGTTTATTGATAAATTCAGGTAAAACAAAGCTAATGACAAATCACCTAAAAATTCCCATTAAAGCTATGAACGTTACTGAATTGGAGTATGTCAACGAGTATACGTATCTCGGCCAAATAATATCTCCCACGGACCTCACAACAAAATAAATTAACAATAGAATAAATATAGGATGGAAGAGATACTGGGCCTTAAAAGACATAATGAAAAACTCAGACATTCCAATTGCAGGTAAAAAGAAAGTCTTTGATACATGTATCCTACCGAGCATGACTTATGGATGCCAGACATGGAGTTGCACTAACAAGAATATTAAAGCATTAGAAACCTGTCAACACAGAATGGAAAGAAGCATTCTTAATATAAAACTAAAAGACAGAGTTCGGTTAACAACAATAAGAAAACAAACTAAGATTATGGATGTAAAATACCGAATAAAACAACTGAAATGGAAATGGACTGGACATTTAATTTTAATGCGAAGAAAACAGAAAAATGGGCTAAAGAAGTTACGGAATAGTGCCCTAGATATAAAAAGAGAAGCAAAGGTAGACAATGTCGAAGATGGGAGGACGATATTATGAAATTAGCGGGAAACAATTGGGCAAGGAAAGCGAGAGACAGAACAATTTGGAGAAATCTTGGGGAGGCCTATGCTGAAAAGCAAGACAATCTTGTAATCGGTGTGCATCAAGTCATACAAAATTAAACATATTATGTAAATTTAAAGATTGTCAATAAAGGCTATTATTATTATGTTTCTCTTTTCCATAATACTCGGGTCTATTGGAGACCCGGTTCTTTGGAAGGCATACATCGGGCCGAAGCCAAGACGAAGAGGCCCTTTAAGAGATATTTAATCTGGTAATGGATACACAGGGCAGATACCATCTTATATATCATACCATCTTATTATTATTATGTTTCTTTATTTACATTAATCACATTTAATTACATTTTTAAATATAGATATAAAAAATAAAAACATTTAAAAATATAAAAAAAGGTAGACCCACCGGCATCGGGTACAGGGACCAAGCTACCGGTGGTTAGGGCTCCAGAGAGAGGAACCTCCTCACAATACGTGCCGTGTCAAGCAGTACTGCCTTCTGCATCAGACTATTATTATTATTATTATTATATTACTGATAAGATAGAGGGGCTTAAAACTTCAATGGAATTTATGAACGACAAGTTTAAAGAGATGAGGTCTGAATGTGTAATTAATACTAAAATCATCAAAGAAGTCCAAAAAGAAAATGAACAACTCCTATTTACTATAAAGGACTTGAACATACGGGTAAATCAGATGGAACAACAGGCGCGCTCTTCGAACTTAGAAATACAATGTGTACCCGAGCATAAGAACGAAAACCTTGTGTCTATGGTCATGAATATAAGCAGGGTCATTTCAGCTGATTTACTGGAGAACAATATTCATAATGTCACGAGAACAGCGAAACAAACTCCGTCCAGTAACCGTCCTAAGTCTATTGTGGCTCAATTCAGCAGCCTGCGAGTGCGTGACAACTTTCTTGCATCCGCTATCCGTTTTAACAAAAGTAAATCACCCGAAGAAAAACTTAACAGTGCGCTTCTTGGCTATGGTGGAAAAAAGGAAAATGTATACATAGTTGAACACTTATCTCCAACAAACAAGGCGCTTCATGCTCAAACAAGGATTAAGGCTAAGAAATTAGGTTATAAATATGTATGGGTTCGTGGTGGTAAAATTTTTGTAAGAAAAACTGACGACTCTGATTACAAGTATATTAAGGACAATGACACATTGGGTAAGCTAGAATAGTTTAATTCATTACTATCTACAATTTATAGCATTTATATTGATTATTTAAAGTTCGATCATTTAACAATTTATTACCAGAATGTAAGAGGAATAAGAACAAAGCTTACTGAAATTTACAGCAGAGTAGCGTGCTGCTCATACGATATTATTATGTTTACTGAAACGTGGCTGCTGGGTGGTATCTTTGACGCAGAGATCATGGATTCTCGATACACCATTTACAGACGAGATCGATCTATTAACACATTAAATATTAAAACTGACGGTGGTGGAGTTCTTCTAGCTATTTCAAATAAATACAAGTCGTTCAGAATGCACAATTTTGAAAGTTTATGTGATGATCTCTGGGTCAAGTTATCACTGGTGATTGGTAGGGAAACAAAAGATATTTACCTTTGTACTGTTTATCTTCCGTCACCTTTGCACCCTAAGGTATTGGAACACTTTATCGATAATTTAGGCAAAGTATTGCAGAATGTTAATAATAGTGTAATCGTTGGTGATTTTAATCTTAAGTCAATAAACTGGCTAAGCTCTTGTGGAGCTCTTGTCACTTTGCCTGACAGTACGCACTCGTGTCTGGAGCAGGCACTCTGGGATTTTATATTAATTAATAACTTGAAACAATATATTCTTGATTTAGTTTTATCTAATCTGGACCACATCACTGTAAGCGCACCTATAGATGTCCTATCTAAAATTGATTTGCACCATCCACCTGTATTAATAGACCTTATGTTTTCACGTAATTTAAAGATACAATCACCTGTTATTAAATCTAAACTTAATTACTATAAAGCTGACTACGCAGCAATTAATGCAGCTTTGGAGCAGATTGACTGTACCGTCGCTTTTCAATCGTGTACTTCACTGGATCAGATGGTTCTTACTTTTTATGGTAAATTGCAGGAACTTATTAATACCTACGTCCCAAAAATAACTATCAAAGTGACTAAGTATCCTCACTGGTTTTCTAAACAATTAATTAAAAGATTAAATGAAAAAAATCGATTGAGATTACGAGTTAAAAAATATAATAACCCACTCGATGTTATTGCTTTAAATACTCTTAAAAAAAGGTGTGATCTCATGACCACATCTTGCTATAGTAAATATATGACTGATATAGAGTCCAAAATAAAGGCAAATCCTAAGTACTTTTGGAGTTATCTAAAAATTAAGAGGGGGGCATCTAGTAGTTTCCCAAATGTCATGACGGATGGAACTGCTAGTTCTGAGGATTTCAATGTGATATGCAATTGCATATCACATTGAAATCAAACCTTAGCAAAATATGATGCAAAGTAATTACTTTGCATCATATTTTGCTAAGGTGTATAAATGCAGTGATGGCAGGGCGTGCGTCCAGCCGGATGTCATGTATGGTCAGAGTAGCAACAGTATTTTAGGCCAAATAGAGATATCACAAGATCAAATTAAACACCAACTTAAGAAATTAGATACAAATAAAGGCGCTGGTCCTGATAACATACCATCATTGTTTTTCAGTAGAACCGCAGATAAGCTCTCATTACCTTTAAGTTTAATATTTAATAGATCCTTGGTTCTAGGCGTTTTTCCAACCGTATGGAAGGAAACCCGGATAGTACCTATTTTTAAAAGTGGAAATCAATCAGATGTAAGTAATTATAGGCCTATCGCCATCCTATCTGTCCTTGCAAAAGTTTTTGAAGCTCTTATATGTCCCGTGCTCTCTAGGCATTTGTCTCAATTGATAATTGAAAATCAGTACGGTTTTGTTAGGGGTAGGTCCACGGCGGCGAACCTAGTAACTTATATTGAGGATATTGTGGGTTCGGTGGACGTGCGGGTCCAGGTGGATGCTGTTTATACTGATTTCAGTAAGGCTTTCGACACAGTTGACCATAATATACTTTTACATAAACTACAGATGTATGGTGTGTCGGATCCTCTGCTGAGTTGGTTTCGATCTTACTTACACGGGCGTGCGCTAAGGGTTGTAGTGAATGGCTGTAGCTCTGAGTCATACACAGCGACATCGGGAATCCCGCAGGGTTCACATCTGGGCCCGCAGTTCTTTATTCTTTTCATCAACGACATACACACATGCTTTCAGCACTCCAAAATCTACCTCTTCGCTGATGATCTCAAAGCCATAAAATCAGTTAGAAGCTCTGCTGACTCGGCACTGTTTCAGACCGACCTTGATAGGTTGGGCAAATGGTGTGAGCTCAACAAGATGTCACTTAATGTAGAAAAATGCAAGCATATCAAATTTACCAAAAATAAAAATGTTCTCTGTACGGCATATAAATTAAATAACGAACAAGTAGAAGAAGTAAATGTGATACGAGACTTGGGCGTTCGGTTGGACAGTAAACTAAGTTTTGTGCACCACATTGACGATATTGTACTCAAGGGGTCACAAATGTTGGGTTTTGTAATGAGAGAATGTAGAAATTTCAAACATTTGGCCACAAAAATGATTATGTACAACAGTCTTGTAAGAAGCCATCTTGAGTATTGTAGCGTTGTATGGTCACCAAGATATAACGTTCACGTCAAGCGTATAGAAAGACTTCAAAAAAGGTTTTTATGGCATCTAACATATAATTACAACCTGGCAAAGAAGCTTACCTCATACAGGGATAGGTTGCAGTATTTCAGGATGGTATCCTTGGAGAAGCGTAGAGACATGTTGGATCTTATTTTTCTTAAGAATCTCGTTACTGGATCATTGGACTGTCCGCAACTATTGCGCAGAGTCTCTTTTAATGTACCACATAATTTACCTAGAACTAGCAATAAAAGACTTTTCTCTCAGCCATCTAGTCGCACCAACCAACATAAGGCAACACTGCTCACTACCAAGAATGTATAACATCTATAAAGACTTGACTGTGAATGTTGATTTGTTCCATGGCTCTGTGTTAACTCTAAAAAGATCTGTGTTGACTAGTTGTAAGAGTTTGTTTTGGATTTTATATTTTAATTTTAATTGATGTTAGTTATAGTTTTAAATTTCAACGTTAAAAAAAAAAAACAAATTGTAAAGCTTAATGTTTAGCTCAATAGCATTCATTTGCAAGTTTTAATTCGTAAGTTTTAGTATAAGTTTAGTAAGTGTAATGTTAAGTACATAGCTTGGTAGGTATATGAGTATAAGTATTGCGAATGATTATAACCTATACATCCTATTCGCAATACTTACAAGTATATTGTTGTTTTCTCCACATTGCGCATAATGTAGTGCATGCAGTGCTCTTCTATAATTAATGAGACATTTAGATTTTAGTTTAGTATGTAAGTTATTTTATTTTTTGTTATGTAACAGTGTACTCATTGTTGAGGAGCCTATTAAATAAATAAATAAATTATAAAGAGTGTTATGTATGTGTGTGTATAAGAGTGTTTGTGTGTTTGTGACGTTGTAGGGGGTAATCTCTGGATCTACTTTACCGATTTGAAAAATTATTTCTGTCCATTTATTGGGGAGTGTCATAGGCTATATATTATCACGCTATGACTAATAGGAGTGGAACAGTAATAAAATTATGTTTAAAAAAAGGGTCATAACACACAAACTTTACCTCTTTATAATATTAAGTATAGATAACTCGAGCCATCCTGGTGCTAGTACACAACTGCAGGCCCCGAAAATGATAAATATTCAATATAAATTTTTACTTTTTTATAAAATATATACCTATATAAAAATCTGTTAGTAATAATGATTAATTTATTTGAATTATTGAACGCCTTATTAAATTTAAACTAGGTGTTTTCACAAAAATTAGCTTGACAAAATATTTCTAGGTAACCCGGACTATTATTTATTACATGTCGTACACGTTTTTAAAATGATTATGTTGCACCTTTAATAAAACAAAGAAATAACCCAAAATTAAAATTGTGTGGAAAAACGCGTTTAAAGTTTTACGAATTTGCAGAGTAAGTACACTTAAAAAAACGTATTTAAAATATATGTAAGGTTATGTTAGTTGTTAAAACTTTAATAGACAGTTTGATTAATTAGCTATCAGAGTATGTTAGTATATTTATTTTATTATTAATGGAAATATAAAATATTTTGTTAAAAAGTTAAAAGTTTAAAGTAACGTAATAACTATAATTTTATGAAAACAAAAAAGATTAAATAGTCATACATCAAGTGCACAAGTTTCATTACAAAAAGACAAGTGGATTCGAAGATAAACAAGAAATATTTCAAAATAATTCTAACGACTACAAGTTTCTTCGGCCGCACCAGCGCGTCGCGTCCTTGCACCCACACTTCGGCAGCGCTCGGCTCAGCTCGGCAGTTCGTGCGACGTTCGGCTCGGTTCGTGAGGAAGCGTTCGCTGCGCCTCGGCGATTGTTCGGGTGCGCTCGGCTCGGTGAATGCAGAGTGCGTTCTTGTGTGTGCATAGTGCGTAAGGGCCAGGCCACACGGCGCGGCACCGCACCGCACCGCATTACTCCTGCGGTATGGCGCCGGAGCGGTGCCGGACGTACCGTATGGCATACCATACATTTTTATATGTAGGAAACCGTTGCGACACGGCTCAGGTGCGCCGCGTCGGAGCCGCACCGCACCGTGTGGCCTGGCCCTTATCGTCGCTTGTCGATCTGTACGAGTGGTCTTCGCCGCTTAAATCAACTTTGTTTATAAAAGCAGTTTACTTCGTACTTGAAGATGGCGGTAAAATGTAAGGCTTGCGGTAAGAATATAAAAACAGATAATTTTATAAATTGTATTAAATGTAAAGGGAGTTATGATTTGGAATGCATAAATATAAACCCTGAGACCTACTTAAAATTAAGTGCGGCTAAAAAACAAAGCTGGATCTGCCCAACGTGTGTATGTTCTCAGCCCAAACAAGGAAACTTAAATACTCCTGTCCGTAATCCTGCCTTGGGAAACGAAGAATTCTGTGACAACGTGAACACAGCACGAGGCTCTCAAGGCAAGTCCACAAAGTTAAATGAATCTTATTTGTCTGATTTATTCAATGAAATTCGTGAGTTAAGGCAAGGAGTAAAAGAATTAAAACAGGGAAATAATGAAATAAATTTATTGAGACAAGATGTGAAAGAACTTAAGAACGAACTGAGTACTCAATTCACTAATTTTCAATGTATAATAGCAGAAAAGGATCGAGAATTGGCTACCATGAAGTTATCTTTTGCGCAGTTACAAACAACGGTTAATAATCTAGAACAAAATGCGTTAAAACACGAAATAGAAATTTGCGGTATGCCGGAAGAAAGTCATGAGAGCCTCTCTCACATACTACTCACAATGTCACAAAAACTTAACGTTCAACTACAGGAAACAGATATTTGTGACATCTCTAGAGTAGGTCCCAAACGCCAATCAGAAAATAGCTCCTCTTATTTCCGTCCAATAGTGGTCAAACTAAATCGCAAAGCCAAGAGAGATGAACTCTTAAGAGCCGCAAAAACTAGGCGCAACCTTACCTCAGATGATATTGTACCAAACTCTTCTTTAAAAATATTCGTTAACGAACGCATCACTAAAGAAAAAAGATTATTATTTCGTGACGCTAGGGCTAGAGCTTGTGATAGCGGTTTTCGATTTTGTTGGCTACGAAACGGGACGATTTTCATTAAGAAAACTGAAAGTCATACAGCTTTACGAATATTATCATCTGCAGATCTGGACAATTACCTTGGTTGAATGCCTCCGCTATCGAAGAATTAAGTCTAAATGTAATGTTGCAATTGTTAGTTATTTTATATATTTATACAAATTGTTTAAGCTCAACAATTTGAATGGATGTTCCTATTCTTTTATAATACTTTTACACACACACTTAAAGCAAAATGCTTTTTGCCAAACTGTAATACACTTACAACTACTCATTAATGAACATGTCAAATACTCATGTAACGCACAATTTTATAAATGTAATAGTACTTCACTTTTACAAACCAAACTTACAACATATCGCACGCTATAAATAAAAGGGTATTAAGTCTGAAAAACCGTTTTTTTTTTATTTTGAATTCGGAAACCTAATTTTTTTCTCTATAAATTGGTAAGAAAATAGTATTTAAAATCCAAATACTTTTTGAAATATAACGATACAATTCTTTCTTAACTATTTATGCACCCTATTTTCGAAATAGGTAAGACAGTCGCATCTTAGTTGATTCAGTAGCCGGGCATTGTTCGTGGCCGTCGCACGTATCTTTCTGAGTTACAACCCGTCCAGTCGTCAATATCGAATCAATCTATAAAATTGTAAGTATTCTAAACAGTATTATGTAAAGTTAATACCTTATTGCTTGTTAAAATTGATACTAGTTTCATGTTTTATTTTAAATAATACTGTCTTGCCTGTTCCATATAATATAATTTGGTAATTTTAACGAAATAATATTAAAATAATACTTTATAGCTCCCGATTTGCTTGAGATAATTCTGTACATCTTGTCAATTGTATTTTATGGTTGCAAGTTTCAAGTAAAATACTACCTTTTAAGTTGTTATTATATTTTTTCTTTTTTAAATTTTAGTTATAATCAAAACAATGAAGCGAAGTAGGAAGGCTGGTTTAATAATGAAAGCAATCAGCAATCGCCTAAGTACACCGGACAGTTCTTAAAATGAAGAAAACAAAGACCCATTTGCTCATCATCATCATTTCCCTGCCCTTATTCCAATTTTATTTGGGGTCGGCGCAACATGTTTTTTTCTTCCATACTGTCCTATCGGACGTCATCTCACTAGTAACACTCTTCGCAGCCATATAGCTTTTCACACAATCCATCCATCGTTTCTTTGGTCGTCCTCTTCCCCTATATCCATCCACACACATGTTCAGCACCTTCCTCACTACATGACTCTCATTCCTCCGCATAACATGCCCATACCATGACAGCCGGCTGCCACGTAATTTTTCTGCCACCGGTGCCACTTTCAAATCTTCTTACATACTCTTTTCTTACTCTATCTACTCTTGTAACACCACACAGATTGTCTTTCATTCATCCCTTTTCTGGCCAACTCTCTGATCCATACAGGACGGCAGGTGTAATCATAGTTTTATAGATCTTCCCCTTAAATTAAGGGGACTGTGGGGGTCACAGATGGTTCCCGTGAAGCAATGACCTGCTGCCATTTCATCCATCCTATGTTAACTCGGTTCTTGACCGCCCGATCTACTTCGCCATCGCTTTGAATGAAAGAACCGAGATACCAGAAGACAGAGAAGACTAGAAGGCGCATGCCGTTAAGCGCTATGGCTTCAGGACTGCCAACGCTCTAATCTGCTCTGGATCTTAGGTCCATCCTCCCCAACAAGAACAATGTTATCGGCAAACACTGCACCAGGGTGCCATTTCCTGTATGCCCGCCGTCAAGGCGTCCATAATCAGTAAGAGGTAAGGACTTAAAGCCGACCCTTGGTGCAAGCCTACCGCCACACTGAACTGGTTGGAGTTGCAAGACGATCGGACGTATAACTGATTTGTCTTTACATAGCACGAATTAACTTCACATACTTCCCAGGTACAACTTTCTCTTTCATGGCCCACTTCAATACTTCTACGAAGATCCATTTGCTGACAGTGACAACAGGGATCTAACGTATGTCCCTAAAGTATCACATTTGATTTAATTTGATAGTTTTGTTACTGTAGGTACCTACATAATGTTGTTAAATTATGTTTCTTTCATATTGAGTTTCTTTTTTATTATAACTAATTATGATACTAAAACAAATAGAATTTCTAGATTTTTTAGATGCAATCAGTATTTAATTTATTATAATACCAAGCAAAAAATATCAATCAGAAACAACTTGGTCAAACGCCTAACTTCTGCGTCTTGGGGGGCAGCCCCACATGTTGTCAGGACTACGGGTCTGGCATTGTCCTACACGGCAGGAGAGTATGCGTCCGCGGTATGGCACCGTTCGGCTCACGCAGGTATGGTCGACTCTGCCCTGAATGAAACATGCCGTATAATAACTGGCTGCTTGAAACCTACCCCATTGGTCAAATTATACTCATTGGCCGCCATTGCTCGACCTGGTGTTCGCCGTCAGGTCATTTGCGAATGTGAAAGGAAAAACAAGAGACCGACCCTTGTCATCCACTTTACTCGCACAATATACCCAGGGCACGCCTCAAAAGTCGTAAGAGTTTTTTGCGACACACACGTGCACTGTGCGGTGACCCCAGTAAGGCTAGACTGGACGGGTGGGCCTCAAACTTTGCACCACCGGCGGACTTCATTCCACCCGCCGAACATCTTCCACCTGGTTTCGAGGAGCAGTGGCCGATCTGGAGGTCGCTCAATAGGCTACGTACCCAAGTAGGCCGCTGTAACTCTAACCGGACTAAATGGGGTTATCTGAACCCCTCCTATAGTGGATGTGGGTGCGGTTCTCTCGTCCAGGACATGGAACACTTCCTATCATGCCTAATGTGCCCTGCCACCTGCACACCAGAAGACCTAAAGAGTGCCAACGATAATGTTGTTGCTGTCGCTGGTTTTTGGGCAAAGCACATCTAAAATATATTTGAAATTAGACTTATTGCCGTCGAAACGAAGAAGAAGAAGAATTATAATCCCTTAGCCATGTAGGCAAAAGATAATTTCTGTGCTGCTTAATATAGTATCAATATTAATTACAACTGGTTATCGAAATAATTTGGTAAATTTTGGTTAAGCTAGAGAGTAGCAAGTTAAACTTAAGAGCTATTTGAACTGCTTAAAGGGTATCATCTTTTTCTGTTCCCATAAAACTATTAATATAAAAAAAACTGTTATAGATACACAAACTAAACTTAACAAGCATAAAGAAGGATAGTGTACTTTTAAATTTAGAGATAATTTTAAATATTTGAGTAAGTAGTTCCGAATCTATGATTTTTTAAAACTTTAATACGCGATATCTCAAAACAACGTTTTCGAAATAATACCCTTTTGTTTGTGACGTGCGATATTTGAAACAACACATAAAGCTTACACTATTAACACACTTAAACACAATCACAAATAATACTTACTTTATTGTCTCATTTTTACACACTAATATTATATCGCACGTCACAAACAAAAGGGTATTATTTCGAAAACGTTGTTTTGAGATATCGCGTATTGAAGTTTTAAAAAATCATAGATTCGGAACTACTTACTCAAATATTTAAAATTATCTCTAGATTTAAAAGTACACTATCCTTCTTTATGCTGGTTAAGTTTAGTTTGTGTATCTATAACAGTTTTTTTTATATTAATAGTTTTATGGGAACAGAAAAAGATGATACCCTTTAAGCAGTTCAAATAGCTCTTAAGTTTAACTTGCTACTCTCTAGCTTAACCAAAATTTACCAAATTATTTCGATAACCAGTTGTAATTAATATTGATACTATATTAAGCAGCACAGAAATTATCTTTTGCCTACATGGCTAAGGGATTATAATTCTTCTTCTTCTTAGTTTCGACGGCAATAAGTCTAATTTCAAATATATTTTAGATGTGTTTTGCCCAAAAACCAGCGACAGCAACAGCATTATCGTTGGCACTCTTTAGGTCTTCTGGTGTGCAGGTGGCAGGGCACATTGGGCATGATAGGAAGTGTTCCATGTCCTGGACGAGAGAACCGCATCCACATCCACTATAGGAGGGGTTCAGATAACCCCATTTAGTCCGGTTAGAGTTACAGCGGCCTACTTGGGTACGTAGCCTATTGAGCGACCTCCAGATCGGCCACTGCTCCTCGAAACCAGGTGGAAGATGTTCGGCGGGTGGAATGAAGTCCGCCGGTGGTGCAAAGTTTGAGGCCCACCCGTCCAGTCTAGCCTTACTGGGGTCACCGCACAGTGCACGTGTGTGTCGCAAAAAACTCTTACGACTTTTGAGGCGTGCCCTGGGTATATTGTGCGAGTAAAGTGGATGACGAGGGTCGGTCTCTTGTTTTTCCTTTCACTTTCGCAAATGACCTGACGGCGAACACCAGGTCGAGCAATGGCGGCCAATGAGTATAATTTGACCAATGGGGTAGGTTTCAAGCAGCCAGTTATTATACGGCATGTTTCATTCAGGGCAGAGTCGACGATACCTGCGTGAGCCGAACGGTGCCATACCGCGGACGCATACTCTCCTGCCGTGTAGGACAATGCCAGACCCGTAGTCCTGACAACATGTGGGGCTGCCCCCCAAGACGCAGAAGTTAGGCGTTTGACCAAGTTGTTTCTGGTTGATATTTTTTGCTTGGTATTATAATAAATTAAATACTGATTGCATCTAAAAAATCTAGAAATTCTATTTGTTTTAGTATCATAATTAGTTATAATAAAAAAGAAACTCAATATGAAAGAAACATAATTTAACAACATTATGTAGGTACCTACAGTAACAAAACTATCAAATTAAATCAAATGTGATACTTTAGGGACATACGTTAGATCCCTGTTGTCACTGTCAGCAAATGGGTCTTCGTAGAAGTATTGAAGTGGGCCATGAAAGAGAAAGTTGTACCTGGGAAGTATGTGAAGTTAATTCGTGCTATGTAAAGACAAACCAGTTATACGTCCGATCGTCTTGCAACTCCAACCAGTTCAGTGTGGCGGTAGGCTTGCACCAAGGGTCGGCTTTAAGTCCTTACCTCTTACTGACTATGGACGCCTTGACGGCGGGCATACAGGAAATGGCACCCTGGTGCAGTGTTTGCCGATTACATTGTTCTGGTTGGGGAGGATAGACCTAAGATCCAGAGCAGATTAGAGCGTTGGCAGTCCTGAAGCCATAGCGCTTAACGGCATGCGCCTTCTAGTCTTCTCTGTCTTCCGGTATCTCGGTTCTTTCATTCAAAGCGATGGCGAAGTAGATCGGGCGGTCAAGAACCGAGTTAACATAGGATGGATGAAATGGCAGCAGGTCATTGCTTCACGGGAACCATCTGTGACCCCCACAGTCCCCTTAATTTAAGGGGAAGATCTATAAAACTATGATTACACCTGCCGTCCTGTATGGATCAGAGAGTTGGCCAGAAAAGGGATGAATGAAAGACAATCAGTGTGGTGTTACGAGAGTAGATAGAGTAAGAAATGAGTATGTAAGAAGATTTGAAAGTGGCACCGGTGGCAGAAAAATTACGTGGCAGCCGGCTGTCATGGTATGGGCATGTTATGCGGAGAAATGAGAGTCATGTAGTGAGGAAGGTGGTGAACATGTGTGTGGATGGATATAGGGGAAGAGGACGACCAAAGAAACGATGGATGGATTGTGTGAAAAGCTATATGGCTGCGAAGAGTGTTACTAGTGAGATGACGTCCGATAGGACAGTATGGAAGAAAAAAATATGCTGCGCCGACCCCAAATAAAATTGGAATAAGGGCAGGGAAATGATGATGATGAGCAAATGGGTCTTTGTTTTCTTCATTTTAAGAACTGTCCGGTGTACTTAGGCGATTGCTGATTGCTTTCATTATTAAACCAGCCTTCCTAATTCGCTTCATTGTTTTGATTATAACTAAAATTTAAAAAAGAAAAAATATAATAACAACTTAAAAGGTAGTATTTTATTTGAAACTTGCAACCATAAAATACAATTGACAAGATGTACAGAATTATCTCAAGCAAATCGGGAGCTATAAAGTATTATTTTAATATTATTTCGTTAAAATTACCAAATTATATTATATTGAACAGGCAAGACAGTATTATTTAAAATAAAACATGAAACTAGTATAAATTTTAACAAGCAATAAGGTATTAACTTTACATAATACTGTTTAGAATACTTACAACTTTATAGATTGATTCCATATTGACAACTGGACGGGTTGTAACTCAGAAAGATACGTGCGACGGCCACGAACGATGCCCGGCTACTGAATCAACTAAGATGCGACTGTCTTACCTATCTCGAAAATAGGGTGCATAAAAAGTCAAGAAAGAATTGTATCGTTATATTTCAAAAAGTATTTGGAATTTAAATACAAATTTCTTACCAATTTATAGAGAAAAAAATTAGGTTTCCGAATTCAAAATAAAAAAAAAACGGTTTTTCAGACTTAATACCCTTTTATTTATAGCGTGCGATATATCCGGAAAGTCTCAGTATAGTATACAGCTTAACCTTCTTATGCGGAATGACAAGTAACGTAAAGTCAAATTTATTCCCATTAATTATATTATTTGTTCTGATATGTAATGGCTACTCTTGACTTATTGCATTGCATAGATAGCGCGTTTCCTGTGAACTGTCATTCCAAACCAGCTGTAGAAGACTGTTATGAGCAAAGCAAAAAATTAAGCTTTTAACATTAAATATAAGGAGCTTAAGTAAAAATTTAAATAGTTTATTGCTGATTCTAAAGAGATTGAATGTCATGTTAGATGTAATTATGCTAACAGAATGTTGGCTCACTGAGAGCTCTGTCGTGCCAGATATACAGGGATATAAATTATATAATACTACAAAATTGTTTAATAGGGCTGGCGGAGTTGTAGCTTATGTTAGGGATACTTGGTCTCCTAATGTCTTTGAACCTGAAATTAGCGATGCAGATTGCCTGGTCATAGAAATCCCAAATGTTATAACCATCCTTGGTATTTATAGATCACCATCTTTTAAAAATATTGAGTCTTTTATAAATTCAATGCAACATTCCATGCCGACTTTAAAACAAAAGCCATGTATGATCTTGACAGGAGATATTAATATTGATATTCTTAACACTCATACGTCAGATGTTAATTCCTATCTGTGTGCCATGGCTTTGTTAGGATTAAAACCAGCTGTAAATAAACCGACGAGAAATAAGGCTTGCTTAGATCACGTATTTTACAAGGGTCATGTCGAAGCTGAAACAGTGGTGTGCAAGTCTGCAATAACCGATCATGATCTCGTTCTCACTGGGCTTACATACTTCACACAAACTTCGACTGTTCCCTTGAGATACAAACTAAAGCTTAATTACGAATCCATTGCGGAGGCTTTAAGTGACGTAAACTGGGCTATATTACAAAATAATAATGATGTTACTGATCAGACATGTTCCTTTTTGAATATTATGAATAATATTATAGAAACTAATAGTAAATCAATTAAACTCCGCCGTTCAACTGTTATTCTTAAACCCTGAATGACCTCTGGATTGGTAAGATGCTCGCGTTTGCGCGATAAGCTTCACGCAGAGGCGCGTAATATGCCGAAAGATGATGTAAAGTATATAGTATATTGTAGATACCGAAAATTTTATATTGCTTTACTAAGAAAAACAAAAAATCAATTGGAGCAGACATGTTGAATAAAAACATGAAAAATCCACGTAAGCTTTGGCAATCTTTAAACCAAGTCATCAACAGGAAATCTCGTAACACATCGAACTCGTCAAATCTGCTAACAATAGATCCATGCCCACAAAACTCGGTAAACATATGTAATGATTTTTTCACATCGGTAGGCCAAAAATATGACAATAATATACTAAATGAGCTTAATACTACACAAATTGAATTGTCACATAAAGTTTCTGTCTCATTCTCTCCTTTGAACTCCTTCTTCTTTGAACCAACAGACACTAATGAAATAGGTAACATAATTTCTACTCTAAAAGTTGACAGTGCCCCGGGTATAGACGGGTTTACCTGTGGCTTAATTAAGAATATAAAAAATCTAATACTAGAGCCTCTTACTTCAATCATAAATAAAAGTTTAGCTACTGGTGTTATCCCACAAAACTGGAAAATTGCCGTTACAGTTCCTATACATAAAAGCGGACCAGCAAATTTACCAAACAATTTTCGACCAATATCTTTGCTTCCGGTTTTTGCAAAAATACTAGAACGAACAGTAAATAAGCGCTTAGTCAAATACTTAGAACAGAATGAAATACTATCAAGTTCGCAATTTGGATTCCGAAAAAAGAAATCAACTGAAGACGCAGTCAACGTTTTAACTAGTGAAATTGTCACACATCTCGACAACGGACGTGCATGCATTGGAGTCTTCGTAGATATTGCCAAAGCCTTTGATACGGTAGCTTTTCCCATCTTAATTAGGCGCTTAGAGAGCATTGGAGTTCGTGGAGTGGCACTGGAATAGTTTCGGAGCCTTCTTACAGGCAGACAACAATGCGTAAAAGTAGATTCCTGGAAAAGTTCCATGAGCTCCCTCTCTTTTGGAGTGCCCCAGGGCAGTGTGCTGGGGCCAACGCTTTTCTTGCTCTACGTCAATGAACTAGCTAACTTAACTCTACCTGTCGCTAAGATAATTTGTTATGCAGATGACACAGCAGTAATATTCAATGACAGTACTTGGAGAGATTGTTTTGGGAAAGCTGAACTTGGAATGGCAATGATATCCAAATGGCTCCGTCAAAACTTACTGACACTTAATTCGGACAAGACAAAGTTTATGTGCTTTCATAAAACAATTGCTTCATCCCCAAAATTTAGTCAAGATATCTCCGTTCATACCTGTGATAGGAACCTCAATAACGAAGAGAATACCGGTTGCAAATGTAATTTGATGCAAAGAGCGAAGTCTGTAAAGTATTTAGGCATAACGATTGATGAGAAGCTCACCTTTAAAGATCATGTTACTGCATTATCGGCAAGGGTTAGGAAACTCATCTACGTCTTTAGGGAACTAAGAGAAGTCGCTGATTTCAATCTTTTAAAGAGCGTATATTTAGCTCTTTGCCAATCTGTGCTCACGTATTGCATAGGTGTGTGGGGTGGTGCACAAACTTTAAATTTAATTATTTTAGAGAGAGCTCAAAGAGCAGTACTAAAAGTTATGCTAAAAAAGCCGATTATGTATCCAACCACAAATCTTTATCAAGAGGCTGAAAATTGTACATTATGAAAGCAGCAAGTCACACTCACAAACTTGTTTTAAATTCCCCTGACTACACACACATGTTGAGTTTCAGAGTTTTCAGAATACCTGCCCCTTCCGTAAATACTTCATTTGCACACAGATTCCCAATACACATGTTCCCTTACTTATATAATCAAATAGTAAAAAAATGTATTGTAAGACATAATACTTTGTCCACTTGGTGTGATGTGTTATGCGTGTTCTGTATCTCGGAGTAGGGTGATGTTCAGGATGTTAAAATGATAACTCAAGATTCGTAGAGTGATTATTTTACTGCAGAAGTATTCGATACAAGAAGGTAATACAGACTGACTTAGTTTCTAGAGCGCTTACGGCTAGGTAACACATTTTATTACATGCGCGAGTACAAGGTTCATTTACTGTCCTAAATTATTAAAAGATGACATAATGCTATAATGATGAATAATCTAGGTAGGTACATAATTCCCCCGCGCAAAATAAAAAGAAAAGAGATATTAAAAAAATGTATACAATAATAAAGACTAAAAAAATTATGTAAAGTACAAAGTAAAACCAAAATGATGTATATAATATGTAAAAAGGTAAAATTCTCTTAATTTATTGCTTACATATCTATAAAAATTATGCGTATGTTTATTTATTTATGTCACTGAGTCACTGAGCACTGGTTTATTTATTATTAATCACTTCACTTTTAACACTTTTATTATGACGGACATTGCGTTTGTTAATATCTTCCCGCATCTTCAAGCGACGGAGTAAGCAGGAGCAGGACGTTCAGTTGGTCTGCGCCCGCTGGCTCGTGGTCCACGAAGCTCTCGCCGCAGAAACTTTGCGTACTTGGCCTTCCCACAACGAATAGCCAAACAACATAACATGACTGCGAACGCTGCTGCGCACAGGAAAATGATGATGTCCAGTTTGCTGTGTGTAATTTCGTGCAGCAAGCTGGTACTGGCTGTATTGCCAGCTCCATTCTGTGCGATGACTATCTCTTCTCGACTTTGTGTCTTGCCCATTGCTCCAATTAGTTGATACAGGTAGTTATTTACTTGTATTGCACTGGCGAGTATGATCGCGCTGGGTGATGTATGCATAATGATTATTATTGTTGCATGAAACGAACTGTGGGTCTAACTATGCGCCCAGATCGTGTTCGCACTTCTTTCGTCTGATGCTGGATGATGTCATCATTCTGTTCTGTGTATTGTTTTGATGATTGCATTCCATTTTCCTTATAGGGATCACAGGATCCAATATCTGTATTACTCGTGACAATGAACGCAGGTTTTAACCGATCTATCGACACTGTTTTTGAGTCACCAGAATGCATAATTTTAAAGAATTTTTCGCCTTTTTCTAACACCTTATAGGGTCCTGAATATGGCGGTGTCAAAGGCTTAGTGACATGATCATTACGTACAAAAACTTGTGAGCAATTCTTCATTTCTGGATGCACAAATATTTTGTTTTGTGTGTGAGGTTTACTTGGAACGGCTGATAACTGTTGTAATTGTTGTCGTAAGTTTTGCAGAAAGGTGTCACTATCCGGTGTAATGGATGTAGCAGGTTCGATAAAGTCACCCGGTAAGTTTAAGGGTGTACCGTATACCAATTCGGCTGCAGAGGTTTCAGTATCATCTCGTAGACTCGCTCTTAATCCTAACAAAACAGTAGGTATCTCTCTAACCCAATTTTCTGTGTTTCCGCGAGCCATGAGTGCAGCTTTGAGTGTTCTATGCCACCGTTCTATTTTACCATTGGCTTGAGGATGGTATGCGGTGGTGTGAATCTTTGATATACCCAGTCGTTTAGTCAAATTGGTAAATAAGTGGGACTCGAACTGACGGCCCTGATCCGTCGTAACTCTCCCTGGGCAACCAAATCTCGTAATCCATTTGATGTAAAATTCTTCAGCTACACTTTCTGCTGTGATATCTTTAAGAAGTGCCACCTCTGGCCAATGAGTAGCCCTGTCTACCATGGTCAGTATATATCTGTAACCCTGGCAGTATGTAAGGGGTCCCACGATGTCGATATGTACATGTTGAAATCGATCGCTTTTAGGGAATGACCCTAAGGGAGAGATTGTGTGACGATGAACTTTGGACTTTTGACATTCCAGGCAAGCTCGTGTCCAGGTCGAAACATCCTTATTCATTGATGGCCAAAAATATCTATTAGCTATCATTTTTCTTGTGGCACGAATGCCCATATGACTAATTCCATGAATTGCGTTGAAAGCTGTAACACGAAACTGTCGCGGCAGATAAGGCCTAGCTGACTGTAGCGATGACTCACAGTAAATGGGTTTGTCACAGTTTGGATGCGTAAATGTTTTAAAGTTCAAATTATGGCTTTTAAGAAGTTCTTGCAATTCTTTATCGTTCTGTTGTGATAATGATAATTCATTGTAGTCCAAAGGCGACGGCATGTCTATGGTTTCGATTCTTGATAAGGTGTCAGCAATGATATTCTCACAACCACTAATATGTTCGATTGAAATACAGAATTGACCAATGAAATCTAAATGACGTAATCGTCTTGGCGTGTCGGATGTATTTGTAGTATTCTTATGTAAAACGTGTACGAGCGGCTTATGATCTGTATAAACGGTCACTTCTTGGCCTTCTATCATGTATCGGAAGTGCTTCACTGCCATGTAAATTGCTAGGAGCTCTCTGTCATAAGTACTGTAACGTTGTTGTGTTTCACTTAGTTTAGCAGAAAAGAAAGCTAGCGGTTGCCATTTTTCTTCAATTTTCTGTTGCAGCACGGCTCCCACGCAAGTATTTGAGGCATCGGTCATTAACGCTAACGGCGCACCGACAATCGGATGAGATAATAAAACTGCATTACACAAACTTATTTTGCATTGCTCGAAAGCTCCTTTTGCTTCTTCAGTCCACTCAATTTTCGTCTTGTCCTTTTTCTTAGAATTGTGAAAGTAAGCGTTTAAAACCGAATGATGCTTGCTCGCGTTTGGTAAATGATTTTTATAAAAATTAATCATTCCCATAAATCTACGTAATTGTTCCACGGTCTCTGGTAAACCGTACTGAGTTATGGCCTTGACTCGATCTTCCATTGGTTTTATTCCTTCTGTTGTGACATGGTAACCCAAAAAGTCAATTTCCGACCTTCCAAACTCACATTTTGATGAATTTATTGTGACGCCGTATTTCTGTAAACGTTGGAAAACAATTTCTAAATGTTGTCTATGCTCTTCTTCTGACCTTGAGGCGATTAAAGTGTCGTCAGCAAAACTGAATATAAAGTCCAAACCTTGATATACAACATGATGCATAAATCTTTGGAAGGTTTGCGATGCATTTTTTAAGCCAAAGGTCATTCGGGGAAATTCGTACAGACCAAAAGGCGTGATTATAGCGGTTTTTTCTATATCCTCGGGAGCGATCGGTATAAAATGGTATGCACGCATTAGATCGATGCGTGAAAATATTTTCTTTCCATGTAAAAGATATGCAAAATCGTGAATTCTAGGTAGTGGATATCTGTCAGGCTTCGTTATTGCATTTAAACTCCGAAAATCACCACAGGGACGGAGCTCGCCATTCTTCTTAGTCACTACATGTAGAGGACTGGCCCAACAGCTTTTTGAAGGACGACATATTCCAATCTGTTGCATGTATTCAAACTCTTTTTTCACTTTGATATATTTGTCGGGAGGAAGTGGTCGAGCGCGTGCAAAGACAGGTGGCCCATTGGTTTCAATATGATGAACAACACTATGTTTTGGAGATTCTTTGTAACAAACGGGCTTCGTAATGTCAGGATACGCAGATAACAGATCGTAGTAAGGGCTCGTGCTGTCAATTGTTTTTATTGTCGGGTCATTGCTTCTTACCACAGACCCAATAACGTTTAGAGCTGTCATAGAATCGATGAGTTTACCACCGTTGACGTCGACTAGTAGCTTGTGGTGGCTTAAAAAGTCGGCGCCCAGGATCGGTTGCTTGACGTCTGCTAGGATGAACGTCCAGGAATATGGTCTCCGTAGTTTCAAATTTAAGACTATGTTTTTAGTTCCATAGGTCTTAATAAGAGTCCCATTTGCAGCATAGAGTTTGTAGTTACTGTCGATGTCGTCACTGTACGGTTTTTTAGTTGTCGGTATGACGGATACATTAGCACCGGTGTCCACCAAAAAACGCAGGCCACTGTTGAAGTCGGTCACGCGAAGGCGGGGAGAGGGCTGGATGGTGCAGACATCCGCCTTTGGCTGCACCAGATTTAGTTTCCCTGGTTTTCAAAAGTCTTGTTTTTCCATGTGCACGGGTCTACACAGTTTCTAGCTCTGTAACTAAACCGTCTGTGATAATAACACAAACCGTTCGACTCGTTTGTTTTGTTTGGGCTCAGGTTACGTCGGCGCGATAATGAACGGCTACCGTGTCTGTAACGATTGTTATGATGATTTCTAAACGTTTTAAGAGATCTGTGGAGTTCCATGACTTGCAAAGTTAACTGCGCTATCTGTGCTTGCAGGCTTGCCATGTCGTCTGATACAGGTGTACTGTTTGCCACTTCTGACACTTGAAGGGGTCGAGTGTTTTCCAGGATTTTATCCGCAATAGCCGCTAATTTTTCCAGGTCTTTTACGTCGCTGACAGCTAGTACGGCGCGCGTTGAGGATGGAAGATGACCTTGCCACATGATGTTCAGTGTCTCGTCTTGAATTTTTCCTCTCGCTAGGTCGCGCATATGACGCAGCAGTTGAGACGGTTTCTGATCGCCGAGCTGGATCTCACTCAGTAATTTTTGCAGTTGACGATTTTCGGATTCTTCGTACACTGTCATGAGCCTTGATTTTAGGGCGTTGAATTTTTTGTCCTCCGGCGGAGAAAGTAAAATATCGCTAACCTGTTTTATGACGTCCTTGCCCAATTTTGTGACCACTAAATTGAATTTTGCTTCGTCGCTTAGCTTCTGAGGCGTTAATATGGCCTCGCACTGTACAAACCATAATCGAGGTTGGTCGCACCAAAAGTCTGGTAAGCGCGAGGAAACTGTTACCGCTGCTAACTCAGGGGTTGTACTAGTGGTAGTCATTTTGAAAAGTCGATCAGGCACGACGTCACTGTATTCGTCAGATTCGTACATTCGATCTTCGCTTGATCACGTCGGGGTCACCACTTTGTCCACTTGGTGTGATGTGTTATGCGTGTTCTGTATCTCGGAGTAGGGTGATGTGTAGAGTGATTATTTTACTGCAGAAGTATTCGATACAAGAAGGTAATACAGACTGACTTAGTTTCTAGAGCGCTTACGGCTAGGTAACACATTTTATTTCATGCGCGAGTACAAGGTTCATTTACTGTCCTAAATTATTAAAAGATGACATAATGCTATAATGATGAATAATCTAGGTAGGTACAATACAATACGAGAGGCTTTACCCAAATTTTATAACTTTTTGCTTACTTTAGATTACAATGAGACTGAAAGACTGCTTAGAATTATTTCGTAATATAACTATACACTTACACACAAACACATACAGACACACACATACACATACACACATACACACACACACACAAAACACTATTGATTCACATTTATTTAGCTATTTGTTTTAATTATTTTTGTTTTTTGATTGTTTTTGTATAACCTAAGTTCATTGTGTACCTATGTCCTTTAACTCGTAAGTTTGAAAGCCACGAAACAGGCTGCGCCTAGTGTGGCTCTCACTGCAATATGTAACTAGATTTAAGTGGACCTTAAATAAATTTTATCTTATCTTATCTTATTAAGTTGTTGTTGCCAGTCGAAAAATAAATTAAACAGTGTTTCATTACATATTATCTACCTGCATACTAAGAACTAACTGGCATCATTATTCATACGATGATAAAGTTAAAACGGGTTAGTAGCATAGTTCCCAGTTGCATTTGTCCCCGAAAAAAAAAACGAAATCTAGTTGCGTTTTTCCCCCATTTCTTGCCAAGTATAGTGGCGTTCAAAACTGTCTGTTGATCAAAAAGAAATTTAATAACCTATAGTGGGATATTAATACATATAATTTACAACTAATAATTAGTATATATTAAATTATAAAATATAAATAAAATTGTGAATTTTGAAGTGGGACTGGGCTGGCCACGTTTGCCGCATGCCTGACGATGGTCATGCATCTATGGGCTAGAATTACCACCGAATGTTGCCCAGATTCATCAAATCGGCGTTGCGGCAGACCACGTAGGAGGTGGCGGGATGAGCTAGATAGGGCACAAAAATACGGGCCTTCATTAGCCAAGGACCGACAGTTGTGGAAATCAAAGGGAGAGGCCTTTGCCCAGCAGTGGGATGATAAGGGCTGATACGATACGATACGAAATAAAATTGTAAAATAATGCTGTTAGAAATTTGTTTTTAAATTTAAAAAGACTGATTACGATTTTATAGCCCACTTTCTACCTTAAACTTCTATTTTACTAGGTATATTATTTATATTCGAGTGCTGTGATTTTTAATGCTAATTTAAATATAAGTATATTACACAATTATTTACCACTTATGTGATTTGTTTTATATTAAAAAATACTGATTAAGATTTTGTAGCAAACTTTTAATTTTAAACTTCTATTTTACTAGGTATACTCTACTAGATCCTAGTGCTGTGATTTTTAATACCAATTAGATGTAAGTACCTATACAATTTTAATTATTACTTACTTTACTTTATTAGTTTTAAATATTAACAAAGACTGATTAAAATTTTGTAGTACTTTTGTTATTACTTGTACAAACTTCTATTTTATTAGGATTATTTTTTTTCGAGGACAAATGCAACTGGGGTCCTATGCTACTAACCCGTTAAAACCTAGTGTGACTACTGACCGTTAACAAAGAATATTTGTTATAAATTTTAACTATTACCCCTTTTTACAAACGTGTAAAATGGGAAAATAGTCAAATGTATGAAAGTTGAGACTCGAGGAATCGAAGTCTAAATTTAGGTGATAAATATGCCACTTTGTCTGCTTTTGTGAGGATAGGCATACAAACAATCACGCCCACGTGAAGCTAATAGGCATGCAGGCAGATTCTAAATACAAGCCTTTCTGCAGCTACACCTTTAATAAATTAAGAAATAACCCAATATTAAAATTTTGTGGAAAAACGCGTTTAAAGTTTTACGAGTTTGAAGAGTACACTTAAAAAAATCGTTTTTAAAATATATGTAAGGTTATGTTAGTTGTTAAAACTTTAATAGACAATTTGATTAATTAGCTATCAGAGTATGTTAGTATATTTATTTTATTATTATTGGAAATATAAAAAAATTGTTTATAAAATAAAGTTCGTATTTAATTTAGTATAAATCAAGTTAATGTTATTAAAAAAGACGTCATTAACTAAAATAAAATTTTAATAATAAAGGCTTTTTTTGTAATATTTAATTGCATATAATTTTTTTCACATAATTAATTTAAAAAAGTGTACATTTTTATTAAAAAAACAGACTTATTTTTAAAATTATATTTTTTTATAATATAAAAACAAAATTTCACAGCGTTACAATACAGAATATAGGTACCTAACTAGTTTTACTAGTTTTCTTCAGTAATTGAAACCAGTTAATAAAGCCAAGGCTAAGGTAATAAATGTTATGTATAGGTACTATAGATATCGCATTATCATCTCACATAAATATATCACATATTCCACACACTTTCACACAACGCCATCTAGTCCCAAACTAAGCAGAACTTGTACTACGTAAATCTTTGTGTGCATAAACATGATTGTTTGCATTGGTCTGGGTGTTTTCTATGTATAATATGTATGTATTTACAAAAAAAAAAGTTTTTATATATGTGTATCAGTTGTCTAGTAGGTACTAGACAACTGATATGTATGTACACACATCAAAAAAGTCTAAGCAACATGCATGATATTACAAATTTACCATTTATATTAATTAACTAGCTGCTGTGCCCGCGACTTCGTTCGCGTGGCGGATGTTACTTACTTCGCAATTCGATTTAATACTGAAAAATCGTTTTTTAAACCTTATAACAAACAGATATACCTACACACGAA
Organism: Schrankia costaestrigalis; assembly: GCA_905475405.1. Lineage (NCBI taxonomy): Eukaryota > Metazoa > Arthropoda > Insecta > Lepidoptera > Erebidae > Schrankia > Schrankia costaestrigalis. The sequence goes on along the minus strand of FR997831.1, from coordinate 20,488,385 downwards.
TTGTAAAATTAACGAACGAATCAAAACCTTTTCAAAAACAGATCTTTACAAAGACAGATCTATGAAGACTGTGTCTAAACTTATACTGAAAGACATGAGCGAACGTCATTCTTTCAAGTAAAATCTTAATACCGCCATCTGTTGTCAAATTTGTAAGTTAAAATAAATGACATCGCTTTTTTCATCATAACAGCCCATTAATGTCCCACTGCAAGGACGCGCCTCCTCCCGTGACGGAGGGATACTTGGCCTACTAATACCACGTTGGCCAGTCGGATTGGTATAGGGTTTAATTTCAAGTTTTCCTTCATTTTTATTTCGTAAAGATAATATTCACCGATAGTCCCTTAGTCGGTTTTACGCCACCCATGGGATGAGATGGGGAGGTGACATATTGTATTCTTGCTCCGTCACCACACGGATAATCGCTAATTAATTATGAATGAATACATTTGCACGCCACGTTATGGTGCGGCAGAATTACCTGCCTCGGTGGCGCGGCGGTCGCATTACATGGCTGGCGTGCATGAGGTCGGGGGTTCGATTCCCATGGAGGACAATTGTGATACACAAACTATTGTCCTTAGTCTGGATGTTCTTTGTGTCCGTTAAATTGATATTTTTAAAGGCTAGTGTGAAGACTTATAATTCATATTACACATACGATTCATGGTTAATTTTATTAACATTTAAAAGGAATAACTTATTAATAGCACTTAATAATAAAATAGTTATATATTATTTAAAACCTCTTTTATTTTATGATTACTACTGGTAACGCCATCTCGTGAACAAAAGAAACGAAATTTAAATTCATTCAACATTGAACCAAATCCATTTTTCATGACCCCTGATTTGTATTGGACTGTTCTAATAAAGAGATCTAGCGATATCTCGAGTATTACTTATCCGATTCCGATTGTTTTATTGTAGTATATAGATAGATACCTACTTTAAACTTAATACCTAAAAACTACGTATCTATGTATTTTAATATCTAAAGCGCGCTTATTCCGAGAAGAGTCAATAAGAACCACGTCCGTTCGCATTAAGAGTCAATGTGAATGAAATTATATAGATGCATCGGTTGGCCGTTTCGGACGTTAAACAAAAATCAACCGTACAGCCGTACTCATACTGGCGCGGCGACATTTGGAAATTTTCTTTCATCTAAATCTTGTGTGTTTATAAACCGATTTCTATAATTTTTTTTTTATGAATAAGGTTTTAAAGTGTACTTTTGAAATATGGGAGTTTGAAAAAGATATGTCTATGCAAATTACAATATATTTATGTATTTAATACACTTTGAAGAAAACCCTAACGATTAAACAGGTTATTGTGGCTAATATATAAAAGATAGATATATACTATTCAAGACTTTTTTGTACATCTTTTGAAGACCATTATTTTTGTAATACATATTTTTGGCGTATGATCAACGTACGCGATGATAAGAGCTCGAACGCGCTTTTTTTCAACCGACTTGCTTCAAATTTATCGTCACTGCTCAGCTCCTATGTGTCTTAGCGTTATGTTATACAGCCTATAACCTGCCCGGGAGTATGGACTACAATTGTACCAAGTTTGGTTAAAATGCCTTCAGTAGTTTTTGACCCATGCGTGCACATACAGACAGACAGACAGACAGACAGACAGACAGACAGACAAAAAATTTATTGATTGCATTTTTGGCATTAGTATCGATCACCATTCATCCTCCAATATTAATTTTTAACATATATTCAATGTACAGAATTGATCTCTCTACAGTTTTATTATAAGTATAGATTTCTAAGTATTTACTCACTCAAAGTGTATAGGTAAGTAAACTTTTTTGTTATTGATGACATACTGGCTGGTTGTAAAAAAAAAATTTCGATTATGTTTTGTTTTTTTTCATAAAATTCAAATGACTGCGAATTTGTTTGAATTTGAGTGCATGTTAATTGCTACGTTACGTACGTTGGCGACAAAATTGAATTGTTAGATATTCTTTACGTCATGGAGCGACGTCATTTGACGGCAGATGAAATGCAAAGAGCTGTAGGGATGTTGCAAGCGGGAAGTAATCAATCTCAGGTATCTCGACATTTTGGTATTCATAGAAGTGTTATTTGTCGTCTTTGGCAGCGCTACAATAATACAGGGGAACCCGCTGAACAGCATCCAGGCCGTAAAAGGAGTACAACCACTCGGCAAGACCGGTACATACAACTGACTGCAAGACGCCAGCCGATGTTAACCGCTCGAGAGATAAGTTTGAGGCTACAAAATTCAAGTGGTGTTGATGTAAGTCCCCAAACTGTGCGAAATCGACTGCATGAGTACGGCCTACGAGCTCGACGCCCTATCAGGTGCCCACCGATACGTCACGGGAATCGCGCTCGTCGAAATGAATGGTGTAGAGAACGCATAACATGGACCCAGGAACAATGGGATAAAATTATGTTTTCCGATGAGTCGCGATTCGGGTTTAGGCCTGATACAAGAAGGGTGCGAGTGTACCGTCGACCCGGAAATACTGAAAGACTCAGGTGCGTTCAGGAAGTTCATCCATACAGCGGCTCAACAGTTATGGTTATGGGCGGGTATTATGAAGAACAGGCGAACTGAGCTCGTTTTTGTAAATGGAAACATGAACGCTGAAAATTACGTTGAGGATATTCTCAGACCTTATGTCCATCCATTTGCACAAACCTTTGGCTCCGATTTTACGTTAATGCATGACAATGCGCGTTCACATACAGCTCGGCGAACCAGTGAATACTTGGCAACGGAGAACATCCAGGTATTGCCCTGGCCTGCACAATCGCCAGACCTCAACCCCATCGAGCACGCATGGGACATGCTCCAGAGACGTGTTTTGAAGGACTTGGACGGAGTGACAACAACCCAACAGCTGAAGGATTTGCTACAATTCCATTGGGAGCGAATACCGCAAGATGACATAAACAGTCTCATTAATTCAATGAATAATCGTTGCCGACAAGTTCTGAATAGCAGATGAGGCCATACTTTGTATTAAATTGTCCTATTCTTTCACAATAAATTCATTTTCTTAAGAAATTTCAATTTGTAAAAAAAAAGTTTAGTTTCTTATGTACCTGTATATTCTAATATTGTTAATTTCTGTTATTAAAAGAACTTATAAAGAAAACAGCTGTTATTTTTACATCATAGAACCCTAAAAATATTATTTTAAAAATAAAATACAACGTTATAATTAAAATAAATGGTAAAATAAATTAATATAAATGGTAAATTTGTAATATCATGCATGTTGCTTAGACTTTTTTGATGTGTGTAGTATAGGACAGATCTCAATGTCATGTCATTTTCAATATCACACATAATTAGAGTCACATTTGACACTTCAGTAACCAATCAGATAACGCGAAGCGCTAATCTTAATATAGAGTTGTCGCTGGGAGTAAACCATAGTTTATATTTACGAGAATTAAGGTAGGCATACACGATCCTTCCTATCGTCCAATAGGCATTACGCTATCGATTGGATCCTTTATTGCCCGTGGTACTACCATTTGTACTACCAGTAGTAACACCGGTAATTTGTTTACCCGTGGTACTACTGCAGTTGAACAGTAGTAACAACAGTAAAAAAAAATACCCGTGTTACTACCGTAATAATAATGACAAAGTAACTACTTATATCTTCGTTACTTTTTATTTAAATAAAATTTAAGTACTTCTTTTATAACTAAATTAAGACTACACTTGATCAAAAATCAACATGAAAATTTACGTAATTTTTCGAGAGCGTGGCCTATTGAGATTTCACAATTGCATTTGAATGTATCTGATATGATTGTCGTCATTCGCAATATCACGAGATCTGCTTTTATTAAACTGCTGTGCGACAATTTTCACAAGGCTATCATCGTTGATAGCGTTAAGAAGGCGCAATAATGTTCGACAGTTCGACTGATTTTCTATAGGTACTTAATAATATTTTTTCCTTATGTCTATGTCATTTATAAAGGAGTACCACCTACACAAAGTATCTATTTATTATATTTGCAACTAGCTGATTCAGTATAAGTAGTTACTTTATTATTATTATAATGGTAGTAACACGGGTAATTTTTTTTTTTTGTTCAACTGCAGTAGTACCACGGGTAAACTAATTACCGGTGTTACTACTGGTAGTACGAATGGTAGTACCACGGGCAATAAAGGAGTGGATCAGTTAGAATTGACCGTGTGTGCGAGTGGATCGGCAATGACAGTTAGAATTGATGGCATGATCGAATTTCGTTTCTTTTGATTAAGATAGGATCAAGCCTGCAGTGTCATGCCGATTGGACGATAGGAAGGATCGTGTATGCCCACCATTAGTCTTCTGGTAAATAACTGGATTCCCCTGGGATGATAACCAACATGGTTTTTATTTTTGATTAATTTAATTAGCATAAACAGTAGCTTAAAATTTAACATAATAACAAAAACTGCTTAAAAACGTTAATACAATATAAAACTAAACACTGTTAAAAGTTGTTATTCACCAAGAATCATTGCAGCAGCTTTTTCACCAATCATTATGGTAGCTCCCAGAGTTCCACCTGATGTTGGATTAGGCATAACGCTAGCATCTACAACTCTCAATCTTTTTACTCCGTATACTCTTAAGCGAGAGTCTACAACTTTGTCCATAGCACACGTACTGCTGTATGTATGGTAAGAATAACTCAAGTGCTGTATATAACATTTCCAGTATTTTATACTAGTCTTATTCATTTTGCCGCAACCCGATAATTTTGGATCTTTAAGCTGCCCTCCTATTTCTTTGTAAAATTTAGTGTCTTCGATTTTAAGAAAGTCTAAAATCAATCTTGCATGGTCTTCTAAATCTTCTTTAACAGAATAATAACCTGTGTAAATACACTCTTTTGCAAAAAAAACGGGCACCTAAGGAAATTTACGTTCTAGGGTCGATTTTAGTTAATTAAATGAAATTTATTTCTTTGACGTAGTCTATATACTTATAGTCGTGTAAATTAATGCGCGTGAAGTGAATTCGAGCATTTAAAAGAAAAAAACGATGGATTCTTTAAAATCGATGTACACGCCCAAACAATAAGAAGTGGTCGGCAGTAAAGACTAGTTTTTTTTTACTTTTTTTAATTAAATAAAGTTACAAATGTAAAAACCTAATAACGAGTGTGACCTCCTCTTGCCAAAATCACAGCTTGAATCCTTCTGGGCATGCTTTCCACGATGTTTTTAATAACGTTTTGAGGAATACGTTCCCACTCTCCTGCAATGACTCTTTTTAGCTCCCTGATGTTTTGTGGAGCAGGTTGCACTGATCTTACCCGTCTCTTTAGAACATCCCACACATGCTCAATTGGATTGAGGTCAGGACTTCGAGCTGGCCAATCTAAACGACGGATCCCAACTTCTTGCATGTACGCTTTCACGTCGCCAGAACGGTGCGGGCGAGCATTATCGTCCATAAAAATGGAATCTTCCCCAAGTGCAGTCAATGTGGGTTGTGCATATGGAATTAGGACTTCCATTATGTACCGGTATGCATTTAATGTTCCATTTTCTATGAAAACTAACTCCGTACGTTCCGTCGAATTAATTCCTGCCCAAAACATAATGGAGCCTCCGCCATAAGAAGTGATTTCTTCGAAACACACTTCCGCATAGCGTTCCCGTGGTCTTCGCAGCACACGCCGGCGTCGGTCCTCTCCACACAAAGAGATTCTAGCTTCATCAGAAAACAATAATTTATTCCAGTCCTCCAGAGTCCATGAAGCACAGTTCCAAGCAAACTGAAGTCGAGCAACACGGTGCTCACGGAGTAATTTAGGGCCCCGAGCTGGGCGGTAACTTTTGATATTGGCAGCCAAAAGCCTCCTCCTGACCGTCCACAAGCTAACTTCTACTCCTCTTACTTCTTCAAGGCTCTTTTTCAGGTCTACACTTGACGCCTTACGATTACGCAACGCCTGACTCACCAAAAAGCGGTCATCTCTTGGTTCTGTGCATCGTTTTCTTCCCGAACCAGGTCTTCTTTTGACCGAACCAGTCTCTTGATACCGTTGCCAAGTCCTCTGGACAGTTGAACGACTCACATTTAGCCGCTGAGACACGTAAGTTTGCGAACAACCTTCTTCAAGTAGGGCTATAATTTTACCGGCCCTTATCGCTTTATCACTCATATCAAAAAGTGGTATTTAATGTAAAAAGAAAGATTAAATTGTTTAATTTGCAGAAAATATCCAAAAAGTTTTAAAATATCGTAATCAGTTAAAAATCATTTCAGCAGTTCGCGCCATTAGTAAAGCAATTTTAGAATAATCCACAATAATCATTATTTTTCTTTTAATAATTTCAAATTTTAAGTTTGGAACGTAAAGAATCATGCCAGGATGCTTCAAAAAACATACCAATACATCGTAAAATTAACAAAACCTATTTCTTGTTCTTCTTCATTGAAATAGAGAAAAAAAACTAAAGTGCCCGTTTTTTTTGCAATAGAGTTTAATTGGTTTATCTCTGTAATCATTACTTTTTAACATAACTCTTCCTCGTGATTTAAAATTTTGTTTATTTATCAACATCAGTGCCACATGTGAGTTTATACTACTTTTCAAAAAGTTATCACAAACCGAATCTTCGTAAAGAAGAGCGCAAATACAATAATGCAGAAGAGTACTTGGATAGGAAATATGGATACCATATTTATAGTCAGGGTAATCGTTAGACTTATTCAAAGCTGCAAAGCCAGTTAGAGATTTAGTTGGAAACTGATAAGGATTTTGAGGTCTGTAAGGGACGACTTTATTTGTCATATTAGCAACCAAAATGACCCCTACATGATTTTGAAGACCTTCACCAACAGGCAGATTTGAAATCGTATGAATTTTATGTTTACATAATTGTTTTTTTGTTGGACCAATTCCAGATAACATAAGAAGCTTTGGTGTATTAACTATACCGGCAGAAATTATAACTTCTTTTCTTGCTTTAATAATCACGTTGCGTTTGCCACATACGGCTGTTGCAACACCGATAGCATTTTTTTTTGCATCGAAAATAACTTTCTTTACAAAAGTGTTCTTTAAAATATGTAAATTTTTGTAATTTTTTTTAGGTAGTATATAGCTATAGGCGGTACTCTGTCGCTTACCATTACTTATAGTGAACAAAGTATCTGTAACTCCAAGAGAAATATTTCCGTTTACGCTAGGCACAAATTCATGTCCTATGTCTGTAAACATTTTAAAGTAAGGTGTAATATCTAAGGACGCACTTTTTCGGAAAACAGTTAGACCTATGTTACCATCTTGCCCATTAAATTCACTGTCAGTTTTAAGTATTCTTGGAACTTCGAGTCTTTGACTTTTCTTTAAAAACGGTATTACGTTTTCCCAATTCCAAATTGAATCGTTGACCAGTTTTGCCCAATTATTATAATCATGTTTGCTGCCTGGTGAATATTGAAGATAATCAGCTGCACTAGTACCACCGAGTACTTTTCCTAAAAGCATATGGTCCGGGAGATCCTTTTGTAGCCGCAGACTGTTGCTTGGGTCTTCCACTGTGTAGTTCTAGGCTCCATTAGATGATCTGATATACATCAGTAAGGTAGCCATCTAGAAAATACCTTAAGATTTATAAAAATATGAACACAACTCACATCTGTGTAATGACTATAATACTTACGTCAGTTTCAATAAGAGGATCATCTCCAGCTTCTATAAGTAAGACAGTAGTGTTCTTATCTTCAACAAGACTGCTCGCTAGTACACATCCTGCTGTTCCACCTCCTACTATTATGTAGTCGTAAGTTGCACCATCTAGAATTTTGTTTAATAATATATGGCTAAAGACAGGCGACAAATTCATTAAAAATACCTTTCCGATTTCGAGCTATTAGGATTGTCGAAATAACAATAATGTGGTAGAGGCAGTAGTTTCTCTCAGATAGGTATGGTAAAAACAGCTGATATTAAGATTCAGATATAAACCCAGATCACTAAGGCTAATATGCTTGCCAGAGAAAGAAAACTAAACAAAATACCATTGTAGCCAGCGTGGTAGGAATAGTTCGATTCTAAAGTTGTAATTTATATATAGTTGTAATATATGTATGGAAAAAAAAGTTGTTGTGGGTGCACGTAAAATTCGTTGTCTCCGTAAATAAAATTAAAAAGTGGTTAAAAAGTGAACAGTTTGGATAAAAAAATATACCAAATCGATCAGTGTTTGACAATCTATTTACTAACATAAATATCTTCATAAGAATCTTTGTCCAATTCAGTGAAAATAGTGTGCAAGTGCAGAAGTAAACAGTTTGAATTTGAATTAGTCATATTGACTGCTGTTAAGTTAAACAAAGAAGTTGATCTTTGGACTCATTGGCGTAAGCTACTCCAAGACATTTCTGCGTTCTCAATAACCAGAATAAAAAGTGCGCAAAACACCTATTTAGCGCCATCAATTACGTTCTCCGTAGCGTACTCTGAACATAGCTAGACTGCGAAGACAAAGTTCCGGGGATCAAATCTTGAGGATTGATAAATATTGAATATCTCTTTTTGACTTTTAAATTTTTGATATTTTTTTTGTTTTTAAATTAATTAATACTTATATTTTTTTTTTTAATAATTAAATATTTTTTTTTTGATAATTTAATTTAATTTTTTTTTATTATTTTATAAAATTTTTGTTTTTAAATAAATTAATACTTATGTTTTTTTTTATTTAATAATTTTTTTTTTTTTTTGATAATTTAATTTTTTTTATTTTTTATTTTTATATAATTATGTTTCTAAACATGGTTTCTAAAATTTGTGGTGGATGTAAATCCGACATAAAGAATGAAAATAGTTTGAAGTGTTCCAATTGTAAGCAATGGTATGATTTGCTGTGCGCAAATATAACAAGAGATGGCTTTAATAAAATGAATGCTGTTGCTAAGCGTGGATGGAAATGTGTTGAGTGCGTAAGTAAGCAACCAAAGGCTGGAAACTTGAACACCCCGGTACGATCGAATTTTAGTGATTGTAATGCCGCAAGAGTCCAAGATAGTCTATCTACACAGTCACCGTCACCTGACAATGTTACTACGCGTTCAAAGCAGTCTCCTTGCCAGACCTCTAGCCCACTATCTGATAAGGGTGAGGCGTCCTTGTCGGATGTCCGTGGCGATGCTCTCCACCAAATTATTAGACAGGAAATGGAACGGGCAGTGAAAGAGTCTTTAAATGTAATTGTGGCAGAACAATTTAAGAAAATAAATGATGTCATTAGTACCTTCCAAGAATCACTCTCCTTCTTCAAATGCACTATAAATGACAGAGACATACATTACTGTTCTAGAATTGCCAAGAGGGATAGTCAGAGTAAGCGACCAAGATCAATACTCGTAAAATTTGGCAGCACCCGATTACGGGACTCTTTTCTAGCCGCCGCTATCAACTACAATAGGAACAATAAGCAGGAAAAACTAAATACAAGTCACCTTGGAATAGCTGTGGACGAACCAACACCTATCTATGTAGTCGAACATCTGTCGCCGGACAACAAATTAATCCACGCAGCATCACGTATTAAAGCCAAAGAATTAAACTATAAATACACATGGGTACGAAATGGTAAGATTCTTATGAAAAAACACGAAACATCTGAAACTATTGTCATAACAGATTGGGAAAAACTCAAACATTTAGCATAAATGTAGTATTTTTTTTTGTTGTTGTTAACTCATTTTATTTATAATTTAAATTACAATTTTGCATGACTTATGATTAGTATCTCTAAAATTAAATTCGATTAAATGTTATTATCAAAATACTCGAGGGCTTCGAACCAATATTGTAAATGTACGTCAAAATATTCTCAGTAGCGATTACGATGTCTATGTCTTCACTGAAACTTGGTTGTCTAATGACGTGTTGGACTCTGAATTATTTGGTGGCAACTACGTTGTATATAGAAGGGATCGTGAAACGGCTAATGCATGTAGACATAAAAAATCTGGGGGGGGGGGAGTTTTGATAGCTGTATCCAGAGACTTTCACTCCCGTCGTATGTCGGAGTGGGAGACTAATTTTGAAGATCTCTGGGTTACTATAGACTTAAATCAGAGTAAATGCAAACAAGACGTATTGAAGATATGTGCTGTTTACCTGCCTCCACCGGTGGGGCGGGATGCACTGGAGCAGTTAATAGAAAACTACAATTCAGTACTAAGTACACATTCCACTGCCGCGACGGTCATTGCGGGGGATTTTAATCTAGGTTGCATTGAATGGACACTTCATGGTGACAATGAACCATGTACTATATCTTCTAATGGCGGCTCGAGCGGTCTTAGAGACATACTGGCTGACTTTATTCTGGCAGTAAACGATCTCCATCAATACAACTCTATTCCAAATTTTCAAAATAAGATGCTTGACTTGATACTGTCTGACTTACAACATGTCACTGTAAGGAATTGCTCGAGTCCAGTGAGAGGTATTGACAAGCATCATCCAGCACTGGAATTCTCCTCTGTAGTTACTGTTCTATCAAGAATTAGACCCGTTCAAGTAAAAAGATATAACTACTACAAAGCAGATTACGAAGAAATTATGCTCTTGCTTGATCGGATTGATTGGCGAAAGGAATTAGGGTTTTGCAGCGACGTTAACATGATGGTATGTAAGTTTTACAGTTTTATAAGAGAACTAATAAAAGAGCACGTGCCTATAAAAAAACCATATTCAGGAAAATATCCGCCATGGTATTCCGATCATCTTAAAAGATTACTGAAGCGAAAACTGAACTTACACCGCAAGGTGAAAAAATATAATAATCCTTTGGACGTCATAGAATTTGGTTATTTGAGGAGGGAGTGTGCTCATCTTACTAAATATTGTTACAAGCAGTATATATTTAACATGGAAAATGCAATAAACACTAACCCTAAAAATTTCTGGACGCATATAAAAAAATTTGCGCAAATCACATTCTATTTTCCCCTCTGTCATGACCCTTCATGACCGAAGGGCGAACTCTTCTCTCGATATTGCTAACTTATTTGCTGAACAGTTTTCGTCTGTGTTCGCACCTTCTGATCCAAGCAACTTTAATCCTGGCTCCGTGATTATTAATCAGTGCGAACTTCATAATATCACTGTTTCACAAAAACTTGTACAAATTAAATTGTCTAGACTGGACGTGTCAAAGGGGGCAGGTCCTGATAAAATTCCACCATATTTTTGGGCCCGTTGTTCTCGATCCATATGTGAACCTTAGACAATTATTTTCAATGCCTTCCTCAGCACGGGTGTGTTCCCCTCCGCGACCACGGCGCTTGCAAGTCGGCCGAAACGTCGGAGAAAAACCTAGGTATTTATCTTACCAGTATCTAGGATATAGTATATACCGCGAGTAAGACCCGTTTATAATAGTATTATGTATACAAATCGCGATAGTTTAAAATCTATTGTTCCCAAGTCAATGGAAAACTGCAAGAATTGTACCAATACACAAAAGTGGCAAACACGATGATGTCTCAAACTACCGGCCAGTGTCAATTCTATCAACATTGTCTAAGGTGTTCGAATCATTATAATCTTTATCAGACAGGAAAGGTACGGTGACATTTGATCTTTTCCATGTTACTTAGTTTACTTTTGTAGAATTTTAACAATAAAAGCTATCAATTTATGAATCCGAACTGATAAAAAATTAAAAATATTATTTAGACGTTTATATACAATTAAATTATATGAAATATTTGTTTTATATTCCATCTTCAACCTTAATATGTAAAATAAAAACATATAAATTTTAAAATCGTATGCGCGACTCGGAACTAATTTCAATAGAGATTGACACAATAAAATTGTTAAAATCGAATGGTTTTTTATAAAATTGATTAAATCGATAATTTTTTTTTATAATCATAGAAATTAATATAATAATTTCAGTTGTCTTATAACTCAATATTAGTTTTTACAAGGATAGGCCGCAAGTTTTTTTTTGGCGGGATTCGTACGTCATAGCGATAAAATCTTGATGATGTCATTATTAAAAAAGGCCTGTAAGCTATGACCACGTAACTGCCGATGATTGGAAAAAACAAAAATCTAATACTTCATGACTATGAGAGGAAGAGACATCAGATTAGACAATTCAGTAGATTTTAACTTATTATGTCATGTAAGTGACGAATCAAGTAATTCATCAAGCTGTTCATCAGATGAATCACGCATTGATTCGGCATAATTAATAAATATTTAAAAAAAGATTAGTTTCTTATTTTGTACCCATAATCGATTTATTCTTGTTTGTAAATTATATCGGTTAGATATAGAATCGGTATTTTTAAAAACGATTTTAGTGTTACTACATCTCTAGTAATGACAAATACTAAACGTCACCGTACCCATAAGATCTGAAATACAGTATAATGTACACAATTCTCTACGAACATGTGAGACATTACCTTTCTGACAACCAACATGGTTTCATTGCTAAAAAGTCAACGAACACTAATCTCATGGACTACGTAACTGACCTCACAGAAGCGGTGGATAGGGGGTTACAGGTGGATGCTATCTACACGGATTTTTCGAAGGCCTTCGACAGAGTAAATCACAATATTCTGCTCGGAAAGCTGTATTCATTCGGCGTGACTGGAGTTGCTCTAAGCTGGTGCAAGTCATACCTGTCGGCTCGATGTTCTTCCGTCGTAGTTGATGGTGTGCGGTCTGAACTGTTTGTCGCCACTTCAGGGGTGCCTCAGGGCTCTAATTTAGGTCCTTTATTTTTTAATATTTTTATCAACGACATTTCTAATATATTTAATTACTCTACTCCATATTTATTTGCTGATGACCTCAAATGAATTCGCATAATCCGGGACAGCTCTGACTCACTTCTTCTACAGGCTGATGTTGATCGATTGTGTCAATGGTGTGAGGACAATAGAATGACTCTTAACAGTTCTAAATGTAGCCATATCAAATTTACACGAAAATGTAACATTTATAAATCTACATATAAAGTTAAGGGAAGTGTTTTAACAGAGGTTACCTGTATACGTGATCTAGGTGTGTATTTAGACAGCAGACTCGGTTTTGTGGAGCATATTGATAAAACCGTCGTTTCAGCTAATCGTGTACTTGGTTTTATCCTTAGATCTTCTAAGGAATTTACAAAGCCTTCAACAGCTATTCTTTTGTACAACAGTCTGGTGAGGAGTAAACTGGAGTACTGCAGTATAGTCTGGAATCCATGTTACCATGTACACACTAAAAGAATAGAGGGGATACAGAAAAGACTGATGTGTCATCTTGCCTACCGATCTGGTGTACATAAAACTTTGACTGCTTACGAGGATTGGTTGGCGAATTTTAAGATGACTTCTCTAGAAAGTCGTCGTACTTTAGCTGACATGACATTCCTGTATAAGCTACTCAATAATCAGGTCAATTGTTCCAGTCTGTCTGTTAGCAAAGATAACCATAAATGTTCCCTATAGAGTACCGCGGCATCCTTGTTCTTTGTTGAGACCACCGAGATGTAGGACTAATCTTGGCAAACATTCATATATTGTCAGAATTAGTTATGTATACAACGAATTATCAAATGGTGTGGATGACATAGACATCTTTCGCAACTCGTTACCAGTATTTAGGAAAAATATTTTAAATAAACTGCAGGAAAGTTCGTAGTTCTTAATGTTTATTTTATTTTATTTTATTTATTGACTTAATTAATTTATGGTTTTAAGTATTTTAATTTTAATTTCAGTTCATTTTAACTTTTTCTTTTCTTTCCATGTTAATTTTTTGTTTTTTTTTTCTCTTTTTATGTGATTTCTTTTTATTCAATGATTTATTTTATGTTAATTTTAAATAATTTATTCAATTTTAAACAATCTTAGTACTTTTTTATTTTTTTTTATTCAATAATTATTATTTATTTGAATTTGACATGTTAATTTGTATAAATATTTTATTATTCATTTAAATTTAGAATTTGTACCTACTAAAGCATGCTGTGGTCTCTCTAGTCAAAAAAATATATGACTAAAGATGAAAATGTACCTACATAATATTAATAAAGAAATGTATTTTTTTGTTTGAGATCCAATAAACAAATAAACAAATAAATAAACAAATACAAATCTAAGACAATTTAAATAATATTAAATGCAGAGTAGAAAGTCTCTTACAAATTGATCTAATGAAGATGGAGGTGAACGAGTAGATGAATAATTACCAAATACACAGGTCTGTTCAGGATATCTATATGTAGTAAGTTGTAAAGTGGTGATGATCTGTAGAGCTCCTTGTATAGTCGCATAATTCTGGTGCATAAACGCTGCGTCGTAAATCATTGCGATTCGTGTTCATTGATCTGCATTGTAAGTTTGTTAAATTGCATAGACATTATCCCCGTTACTCATAAACGCCTCTTTAATTTAATCACTGTTTAGCGAGATTTTTATTACGAAAACCAACCTTATACCAAACAACGTAAGAGTCTATGCTAATTAATCAATTCGGTATGTAAAGATTTTTTTTGGTATTTTTTTTATATTTTTATTTTAAAGGTTTATTAATTATAAACAACTAATTTGAGTAATTTTGCTTTCCTACTTATAGTTTATTTGTAGTAAACAGCCAAAGTAAGCAATTCGACCGCATGTATGACGTCACAGATGCGGTTGAATTGCTTACTTTGGCTGTTTACTGCAGATGGGCTATAGGTGGGAGGGCAAAAATGCTCAAATTAGTTGTTTTAGTATGAAAGCAGAAACAAACACGAAAAAAACGGGCGACATGATGTCATTTAGACGTCAAATGAAAAACATAGTAATTTATGTAATAATTGTAAAAATAAACACAATCTTGCGTTTTTCTGCGCTAAAAATATGATTTTATTACTTATCGATCTAAAATCTCTAAATGGTTTTGGATTCGACATAGGTTAACTTTTACTTTACATACCGAATTGACTAAAATTTAAGAGGCGTTTATGAGTAAAGGGGTTAGTTAGTAAAAGTTTCTTGTACTTCCATAAATGTACATGAAACTTAGATAACAACTTAAAAAAAAAAAGAATATAAATAAAGTTATGGTAGATTTCTCCTCAATTGCTGTGAAAAAGTAGAGTAATAAACAATTATTGTGTGTTTTTTTACATTGAATCGTCAACAAAGTAAGGCAACAGTAATATCCTGATTTTTAATAACAACAGTAATATTCTAAATTTATCTGTCCATAGCTCAAGCTAACAAATTAATAGCTAACAGGTGGCAAAATTTCTGTGGCTGCCACCCATTGTATTTTGGGTTTTGTCAGCATTCGTAATTCCTTAGACTTACCTATGCTTGTCTATGATAGTGATCACTTATCATTAAAGCCCGATTTACACATCGACAAGTACAGTAGCGAGTTAAGTAGTAAGTTGTTGATTAAGTTGATTTAAATAGATCTCCATCCTATTTTTTGGCGAGTTAAGTTGGCGAGACGCGAGAGAGGGGGCTACCTAACTAGCCAAAACTTCAAAACTTCAAACTTCAAAATGCTTTATTTCATAAAATTTATCACAAATTGTTTGAAATCGTCTTTTAGAATTTACTTGAAATTGAAGCTATAGTTAAAATTATAGATCGACACAGACAAATGCCACAGCACTAAAAAAACCGCGTTGTATTGTCCAATGTAAA
Organism: Schrankia costaestrigalis; assembly: GCA_905475405.1. NCBI lineage: Eukaryota > Metazoa > Arthropoda > Insecta > Lepidoptera > Erebidae > Schrankia > Schrankia costaestrigalis. The sequence continues at coordinate 20,472,676 of FR997831.1, read as the reverse complement.
TTAGAGAAGAAAAATAAAACCAATCTACTACTCAAATCTACTTGTCTGTCTGTGTTGATCCATAAATTCCAGTTTCCAAATGGTTGGGCCAATGAGAAGAAACCTGGCAAAGAAACTCATGGCAACTCTTTTAAAATTCGGTTGTTTACAATATTTCTTTTAACATAAATCATATACACAATTAAAATATTTGACAGTACCAGACAGGATAATACACCATTTATACATTATAAAAAATAATAATCAAAGAAAAGAAAAGTAGAAGACAAGCATGAGAACAAGCAAGACAGAAGAAGAAAAGAAAGAGGCAAAAAAAAAAGATAGAAAGTATAAAAATATAAGTATAGAAATAATAAAAATGCAATAAATAGGATAGAGTGATCTCTATCCTATTGAATTGATATTCAAATCAATTTAATCAACAACTATTTAACTAGCTACTGTACTTGTCGATGTGTAAATCGGGCTTATCAGATATAGGTCGTCTGACTGCTAATATGAAGATGGTTATCTACAATAATTTATCCTTACCTTTGCAAACGGTGAAATTTGAAAGTGACATTTATTGTTATAAATAAAAATCTAATTGTGTACCTACTGTTTTATATGTATCTTCCGCTATTTACTGTACTTTATGTTACCTATTTAATTTTGGATATGAAATAAGCATTATATGCGTAAATAAAAAAGCAATAAACAAAATACAGTATGGTTTTAAAGTCTAACTTAAATTGTGTCTGAACATCGCTGTTTTATTTCTATCTCTGATTGGTATCCTAAAACTAAAATCTGCACTAATTGTGCATATTTACATTATGTTGATAGACATGAAAATAGATAGTCAGTAGATAAAATAACAGTCATTTCATTTTAAACCGCTAAATAGGGTGTTACCACTCTAATCGTGCCCCTCGTGTTCGTATAAAGTAACATTTGAGATTCGACAATCACGTCAAAATAGTGAACCGTCTGCACTCTTATCACAAATACCTGAATGGATATTTTGTGAAAATACCAAAATGGATGGCTAACAACAGTTTTTTTAACTTAAGCTCTGCCGTGACAAGATTTTCAATGCTTAGGGTTACAAAAACCTTTTTTTCCTATTTACTTTGCCCATAGAGAATCTGAAGAGGAAGTAAATAGGGGAAAAAGGCAAAGTAAATACTTAAATTATTTCTACACGAAATAGTATATTTCCGGTAATTGGTGCCTCTAGTTCAGTACCTAGTTTGATGATAATAGTGAAAATTGTAAATCTTATATAACTAATAGAGAACATCCTGTTAATAACTTTATTTCTTAGGAAATGCGTTATTATGTCCTGACCTATTCTATTTACTATTTTTACACTTGATTACTAAAAAACTCTAGCACTAACCTCTTTTATTGAGACTATGATTTGTTTTTGTAGAATTTAAATTTTAACATGATCTGATGCTTAGTAAAAAATTTGTCCAGCGCAGTGGTAACCAGTTTCGAAAAAAAACACCCCCTGTCGCCCTCTACTGATACAGCTGATCAGGCCTCGAACATCGATCTTGAAGACGTCTCGGCGGCGACATTATGACGTTTTTGTAAGAACACTGCAACTCCTAGATGTACCATGGCTCAATTTGGCTCCTTTAGAGAGCCGCAACGCTGCCCAAATATCGATTTTTCTCATAGTCAGCAAACGCTAAATATGAAGGCCGGTTAGACTAATTGCACTTCTGTATAACTTGCCGCAGCATATGAATGTGGTCTATGGTACTAAACTTTTTGGAAATTGGCTTGTTCGTGACGCTAGAAGCTGTCCAGTCTACCACCACACTATTGTTCTCTGCCTGTTTTTCCCTTGAGTAAAACGGAAATAATTACTTATCTTTATATTATGACATACATGCTCCTTTATCATATTTATTCTTAAAAAATATGTTGAAAACAATTAAATATTTTTCTCTTTCGTCTTTGTATAAGCCTTCGCTATATAAAACAAATTACGTTATACATCTACATGTTTCAGTAATACCAATTCTGATAGGAGGTTTACGATTCTTCAAAGTTTATCACACCTTAAATACCTTCGACCCGTTTGTCAGTAAACTACTGTACCGGTGATCTTGTCTTCATCAGTTACATGTCCAAAAGTTTCTTTTGCTATGACCACTATCAATGGTGTATCAACATCAGAACTTACCACTCTTTTTTTCAAGAGTTATAAAAGAGCTTATCACATGTTATTTGTATTTCGAAATAACCTTAATCGTTGATCGATTGAAAAAACTTCAATTTTTATGACTAATTTTTATTACTTGATTGTAATGATTATATTGATGGGCTCGTTAAGCTAGATAATTGTTTGTATTTATGTTTCGTTGCCCAATGCAATAAGCTTAGGTAGCTTCACATCGTCATTAACTTTTTTTGCTATTACTTTTTTGTGAATAAAAAATATTGTTTCAGGTTTGGGGTTAGATACCAAATATAAACTGTACTTACTATTTAATTTTCTAAGATGGTTTTCTAACAATGCTTCCGTATTTTTTTGGGATAGCAAATTCAATAGTAAATTAATTGACCAATATTAATTAAATTTCCCCTATTCTATGAGATCAATTTGGAAGTGCTTAAAACCATTTAAACAAATGTAACATATTCATTCCAAATAGCACAGAAAAACATCTCCGACTTAGACATTAACGAATAGAAACACCAGTGGTTAAAGAACAAGTATAGATAAGTATAAATAGTAATAAAGTAATAAGTTAAAATAATGATGCCGATGGTCTGTACTCCGAATTCGCTTTATTTGATTTTTATGCTATGTATTATGTCTATAAAGAAGAAAAGACAACCAATACAAATTGGATACTTTAGGGCAGAAGAACTAATCAGGATTTAAATAAAAATGTTATACTAAACATTCGCTTTACTCACATATAAAAAAAAGACTAAAGCTTTAAGCTAATTAATTTCCTATTAAATAAAATTAAATAAACGTAATATATTTTGTTTATTTCATATTTTGCACAGGATATACGCGTATGTAGTTACATTAGTTATATTCTCAAAAGCTACGTTTTACTAACATTTTACATCTAATATTACAAACATTGTCATTGTTCTTACTCTAAATTTAATCCACTTAATTTGAATCTTTATCTAGTATCATTGCAGCTGCCTTCTCGCCTAACATAATGGTGGGACCAAGAGTCCCTCCTGATGTTGGATTAGGCATAACGCTGGCGTCAACAATTCTGAGTCTCTTCACTCCATATACTCGCAATTGCGAATCCACTACTTCACCCATAGGACATGTGCTACTATACATATGTAAGGAGAAATGCATATGTTTTATGTAACATTTCCAGTACTCTACGCTAGACTTTTTCATTTTACCGCATTTTGGCAGCTTAGGATCCCTGATATCTCCTCCAGATTCCTTAAAGAATTTGGTATTTTCAATTATCAGAAAGTCTATAACACTTGTTGCATGGTCCTCTAAATCTTCTTTAACAGAATAATATCTTGAATAAATAAGTGGTTTATCCTTGTAGTTGTTACTTCTTAAAATAACCCTTCCTCGTGACTTAAATCTTTCTTTGAATACTACGAAAACCATGGCTTGCGTATTGACACTGCTTAGAAATAAATTGTCACAAGTTTTGCTGCTAAGTAATGTAGCAAATACACAATACTGCATTACATATCTTGCATATGAAAAATGTGCTGCATATGAATAGTCAGGAGAATCGTTAGACTTATTTAAAGCTGCGAAGCCTGTTAGAGAAACCGTGGGATAGACATATGGATTGGGTGGTCTGTACGGCTCGACTTTGTTTGTCAAATTGGATAACAAAAATATTCCTAATAGATTTTGTAAACCTTCACCTACAGGGAGATCAGAAATTGTATGAATTTTGTGTTTGCACAGTTGCTTTTTTGGTCCAATTCCTGATAACATTAAAAGTTTCGGTGTATCAACTACTCCTGCTGATATTATAACTTCTTTTCTTGCTTTAATAATAACGTGTCTTTTATCACATATAACAGCTTCAACACCTTGTGCATTTTTATTGGCATCAAATATTATCTTCTTAACAAATGTGTTCTTTAGGATATGAAAATTTGGATAATTTTTCTTTGGGAGTAGATAACCATATGCAGTACTTTGTCTCATACCATCGCTTATAGTGTATAAAGTATCCGAAACTCCAACAGAAATGTCACCATTAATGTAAGGAACATATTTCTCACCTACTTCTGCAAACATTTTTATGAAATCTCTATAGTCAAAAGTAGCACTTTTTCTAAATATATTTAAGCCTATATTACCATCTGTTTCGAAATATTTACTGTCAGTGTTAAGAATACTAGGAACTTCCATTCTCTGACTCTTCTTTATATATGGTAGAACATTTTCCCAGCTCCATATTGAATCATTCACAATATTTGCCCAATTATTATAATCGTGTTTATTGCCTGGTGTATATCGAAGAAAGCCTACGGTGCTGGAGCCACCTAGGACTTTGCCTAACCCCATGTGGTCAGTAGTTGGTATACCTGTCTGAATATTTACTCCTGGATCTTCAAACGTGTAATTCCAAGCTTTGGTACTAGCTCTGTTATAAATTTGTAGTCCAGCAATCTACAAATAACATTAATATTTCAATTAGAACTAACTTCCCTGTAGCCGGTTACAAGGTCATCAAAAACGTATTTTGCGAACACAACAATACTTACGTCAGTTTCAATAAGAGGATCATCTCCAGCTTCTATAAGTAAGACTGTTGTGTTCTTATCTTCAACAAGTCTGCTCGCTAGTACACATCCTGCTGTTCCACCTCCTACTATTATGTAGTCGTAAGTTGCACCATCTGGAAATTAATTACGAAATGAACCCGATTTTTAAATCTATTTAGGATTTACATACACTTGAATACAGTTAACGTAATTTTAATGACCACCTTATTACTGATAAATGTAAATAATATTACAGAGTCAGAGAGAGAGTAGAGTTAAAATAGATGACGAACTAGTTTTAATCATTAATTAAGCCATCAAATTGAAATGACTTAGGTTTTTCCAATAAAATGACAATAACAACTATACAAATTATCGTCATTCCCGTAACAATATAATGAGATGTTTGTTAAAGGTAAAATGAACTTTCAAGTGTTACTAAAAATTTATGTAACTATTTTAACTTGTACTAAATATTACTAATCAACTTATTACAGTTTTATTTCAAGAAAATTATGATCACATTTATTTTCTAGTTAGTATTATTTAGGCTGTTTATAAATCCGTGATGATTTGTTTATAATGGTTATTTTTATTTATATTATTATGTTCATGAGTATGAGTGCATAATATTCCAATGCAGTATTTCCAATAGACGTTAAATTAGCCAGTATTTACTTAGTACAAACTCCGCTTTGTTTAGAACTAGATATCATGTGCAACGAGGAGAATGTAAAAAAAATTAAAAATAATTCAAAATTACCAAATATACAGGTCTGTTTAGGATAATCATATGAAGTGAGTTGTAAAGTCGCAAGGACTTGCAAGGCTCTTTGTAAAACTGGAACATTTTGGACCACATATGCTGCGTTGAATATTGTAGTCATTTTTGTTGCTTTAGCAGAATCTACAAATAATAAAAAATAAAAAAAGATAATTCAGCAAAACATTTACCGCAAATACAGGCCTTTTTCTGTGATAGAGTAGAACTTGGCCTGCGAATAACCACGCTGGACAACTTTCTTCTGCTTGCTTTTTTCTGACTGTTGTTGTGATTGAATTGATTAAAAACTTCGGCAATTTATATTAACAGAAAAACAGCAATTGTATATCAAATTATTTATCGTGTTTAGAGCTTACCTTTATCAAGAACATCAACGAATGTTTTGCGTTTTACCTACTTTAAATATTCACCACATTCTTCAACACCTATTTTATGTTACCAATAAAATAGTTGCAATGAAGTTAAAATATACGTAAGGTATGTATATAGACAGCCTAACACACAAGTAGATAAAAAACAATTAACTGTATACAGAGTGATTACCAAAACTAGAATTAAATATTTTTAATCACCATGTCCTAAACCGTTCAGACTTTTAATTTTTAATAAAACTCCTGTATTAGGGATCCCAGTGTCGCGGATTTTTACAGACACAACATCTAGGGCGAAGAAATAATTATTAATTTAAAATTAATTATTTTTAAATATAATTAATTATGAGTTATTATTTTTCTGATTCAGTTTTCTCATGGTCTCTACTAGTGTCACTCTATGTTAGAGCGACAAACAGTGAGAACGGTTTCTTACAGGAGGTATAATAGGTAATATTCATTATTTTATCAGACATAGGCAACCACAGTGGTCAACTTAGCGTTTTCCGGTCCGATCTGCATATCTCCAAAAAACCAAAGTAAAGTACACAGCTCTTATTTAATGATAACATTTATTAACAAAAACTTTTTGTATAAAACTGTTAGTTTTTTAGATTTTCCTTTCACACAATTTAGATTTTGCGCTCAAAGGTTCTAAAAGTGGGATAAGGTTGAAAATAAGATAGACTTATATTATTGTATTATTATGTGTATGTTTTGCAGGTTTTCATTAATAAACATGGACTGATTATTTTATTTTAACCGATACCTATAACTTTAAATCTACTTATTTACTGACAGTAAATAAAAATATAAGAATTTAAATCAAGTACAGAGTCAAAAGGCGTTTTTTAAAACGCTATCTGTAATTATACTAGAAACAATTTTAAAAAAGCAGATTTGTAATTTTGTACGATCAGTCTAAAGCGTTTAAATGTGTTGATCATGGAACACGCCTGCCCAAGCTATAGCATTGTTGTAGAATGGATGCTGCTCTTGACTTAATATTACTGACTTAAGTGATAGACTTATGAGACATAGATATAAGTAGTTATAGATTCTCTGAACCTCTTGTAACTTAAAGAGTGCCCCAAGGGTCTATTCTGACCACTTCTTTATTTTAGATAGCGTAAAAAACAAATATTTTTGGAGTCAATTTTGGCGATATTTTTTTTATTTTATTTATAAACTAATGGTTAGTTAGCTATTTTGAATGTAATAATCAAATTGCTTAGTTAACTAAATTCTGATTTGGTTTACAACTAATAATCAGTTTTATCAGACAAGAAGTCTATAACTTAAAATTTGATGGTCCAATAACGTTCGACGTCATTCATTATTATTTATAAGTTTCTACTAAATACAATTAAATAAACGTAATAATATTATATTCTGTATTTCACACAGGGTGTATGAAGTTACATAAATTATATTCTTAAAAATTCACTTAATCTTTATCTAGTATCATTGTAGTTGCCTTCTCGCCTAACATGATGGTGGGTCCCAGAGTCCCTCCTGTTGGTGGATTAGGCATAACGCTGGCGTCAACAACTCTGAGTCTCTTCACTCCATATACTCGCAATTGCGAATCTATTACTTTACCCATAGGACATGTGCTACTACACATTTGGAAAGAGAAATACATATATTTTATGTAACATTTCCAATACTCTATGCTGGATTTTTTCATTTTACCACATTTTGGCACCTTAGGATCCCTGATGTTTCCTCCAAAATCCTTATATAACTTGGTATTTTCAATTTTCAGAAAGTCTATAACACTTTTTGCATGATCCTCTAAATCTTCTTTAACAGAATAATAACCTGAATAAATAAGTGGTTTATCCCTGTAGTCATTACTCCTTAAATTAACTGATCCTGGAGACTTAAATTTTTCTTTGAATAATACAAAAAACGCGCTTTCTGTATTAACACTGCTTAGTAATAAATTGTCTCAAATTTTGCTGCTAAAAAATGGCCCAAATACACAATACTGTATAATATACCTTGGATATGAAAAATGTGATGTATATGAATAGTCAGGATAATCGTTAGACTTGTTTAAAGCTGTGAAGCCTGTTACAGATATCGTAGGAAACGAATATGGATTGGGTGGTCTGTAAGGTTCGACTTTCTTTGTCAAATTGCAGTATAAAAATATACCTAATAGATTTTGCAAACCTTCACCTACGGGGAGATCAGAAATTGTATGAATTTTGTGTTTGCGCAGTTGCTTGTTTGGTCCAATACCTGATAACATTAAAAGTTTTGGTATATTAATCGCTCCTGCTGATATTATAACTTCTTTTCTTGCTTTAATAATAACGTGTCGTTTATCACATATAACAGCTTCAACACCTTTTGCTCTTTTATTGCCATCAAATATTATCTTCTTAACAAATGTGTTCTTTAGGATATGTAAATTCGGATGATTTTTCTTTGGGAGTAGATAACCATAATATGCAGTACTTTGTCTCATGCCATCGCTTATAGTGTATAATGTATCCGAAACTCCAATAGAGATATCACCATTAATGTAAGGAACATATTTGTCACCTACTTCTTCAAAAATTTTTATTAAATCTCTATAATCAAAAGTAGCACTTTCTCTAAATATATTTAAGCCTATATTACCATCAGTTCCAAAATATTTACTGTCAGTTTTAAGAATACTAGGAACTGTAATTTTCTGGCTCTTCTTGATATACGGCAGAATATTTTCCCAGCTCCATATTAAATCGTTCACAATCTTTGCCCAATTATTACAATCGTGTTTGTTCCCTGGTGTATATCGAAAAAATCCTACGGTACTGGAGCCACCTAGGACTTTACCTAACCCCAAATGATCAGTAGTTGGTATGTCTGTCTGAATATTTATTCCTGGATGTTCAAACGTGTAATTCCATGCTTTGCTACTTGCTCTATGATAAATTTGTAGTCCAGCAATCTACAAATAACATTAAGATTTGAATTAGAATTGACTTGCCTTTAGTTGGTTGTTACATAACCGAAAATGTACTATTCCATTACAATAATACTTACGTTAGTTTCAATAAGAGGATCATCTCCAGCTTCTATAAGTAAGACTGTAGTGTTCTTATCTTCAACAAGTCTACTCGCTAGTACACATCCTGCTGTTCCCCCTCCTACTATTATGTAGTCGTAAGTTGCACCATCTGGAAATTAATTACGAAATGAACCCGATTTTTAAATCTATTTAGGATTTACATACACTTGAATACAGTTAACGTAATTTTAATGACCACCTTATTACTGATAAATGTAAATAATATTACAGAGAGTCATTACTCCTTAAATTAACTGATCCTGGAGACTTAAATTTTTCTTTGAATAATACAAAAAACGCGCTTTCTGTATTAACACTGCTTAGTAATAAATTGTCTCAAATTTTGCTGCTAAAAAATGGCCCAAATACACAATACTGTATAATATACCTTGGATATGAAAAATGTGATGTATATGAATAGTCAGGATAATCGTTAGACTTGTTTAAAGCTGTGAAGCCTGTTACAGATATCGTAGGAAACGAATATGGATTGGGTGGTCTGTAAGGTTCGACTTTCTTTGTCAAATTGCAGTATAAAAATATACCTAATAGATTTTGCAAACCTTCACCTACGGGGAGATCAGAAATTGTATGAATTTTGTGTTTGCGCAGTTGCTTGTTTGGTCCAATACCTGATAACATTAAAAGTTTTGGTATATTAATCGCTCCTGCTGATATTATAACTTCTTTTCTTGCTTTAATAATAACGTGTCGTTTATCACATATAACAGCTTCAACACCTTTTGCTCTTTTATTGCCATCAAATATTATCTTCTTAACAAATGTGTTCTTTAGGATATGTAAATTCGGATGATTTTTCTTTGGGAGTAGATAACCATAATATGCAGTACTTTGTCTCATGCCATCGCTTATAGTGTATAATGTATCCGAAACTCCAATAGAGATATCACCATTAATGTAAGGAACATATTTGTCACCTACTTCTTCAAAAATTTTTATTAAATCTCTATAATCAAAAGTAGCACTTTCTCTAAATATATTTAAGCCTATATTACCATCAGTTCCAAAATATTTACTGTCAGTTTTAAGAATACTAGGAACTGTAATTTTCTGGCTCTTCTTGATATACGGCAGAATATTTTCCCAGCTCCATATTAAATCGTTCACAATCTTTGCCCAATTATTACAATCGTGTTTGTTCCCTGGTGTATATCGAAAAAATCCTACGGTACTGGAGCCACCTAGGACTTTACCTAACCCCAAATGATCAGTAGTTGGTATGTCTGTCTGAATATTTATTCCTGGATGTTCAAACGTGTAATTCCATGCTTTGCTACTTGCTCTATGATAAATTTGTAGTCCAGCAATCTACAAATAACATTAAGATTTGAATTAGAATTGACTTGCCTTTAGTTGGTTGTTACATAACCGAAAATGTACTATTCCATTACAATAATACTTACGTTAGTTTCAATAAGAGGATCATCTCCAGCTTCTATAAGTAAGACTGTAGTGTTCTTATCTTCAACAAGTCTACTCGCTAGTACACATCCTGCTGTTCCCCCTCCTACTATTATGTAGTCGTAAGTTGCACCATCTGGAAAGTAATTAATAAACTCGATTTCTTAATAAAATTTAGGATTTACTTACATTTTGAATACAATATAATATATCTGAAAAAGTTTATTAACTTTTTTAATTTAAATGAAAACCTTGTTACTACATCACAAATGTTATTTACAATACATAATTATTACATATTATAGAATCACAATTCAATTAAAATCAAATTCAATTTTTATTATGTTTGATCCCCCGACAGGCGGAGCAGGCCCAGGCAGACGCTTGAGCTAAGTTCAAACAGCTGTCGGCATGCGCCAGGAAAAAAATAACTCAAAATTACCAATTATACAGGTCTGTTCAGGATAATCATATGAAGTGAGTTGTAAAGTCGCAAGGACTTGCAAGGCTCTTTGTATAACTGGAACATTTTGGTACGCGTATGCAGCGTTGAATATTTTGGTCATTTCAGGATCTATAAGTATTAGAGATAATTAAACTTTATTAAAATAAGCCGGCCAGGTAGGTGGACCGACGACCTTAAAAAGATCTCTGTGTCGGACTGGATGTGGAAGGCGCAGGACCGAGTTCTGTGGCGCGTGTTGGGGGAGGCCTTTGTCCGGCAGTGGCCTGCGATAGGCTATATATGCTTGATTGATTGAAACTTTAGCATTCAACTTAACATTTAAATATCGACTGCAGATGAAGACCACCTCCATTGATGTAGGGGCCTTAGGAATTTGGCTTAAAATTCAACGGACCGATTGCTGTATCCTTTTTTGTCAAGTTTTGTCCAGCAGTGGACTACAATAGGCTAGTTGATTGATTGATTGAAGCTTCTACTACTCTCCTTCTACTTTCAAAATTTCATTTCATTTTTTCAGGTTAAGTTGATCTTTCTATATATTAGTTCTTAGGTTCTAAATATTTATCTGTAGGTATATAACTTTAATGTGTATTTTGGTAAAAATATTTTTTCTTATTTTAATCTTACCTCAGTGTATTTTGTTCTACAATTTATTTAACCCTAATTAATTTAAATACCAACAAACTGTATGAAGTATTAAAATCTTACTTGGATTATGTAATGTTTCATATAACATAAACGGACTAAACGGAAATTTGGACCAGGTTGGACCTTAAACTTCTATGTTATATCAGTAGGAGTACTTCAAGGCTGTATGCTCGGACCTGTTCTATAAAAATATTGTATACGACTGACCATAGAGTATAAAGGTTTGTGTTACGCTGATGACACAGCTCCTTTTTCAACTCAGAGTTTTTTTAAGTAATGTAAAAATCCAGGATCATGCAAACAAGTTTTAAGGTAATTGAGGCAAGACAAATTATATGCAGAGCAAAAAAAGCGCTTAGACTATAATTTTCTCTTTCTTTCTTTCTTAAATGCGAAAATTTGTGAGGATGGATGGATGTTTGTTACTCTTTCACGCAAAAACTGCAGGACGGATTTTGATGAAAATTTACAGTAATATAGCTTAAGCTTCAAAATAACATAATAAACACAAATAATAAAGACTTTTAATCCCTTAGCCATCTTTTACAAAAATAAAGTGATGAAAAAGAGACTAAAAATAAAAACTGTCCCAAACTGATCTTAACTACTCAGCCTGTGTCGTAAAAACTTCTTAGGCAACAATTTGTTACAGAATTGTATATGGATAGTCTGAAATCTGAAAAAGAACCTAAGTTACTTTTTATCAAAACACCACGCGGGTGAAGCTGCGGGGGGAAACTAGTATGAAATAAAAAACTTAAAACGTTGTCTTATTTATTAATATAATTTATTGATTACTGGTTGACCTCCCTTCTGTTTTCATCAAACTAAAATTAATTACGTAATAGCTAGACAATACTTATGTTAAAAAAATACAAATTTAATTAAATGTAATTACTAAATTAGTTATTCAGAAGTTAATCAACAAAATTACAAAAAGTTACTGAAATTGTCATGATACAAATCTTTCATTTAATTTTTTTAGGATTTAACATAAATCACAAAAGACCAATAATAAAAATGAAAACGGTATGTTAATATTGTAATAGTATTCTGACAAGTAATAACTTATTTTATTTTTATTTTATTTAACTATTTATAAATACATACATTAACTTAGGAGTCAGAGAAATGTTACATATAAATTAAATAATTATTTGATCATTTCTTTATTATAACTCTTTCATCTTTAACTGTTTAATTTTTTGTTTAATTCCATTCACTCATTTATTCTTTAATTCAATTCCCAAGTTTTATTTAAAGGCTTGTAAAGGAATGTAAATGTATTTACTGTTAGGAAGAAACTTTACATAACTTTACTGAATATTGTTTTATATCTTCAATAAGTAAAGTATACTAGAATCATCATTCACCTGCCCTTATCCTAATAGCTACTAAGTTGGTTAAAATATTGTTGGTTTAAATACAAAAAAAATATTGTTAAAACTACGACATTAGACATCCTGACAACTACGCTAATAAGACCGTATTTTTATTGCTTGATAAAGAAATCAAGTAAATAATAAAATAGTTGCACGTGTATATCCACTCCGTGTGGTGACGGAGTATGAATACAATATGTCACCACTCCATCTCATCCCATGGGTGTCGTAAAAACCGACTAAGGAACTATCCGTAAATATTATCATTACGAAATAAATAGAAGGAAATCTTGGATTTAAACCCTATGTCAATCCGTCTGGCCAGCGTGGTATTAGTAGGCCAAGTATGCCACTGTCACGGGAGGAGGCCCGCTCCTGCAGTGGGACATTAATGGGTGGTTATGATGTATAGCCCACCTACTTGATGGTCAGAAACAAGAATGAGATCTAGATAATATGGTGTCTAATACTGTATTCATCAAGAAGACAATAAATATGTTAAAATGACTGCCTGCGAATTTCTTTAGTAATCATATGTGGAACATCGTCAGCATACAAGCAACATTCATCATAAAATCAGCCAATGGACGTCCACAACTGGACATAGGCCTCCTTCAAATACTTCCATCTTACGCTGTCGTGTTTGGCTGCTACGCTAAATGACAAAACATTAGGGTGAAGTTAGGTTAGGTTTCTAAAGAAAATAATAAAAGCAATGTGTCTGTGTATAATTGATAAATTTATACTTCATTAATTAATATGAGTGACTTTTTGCGTATGTGACATTATGTTATAATTCCGTCAACCATCGGTGCCCCATCGTGCTACCTAGGTCGGTCTTTCGGAACCCAAGATATCTAATAACTTACTTTATCAAATTTTCTAAAAACATCTACTGAGTGAAAACTTCCTTCTATTTAACCGGTTATTTCACATAAATGTACCATTTATAAGACAAAGTTAAGATCATTAAGATGAAATTACACTTTTATTAGCCAAATTACTAGGTACTAAAGATGATAGATCTTTAAGTTTGTGGTTTGGTTTTGTATTAATGTATAACACTCGACATTCAGGAAAAGTAGGTATATTAAAATAGATTATAATTTTACAAAAAGCCTCGGAGGCTTTGCCAGCACTGGAACTATTTTACCAGTTGATCACAACGCTTACTGACTTGCGGAGAGATTTCACATGGCTGGAGATAGATCATTTATTTGCAGAGGCCTTTGCTTTCTGCATTCATTCTGAACCTGCGATGTGTTTTCGCATGTGTTCAGAAAGACTTATGGTAAAAGTAGTGGACATTCGTAGGCTTAATAGAAGGCCAATAATAAGTTTTTTTACCTTAGAAACATTTATCAGAACATTTACACATTTTATATGAAACTAAAAAACAATCATTATTATACTTTTATACCAGTAGTAAAGAACGTACACTGGTAAAGAAAAATTAATATATTAGGCTATTTACAAAACGAGATAATATCATGATTTATATTTCACTGTACAAAAAATTTGTCATAATAATTTATTATGCAAAACATAGGGAAGGTTATCAATGTAAGCATTGAATATTGTATCGATTAGTACCTATAAGTTAAAGTTATAGAACTCGATTGCAGAAAAATACTACTTACTATAACAACGAATACCGTTAAAATACAATTACTATAAACTATTATCTTCAATGATGATTGCAGCGCCTTTCTCACCAATCATTATAGTAGGCCCCAAAGTTCCGCCTGACGGTGGAAAGGGCATAATGCTAGCATCAACAACTCTCAACCTTTGTACACCATACACTCTCAAGCGCGAGTCTACTACCTTACCAATAGCGCACGTGCTGCTATATTTGTGGTAAGATATCATCATGTACTGTATATAACATTTCCAATATTCTAGACTTGTCTTATTAATTTTACCGCATTTAGTTAATTTCGGATCTTTTATTACACCTCCAAATTCTTTAAAAGTTTTTGACTTTTCAATTTTAAGGAAATCCAAAACGCTTTTTGCATGTTCATCTAAATCTTCTTCAACCGAATAATAACGTGTGTAAATGAGGGGCTTGTCTCTATAGTCATTGCTTTTTAAAATAACTCTTCCACGGGATTTATTTTTTTCTTTATTTATTATAAAAAACAGAGCATTTGTCTGAGTTCCGGTTTTAAAAAAATTGTCGCAAATGGAGTTGTTGAAAAGAAAAGTGTTGGTGCAATACTGCATGAGATGGCTTGCGTATGTCACATAAGTAGCATATTGATAGTCAGGGACATCGCTCGATTTGTTCAATGCTGCGTAACCTACCATTGATACAGTGGGAAATGCATAAGGATCAACTGGTCTATAAATCACTGTTATTTTAGTCATATTGTAAGCCAATAATACACCTACTTGATTTTGAAGACCTTCGCCAACAGGAAGATCGGAAATTGTATGAATTTTATGTTTGCACAGTTGCTTCTTTGGTCCAATTCCTGATAACATAAGCAACTTTGGTGTATTAACTACACCGGCAGATATTATGACTTCTTTTCTCGCTTTAAGAACTACTGTTCGATTTCCACATACTACTGCCATAACTCCTACTGCATTATTATTGTCATCGATAATAATTTTCTTAACTTCAGTATTTTTCAATACGTGCAGATTAGTGTATTTTAGTTTTGGGACCAAATAAGCAAAAGCAGTGTTTTGACGTTTACCATTGCCTATCGTGTATATAAGATCAGTATTACCAATAGTAGTGTTTCCATTAATACTAGGAACAAACTTGCGACCAACTTCTTCAAACATTTTGAAGTAAGATTTTATGTCAACAGTAGGGCTTTTTCGGAATATACTTAAACCTATTTTACCATCTTGTCCAATAAATTCACTGTCTGGTTTTAATATTCTCGGAACTTCGAGTCTTTGGGTTTTTTTTAAATATGGCAAAACATTTTCCCAGTTCCAAATTGGATCATTGACAATCTTTGCCCATTCATTGTAATCATGTTTACTTCCTGTTGAATATAACAGATAGCCTGAAGAACTGCTACCGCCAAGAACTTTCCCTAAAGACATGTAGTCTACAGATGGCCTTTGAGCTTCTTGGTTTAATCCTAGATCCTCTACTGAATAGTTCCATGCTCCATTACTTGCTCTGAGAAACAGCAATAGTCCAGACATCTTAAAAGTTATTAAAGCATTGATTAAACAGTATTACAATAGCCAGGTATCAACTAATTTCGAATCAAAATTGTCAAGAAAGTAAACCTACGTCACTTTCCAATCGAGGATCATCTCCAGCTTCTATAAGTAAGACTGTAGTGTTCTTATCTTCAACAAGTCTGCTCGCTAGCACACATCCTGCTGTTCCACCTCCTACTATTATGTAGTCGTATGCTGCACCATCTGGAATTCTGATAAGCCTATTAACTTATTTTTCCTTTTGTAGTACCATTAGTAAAAACTCTTATTTAAATAGAAAAACTACAATGAAAGCCATTCAAATAAAATGTAAAGAGATGGTGCGAAAGTAAAAAGTGAAGTTGCCTTTGTTGACGTACAAATGTAACTTAATTTCAAGAAGAAAAGAAAATTATTACATTCAAGGATTGCACTATTAAATACTTCATAAAACAACAAAACAATAATAAAAGGGTTGGCTCCTTAAAGGGTTATTTGTATTATCACTATAACGTCCTAGTTTTTAATCTCGTTTCTGAGAAGTTATTTACATTTTAGAAAACGTTTCTTGACCAACCTAACCTTGAGTTGGGAAATTAGTACCTTAATATATTTTTCAATTAGGTAAATAAATAAAATATATACCGTATACACAAGTCTGCTCAGGATAATTATATGACGTAAGTTGTAACGTTGCTAGTACTTGCAGAGCATTTTGTAAAACTGGGAAGCGTTGCTGCACCGCCGCCGCGTCAAATATCATTATGGTCGTTGTGATTCTTTCTAAATTAATATATTTTTACTAGTAATTAATTTATTTATAAAAATGTGTATTGCAGCAGATAAAGATTTTCGAAATAAAGCTAAATATCTATCCACTTATCTGGCTAAGTATTAAAAAACTGTAAATTAAATTGCTTGCATAAATAAAGCAGGTCCCTTCTAGCTGTGACATATCTCGGACAGCAATATCTGATCTATTGGTCTTTGGCACGATAGAATTAAACCTACTTTATTAGGCATAAATAAAGGAACAATCTTACTAATAAGATTAAGTAAACGAATATTTAATCACTGAGTAAATCACTAAACTTAAAATTAAACCCTATACCAATCCGTTTGGCCAGCGTGGCATCAGTAGGCCAAGTATCCCTCCGTCACTGGAGGAGGCCCGTCCCTGCAGTGGGACATTAATGGGCTGTTATGAAATCACTAAATAAACGGTTGTTGAGGCAAGACTATTTTTGAATAGCGACCACTTTAACACATGGTCGCTTGCAGTTCTCAATCTTAATAATAGTATCTTAAGATCGATTTTTATTGCAATTGCGATCAATAATAATGTTTTTAGCCAATTCAATATTGATATTATAAACTATTTAATAATATTATTTCTTACCGTTGTTATGTTTGTTTACGTCTGCTCAAATTTTTTTTGTTTGTATTTTCCAAGAGCTACCTAACATCTATAAAAAAATTTACTGCTAAAACATTTTATAAAAATACCATTAAAACGAAAGTAATGATGACATAAATGTATGACGTGCATAAAAAAGCAAACAGAAACAGAAAAATACAGTATGATTCAATAACAAAAATATAAGTTAGAAAGAAAAAACTTAAAAGACACATAGAAGATAGTAAAAAGATTATTCTGAAGGGGAAACAAAGTTCTTAACGATAAAATAAAATATAAGTTTAAGTACCTTTTTCAATTTAGGCGTTTCGTGTCGGACGTTTGTAGTGGCGCAACAGTGCGTTTGTCGAACGGCAAACGTACGTTCGTGTGTTTTCATACAAAATACATGGTGCGGTAACCGTGCGGCATCCGTAACGAGCATTTACATAGTGTCGAGACGCCTAAGTTGAAAGAGCCCTAAGGTGATTTTATTATATTTGGTACATTCTCAGCTGTCTGCTCATATTAGATGTTATGTAATTGAATGGTCTGTAGAGAGTAACTATTGTGCTTCTTGTTGGTCCACCGCTTGACGGGTCTGCTTATTCCGGTCAGCGTTTGCCATTCGCTAAGTACGCACCGTCCCCTCTACCCTGCAATGGAAATTTTTTATACCTTTAGTATCTAATTAATCTAAGTTATGGTCCCGTTTTCTAAAAATGCTTTAGTTGATTACGCTCAATTGAGCTTAATTTTTTTGTGCCACAGGGCTTTTAACTTACCAATCAATTGATTGGTATGGTTAGAAGGCTTGTTATCAGGTTTCATGTCAAAGTCTGCATCTAGATCTTGATTGTTGAGAGATAAAGTGTCTAAAGTTTCTTTTAATTATAGTTAGTCAAAGTTTTAATTTTTTCTTGGTTTCTTTTAGTTGGCTTTTACAACGGGTTTCATACTTATCTTCGAATGACATTTCTTCGAAAGCCATTTCTACTACGCCAAATCATCGAAGAGCTAATTAAACGACGGGTTATTTGACCGATGGGCCATTTCATCGAATAGCCACATGTACGAACTCCTATATCACCGATAGTACATTTCATCGAATGATACATGGGCGAAGGTCTAATAAAACAATTGTTTATGATCAACATGTTTTATTTAGAAGATCTTTATAATTATTTTGTGTCATTATTTAACGTTAAATAAAAATATGTATTTGTTACTGATTAAGTAGGCCAACATAAAATAAAATGATGTTCTATAAACCTTACAAACTATATAATAGATAATATAAAAAAATGTTTTAATAAAAAACTTAATTGTTATTTTTATTTAAATGTTGATGTTATTAGCAATTGCCGCCAAAAAGTCAATAACATCCATATTTTCTCTGTGCGAAAAATCAATAGTAGGTAATTAAATTTATCTATTTTTTTTTATAAATGTAATAAAAAAAACAAAGGGTTGCTATACTTTAATTTTCATATTCGTATTTTATCCTATTACATATTATGTATATTAAATGTTAATAAACAAATGTAATATGTGTGTGTAAATTTGACCTATGAAATGAAAATAATTATAAAAATCTTCTAAATAAAACATGTTGATCATAAACAATTGTTTTATTAGACCTTCGCCCATGTATCATTCGATGAAATGTACTATCGGTGATATAGGAGTTCGTACATGTGGCTATTCGATGAAATGGCCCATCGGTCAAATAACCCGTCGTTTAAATAGCTCTTCGATGATTTGGCGTAGTAGAAATGGCTTTCGAAGATATGTCATTCGAAGATAAGTATGAAACCCTTTACAACACCATTGTGATGAAAATATGTATTATAAGTTTTTATCAGACAGGAAAGGTACGGTGACATTTGATCTTTTCCATGTTACATAATTTACTTTTGTAGAATTTAAAAATAAAAGCTATCAATTTATGAATCCGAACTGATAAAAATTAAAAATATTATTTAGACGTTTATATACAATTAAATTATATGAAATATTTGTTTTATATTCCATCTTCAACCCTAATATGTAAAATAAAAACATATAAATTTTAAAATCGTATGCGCGACTCGGAACGAATTTCAATAGAGATTGACACAATAAAATTGTTAAAATCGAATGGTTTTTTATAAAATCTATTAAATCGATTAATTTTTTTTTTATAATCATAGAAATTAATATAATAATTTCAGTTGTCTTATAACTCAATATTAGTTTTTACGAGGATAGGCAGCAAGTTTTTTTTTGGCGGGATTCGTACGTCATAGCGATAAAATCTTGATGATGTCATTATTAAAAGAGGCCTGTAACCTATGACCACGTAACTGCCGATGATTGGAAAAAACAAAAATCTAATACTTCATGACTGTGAGAGGAAGAGACATCAAATTAGACAATTTAGTAGATTTTCACTTATTATGTCATGTAAGTGACGAATCAAGTAATTCATCAAGCTGTTCATCAGATGAATCACGCATTGATTCGGCATAGTTAATAAATATTTAAAAAAAGATTAGTTTCTTATTTTGTACCCATAATCGATTTATTCTTGTTTGTCAATTATATCGGTTAGATAATATAGAATCGATATTTTTATAAACGATTTTAGTGTTACTACATCTCTAGTAATGACAAATACTAAACGTCACCGTACCCATAAGATCTGAAATACAGTATAACACTCTGTATTCGAGGTTCCACAGGCCTAAATACTTTTATGGATACTTAACTGTCTACGTCAATAAATAAAACTAAAAATAATAAAAACTTAAAGGTTTTATTTTTGAAATAAAATATTATCTGTTTTGTTTTGCAACGGATGTGGATCAAAGTAATTATAAAACCATTTCATTTGTATAAACATCAATTGAATAAATCATTCGTATTGTGACGTACTAATTTACGATTAGTCTTCTCATTCAATATCGTTCTTACTCTATCAAGGGGTGTCTTTCAGTCACGGGGAAACCTAGCCTACTAAAAACCTACTGGTCAGACTGATATGTAGGGTTTCATCAAGTTTCCCTTCTTTTATTTTTTTGTAGATTATAATAATATTTGCGATTAAGCATCTGAATAAATAATAATTTTTCCCTCCGTATCGAAAGTTCCTAAAAAAATCTAATGGTTTTGTAACATGTTCCTGTATGTTATTTAATTCCCTGTTAAATATTATTTGGCAGTCCTTACCCTTCGTTTTTAATACAGGTATCAATAGTCTAAAACTATGACATGGTGTAAACAAAATATTATTTCAAAACAAATAAAAATTATTTTATGATAGTTTTAAAAAAAGTAATTTAGTCCTATGTGCGATGTATTAGTACTTATCAAATAAGATGGCTAAGTATGTGATACACAGCGCGTTGCTCTAAACAGAGGATACTGCAGCAGATTATGAAATGAAGGAAAAGGACCCTGGGCAACTGGAAAATGTACTAATTCATCACTACTACCTGCCCACAAAATTACTTACTAAATTTAGCAGCTATGGTAATCTAAATTTGAAATTTATTTTAATTTTTAATAATATGGTCATTGTATTTCGGTCATAAGTCATGATCATTATAATTTTTTTCCTCGTTTTAATTTATTATTTTGTAGCTCGGTTTTCCTTGAAATGTTGCTCCCTATTTAAACAAGTGCAATGAGAATTTTGATTAGGAATTACCTAGAAACAACATGTCCATTGTACAGATAATATTACTCACGAGTAGCAATTTTTTATAATTACTCACACAATAATTTGTTATCGTATGACGTCTTAACCTCATCTCCGGGGTCAGACAGATACACACAGTATATTATTGAGGTTAGGCTGTCTCGCAAGCAGTCTGATCTGAAAATTTAGCAATATGGACGTATTCATATTTTTAATACTACTAAGTGCTTCTTCAACTCAAGTAACTTCAAAATCTTGGACATTCGTACCAACCTTTCAAGGCCTTTTTAAAGAACAGCCGTTTATTTCCAATTTTATCGAGCAACAGAGCGACAAAGTTAAGACTTTTGTAAGCACCAGTTACAATGACGCAGTGAAAATGAAAGGTTCAGTGGACAATTACGTTGATGAGCAGCAACAAGTCATTGTTGACAAATGGACGGGATATGTTGAAGGTATTAAAGAAAGTGGAAGAAAAGTTGCAGATTCATGGTCCTACGTGCCAGAAACCGATAAAGTTTCACATTTGGATAATCCAGATGTTGGTTTAACAGTTCCTGGAATAATATCAAGACACGGGTACACATGTGAGACACATACAGTAATTTCTCAAGGTTACGTACTCAATGTGCACAGAATACCTCACTCAAAAAATAGTAATTATATACCAAAAAAGACAGTCCTTCTTCAACATGGGTTATTCGCGAGTTCAGCTGATTGGATCATAAACGGACCTGGAAAAGGTCTTGGTTATGTGCTAGCTGACGCAGGATATGACGTTTGGATGACTAACATAAGAGGAAACAGATATTCTAAGGAGCATGTATGGTTTAAAACCGATTCTAAATCGTATTGGAATTTCTCGTGGCATGATGTGGCCTTTTATGATATTCCAGAAGTTATTGATTATATTTTAAAAGTTAAAAATGAAAATACAAAAATAACTTACATTGGTCATTCAATGGGAACTACTATTTTATTTGCTATGTTGGCAACAAGACCGGAGTATAACACTATTTTGACTGCTGGCTTTGCCTTAGCGCCTGTGGTATTTTTATCAGATATGAAATCTCCATTAAGATCAGTTGCACCGCTTGCTAGCAATTTAGCATCCCTGGATATGCTGCAAGGTTCATATGAATTCATTCCTAAGGATTCCACTCTTGGCAAAATTTCGACTACGTGTAATACCCAAAACATGGATTCTTTAGTATGCAAAAATATTGTTTTCTATTTATGTGGGTTTAATGAAAGACAATTCAACAAGACTCTTCTACCAGTTTTCTTAGCTCATTTGGGTACAGGAACTTCTTGGAAGACTGCAGTACATTTTTCACAGGAGATAAATTTAGGTGGAAAATTCCAATACTTTGACTATGGGTACTTTTACAACATGAAATTGTATGGAACACCTACGACTCCAGAGTATGATCTAAGTAAAGTTACTCTACCTATAAAGTTGTTCTGGTCTAAGAATGATCTGTTATCAAGTGAGCGAGATGTCATGACTTTGTCAGAGAAGCTTCCTTCTAAGCCTGAAATGTTTTTGGTGCCTGATGTTCAATTCAACCATTTAGATTACCTTTGGGCTATTGATGCTCCAAGATTACTCAACAATGAAGTTGTAGATTCACTAAACGCGCATATGAATAAAAATGATGAGTTTATATTTTCCTTTAAAATTTAAGTCATGATTATTTCTGAGAATATTAAGAAGCACGTTTAGGTATAATGTTTATATTATAGAAGCTGCATTTACTGATAAGAAAAGAGATAAGTCGAAGCTTGTCTGTTACGTTGTTTACATACTATTTTAATTATCTGTTTAATTATAAAATGGGTGTGTTCATGTTTACGGACATTAGCTAATTATGCATTTCTAAAGTATTGATGAGTCTGTGATAAATTTAGATTAGTTCACATGTGTTTACAAATGTTGTGTCTGTTGTTCCTTGACCTATATAGTGTGAGATTAGAACTGAGGCACACTTTGATTATTATAGTAGTGTTTATACTTATAGCAACTATTGATAATGTAAATTATATAATAAATTATTGTTTAATGTGTTTATTTCATTTTATTTTATTCAAAAATTTACAAATACCTATTTAACAGAAACGCAAATTATTTTTGACGTAAGTAGCGTTTGTCGTAAAATTATTATGACAGCGTTTCTAGAACATACATAAGCCTTAAAAATAGATACATACTTGTCACCGATATCACGAAAAAAAAAATCTGGTTTTGCAGAGCCAGCTCAAGGGTTTTCTATAGTTTTTTTTGCTTTTGCAGAAGTCAAGTAGATTGTTTCTTAATGACTCTTATTACTTTTGCACATAATTATATTTTTTAGCAATTAGGTAATCTAGACAAATGTTTGCTGTTTGAGTTATTAGGATAACTAGATACTCCGTTTAAGTTCAACAACAATGTTTTATACATACTAAAAGCTACCTACTAAAAAATCGACGGTAGGCCAAGTAAATTCTTTTGATATACACTTCTCATCAAAAAAATCGAAACAGTTGCAAGTTTGTGTTTTATAAGGATTATCTGAAAAATGTGTATATTTAGGAATATGTGTTATATATCATTTAATAGGGAATTTAATGAGGTTTTCAAATAATGATGTTAATGTTCTAAATTCAAATTAAATTTTCATAGATTTCGTATTTTGTTTAACAAGTCGTATTTGCCCTGTACGTAGTTTGACGGAAAATGATCAAATTAGGCACGTAAATGAAAAAAAAGCTAGAAAACGTTTATTTATTAACCCGTATCGCGCACCCAGAGTTCCTGGCTCCTCTTATTACTGCGTCCATGCGATGTTTACCCGCAAAAACCGCCAAGTGGTGGCATTGCTGAATGCTGGACTTAGTCAGGTTATTACGGCTAAAAGATTGCATCTTAGCGTCTCGTCTTTTCATAGAATCTGAAAACGCTATCAAGAGACTGGTTTATTCACGCGCCGTTAGAGATCTGCCAGAAAACAGGTAACTTCTGACCAAATAGATCGATTTATAGTAACACCTTTCTTACAAATTCTAGGCCTTAATGTCTTTCAACCGCAGCAGCAGCTTCATGATGAACCTATGGTGGCTGTAAGTGACTCTACAATTAGAAGAAGGTTGAAGAAACGTGGACTTGTACCGTACAAGCCAGCAAATAGGGAGGAAATACCTGCAGATCATCGAAAAGCGCGCCTTAACTTTTTGCGTAATTACCTAAATTGGTCATACATCTAGTGGAGCAAGTTCCTCCCTTCTGATGGGTGCAAAATTGTATTGTATGGTAACGATGAAAGGACTAAGGTCTACAGAAGTGATGGAGAACGCTTTGCACCATGCAGGATTAAAAGAAAAGGCCATCCATGGTGGCGGTTCATGGACTGTTTGGGGAGAAATTAGTGGCAACGACAAGACTGAGTTTGTCTTTGTGTTTGGGTCTCGTCTGCCCTTTTTTAACAGTCATAGGTACATCGAACAGTATCTTGAACCTCTTGTGATGCCTTATGCACATTTATTTGACCCCGGTTTAACATTTATGTACGAGGATGCTAGGAGAAACACCGCGAGCGTCGTATGAGATTATGTTACTGAAGTCGATATCTCTATTATTGATTGGCCAGCAAGACGCCCTGACATGAATCCGATTAAACATCTATGGGATGAATAAAAAAGACGAATTATTGTAAAAGATCATCCCTCAAAAACACTTAGCCAGCTTTGAAATGCAATCCAAGAGGAATGGAATAGAGCGCCACTATTTTTGATCGCGACTCTCATCCGATCGATGAAAAACCGTACAGAAGCAAAAATGAGAGGTCGGGAATGGTATCCGAGTTATTAAATAAACGTTTCCTAGCTTTTTTTTTCATTTACGTGCCTAATTTTATCATTTTCCGTCAAACTACGTACAGGGCAAATACGACTTGTTAAACAAAATACGAAATCTATAAAAAATTAATTTGAATTTAGAACATTAACATCATTATTTGAAAACCTCATTAAATTCCCTATTAAATGATATATAACACATATTCCTAAATATACACATTTTTCAGATAATCCTTATAAAACACAAACTTGCAACTGTTTCGATTTTTTTGATGAGAAGTGTATTTATAAACTTTATCCTTTTTAATATTGACCCATTAATCCCCAGGGATTCTCGCTTTTACTTACTAATTAAAGAGTTATTGTTCTACATTGTAAAGGTAACTTCAGAATTATTTTAATTGTTGTTAAAAGGTAGCATTCACAAAAAAGTTTAATGGATTTTATTCAAATTCAGATTAGATTTGACAATTACGAAAGTTTTCATTAAAATAGCCTTAGGTACTTACTGCAGTGGCGAAGGGTGGATTTTTATAAAAGGGAAGCCGAAGTTCCGTGGACTTTCGTTCTACTTTATATTCTGTAGTTCATAGGTATTCGTGAGAAAATGTTTCGATTTTAGTTGTCCCGAACTCATGTGAAAAGTTATACAAAACAAACTTACGAAAATGTTTCTCTGTTTAAAAGATTTCTTTGATCAATTAGATTAATTGTTTATATTGCTATATCCTAAATCAATCTACATACTTACTTTTAGAATCTGAGAATACTGCCTGTAAGCCACTTACTTATACGTATCGAAATGAGATAATTGTATTAAAATGTTTCGTAAATCCACAGCGCCGGCGCGCCCCAAAGTGCGCCAATAAATCCAAACAGCGCGCGTTTCTTATATTCATAATTTAATTTCGAGAATGATGTTTTATCACACAACACTTAATAGGATAGACAATTATCTAACACTATTAACGTGTCCCATAAAACAACAAACTATTAAATCTGCTGATAAATAATACAAACAAGTACTTACAAAAATATTCCATATGATCCCAACCCAACGCACTACGACAAAAATAAAGTCAACCAATGCACAACACTTAATACACAAACATAAATAATTATAGGCCGACCGTTTATCTCAGTCCCCGCCTGCGGTATGAAAGGGACGAGGGGGCGGGGTAGCGGTGTCCGTTATGGTAGCGTACACAAGAGCTATATCGAGTTGTTTACTATGCCAAATAAAATAAGTTTTTACAATAAAAAAAAACCGACTTCAAAGACAAAAATTGCACTAAAAAGTAAAAAATAATTAGTTGTATTTTGGTTTTACAACATTAAATCAGACATTATTTTTACTTAATTATAATCTAAAGAAAAGGTTCTTTTAATTATTGTAAAAAGTATTGTTAAGGATATTTCTTGAAGAGTCTACAAATATATTTATTGAAGATTCTTTAAAATATAATCAAATTATTACAAATGATGTAATATTATTGTTATTTTTGGAGTAATGTGACAGCCACGATAGTTATATTCTATATTTTATTCCTGACTATAAATTTAAAGAAATATGATATCGTGTTATACACTGACTAAAGACTAAGATGAGAAATAAGTACTACGAATCAAAGAAAAAGTAAAAAATAATTAGTTGTATTTTGGTTTTACAACATTAAATCAGACATTATTTTTACTTAATTATAATCTAAAGAATAGGTTCTTTTAATTATTGTAAAAAGTATTGTTAAGGATATTTCTTGAAGAGTCTACAAATATATTTATTTGAAGATTCTTTAAAATATAATCAAATTATTACAAATAATGTAATATTATTGTTATTTTTGGAGTAATGTGACAGCCACGATAGTTATATTCTATATTTTATTCCTGACTATAAATTTAAAGAAATATGATATCGTGTTATACACTGACTAAAGACTAAGATGAGAAACAAGTACTACGAATCAAAGACAATTACTCAAAATTCTCATGCGAAAATGAAACGGCCATGTTTGTTTTAAATAAAATATTTAACAAATTAAAAACTATTTAAAGTGATCAGAATGTGTTAGACAAAACTCTATTGCCTTTTCTAATGACTTTGTAGACAACATTTTGCATTATTGATCCTATTCACGAATTACGATTTTTTTCAATTGACGGTGCTGGTTAGCCCCATAAACGCCCATAAGTTATGGAAAGCTTTAATCAGTTACTAAATAGGTATATTAAAACGTTTGAACGTGACACAGGTATTTTAAAATATATTTATTTAAATATGATAAAAATAGTTATTTAATATTTGTTTAATTTTTAAACCAATCCATAAACAATCAACGACTTTATGTCAAACCCCCTTACTCATAAACGCAACTTAAATTTTAGTCAATTGATTAGCTTAAATTTTTACGGTTTTGTTTGGCTTAAGGTTGGTTTTGCTAACAAAAAACTCGCTAAACAGTGATTAAATTTTAGAGATTTTTATAAGTAAGGGGGTTAATGTCGAAGTCATATAATATAATATAATATAATCTGTAATTCATGGCCGCCATTCCATTAGCTTATGTATTATCGTATTTCGTTGGCTGACACCGACTCCAAAAATAACAATAATATTACATAATTTGTAATAATTTGATTATTTTTTAAAGAATCTACAAATATTTTGAATAAGAATGTTTTAAAAAAAATAACATTTAGTTACTTAACCTGTAACTGGTGACATGGTTATTATGTAACGTAACTGGTGACGTGCGGTCTGAGAAGCCGCTGCACTGTTGGGTCTATAACATGGAAATTAAGTATGGTAGCTTATTATGGTATTTAAAAATAGTATAATCAACTACTACTGGTTCAAATAAAACAAATAAGTTAACTCTGAATATAACTTTTATTAGGAACTTGGCATCACAGCTATAAGTAATATTTTAATCAACCAAACATAGATGAGATCAATAATTAGTAATAAAAAAAATAAAATTCAACATTTTAATTAAAAAACACTTTTTATTATAAAGATTAGATAGTAATTAACTAAAAAAAAAATTAAACTGAAATAAAAAAATAGAATTGACAAAATTGACAGTGGCCAAACTTATGTCATCTTATTAGAGGTTCATCTCCACTATCACTTCCGGAAGACCGTTTGTCCTAAGTTGACATCTGGCTCACAGTGTGGTGTCTTAGTGGTTCGTCATCTTCAGAATTACTTGGTTCCGTTTCCGAGTTATGATCACTTAGCTCCAGGTGTAAATTTTCGGGAACGTTTTCGGCTTCCGAACCACTTAAATCTTCCTGTGCCAATTATTCCTCAATTTGATATTGTGTTCTAGTGCTTGTCACTGCTCCCGACTCCCTGCGCCTCTTTTTTAAATGTTCACAGTTGTCCATGTTGTAGCAATAACTGTTAAAATAAGAAGAAAGCAAATAATGAAAAATTTTACATTTAGTTACGTGAGTGGTGACATCGTGCCTGAGAGGCCGCTGCCAAATTTTAAATCACTGTAACTTACCTATTTGGGTTCGTGCAACGCAACTTTCTTCCTCTATGTCGTAAATGGGACTAGACTTGAAGGTATTTGGGAGTATAAACAAATGAAGCACGGGGAATGGGGTGTAATGACGAATCACTGACGCCGCTCGGCCTGTGAGACCGCATGTCACCAGTTAAAGGTTAAATAAGTTTTTGTTTAATTTGTGTAGTTTTAAGATATTATATTGCTATAATTTGCATATCCGATGTGGATAGACTGTTGAGACTAATGTATTCATACACTAACACCTGATATACACAGTTTTGTAATAAATCTTTATCTTTAATAAATATATTTGTTATTATACGAATGGCTAATTTAAACTATAAATATAATTATAACTAAAGTCTTAGAAAATATTTACAAATAATAACAATTGTACAATCATAAATTATATATATTAAAATCACAGTATAATCACATTACAATAATCACAGTTTACATTAAAACAGGTATGATTTAAACATATTAATTTGTAAGAATCAATCTTAGAAAATATTTACAGATAATAAGAACAATAATAAGAGCTTTTTTATTTTTACACGCTACCATAACGAGCACCTAGTCAGTATGTCAGTATGACACTAGTGCAGTATGCTAGTCCGTCTTCCATACAATTTACAAATGTCAAAGATGGTGGCGTCATCTTGGCACTAAAACTAGTACTTTCTTAGAAAAAATTATGCAATCTAAATTATTACACAATTTAAAGCCTGACCAGAAAAATAAAACAACCTCTCCAGGTATTTCAATTGCTTTAGGGTATAATTTTAATTTTTCCTTCTTTTTATTTCATAAAAATAAGCTAGCTAAAAATTAGAGCTGTGTTGTGATGTAATGTAGTTCGGGTCACAGTATCTGAGATGGCGCCGTTTTGGCAAAAAATCAAGAGATAGCTCTCTCCTTTGTCCTCGCCCCCCGCGCACCTCTATTACCGCAGGCGGGGTCTGAGTTAAACGGTCGGCCTATAAACATACAATTTTTACTACTTTAAACAAGAAAGCGAATTTTAATATAACCTATTTGCAGAAAATAAATAATTCTGTTTTTTCTTCTAATGGTCCTATCGTTTACCGATGATTCTGCCAAATTCAAGATGGAGAGAATAAATAAAATAAAAACAAATAAATATAATTAAAAGCTGAAAATTCAGAAGAAAATCTGATTTCTATTAGATTTAAATAGGTAATTGATAAAAATAAAAAGGAATGTCAATGGCAAATTAAGTAACGTGAAATGAAACTTCGTTTGAATTGGTCGGTCCACTGGTTGCAATAGTGATTTCTCGCTCTCGCAATGTTGTAGTTGTATCTTTTATCCTTGTCAATAAGCCGGTGGCCACCGGCTTATAAGGTACCTTAGATCGACGAAAGACAAAGTGTCAACGTTTTGCACGTGACCGTACGATTTCCATACATTCTGTTGTACTTAGTTATTTTTACTCTTTGGTTGTACTGAATTCCTAATTTCGAGACCGGCTTACCGCCGCCTCGCGCACGCGCTTTACTCTCTGACTGAGCCATAACAAGTTGTTAGTTGACAACCTTTACTAGATGGCGTTATGAGTACGTAAAGAATTATATAGAAAATACTAATACTATAATTATGTATTATTATTTAATACATAATTATAGATTTACGTAAGAGAATATTTTTTTATTTTACTTAAATTATTTTGTATTGAGTGGATGTTGCGTCATTGATTTATAATTGATTAATAGGCAATGCTAGGCGGTTTTTGCAAAGGTAAGCCGGTAGGAATCGAGTTATATGGACACTTCGCCACTATAGGCCGACCGTTTAACTCAGACCCCGCCTGCGGTAATAGGGGTGCGCGGGGGGCGAGGACAAAGGAGAGAGCTATCTCTTGATTTTTTGGCAAAACGGCGCCATCTAGATACTGTGACCCGAACTATACATCACATCACAACACAGCTCTAATTTTTAGCTAGCTTATTTTTATGAAATAAAAAGAAGGAAATATTGAAATATACCCTAAACCAATCGAAATACCTGGAGAGGTTTTTTTATTTTTCTGGTCAGGCTTTAAATTGTGTAATAATTTAGATTGCATATTTTCTCTAAGAAAGTACGAGTTTAAATGCCAAGATGACGCCACCATCTTTGAAATTTGTAAATTGTATAGAAGACGGACTAGCTTACTGCACTAGTGTCATACTGACATACTGACTAGGTGTCCGTTATGGTAGTGTGTAAAAATAAAAAAAGCTCTTATTATTGTTCTTATTATCTGTAAATATTTTCTAAGAATTATTCTTACAAGTTAAATAGTTTAAATCATACCTGTTTAAATGTATATATGAGTCATATAATTTCAAAACCCCCTAAAGTGATTTTTCTTAAATGTCGACAATTCATGAAAAACGTCTTAAACTTACTAACAACCTTAATTCTGTACGATTTTTAACATTATATTATTATTGTAATCTAGTAATCCCAACAAACATCTTTTTTTAATAAAAACAATTTGAAAAACGAGGTTATTTGCAAAAATAGATTCGTTTTAGGGGGCTTAGAAGTTAACTTTAGGTTTTAGTGAAATTTGAAAGTAACGGATACCGTTTTAGAGGGTTTTGAAGCAATCACTATTTTGAACTAGGAAGGTGTTATGCAATAAAATTGTAAATAAGACACAAAATAAAAAAGGCAATTATTTTTAAAATTATTTTATTTCAAAAGAAATGTTTTTCATTTTTATGTAATAATGAAATAATAATTATGTAATATTATTGTTATTTTTGAAGTCGGTGTCGCCAACGAAATACGATAATACCTAAGCAAATGGAATGGCGGCCGCGAATTACAGATTATATTATTATATGACTTCGACATTATGACATAAAGTTGTTGATTGTTTATGGATTGGTTTAAAAATTCAACAAATATTAAATAACTATTTTTATCATATTTAAATAAATATATTTTAAAATACCTGTGTCACGTTCAAACGTTTTAATATACCTATTTAGTAACTTATTAAAGCTTTCCATAACTTTGGGCGTTTATATAGGTTGAACCAGCACCGTCAATTGAAAAAAATCGTAATTTGCAAATAGGATCAATAATGCAAAATGTTGTCTACAAAGTCGTCAGAAAAGGCAATAAAGTTCTGTATAACACATTTTGATCACTTTAAATGGTTTTTAATTTTAAGTAATTGTCTTTGATTCGTAGTACTTTCTCATCTTAGTCTTTAGTCTGTGTATAACACGACGCCATATTTCTTTAAATTTTAAGTCAGGAATATAAAATAGAATATAATTATCGTGGCTGACACCGACTCCAAAAATAACAATAATATTACATTATTTGTAATAATTTGATTATATTTTAAAGAATCTACAAATAAATATATTTGTAGACTCTTCAAGAAATATCCTTAACAATACTTTTTACAATAATTAAAAAAACCTATTCTTTAGTTTATAATTAAGTAAAAAGAAAGTCTGATTTAATGTTGCAAAACCAAAATACAACTAATTATTTTTCAATTTTTAGTGCAATTTTAGTCTTTGAAGTCGGTTTTTTTTTGTAAAAACTTATTTTATTTGGCAAAGCATAACTCGATATAGCTCTTGTGTACGCTACCATAACGGACACCGCTACCCCGGCCCCCTCGTCTCTTTCATACCGCAGGCGGGGACTGAGATAAACGGTCGGCCTATAGTACTTAGTTAGAGAAAAACTTTGAATGTATTTAAAAAAAACAGTAAACTCTTTAACGAAATCCTTCATCTTTTAGCATGTTTTATTCGTTTACGTAATGTCAATAATGGGAAGCTTTCAACAATGGCATGAAATTTTATTAACTACGTAATTTGATGAACCTAGAATTAGTTGGGTTTATGAATATCAAATATTATTATAATAGCTATTCCTGTTCTATTTTCCAACTGAATTTAAGAATGAGGGCGCCTCGAGAGGACCTCTTGAGATGCCTGCGGGCGACTCGCGATGGCTAAATCTTTTTCTATTTTGCTGTAAAAGTTGATGCACGCCTGAGATGATGCCGAAGTGCATCACGTACACCTCTCTAATGAGGAAGAGCATGGCTCTAGCTACCAGGACCAGCCAGGACGACACAGTGATTCCAGTCTTTTCGCTACCCTGTCTATATAAGCGAGAAACACTGTGGGTTTTAGTCGTATGTAAAGTTTAAAAGGGTAAAGCATTTCCAACTGTTTCCTTGTGGTGACGGAGTAAGAATACAATATGTCATGACCCCATCTCATCCCATGAGTGTCGTAGCAACCGGCTAAGGGACTTTATGTGAATATTATCTTTACAGAGAAAGAAGGAAAACTTGAAACTAAACCCTGTACCAATCTCTCTGGCCAGCGTGGTATTAGTAGGCAAAGTATCCCTTCGTCACAGGAGGAGGCCCGTCCCTGCAGTGGGACATTAATGGGCTGTTATGATGATGATTCTGTGACACAACAGTGGTTCATCGGTATGAGATTCCAGGACGGCTCCTGGAATATTAATATAACATGCTTTGTGACTAACGCATCCATATTTTTTTTATTTAAGGGAAAAGTAAGGTTATCATTAAAAATAATACTACACCAGCAGACATCAACTTTTAATATTTTTATCTTTGATCCTGGTTATTGGTTAGTGTTACGGCAAAAAACTTGATGTACATACATCATGAATTTCGCTGTACAAATTACCAAATACAGTACAAAATACACAATTTACCTAATGGTATAAAAATATGTAATTTTAAAGTAAAACACTGATCATGAGGGTCTTACTTAGCTTTATTTTTTATAGAGACGTCAATAGTTCAGCTATCTGCCAATGTAGGGTTATCCCATTATCCTCTTTGACGACCTCTGTGGCGCAGTCGGTATATTACATGGCTGCTACGCAAAGGTCTCGGGTTCGATTCCCGCTCAATGCAAAACTTTGTGTGCATGAACATGATTGTTTGCATTGGTCTGAGTATTTTCCTATGTATGATACGAAAAAAAAGTATTTAAGTATGTTTATCCGTTGTCTAGTATCCATAGTACAAGCTTTGCTTGGCTTGGGAATAGGTGGCGACGTGTGAATGTGTTATTATTATATTTATTACTCCTAAGGGACACTATGCGTATTCAAAATCTATCATATTTTACGCCTTTACAACATCGCATTAAACTTTGCTCCCAGCTTACTTACACGCTTCTTTCAAATACCTACCACGCGTCTGACCCGTAAGCTCATATCACTCTTCTATCATAAAAAAACAAGGTGATTAAGACAACAATATTATGCACGAGGTTGAAGGGTCATTGTGATGTTTCCGTAAAAAAATCCTATTGACGTCAAACTGTTTATCTGTTGTTTACTATTACAAAGTTTATATATCCGTGTGTAAGGAAAGCTCGAGATGCGAAGTTATGAAATATAATTATATTATAAATTAATATTGTAATATTATAAATAGTTAATAATATCCGTGTCGTGACGGGGTAAGAATACAATATATCACCACCCCATCTCATCCCATGGGTGTCGTCAAAACCGACTGGACTATCCGTGAATAGTATCATTACGAAGTAAAACAAGGAAAACTTAAAATTAAACCCTATACCAATCCGCCTGGCCAGCGTGGTATTAATAGGCCAAGTATCCCTCCGTCACGCGAGAAGGCCCGTCCCTGCAGTAGGACATTAATGAGCCGTTATGATGATGATTATAAATAGTTACAACTTGGTAGAAATTAGTATTTAAATTGTTTTTGTTTGTTGTTGTTATATTTTTAAAAAAGCTTGCATTTGCATCACGCGTGGTGTAGCTGAGACTTTAATGTTATGCTTATAAAATGTACCTAATGTAATGGACATAAATATTATTCTGCATGTCAATTATCGTACCTTAAAATCGTTAAAAAATCGGTTAACTTTAGTTGTCAAATTGTCTTACATATTGTATGACAATTTGACAACTTTAACTTAACCGAATTTTTAACGATTTTAAGGTACGAGAATTGACATGAAAGACAATAATATAATTTCCAAGTTTAGTGCATGGCAGCGACACAACTAGGCTAGCTTTATTAGTTTAATATTAAGAGAAGCGTTGTGGATATGTTGTATTCTTAGTTACCAACCACACGGAAAACGAGAAGTTAACTATCATTCATCTTATCATCCACGGATATAAATAATCAATCCAAAGATAGCTTAGTTACATAAGTTAAGATACTGGGCTGTAATATTATAGTTACCAAGATAATAGATTACACAAACGATAATATTATCTTAAATAACGTTGTCAAAAAATGTTAGCTGCATTTATAGGATAAATAAGGATGGCTCCAATTATGCTTTAGCGCTAGGGACCAGTGATCGCCCGGCTTATGCCTGTCTTTTTGGCATCCTGGTCCTGAATGAGTGAGAGAGGATAAATAAATGTTATTATGGTTAATCTATTCTATACTAATATTATAAAGAGGTAAAATTTGTGAGTTTGTGACGTTATAAGGGGTAATCTGTGGATCTACTAAACCGATTTTAAAAATTATTTCTGTTTTGAATAAGGTACCCGCGGGTAACAAGAGCCGGTGGATAACAAGAGCCGTTGCTTAAAAATGGCACTTTTAATTATCACAGCACCCTACATTTAAACATGCATAAACATGACCAATAGGAAAGCTAAGATCCGAACTCGCGTCGTCGCACGATCCTCAATCTTACCAGTAGCCACGAGTCAGTTGAGAGTGATAGACAACGCAGCTCCACTATAATTTTATCTTGCCAAAACTATTTTTTTTTACCTAAAATACAGCCGTTTGTTCAAATCTTGTTAATTAATTGTGAATGTTATACAATAGTGTGGGCTAGTTAAGGTAAAATATATGTATGTGTTAATAAATACAATACTTTTTACCGCTTTCAATTATGCTATCATCAGGGGCTAATACGGGCCACGCTCGAGGCGGGTACATAGGCCGGCCCTTATTATACATATAGAATGTAAATTAATTTTAACAAATTTCAATAGTCTTCGTTATTTTAATACCTATAATTGTTATTATTATTAAGCATGTATTTGTTATTATTTTTGTATCATAAATCATCCCTAATATCTTTAATTAACTTAAAAGAGTCCAAGCTGTTGATCTCGATAACAATAGATTTTATAGTAAGGATAAGACGGGCCACGTACGTGGCCTGTCTTATACCGTACTACATATTTATATAAAAAAAATGTTTGAGTTTTGTAATTTCCATAGATGATATTTAAAAAGTTACAAACTCATTGTTTACGTCTGTAATTATTTTGACGATATGTTATAGATAAAGGTTTTTATGCCATGTTTTTGCTACGTTAGTTTATTAAGAGCCATTGATAGTTTTTTTTTTGATTAAGTAATGTTAAAAGCGTGATTTAATGCCAAATGATAATTTAAGTCAAATGAAACTGAAAACAATATATTTTCTCTTGATTAATCTTTTAATATTTGAATTAAAATTTGGCCCTTAAAAAACTACAGACGTTTATTAAGGGCCATAGAGAGGGTTTTTTTAAATCATGATTACTGTGCCTAATTGAGATGAAATATTTGTAATAGTACTTTCTGATGCAGATATTTAAATAAACATTACCGTGATAGTAAATATTTTGTTATATTCCTTTATTTATAGAAATTATTTAAGTTTAGATTAAGGTGGCCCTTATTTACCGCAAGTACCTTAGTCTATTTATCGGGGAGTGTCATTTATCACGCTATGACTAATAGGAGTGGAGCAGTAATAAAATATGTTTAAAAAGGGACGCGTTTTTTTCGCCGCCCAACGAAGTGGGGACGGGTCAGCTAGTAATATATAGTTTTAGTCAGTATCATATCCTTTTCGTGACTTCATCACATCTATAAGGTTTCTAAGGTAAATATTTGAGTGGCACTGTTCCAGTGTAGTCAGATTGGGAACGGTGTTGAAAAGAAGTTTTGTTATACATAATATCCTTCAGCTTCCCGCCGTCCAAACTAGGTAGTCGGTCTACCGTGTGATGGGGTCTCCTTACCCTGCGCCTTCCGTCACTTCTAATAAGTAGCAACCTGTGGTAGCAACCAAAATTATTCCATGTTGAGTTTTTAAAGTTTGATCTTTTAAACTATTGACATACATACTAAGCTGTTGACATTCTGAAGTGTTGAGATTTTGAATCATTTGTCTTACGGTGTTGATGTTTTAAATGTATTATTATGACTGTTGATATTCAATATCAAACTCTGGCAACCCTAGATACATTTCTTTATCTATCACTTCAAGTACTGCCACGTCAAAGTAAACACGTTGAACATCACTGCAATGAGTTTCTACACAAGTAGTTCAAGTACTAAGAAAAAAAACGTATGAGACATATTTTTGAGAGAGAATGTAACTGTTTATTGTTAATAATCCTTATCTTCTCCAACGGGTGTCAACTAAGAGAAAGTGACGACCTCTGTGGCGTAAATAAATGAAATAAATAATTTTCATAATATAATACCACAAAGCCTAACAACAACCTAATACGAACCTAAATTTCAATAAACACCGAATAACACAAAACATAATAACTTACATTTCGACACCAACAATTTATACTACGCTAACCCATAAAAGTGAACTTTACAGTAGACGCGTTTAAAGGGAAAAACGCGATAACTTTTATATAGCGCTATCTTGTGTCTCAAGCAGACTGTACAATATTATAGTGCCAGAAAAACTCCCGTCTTCGCTTGTTTCCTAGATCTCTCGAGAGCTTTTGACTTAGTGTCTTATAGCAAATTATGGGATAAGTTACAGAATGAGACAGATTGTAGCCCAGAAATTATATCTATTTTTAAGTATTGGTATAGTAACCAGAATAACAGTGTCAGATGGTCAGGTTCTTATTCAGATGAGTACAGGTTGAGGTGTGGAGTGAGACAGGGTGGACTGACATCGCCCAAGCTATTCAACCTGTACATAAACCAGCTCATAGGTGAGCTCAGCAGTACCAATGTCGGGTGTTACGTAGATGGAGTCTGCTTTAATAATATTAGCTACGCTGACGACGTGGTGCTCCTGGGTCCATCGATAGGAGCTTTGCGTAGACTAGTCCAGATATGCGAATCATATGCGGAGGCCCATGGGCTCAGGTACAATGCAAAGAAAAGCGAAATGGTAGTGTTTAAGGCGCGTGGCAAAAGTTACCTATCAGTACCAACGGTTACTTTAACCGGTACTGCATTGAAGAAAGTCACTCACTTTAAGTACTTGGGTCACTGGGTCTCCGATGACCTTAAGGATAACCTAGATGTGGAAAGGGCACGTAGGGCGTTAACTGTCAGGTGTAATATGTTGGCACGCAGGTTTGCACGTTGCAATAATAATGTAAAAATTACACTTTTTAAGTCGTTTTGCCAAACACTATACACGTCTAGCCTGTGGGTCAACTATACACTAGCGGCATATAACGCCTTACGTGTTCAATACAATAACGCGTTTAGAGTGCTGTTGGGGCTGCCTCGATTTTGCAGCGCCTCGAATATGTTCGCAGAAGCGCATACCGATGGCTTTCATGCCCTTATAAGAAAACAGTGTGCGTCGATGTTAAATCGCGTTAGGTCTAGCCCGAACATCATGCTAAACGTGTTCGCAGATAGGTGGGACATGCCATTGTTGCGACATTGGATAGATTTGCATACCCAGCTGGCACTGTGATGATGAAAAATTCTGTATAATTATTTATTTATTTATTTTATTTTAATTTTTTCATTGTATTAATAATGAGTGTAATTCAAATGCTATGGATAATTTATCTGAAATAAACTATTATTATTATGTTTCTTTATTTACATTAATCACATTTAATTACATTTTTAAATATAGATATAAAAAATAAAAACATTTAAAAATATAAAAAAAAGGTAGACCCACCGGCATCGGGTACAGGGACCAAGCTACCGGTGGTTAGGGCTCCAGAGAGAGGAACCTCCTCACAATACGTGCCGTGTCAAGCAGTACTGCCTTCTGCATCAGACCTATGATCCAACTGTCAAGCGAGAGTCTCCGTAGATGTTGATAGAGACTCTTTGGAATAAGTCCATTGACCGAAAGTACTATCGGAACAATATTATTATTATTATTATTTTGAAC
Organism: Schrankia costaestrigalis; assembly: GCA_905475405.1. Taxonomy (NCBI): domain Eukaryota; kingdom Metazoa; phylum Arthropoda; class Insecta; order Lepidoptera; family Erebidae; genus Schrankia; species Schrankia costaestrigalis. Next base: position 20,434,050 of record FR997831.1, on the reverse strand, counting down.
ATTTTGTTTTTCTCAGCTTTGAGCTGGTTTATTCTACATTTACGGGCCAAAGCCAAGTAAATGCAGAGTGTGGTGTGTGAAATTTTAAGTTGTCACTGTATTTTCTTCCAGAGACATAAACTTTCTAACTATCCTACATGTGTTTAATATTGCTGCTTTTTGTAGTGTGATGTATACTGAATCTTTTAGCTGTAGTAATGTAATGCTATGGTGGAGATGTTTGGGAATTATACCTGTAGTGGAAAGTACTATTGGGACAACGTAAACCTTGTCTTGTCTCCATATTCTGGTAACTTCGTCTTTGAGCTCTGCATATTTGGGTATTTTTTCTGTGATTGTTTTTTGTATATTATGTGTGTTGGGTACGGCAATATCTATAAGGTAAGTGGTTTTAGTTATTTTATCCTGTAGAGTAATATCTGGTCTATTGTAGTGAATGGTTCTGTCTGTAAGTATAGCACGATCGTAGTATAATTTATGAGTTGTGTTTTCTAATATTGTTTGTGGAGTGTATTTGTAGTAAGGGATGTTTGAATCTTGAATAAGGTTGTGTTTGATTGCAAGTTTTTGGTGAATTATGTTTGCGATTTGATTGTGTCTGTGTGTATAATCTGTTTGTGTGAGAGTAGTGCATGCGCCGGTTATGTGTTGGATAGTTTCTGACTGTGTGTGACATTTACGACATTTGTCGTTTGCGATTGATGGGTCTTTAATTATGAATTTTCTGTAATTTTTTGTGTTTATTATTTGATCTTGTATAGCTATCATGAATCCTTCTGTCTCAGGGAATAAGTTACCTATTTGTAGCCACTTGTTTGAAGCTATTATATCTATATGGGACTGTTCTAAATCATGTGGATGTCTCCCATGAAGCGCTTTCTTTTTCCAGTTTTCTAGTTTTTGTGAATGAGGATTAGCGTTTTCATGATTTTGTAAGGTCGTGGGTTCTATTAAATTTAGTGGCGTATAGTTATAGTCGTTTTGGGTTATGGCTTTGTGTAAATTACTACTAGATGATTTCATATGAAAGAATGTTTTAAGGGTATGGATTTGTTTTTGCCAGAGTTGAAGGATGTCTATTAAGCCCCGCCCCCCGTTATGTCTTTTGATGGTAAGTCTTTCTATAGCAGACTTAGGATGGAGATTATTGTGTTTCGTTAAAGTAGTGCGTGTTTTACGTTCTATTTGCTCAATGTCAGTTTTTGACCATTTAATAATGCCGAACGAATAGGTTAATACAGGAATAGCGTATGTGTTTATAGCTTTAATTAAATTTTTACTAGAGAGTTGTGTTTTGCAAATAGTGTTAATTCTTTTTTGGTATTCTTTATTAAGTATTTCTTTAGATTCAGTGTGATCTAATCCTTTCAATTGCCTGTAACCTAAATATTTATAAAATTCGTTGGAGTCCAATGCTGTTATAATATTACTATCATCAACTTCGTAACTACCAGGTCTAACTTTACCTTTGACTATATGTAATGTTCTGCACTTGTCTAAACCAAATTCCATGTTAATATCTTTACTGAATTGACTGGTGACGTCTATTAATTTTTTCATTTCTTTGTCTGTTTTAGAATAAAGCTTTATGTCGTCCATATAGATAAGGTGTGAAATAACTGTTTCTTGTGAAGTGTTTTTAAGATTATATCCGACTTGGCAGCTGTGCAACATGTGTGATAACGGATTCATGGCAAGACAAAACCACAGGGGACTCAAGGAATCACCTTGATAGATACCTTTCTTAATTGATATTGGTCGAGTTGTTATATTACTGGTCTGGTTGTTTAATTGAAGTGTAGTTTTCCAGTAAGGCATAATTTTATTTAGGAAGTTGGTTATTTTAGGGTTAATTTTGTAGATTTTTAATATTTGTAATAGCCAGGAGTGTGGTATACTATCAAAAGCCTTTTTATAATCTATGTAAGTGCAATGAAGGTTCCTATTTTTTGAGCTAGCATGTTTGTGAATTGTAGAGTCTATAATTAGTTGTTCCTTGCATCCCATGTGACCTTGTCTGCATCCTTTCTGCTCTTCTGCTATTATATGGTGCTGTTCAATGTGTGTAGTGATTTTCCTAGATATAACACCTGTGAGTATTTTGTATATTGTAGGTAGGCATGTGATTGGTCTATACTGACCAGGTTGTGTTGAGTGTGAGGTTTTAGGAAGCATGTAAGTAAGTCCTGTGGCAATAAACTCGGGAATCTCTTGTTTTCCTAATACTATATCTGTTAAGGTTTGGGCTATGAGTTTGTGTAATGAAGTTAGCTTTTTGTACCAATAATTGTGTATTTTGTCTATGCCAGGTGCTTTCCAGTTGCTTAATCTGGATGTAATACTTAATATATCTGTTTCAGTGATTTTATCAAACTCCATTTCATCTATTGTACTAAACCTATTTTGTTCTTCTGTAATCCAGACTGCTTTATCATTGTGCTGTACATGTTCTTCCCAAATATTAGACCAGAATGTTTCTAATTGTGTTTGTGAGGGTGTGTCTGTGCTCTGTGTGGATGTACTATGTGACTTTAGTAAATTTCTATAAAAAGACTTTTCGCTCGTACTAAATAGTATGATATCAGTTTTTCTCTGTTGAGCTTTCTTATATCTCCTCAATCTATGAACTTTAAGAGCTAGTTTTTGTTTCAGTGTATCTAAAAATTCTTCTGGTTTGTTGTTGTTATTTTCATGTCTAGTGTGTGTAAGTTTATTTTTAAATATTGCTTCTACGTGTTTAACTACTTTAATCGATCTATTATTGTTAATATATTGAGTAAGCCTACCACAGTCTGCTCTGAGCTTAGCTATATCTTTTTCTAGGCGTATTTGCCAAGAAGGTTTGTTGTCACGTTTTGGTCTTGTACGCGAGAAATCAGTAATTTTGTAACCTAATTCTTCGGTTATTACTAAGGCTGTGCAATATATCAAAGTGTGCAGATCTTTCAGCTCCATATCTTCTGAAACTAACTGTGTAATTATGTTCTGATTAAACAAATTTGTTAAATGGGATAATTTTATGCTATACTTTAATTTTGGTAATCTTGGCCTAGCAGATGGGTCCATGCCAGAGTATAAAGTTAATGTTGCTTTAAGTTTATCTAACATGTTTTGGGATTGTGTTTCAGCAAACGGGGCAGTTTCCCTTACAGTTTCTACTTCGGTCTCTAAAATTAGTGTTGTGAATTCAGTTTGTGTAGACGTATGTGAAGTTTGTGTTGATGTGTGTGATGACTGTGTATATGTGTAAGGTTGTATATTTGTAAGTGTGTTTGATAGTAGTTGCAATGGCGAATGATTTTCTGTTTGAATGAGAGCTCTAACTTCTGAATTATTGCATGTATTTTCTTCTAATTGTATTCTAACTTCCTCCTTCAATTGGTCTAATGTTTCCTCAGATAATAGTTTATTTCTAATTATGGTTCTTTTTTGGTCAGAAATACGTTGTTCAGTAACTTTAATATCTGGGTAGTGTAATGAGAACTGTTCATGCAAAAGTTTCCTATAGACGGTCATGTCTGTTTCTAATTTTGTGATAGTGTAATAAGTACGCATGATAAATATATTTACATCTTTACTCCATCTCATGCGCACTCGGGGTTTTCCAGCTTTAGTGGACGCAGGTAAAAAGGTATTCACCTCCTGCGCAACAGCTAAAGTTGGAGTCGGTGTTTCTCGTGAATTTTCGTCCACGGAAGACACCGGTGTTGGAATGTATGAATTAGTAGATGGACTGTACGGTTCTGCTATTGACATGAATGAATTTAAGCTAATGTTATCTGGATCCTCTGAGGGAGGGTGGGTGTGTTGTTCGGCTGTAGTATATTGTGGGGTGGGAGCCCGCCTGCTCAACTCCTCACCACTGACGGTTCGCATGCTGTAACACCCAGCGTCAGCTCCAGGTGTGCCCCGGCGATCGCCCCCGGGCAGCGGTCCTATACGTTTCCTTTTTGAACGGGTCTCCATATTTAATGGGTTACCATTGCCATGTTAGCCACGCCAGTTACAAATTGTTCGTGTGTCCGCCCCCCACGTAAGTCAGGTGTTCGACTTGGACGTATGGTTGGGTTTTAGGGGGCTTATTATTATTATTATTATATTATTATTATTATATTAATAAGGATATTGATTTGAAATTTTGTATGATTAATATTTGATTTATTTATAGTTATTTCATATTTATATTTTTCCTTAATTGTGTATATTTTTTAATTTAGTGCAAGTTAGCCGTACGTATATACCCCTAATTCCACAATATGATTTTACGCACTACACACGTCTAACTCTCTCGCCCGTAATACACTACGCTGACTACTAGAGTTTTTGTAAATTTTTTGGGTCATTTTTGTAAATTTACACTAACACTATTAATATTTAGACTAACTTGTAACAATAGCTCTATTAATTAGCATTATACTAATAAAGTGTTTCAAACCACGCACTTCCATCTTATAATGCGACAAGTGAAGTTAGCGTAAACTAAATCGAGAGATTCTAAAAATTACCTGTACTTAGCGTTGTATAAAATGTGTAACTTCGTTATTTTTGTATATTACTTCATGATTTTTTTATTACAAATAAAATAGCACAATTTAAGCACTTTAGCGTAAAAAACGTATTTTCCTAAAATTCAAGTTAGCGTAGTATAAATTGTTGGTGTCGATTTTATAACAGCTCATTAATGTCCCACTGCAGGGACGGGCCTCCTCCCGTGACGGAGGGATACTTGGCCTATTAATACCACGCGGGCCAGGCGGATTGGTATAGGGTTTAATATCAAGTTTTCCTTCTTTTTACTTCGTAAAAATAATATTTACGGTTAGTCACTTAGTCGGATTCTACGACACCCATGGGATGAGATGGGGTGGTGACATATTGTATTCTTACTCCGTCACAACACGGAGAACTTACATTTACTGATATACTTATTTATAATACTAAACATGTGTAATACTACATAGTTTACTGAACTAAGTAATTAATATTAATGAAACAATTATTGTTATTTTTAGACGCATTATGATTAGTGTAATCATTAGTTTAATTTGTAAGAAATTAATAATAATATTATGCTTGCAAAGATAATAATAGAACATAAATTATATCTGTCACATTCTTCACAGACTTCTAATACAGTCACCTACAAAAGTATTGGAATAGAACTTAAACGCTTTGAATTTTTTTGCTAAACTACTTAAGTATTGGTCCTTAAAAAAATATCTGCCAAATAATAAAGTATTCCAATCTCATCCCATGGGTGTCGTAAAAACCGACTAAGGGACTATCCGTGAATATTATCTTTACGAAATAAAAAGAAGGAAACTCGAAATTAAACCTATACCAATCCGTCTGGCCAGCGTGGTATTAGTAGGCCAAGTATCCATCCGTCACGGGAGGGCATCATTGGGCTGTTATGATGATGATGATGACTAAATTATTGGTACTTAAACTGCCAAACAATAAAGTATGATGCCTGGGAGATATTTTAATTTCTCTCATTAAAGTAAATTAATACAATCTATAATTATTTACTTACAAGTTCAAATGACACTTATTCCGTTATCAAACAGTGTACAGATAAAATTGTGTTATCATTATCAAGGTAAAGTCCGCAACTCATGAATACAAGAAAATTTCCTTTAAATCGTGAGTCAGTTAATCAGGCGACCAGCAATCGGTGATACTTCAATTTAAGTACCCACTCACTTATTTTCTTCCTACTTCATACTACAAGAGTAGGATGATTTCTATTTAATAAGACTACTCTCGCACTATGGATTGAGCCCTGTCTTTCGAGGATATTATTAACAAACATGAAATAAATAAATAAAATAATCCTCACACATTCACACATCGCCACCTAGTCCCAAACTAAGCAAAGCTTGTACTATGGGTACTAGACAACGGATAAACAAACTTCAATACTTTTTTTTTGTAAATACATACATATTATACATAGAAAACACCCAGATTAATTCAATCAATCATGTTCATGCACACAAAGATTTGCGTTGAGCGGGAATCGAATCCAAGACCTCTGCGTAGTAGTCATGTACCACTACCACAGAGGTCCTTAACAAAGCACAGGTTGGAATATTATTATTAAATATATGACTTGTCTTTCAATCAAAGCTTAAAGAAAGCATTCTCATAGCGGCTATACTGCATGTTGACGTTTCTGAACAGCCATGAGCGGCGTTTAATACTTAAAATCAAATGAGCACCTCGTTAAGAAACTTTAACTACAAAATACCTAATGACAGAGATAAATTAGCCTACAATAGTACTGTGGAAACACAAGATGGATTGGTTTAGGGATTTTATTTTAACTTTCTCAATATGAAATGGGTTAGTGACATCATATTCTTCCTAGAGATTCATTACATTCCAGTGGTGATTAATTTCAATGTCAAAACTCTTGAAACCTTGTAATACTTCAAATTAAACATAAGTTTCTAAAAGTAAACAAAACCCTTTAAATAATCTTATCGACACTTAACATAAAATTTATATAATAAGTGTTCAAGGAGCACCCTTCTTCAGTTGGTGAACAATTAGTGTGCCAATATGCAGCTATTGGCAGTTGTAGTATTCCTGACCAATATAGTCATTGGTCTTTGCTGTCAATTGTCATCAGAATGTGATTCAGCATGTACCACGCTACAGGATCTTATAACATCTAAGAGAGAGACCGTATTGAATTCAAGGTATAGGCTACAGTACCATGTTGCTCCTCCTATCGGATGGATGAACGATCCCAATGGCTTCGTCTATTACCAAGGAAAGTATCACATTTTCTATCAGTTTTACCCGTACGGAAGTGATTGGGGACCCATGCATTGGGGACATTCTACAAGCACTGATTTGGTCAATTGGTCTACAGAATTGACGGCGTTGGTACCTGGAACTGAGCAATGTTTTTCTGGCAGTGCTGTGGTTTTAGACACCACATTGGTTCTTATGTACACTGGTCACATTAACGGGAATCCAAACGATGAATCGCAGTACTTGGCGTTCAGTGACGATGGCTCTCATTTCACTAAATATGCAGGAAATCCAGTGTTGAGATATAATTCAAGCTTAGTACCAGACTTCCGTGATCCTAAAGTATGGAAGCACGATGGGTATTGGTATGTAGTCATAGGGAGCAAGACTGCTGACAACAGAGGGAAAGCACTTTTATACAGATCTTTAGATTTAGTTAGCTGGACATACCTCAGTACTCTCGGAGAAGCTAGCAGCAACTTAACTCAGTCAGCGTATATGTGGGAGTGTCCAGATTTCTTCGAATTAGGTGGAAAGTTTGTATTAATGATGTCTCCTCAAGGAATGAATCAAACTGGAGATAGATACAAAAACTTGCATCAAACGGGATATATTTTGGGAAGCTTCAGTTATACAACATTTCAATTTGTGCCTGATGGTGATTTTCAAGAAATTGACTATGGACATGATTTCTATGCCACACAGAGTACCGAGCAAGATGGAAAGAGAATTTTTATTGCTTGGTTTGGAATGTGGGAAACTACTTTTCCTGAGAAAGCCGACGGTTGGGCAGGAGCGCTAACTATCTTCAGAGAACTACAATTGAACGGCACGAGAATATTAATGAAGCCAGTTGACAATATGGTTAACCTGAGAGACACAGTCGCTTTTAATGGAACTCTGGCATCAACGACAGGAACATTTAACCTTAATGCAACGGGTGAATTGATTATAAATGCTGATTGGGCTAATCCTGTTCAGTTGCTGTTGGCAGGCCGCACTACCGGTGGTGGAAGTGTTACAATAAAATGGGATCCTACTACAGGAAAAGTTATAGTAGATAGAGCTAATGACATAAGACAGGTGGAATGGGCTAGACAAGGCTCCTTATCATGGCGGCTCTTCATGGATACTAGCTCTATTGAGTTATTCTGTGGTGATGGTGAAGTTGTGTTCAGCTCAAGGGTATACCCTCTTGGAGGGTGGCAAGTTACTAATGTTGGTAGTCAGTCTATAAGTGTTGTTGCTTACTCGTTGAAGAGAAGTGTTCCGTTATAAAATGTTGTTCTTTGATTACACTAATATACGCCATTTCTTTTTATTACAGACTAGTGCTATATTATAAGGTTATGTCTGATATTGTTAAAATAATGATAAAGGTTCGTCTAATTTTTAGATAATTTCGTATGTTTCGTGTAACAAAATGCGTGAAGTATTGTTATTTAATTTTTTTTAACTTTTAATGATTTGTATTATAAATTCATTTGTACTCCAATCATGTTTTGGGAAACACAAACTGTAGTGCAAAAGTACGTGACAAAATGTTCAAATCAAATAAATTAAAATGTTATATAATTCACTATAGTTTTATTTACTTTAACAGTGTATATTATTTAAACTGCCTCGGTGGCGTGGAGCGGGTTCGAATTCCACGGAGGACAGTTTTTAGTGCAATTCACAACTATTGTCCCGAGTTTGGATGTTCATTGTGTTCGTTTTTATGATTGGAAAGACCCACGTTACACGGCAATGTCCATAGACAGCTCCCGCACAGCTGTCTATTTATCATCATCATCATTATCATCATCATCATCATATCAGCCAATGGACGTCCACTGCTTGACATAGGCCTCCTCCTGTTTATTTATAAACAACATTAATTAAATAATAAATGAACTCATTCTGTAAGATGATTCGTACTTTCTTGCAACCTTTCCAAAAAAATTCATGTTTCTTCAAGTTTTACTTTTTTTTTCTATCCTAAAAAAAAGTAAAACTTGAGATAAATCCCTATCCATGGTGAATAGCGACGTGTAATAAGGCTAAATTTTTCTCTGTCATTGAAGAATGCCAATCGCTGCAAAATATTAAAATGATTGTAAAGAATCTTCTTATCAGATCACATCTGATTCCGAATAACAAAACACTTGAAATATCTTATCAATGCTATATAAAACAGAATCCCGCTCTATTAGGTAATCAATAAACCATGGCTCTTCTCAAAATATTAGTCTTTCTTTGTTTCTTCGCTGCTGTACAATTAGTGTCAATAAAACAGAGTGATGCTAAAGCTGAACTGGAAGCATATATACAACAAAAGAAGTTAGAAATCAATCCAAGATACCGACTTCATTACCATGTTATGCCACCTGTAGGATGGATGAACGATCCCAATGGATTCTCATTCTACAAAGGAGAGTACCACATATTCTTCCAGTATTACCCTTACGACAGTATTTGGGGTCCAATGCACTGGGGTCACGTGAGTAGCACTAACTTGGTAGACTGGAAACAATTGCCCACTGCCTTGATACCAGAAAAAGAAATGTGTTTCTCTGGCTCAGCAGTCGTTCAAAATGATACCCTAGTGCTCATGTATACCGGTCGAGAAGATACTGATGTTGAACCATTCTTCAAAGAAACACAATATTTGGCATACAGCGATGATGGGATCAACTTTGAAAAATATGAAGGTAACCCTGTGTTAGAGTATACTCCTAATAACTCTCCGGATTTCCGAGACCCTAAAGCGTGGAAACATGGTGATCACTGGTACGTTGTTATTGGTAGCAAGACCGACGATGATCAGGGACAAGTGCTATTATACAGATCGTTGGATTTAATAACATGGGAGTTCCTGAATGTGTTTGGACAATCTACTGGAGACTTGGGATACATGTGGGAGTGCCCTGACTTCTTTGAGTTGGATGGAAAATTTATACTCCTGTGGTCACCACAAGGCATTGAACCTTCAGGTGATAGATACAAGAACTTGCACCAAACAGGATATATAATTGGAAAATTTGACTACGAAACATTTGAGTTTACGCCCGAAGTTAGTTTCCAAGAAATAGATTTTGGCCATGACTTCTACGCTTCACAAACTGTAGAGCATGATGGAAAGAGAATATTAATTGCTTGGTTTGGAATGTGGGAAACTCCTTTTCCGGAATCAGTAGATGGTTGGTCTGGAGCTTTGACCCTCGCAAGAGAATTAAAACTCAAAGGAAATCGTCTCTTAGCATCACCAGTTGAAGAGATGAAAACTCTTAGAGACGCACAAGTTTGGTCTGGTGAATTTGCATCAAATCAAGATATTTTGTTTGACAAAACGGGTGAACTGCTTATTTCAGGTGATCTAAGTCAAAATATAAAATTGGAGATTAAAGGTTCCGAGGGAGGAGAAAATGTTGTGATTCAATGGGACCCACAGTCTCGTAAAGTCTCGGTTGATAGGCTAGGCGATATCAGACAAGTAGAGTGGTTACCTATCGGTAGCGAGTCATGGAGAATTTTCTTGGATGCCAGCTCATTGGAGCTGTTTTGCGGTGAAGGTGAAGTAGTGTTTAGTACAAGGATCTTTGCGGAAGGTAGTTGGCAAGTGACAAATTTGAGCGAGCAATCTATTGATTTAGAGGCATACAGCTTAAGAAGAAGTGTCGAAGAACCTTAGAAAACATAATAAGTCGCTAGTTGTAATAAAAATAAATATCGAGGAAGAGGAAAGATACAACTAAGTAAATTTAAAATAACACAAAAAAGACGTTTTTCTTTTACTTTTTTGTTGTTTTTGTAACTTTATGTGTGTTAATCAATTTTCAATGATCCATTTATATCCCAGTGTGTACTATGTAATATTAAGACTACAATAAATAAAAGTAAAGTACTAAATATTACCCCTTTCCATCCGTTGAAAATAATACAATTTTACAAAAAGGTAAATAAAGTTTAATAACAAAATATAAAATGTTTTAATTAAATCATTACCTCAGAATCTACTTAATGTTTGAGTGAAAATATCTTTTGTTTACGAAATAATAATGTCGACTCACGACAAACTTTGATACATATTGAGTTTAAGCAAAACAATACTTCAAATTGATAGAGGCCCCTGACGTGACTTTACGCTTGTGCCACTTCGAGTCATCGTGCAGGGCAGGTCAGTCCCGGTGGTCGAAGCACGGTGATGCTCAAATGAAATACTACTGGCTGGTCACCCATCTATGGAATGGCCTCGCCGACGTTGCTTTACCTGCGTCATCGCTTATGAATAAGAGATTAGAAGGCCTCGTAAGGAGGTAACCACGTTTAATTTCCAACAAATATCAAATTTATCTTTATCTTATTTACTTAGTTTCTAGATCTAGATTTGGAAATGTATGACAAGATAATTAGAATTTCGTATCAGATTTTAACCCCAGCTCATTATTTCCAAACACTGTTTGAATTTTGCACCTACCTTTGCTTTCATGCATACTAATGTGTTTTTGAAAACAAATGAGAAAACTTTTCCTAATTTAGTCGACTTTTGAGTGGGTATTGGCGCAACGGGATAATTTAGTGCGCAGGCGCAGGTGTGAATTTCAATGATGAAGTTTAATAATTATTAAAATTTTATATTGAACTAGCTTTTGCCCGCGGCTTCGCTCGCGTTAAATTCGGGGTAGCGCTGTTCCCTTTTCCTGGCCACGACAGAAGAAAAAAAAAGTAGCCTATGTTACTCTCCATCCCATTAACTACCTTCACTTAAAAGTCACGTGAATTCGTCGCTCCGTTTTGTCGTGAAAGAAAGACAAACAGACACACTTTCCCATTTATAATATTAGTATGGATATATATTTTGATTTAGGTCACCACTTGCTCTTTTAGTTTAACAAAAATTAAACAGGCATTTAACGAGCATACGATGTAGTGATGTAGTCGATGAATGTGGACGAGGCCCAAGCTGTTTGCCAGGATCGTGACAAGTGGCGTTCTGTCGTCTCTGCCTACCCCGTACGGGATAAGGCGTGAGTTTATGTATGTATGTACGATGTAGTGGTCAGTGTATTTGCCTATCACTCTGGAGGTAAATTAGGAAAAATTAGGTAAGTTAAGGACTAAAATGAGTTTGTTTGTAAAGTCATGTTTTCAGGCATTGAGCAAATCATCATTATTTATGCACCCCTTACAGAAAACGACCGAGTGCTTTAGCTAACTAGAAACTGTGTTTATATGGTCGGATGGCACATTTAAGTGTTCCATTTGGGATAAGGTTGACGTAAACTTTGTATTATAAATGAAGTTTATTATAGTAAGAGTTCTATGAGTAATTATTAATTCTGGAGATGGATTATTAAAATTTTTAATTTAGTGTCCTGCTACTAAAACTAATGAAAGTATTATTTGATTTAGAGTCTGCTAAGCTTAAAAATGTTTTATGATTAGGTTAGCTTAAACTTTTTAAAGCGGCGATATCTAGAACTATTTTGTAATTGTAATCGTAAGACACTTTGCTCATCTACTATAATAAATGCGTAAAAGAAACGTATTTGCTATTCGAGAAATAAATAAAAATCGATAGGAAATTAAAGCAAATAGTTCTAATAAATTAGATATCCTTAAATGCTTAATTATTGTAATTAATGCCACACGTTAGGTTAGACAGAGACTATCTTACGGTAGTCTCTGTCTAACCCCATGGGTATAAGGCGTGACTTTATAAATGTCATCATAACAGCCCATTAATGTCCCACTGCAGGGATAGGCGTCCTCCACGGAGGGATACTTGGCCTACTAATTTATAAACTTGTAGGTACGGTGTAAAACATTTTCCGAATCAAAAGTATTAAAGTTTAGAACCTTTATACTTTTTGATACCTTTTACACAAAACTTTGATTTAAATATTCAATGTCATTTAATATCCTGTTTATGTAAGAAATTTTTGAACTTATTGAAAATGAATCTTTACATTAAATGTAACGACTTATCGTGCATATTTCATGTACAGCTGATGTTTTTAGTAGTTTAGAATTTATATTTTTCAACGTTTTTTTTTCATTTAAAGTATGATTGCTTTTTTTGATAGTTTTGACAGGTTTATTCAAATTTCCAATCAATTCAAACATTCATTTATTTATTTATTTGCCTTGACAATAGTAGTGTGTAGTTAGTTACTAGCTTCTTCTTCACTCGAGTTGTAAGGCACAGAATGCAGTACCATCGGTGGTCAAATGCAATCAGCCCAGAACTTGGCCACATGAATTGCTACTCACTAAAACAAGGCTCTATAATTCAAAGATAAGCAGTCATCGAACTGGAAACGTTTATGTTGTTAGAAAAAAAACTACAAGTTTATGAAACAAACGATATTATTCATGACTAGCTGACCCGTGCCCACTTCGTTGGGCGGCGAAAAAATTTGTCCGTTTTTTAAACATATTTCATTACTGCTCCACTCCTATTTGTCATAGCGTGATACTATATATAGCCCATGACACTCCCCGATAAATGGACTATTCATCACAGAAAGAACTTTTAAAATTGGTTTATTGGATCCAGAGATTACCCCTACAACGTCACAAACACGCAATCACACAAACACACAAACTTTACCTCTTGTTAATATTAAAAGTATAGAAGTATACTTAGATAATTAGATAAACTGTTTCACTCCTTTTACAGAATTGTTTTAGATCCTTTTAATCATTAGTGAAAATAATTTACTGATTCACTTTACAATAACGTCATCAGTTGGAGCACGGGACCTAGCATAGCAAGTCCCCGTGCTTCATCTAGGTGGAGAACCTAGGTGGAGCACGGGTCCGGACCCTAATAAACCAACACCTTATTAAAGACAGTACTTTAAAGACAGAACTTAAAAGTCATACTGGCAGACATGTGCGAAGATTGTTCTTTCAAGGAGAATCTTAACACCGCGATACAAAAATGACGTCACACGTACAACGTCATCTGTTGTCAAATTTATAAGTTAGAAATAATGACATGGCATATGAATGAATACATTTGGACGTCACGTTATGGTAGAATTAGATTTAAAAAAAAAATCTATATTAATATTACTGACGAAATTTAAAAGGCGTTTATGAGTAAGATGGTTAATGTTTAAAAAAAATATAGAGTCTAAAGACTGCGCAGAAATAAAACGGGAATTTCTTAGTAACCTATTACACACTGTTGGCATGTCCATTGATAAATAAATAAATAAATAGCCTCGATGGCGCGGCGGTGGCATTAGCTGGCGTGCATGAGGTCACGGGTTCAGTTTAAATGGAGGACAATACTTTGTGTGATCCACAAATTATTGCTCTGAGTCTGAATGTTCTTTGTGTCCGTTAAATTGATGTTTGTAAAGTCCCCTGCGACACAGGGCTTGACACCTAGTGTGGGATTTGTCTTTTGTCTATAAAATCAATTAAGTAACAAATTATTGCTAATTATTAACATTGAAAAAATACATAACTGACAATAAAATATAGAAATACAATCACAAAACATTTAATTATTGTTAAATGTGTTTGTGTTTATTTTATTTATTCAAAAATACTGATAAAACAATTTTACTCTAATGTCAAATGCTTTTGCGCTTGTCTTAAACTTATGTACCTAATTTCTATTTTGAATATTTATAAAATATTTGTTATTTATAAAATTTTGAAACGATAATAACTGAATTACTTAATACTGATCACACAATGAACAGTCTGGAAGACACTACTACACCAATTATTGGAGATACTTTCGAGACTATCACGCGACTCGCTCAGAGTATAACTTTACTGGTGTACGAAGGGAAAACAGTGACTGCGGCGAACAAAAGGTCAATTAAGGAAGCCGCAGAAGAAATTATATCTTTGAGCAAAAGTATAACATCGTCACTACCTCTAAAACCCGCCACCACAATCTCTGAGGAAAGTTTCACCAGGTTGGGAAGAGACATTATAGCCGAGATCCAGACTACAATTGGTCAGTCGCTAAGGAGTATAGTGACAACTCCTAACTTGGCAGCCCAGCCACTGCAACGGTCATTCGCATCGGTTGTCAAAAGCCCTTCTTACCCACCATCCAACAAACCAGCCCTGATCATAGAACCTAATATCAGCTCGTCACCGACTGGTTTATCGCCAAACACAAACTCTGAAAGCACTTTGAATTTAATAAAGTCACACATCAGCTTCAAAGATAGTAGTTACGCACCAACTAAACTGAAGGCACTGAGTAAGGGTCGTGTTTACATGGAGTTTGATACCAACGCACAGAAAGAAGAGACAAGAACAAGAATTAGCAACAACATTCAAACTCTCAAAGCTGAAGAGCCTAAGCGTCGCTCCCCTCTAGTCAACCTCAAAGGAATACATAAGGAGACAAAACGGGAGGAAATCGGTGACCTAATTTGCAAACAGAATTCTATCCCAACTACCGACGTGCGGCTTTGCTTCCTTACCACAAACCGCTCTAATAAGCTATACAACGCCGTACTGGAAATCAAACCCGCCTCGTACCAACAATTACTCCACTCCGAGAGAGTTGCTATCAACTATCAGCAGGTACACATCGAGCCCTTCTCACACTACGTGCAGTGCCGGAAGTGTCTTCAATTTGGACATACACACAACAGGTGCACTGCTGTAGTCCAACCTTGTTTTAACTGCGCGGAAACATCACACGTAAGTGAAGATTGTCCTCACAAACTTACTAGCAGATTCACATGCTATAACTGCACCAGGCAGAACATCAAGTTTGGAACAAAATTAGACACCAACCACGCCGCCAACAACCAGACTGTCTGTACAAGAATTCATAACGCTAAACAGTTAATAGAAAACAATACTGACTACGGACATTTTTGCTAACTTGTGCTGTGTATTGGATTTAATTGTTATATTGCTTGGCTTTCTGTATTTGAAACACTGCACTCATGAATAACACACGCAATGTCTCATACATCACGAAACCCATTACTATCATACATGCAAACCTAGGTCGCGGATGCATAGCCACACACGAACTAAACCAACACATAAACACTCATAAAACAGACATTGTATTAATTAATGAACCATACACAAGCAACCAATACAATGTGAAAAACATTCAAAACTACACTACATATCAATTTCCACAGCCAGACACAAACAGACACACTAAGGCTTGCATACTCATCAGAAATGGTACGGGCAGCTCAATGGGACTCACACAATACTCTACACCAAATCTCTGCACAGTACAACTCACCACAACAGCCGGCAAAAGAATGTATATAACAAGTGTATATGTTGAACCCAACACAGACCCACACAACACCCTCCACAGTCTACACCACATGTTACACGACACACGCGATCATACTCATGTCCTATGCGGGGACTTTAACGGCTGGCATAGGCTGTGGGGCTCTCGAGCCAACAACACCCGCGGGGACGAAGTCGCTGATCTAATCCTCTCACACCACACAGTCATTCTGAATAAAGGCACTCACAATACTTACGAAACCATGGCTGTTGGACAGGTTCGAGGTTCGATTGTTGACCTTGCTATCGCATCAGATAATATTGCCAACCATGTTACCGATTGGAAGGTTGACACGTCTATCTGCCCGTCATCTGA
This sequence comes from Schrankia costaestrigalis, assembly GCA_905475405.1. Lineage (NCBI taxonomy): Eukaryota > Metazoa > Arthropoda > Insecta > Lepidoptera > Erebidae > Schrankia > Schrankia costaestrigalis. The sequence continues at coordinate 20,417,678 of FR997831.1, read as the reverse complement.
CCACCACGCCATTTCATTTACATTACATTCCACTTACCCACTCAAACGAAACATCTTAAGTTCCACATTTAAATACACAACAAGTTGTTTTATTAATTGGTCTGAGCTCCGCGATATATTTGCTGCAGAGATACACAACACTGATATACCTAACATCAACATAAATACATTAAACACACAGCAAGACATCGACCTCTACACACACAAATTGACTAAATTCATACAGAACATATGCAACACGCATCTACCAAAACCTGGACGGCGCCCCAGTCGTGCCGTGCCCTGGTGGACGGACGAATTGAGTTTCTTAAAGAGGAAAGTTATAGACAATCATCACGAATTAATAAGGCTAAAAAGGAACAACCTTCCACTAGAAAGTGCCCTAACAACAAGGGATACACTTAAAAATGAATATGCGTCTAAAATTAAGGAGGCCTCTGTAACGCATTTTAGAGAATTCTGTTCCGCCCAGGGGAAAGACGACGTCTGGTCAATCACCAAACGACTAATTAAAATTGGCCCCCTGTACAACCACCCTCTACCATCGAAATGTCAGCCGGTATATTCTCCACATCCACACACCAAACAGCTACTACATTTCTCGACAAATTTTTTCCCAATGACACACCTGACACGCATTTACAACATTCCATACGTAATCGCGTACTGAACCCACCGGAAACTACTGATGAACCTTTATTTACACAAGAGGAAATACTAAATGTATTAAAATCAATGAACCCTAACAAATCCCCTGGCGCAGACCACCTAACTTCAGATATAGTTTACCACTTTACCCTCTCTCTCCCTCATATAATAACCAACTTAATGAACCGTTGCTTATCCCTATGCGTATTTCCCAAATCCTGGAAACATGCTATTGTGAAAATTATACCTAAATCTAACAAATCCGATCATTCCAAGCTATCCTCATTCCGACCCATTGGACTACTTCCAATATTGGGCAAGAGTCTTGAAAAACTAGTTACACAACGACTTACACACCATCTCAATATCACACATGCATCCAGCACCAGACAGTACGGTTTTAAACAACAAACATCAACTATACATGCACTTCATAATATCATTGACACCATCACTGAACACAAAAACAAAGGTCTCCACGTTGCCATGATATCACTCGACATCAGGTCAGCATTTGACAACGCTTGGTGGCCTTCTATTCTTGCACGCTTACACTACACCCAGTGCCCAAGAAATATTTATAAGCTCATACAAAATTACCTCACACACCGTACAGCAACCATACAATACTCTGACACAAGCATTACTAAAACGCTCACTAAGGGTTGCATCCAGGGGTCCGTATGCGGGCCAACTTTCTGGAACCTTATTTTGGACGAGTTATTGGATATGTCCAGCGACTCTTCCTCTGGAGGGTGCTTACCGGAGGGCAATATTGAAATGAACAACACACACATCCCGTTCAGTCGCAGTGCTAAAGTACTTGGTGTCATCATTGATGACAAATTACACTTCACAAAACACGTTGATTACATAATCACAAAAGCACGCGCACTATTTAACAGACTCACTTCATTTGTACGCCCAACTTGGGGAATTCACTCAGAAAATATAATTACACTTTACAGAGGGGTAATCGAGCCTATTATCTGTTATGCAGCAAGCATATGGCAAGGCGCACTACAATATGCTACTAACACGAAAAAGCTACAGTCACTTCAAAGAAGCTTCGCCCTTAAAATCATCAAGGGTTTCCGCACCATCAACACTGTAAACGCTATAGCCATCTCCACACTTACACCCCTAGACACAAAAGTAAAAGAGTGTGCTACAGTAGAATTGACTCGGATTATTAGCATCTCAAATTACCTACACCAAGACATCACCCTCGACAAACCAGCACACCCATCATATCTCTTACATCCTGCACACAGAATACCACACAACTTTCACATTATAGATACACAGGACGAACTTGATAACTTACTTATAACACAATTACATGCACATCACATTTACACCGATGGCAGTAAGCACGATGGACTGGTAGGTGCTGCCTTCGTCATACATACTCCACATAATACAACGATAATAAAACACCATAAATTACACTCAGCATGCTCTGTCTTCCAAGCTGAGCTGGTTGCGCTTGACCAGGCATGCATATGGCTCGCCATGCAGGATCCTCCTATTGCGGCAGCTGTCATCATGTCCGACTCCAGGTCAGCTTTGGAAGACATTCAGAATACAAACAGTAAAAACGCACTAACTACCAACATTCAAAATTTTCTTCACCTTACCCACACACGCACTACATTCATTTGGGTTAAAGCACACGCAGGCATATCAGGTAATGAAATAGCTGATATTGCCGCCAAAGACGCAGCGACAAAAGAAGTCACCCCTACTTTTGCACACTTCCCTTTGAGTTACGTGAAACATCTAGCTAAAAAGGATAGCCTAAAACAAGCCACTGACGCGTATAGGAATAACCTAAAAGGTCCTGTTATCAAAACCTGGTGTCCTACACTCACTCAACTACACAAACTCATTAAGGTTACAGGACACACATTTGCACTCACACAATTACAAACTGGACACGGGTATCACAAACAATATCTTCACCGCTTTCATATCACAAACAATGATACATGTCCCTGCGACAATATAACAACACAAACATTCGTTCACCTCCTCACCCAATGTCCCAAATACACACAATCTAGACTGCACCACGAACAACACTGCCATTTCATACAACTCGATCCATACGACCTTGATTCCATACTCTCCAGCAACACAGCCACCGACACCTTCATGAAGCACCTAACACACATAGTTAATACACTCAAAAAATTTAATAATACTTAACCCACTATACCATACCACAACACAAACATTTAACACACAAATAGCTAAAGCACACATACATTCACATACACTACACACGCACACACAAAATAAAACACCTTATTATTAGTATTAGTTCTAATTAATAATTTTATAATTTGTAATACCTAACTCTGTATCAAATAGCAGAGCACATTATTGCAATAAACTACTCTTTGAGGCGGTTTTACCCTCAAGGAGACAATTTAAAAAAAAAAAAAAATGTCAAATTTACTCATAAAACTAAAACTATTCTTGAGCACTTATAAATATCTTTTGATAGACTGAACCGATTGCAATGAAACAAAAATTAAATGGAACTTCAAGTTACTCTCAATCGTTGTGTATTAAAGGCATCTACATTGCTTACGTACATTTTACGTTACATTTAAAAATACTGCACGCAGTTTAACTCTTGATGTAGTTCAGTCTAAGTTTGAAAGATGGCGCTGTTTAATATTAATTAATTAAATTCAAATATCTTTTAATAGACGAAACCGATTGCAATGAAACAAAAACTAAATAAAACTTCAAGTTACGTTCAATCGTTGTGTATAAAAATCATCTACATTGCTTTGGTACTTTTTAAGTGATGCCCGAACAAATTTTAGGTTACAGATAAACAGATATACAGATAAACAGACAAACAGACAAAAATTCAAAAAATGATGGAAATGGGTTCTATTGGTTGTCTTTTAATACCCTGGCTAATTATTTTGGATTTATTTTTAATTATTTTTAATGTACAAAAACGACTTTTCTACAGTTTTATTATATGTATAGATATGTATAGATTACTACTGGTAACGCCATCTCGTGAACAAAAGAAACGAAATTTAAATTCATTCAACATTGAACCAAATCCATTTTTCATGACCCCTGATTTGTATTGGACTGTTCTAATAAAGAGATCTAGCGATATCTCGAGTAATACTTATCCGATTTTGACGAAACATACCTCAGTTTAAGCCTAATAAGAAAGGCTACAATACAATGTATTGGTCTTAAGATTATATTTTAATTCGTTTTAAAGATGTGCGGTAACAAACAGACAGATAGACATTAATTCTAAAAATTGTAAGTGTGTAGTGTTGTTGCTTTTTGACTTTTTTCTAGATTTTATAGATAATTTTTATCTGAATTTTCGAAAAGAACAGACATTTCGACCTCTACAGTTTTATTATAGTATAGATAGATTACCTACTTTAAACTTAATACCTAAAAACTACGTATCTATGTATTTTAATATCTAAAGCGCGCTTATTCCGAGAAGAGTCAATAAGAAGGTTATACAACATGACTGCTACGCGAATGTCTCGGGTACGATTCCCGCTAAATGAAAATATTTGTGTGCATGAACATGATTATTTGCATTGGTCTGAGCGTTTCTGTGTATAGTATGTATTTACAAAAAAAGTATATAAGTATTAATATCCGTTGTTCTGTTACGCATAACACAAGCAGAGCCTAGCTTACTTTGGGAACAGATAGCGTTGTGTAGAGATGTCCGTGAATATTTATTTATTATTTATAAAAATTAAGAAGTGTGGAAGAAATTCTGGTTTGGTAGTATGCCTGTCGTAGCAGCTGGATTGTACGAGGTGGCCGGTTCATTCTTTGTGCTATCTTTGTAAAAGTTATCGCAACTCTGAAACGGCTCTATGAACTTAATTGATTTTTAAAATTTTAAGTTATTTTTTATTTTTTCTATCCGTACCGTCTATTTGCTTAGTCTCAAATAGACGGTTAAATGTAAATCTAAGAACAACTCAAACTTAAAATCATTCATGTCGCTTAGGCGACATGTTTGTGGTCACAATGATTTTGTTTGTATCGTATTAAGTTAGACGTGGGACCGGACCATCTAGCCAGCGTGGTATTAGTAGGTCAAGTATCCCTCCGTCACGGGAGGAGGCCCGTCCCTGCATTGGGACATTAATGGGCTGTTATAATATAAATAGTAAAGAAAATCTCCCCAAACAAAATAACGTATATACGTATCTATACTTATAATAAAACTGTAGAGAGATCAATTCTGTACATTGAATATATGTTAAAAATTAATATTAGACGATGAATGGTGATCGATACTAATGCCAAAAATGCAATCAATAAATTTTTTGTCTGTCTGTCTGTCTGTATGTGCACGCATGGGTCAAAAACTACTGAAGGCATTTTAACCAAACTTGGTACAATTGTAGTCCATACTCCTGGGCAGGTTATAGGCTGTATAACATAACGCTAAGACTCATAGGAGCTGAGCAGTGACGAAATAATTGAAGCAAGTCGGTTGAAAAGTTTCGCGTTCGAGCTCTTATCATCGCATACGTTGATCATACGCCAAAAATATGTATTACAAAAATAATGGTCTTTAAAAGATGTACAAAAAAGTCCTGAATAGTATACATCTATCTTTTATATATTAGCCACAATAACGTGTTTAATCGTTAGGGTTTTCTTCAAAATGTATTAAATACATAAATATATTGTATTTTGCATAGACATATCTTTTTCAAACTCCCATATTTCTAAAGAACACTTTAATATCTTATTCGTAAAAAAAATAATTATAGAAATCGGTTTATAAACACACAAGATATAGATGAAAGAAAATTTCCAAATGTCGCCGCGTAGTATGAGTACGGATTAAAATATAATCTTAAGACCAATACATTGTATTGTAGCCTCTCTTATTAGGCTTAAACTGAGGTATGTTTCATCAAAATCGGATAAGTATTACTCGAGATATCGCTAGATCTCTTTATTAGAACAGTCCAATACAAATCAGGGGTCATGAAAAATGGATTTGGTTCAATGTTGAATGAATTTAAATTTCGTTTCTTTTGTTCACGAGATGGCGTTACCAGTAGTAATCATAAAATAAATGAGTTTTTAAAGAATCTATAAAACTATTTTATTATTAAGTGCTATTAATAAGTTATTCCTTTTAAATGTTATTAAAATTAACCATGAATCGTATGTGTAATATCAATTATAAGTCTTATTAAATTAAATCAATTATAACTTTACTTGATTTTTGTGTTTTTCGTAATTGAAACGCAATTTAATTAAATATAAATTGTATTAGATAAATTGTATTAGAAAGCTATTAATCTAAAGTATCAATTATTATTTTGGTATTAATTTAGTTGAAACTGTAGTAGTTACTGGTCAACGTAAAAGTATGCAACAGACTCCACCTGTTTTTATTAATGTAAATAAATACAAATAACCTAATTAATCACAGGTACAAAACATCTGACAAAAATAAATAGTCTTTCCCTGTATTGCTAATATTGGTGTACAAACTTCATTTTTTAAAGTTAAACTATACCTATACTTAATCATTTAAATATTAAATCGAATTAAATTAACATTCCTTTTCTCACAATCTTATTATAACTGCAATTATAACACACATTAATAATTAATAATATATGGGTATTATAACAGACAACATAATAAGCAAAACGTTTTTTCTTTATAAAATCATTTTACACATTATTGCTATTTGTCAACATTAAAATAATACAAAACTGACATTAAAATATAGAAATGCAATCACAAAACATTAAATTATTATTCAAAGTGTTTGTGTTTATTTTATTAAGTAATTCAAAAATAATGCACGCAGTTTATTATCTATAGATAATAATAATAATATAGTCGAGTCTAAGTTTAGTCAAATATTTTTTGCTAGATGGTAAAAAGGTGTTAGGTACAATAATTTATTTCAGCATTTTTTTTACAAAAGACAAATCCCACACTAGCCTTTAAAAATATCAATTTAACGGACGGAAAGAACATCCAGACTAAGGACAATAGTTTGTGTATCACAATTGTCCTCCATGGGAATCGAACCCGCGACCTCATGCACGCCAGCCATGTAATGCGACCGCCGCGCCACCGAGGCAGGTAATTCTGTCGCACCATAACGTGGCGTGCAAATGTATTCATTCATAATTAATTAGCGATTATCCGTGTAAGAATACAATATGTCACCTCCCCATCTCATCCCATGGGTGGCGTAAAACCGACTAAGGGACTATCGGTGAATATTATCTTTACGAAATAAAAATGAAGGAAACCTTGAAATTAAACCCTATACCAATACGACTGGCCAGCGTGGTATTAGTAGGCCAAGTATCCCTCCGTCACGGGAGGAGGCGCGTCCTTGCAGTGGGACTTTAATGAGCTGTTATGATGAAATAAGCGATGTCATTTATTTTAACTTACAAATTTGACAACAGATGGCATTGTGCCTGTTACGTCATTTTCAGTATCGCGGTGTTAAGATTTTCCTTGAAAGAATGACGTTCGCTCATGTCTTCCATTATAAGTTTAGACGCAGTCTTCATAGAGTGTCTGTCTTTGTAAAGGTCTGTTTTAGAAAAAGTTTTGGTTCGTTCGTTAATTTTACCATTCGTTTGTAGGTATATCTGTTTATTATAAGGATTAAAAAACGATTTATCAGTATTAAACCGAATTGCGAAGTAGTAACATCCGCCACGCGAACGAAGTCGCGGGCACAGCAGCTAGTACTTAATTAAACATCGTAACTTGCATGCTTTAATTACCAGTTATTTTAGTAATAAAATTATAATTACGCATTTATTACTTTTTAACATTTAACTATATTACATTGTAATTACGATAAAAGTTGAAATTGTACCATTTAATAGTACTGTAAACACATAGTGGGACAACGTTTGAAAAACAAGACCTGAAGCAAAAATAAATAAAATTGTCTGGTAGGTAGCATTTATTACTCTTATCAAGTAATATATGATTATTCAAAAATGTGTTTTATGCTAATGCAATAAGATTTAGATTGATGTATGTCTGTCTGAAGCCAAACAAGTTTTCTTGAATACAAGCATATCTGATCGTAAAGTTGGTGTAAAGCTAGGTTCAAAACACTACTCATGATGTTACACAAGCCAGATGTATAGGGAGAACGATCACGCAGGGTAGATTGACATGAATAAGGGCAGGATTTTTGTTGACATAAGGTAATGATAGGCGTTAAATATGATTTAAAATCAGACCATTAGCAGACAGACAATCAATGCTCCATAATGTAATTTAATATTATTTATAACTTTTAAACCACGGCCTGAGCAACCTGTGCCGAAACGTCAAGTAAAATAAAGGTAAATAAAATGCGCGTTAATATCTCGTTTATATAATATTTTAATACTATTTATTTACTTGTATTTGTTTTAGAGTAAACTTCGAGTCCGCCATCATGTTTACGGCCTCGGTTGTGGAGTTCATATATGAGACTCAGGTGGCGCTGACTCTGTTGACCGCTCTTGAGCTCACCGGTTATTTGTTTCCTCCACCGGCATTCTTACGAGGTAAATATACAAGAGGATTTTTGTGTGTCAAATTATAAATGGCGTTATGTAAAAAATAATGGAACAAGATGTACATTGGTTGTATTGCTCTATATTTTAATTGAGTATTAAGTTAATCATGTATTTCTTAATGAAAATACTTTGTATACCTTTGTTGAATATAAATATCTTGAGTTAGTGTTAAATTTAATATTCAAGTTTAATCTCAGTCTCTCAATTACAATCAATTCGTTTAAATTAATTTATCTTTAACATAGCGTCATTAAGTTATAACTGCATTGCGTGTATAATTTGTACCTAATTATTGACGTCATCAATTTTGGAGGAGGCCTATGTCCAGCAGTGGACGTCCATAGGCTGACATGGATGGATGGATGGATGTTAACCTCAACTTTATTCTACATACATACATAAACTCACGCCTTATCCCGTCCGGGGTAGGCAGAGACGACAGAACGCCACTTGTCACTTAACTTTATTCTTCTTTACCTAAATTTCAATACCTATACTTTAAAGTTTACTTAATATTACCGCTTCTTCCTAAGCGCTAGTTAACAAATAGTAAAAACTCCGCTGTGGTCGTTTCAGTGTTTTTGTTTCTGCAGTAATTTTACCAATAATTTGTGTTTTGCAGAAGGTGACAAGTTCGATTATATTATTATCGGTGGCGGTTCATCGGGTTGTGTGATAGCTAATCGTCTCTTAAAGAAAAAGTTTTCAGTTCTTATTATAGAGGCTGGATTTGATGCACCATTCGAAACAACTGTAAGTTAATAATAATATGTTTAAATACTGTTATAATCAGAGTAAATCATTAAAATACCCAAAATTCATTGTGTTTCTCGTAAAAAATATATGTATAAGACTACTTAGAAAATAAATGACCGCACGACAAATATGGAGCATGACGTCGCCAACGCCGGGAGTCGATGAAAGAGGCACCGCACAAGATAACCATATTTGAAGAGGCCTATGTTCAGTAGTGGATGTCAATTGACTGATATGATGATGATGATGATGTCTATATTCTAGTAGCCATATTTTGTCAGATATTGTGATGCGATTGGTTTTCAGTATTAAACTATAACAAAGTATAATTTTGATTAAAATTTATTAAGTTAACAACAAAATAGAGGCGCAATTATTTATTTTGAATAGGTAGTTTAATATAATAAATTTTAAATTATCGCGATTTTTATACATAATACTATTTTTACGGGTCTTACTCGCGGTATTAGTAGTTTAATATATCAATAAAAGTAACATTAAACTACTTCCTTTGATTAATAAAAACTATTAAAGATAAGTTTTGGTGGCTTTTCATACGTCATTGGTTTTATTTTATTTTTATTTTGTAGTTAATATTTAATATACACACTAAAACGCTGCTTATTTTATTGATTTTGATAAAGTAATCTTAAATACAATGTAAGTTATACTTAACTGTGTTTTGTTAAACAGTAATTATTATAATCATCTTATTAGTCAATCAATTGACGTCCACTTCTGAACATCGGCCTCCTCTAAATATTTTTTGCGGTCCATAATATTAGGTACTTCTGGCTATATTAACATAATTAACTAAAATAATAATTAATTATAATAATTTCATTTTTCCAGTTGCCAGGTTTGGCACAATATCTTCCCAGTTCAAGAGTTGACTGGAATTTTACTTCAGAAAATGATGGATATAGCTATCAATATCAAAGAGACAAAGGTGACCACCTTGGCTTCGGCAAGATGTTAGGTGGCTCAAGTGAATTAAATTGCTTAATGTATTCTAGAGGAAACCCACACGATTTCAAAGAATGGGCTCGAGCAGCCAACGACTCTTTATGGAGCTGGAAAAATGTACTTCCATATTACAAAAAAGCTGAAAATGTATCTGACAGTGCAATAAGAAATTCTAAATTCGCTAAACGCTACGGGAGTAAAGGTCGTATAGGAGTTACTCGAGAAAATGACCCAGCAACTGATGAGTTACTAGAGGGCTTCCGACAAATTGGAAGAGATATTATTGATGACAATGATGGAAATAAAGTTGGATATGCAAGAGCATTAGTAACAATTAAAGATGGCTTTAGGCAAGGTGCTGGAGTTAGGTATCTTAGTCAGATTTCAGAAAGTCGTTATGTAGCAACTGCCAAAAATACAACAGCTATAAGAATAATTTTTAACGAAGAGAAAGTGGCGACAGGTGTAGAAGTGATAACAGATGAAGGACTAAAAGTAGTAGTCAATGCTAACATTGAAATTATTATTTCAGCTGGTCCTATTAAAACACCACAGCTATTGATGCTCTCTGGAATTGGTCCCAAAAGGGATTTAAAGAAATTAAATATTACAACTATAAGTAGTTTGCCTGTTGGTCACAATTACCAAGATCATGTAGGTACAATGTTGTTTCATAAAACGAATAAACCACAGAATAACAAACCTAGAGATCCAGGTTTTTACCCAACTCCTCTGTTCGTTGGTTACGGTTCGTTTAACGAGGAGGCACAACATAAAAAGTTTCCAGATTACAAAGTAATAGGGCATTTGATACCAAATAATAAATATTTAGCCCAATTTTGTGCCCACATATTCAAATTTCCTATACCAATGTGCGACAAACTTTATGATGAAGCTAAAAATAAACAAGTGTTGGCTACTCTCGTCGGCGGTATGTATGCACGGTCCCGTGGTCAAATGAAGCTTCGAAGTGCTGACCCAATGGATCAGCCATTAATTCTAGCCGGCGCATTTTCGCACCCGCCTGATCAAGAAGATCTAGTCGATTACACTCTGGATTTCCTAAAAGTGGAAAAATCACCAGCTTTTAAGAAGTTAGGAATATCCCAAATAGATTTGACGAAACCTAGATGTGATCGTTATGCTCCGAAATCTCGGGAACATTGTAATTGCTATAACTTAGTTATGATGACTAGTTTGAAGTCAGTAGGCGGTACTTGTGGTATGGGCAGTGTAGTAGATAGTAGATTACGAGTAAAGGGAGTTTCTAAGCTTAGGGTTGCTGATGCTAGTATTATGCCAACAATAGTAACTGGTCTTCAGTATAACACTGTTCTTATGATTGGTGAGAAAGCAGCAGACCTTATTTTAGAAGATGCTGGTCCTGACGCCGTTCGCACAGAACTACGGCCTGATCAAATTAAAAACATGCCTTAGGTAAAGAATTAAACTGAAAATAGTTTTGTTATAATTTTTAAATATTTGTACATCAATAAATATTCACAACCTATATTTTATTTTTATGATCCTATATTTTCTTGATGTATCAAAACTTATTGGCGCTTATTTTCATCACTTAGTATGCAGCCTTAAGTATGCAGTAATAATCTTGAATAAATATTCTTAATTTGTATAGGTTATTGATTTTAATATTATTTAAATATTTTGTTTATAAGTTAACAAGGATCACATTACTAGTAATATTAATGTTGGAAGTTATAAAAGAGACTAGCAGGTATGATTTTAACGGATGTAAATAAACATGTAATTAAAATCGACTTAAAAGAACAATCGTTAGTGTTATTAACCTTTATATTTAAATATCTATCTAGAAGTAAAAAAGTAACTTTACGAAAACAATAGAAAGAAAATGTTGCCAAAAAACCCTAAAATTGGCCTAAAATGTTTTTGTCTTTCCACGCTATTGCTTGAAGGGTAAAACACTTGGCAATCAAAGCAGGACTGTTTACAACTTATCGAGGGACGAGATACTTATTGTTTAAAAAAAAGCCATTTTTGTTCTTGGCTAGTAAGTTTTTTTAAAATTAATATGAGAGATTAAAACTAGTAGTTTTAAAATTAGACGTTAAATTTTTTTAATAAAAAAAATACTTTTGTTTTTAGTTTTTTCCACACTAAAGTTTTAGAAAAGAATAATATTGGTAATAGAGGAAAGAATGATTTCTACTTTAACTAACTTTAACTTCCTCTAAACTAGCTACATAATATTCATTTAGTAAAGTCGACAAAATCCTAAACTTCAATCACGATCTCTCACATTCCACGTGTAGGCGCTCTAGTGTTAACGTTCATTAACATTCAACTAAATACATACTTTACCGTTCAAACTCTAATTTATTTCGGTCTCAAAATTCAAAATACAGACGCACCTAAGTGAAACGACATACGGCGTAAAGATTAATCGAATTTTGAGGTCCCAACAAAAATACACATACTGTTAATGATATTACACCAACGTTAATAGAACTTTTAAATTAAACTTCGAATTAACGAAATTAAATGTCTCCAAGGTAAATTCGATCTTTTGCAAACATTTTACGGTTTAATTTTCACTGTTGATATGTAGGAGTTAGGTCAAGTGGATGATTACGAAATTGGAAGGAGGGTAACAAAACCATTAGCGACTTATACAAACATGTTCCAACAAATATTGAGTTTATTTAAATAACAACGAATTTACAGATGGTTTGAATTCAAATAGCTGGGGACAAAACATTGGTTTGTATAAATACCCTCTCATCAGTAGGGACAATACGAAGGGCAACGATGATTTCCAGGTGCCTTTTACAATTATTTGTAGTATTGATTCTATTATTTGTACAGAGCTTATCAAATATACCCATTCATTATACCAGCCCATTAATGTCCCACTGCAGGGAAGGGCCTCCTCCTGTGGCAGAGGGAAACTTGGCCTACTAATACCACGCTGGCCAAACGGATTGGTATAGGGTTTAATTTCAAATTTTAAGATAATATTCACGAATAGTCCCTTAGTCTTTTTATACGACACCCATGGGATGAGATGGGGTGGTGACATGTTGTATTCTTACTTCGTCACCACACGGATCTATTATGTAAAATTTATTATAACATACCTAACCTACTTTTCACAAATCGAAAGACGGTTGATCCTTTGCTAGTCGTAAACGGGAGAGAACGTGACAGCCCATATCGAAACGACTTTGACATTTCGACTGTCGAATTCATTATTATCACCATTTCAGCCATAAGCCGTCCACTGCCTGAACCTTAGTTAATCATCTTCCTTTCCACTATGCCTCCTCAATGATCCAACAAAATGCTTGTTTATAATATCAATTAAGCTGGATTTAAATAGTTAGTACGCTAGTAAATGGTACCGTTTGCGTTAATCCAGCTAATCCATTTTACTAGGAACATAGAATTTGGGATTACATATTGATATATATAATCCCAAATCCTATGTTCCCCACCACCGTCGCCTTTAAGCTAAACAGGGCCAAATTTTGGCCGTAAACAACGTTCACGTAAGCTCACGTTTATTTTAAGATGGTGTTTAATGTGTAGTTCCGTATAATTCGTCCTTCTGCTGAGAATTAATAATGTTTAGGTACCTATATGCTAAACGCCCTCTCACAGGTGTACTACTATACGACTATATATTTATATCATAACAGCTCATTAATTTCCTACTGCAGGGACGGGCCTCCTCCCGTGACGGAGGGTTACTTGGCCTACTAATACCACGCTGGCCAAACAGATTGGTATAGGGTTTAATTTCAAGTTTTCCTTCTTTTTATTTTGTAAAGATAATATTGACGGATAGACCCTTAGTAGGTTTTTACGACACCCATGGGATGGGATAGGGTGGCATATTGTATTCTTACTCCATCACTACACGGAACATATTTATATACAATGTTCATATGATTCGATGTAACGTGCTGTTCTTCGTAATGACTTTCACTAGCTGCACTTTATATATTGTAAAGTCGTACCGTACAAGCGTGTATCTATTTGACGTTTCAGGTCTCTCACACATACATACACCAATACACACATGAAATAGTTTTAGAATTCATATTATTTTACCTGTTAAGGATGTTTGATTTATCAGGGCGCCTTTCTACCGCTTTTACGACACCTATGGGAGGAGTAGGGGTTGTGATTTCTTTGTAGGTACCAAGACCAAGGATGCTTGTAAATAAATAACTAAATACGGAGAAGTCATTATTAATTATGTTTATCACATTTACGTACTCTTTATTGTACAGCAAAATCTAACAGCATATTTACTATAAGTTGAAATACACAAAAGTTGAAAATACAATTGGAGATGTTATCGTACCCAAGTAATTTCTTTCAGATAACCTAGTTATACATAGTCGTGTAAATTGAAAGACAATGAATGCATATTTAATATTATCATTAGTAACTTAAAGTTTAACTTATAAAATACTCTTTCGTTTTATCATGGCTTATTTATTATACATAAAAATTCCCGAAGCGGTTTGTTCTTGTACATTATTACACTAATAAGTACAATTACTATGACAAATCTTTAAAAAAAATATTTAGAGTAAATAATACCTGAATAGCGGAATTACAAAGTCGTTAGCAAAACGTTTAGTGGAATAGTCGGACTCAACGACAATTTATTATGCGTCTTCCATAATCATTGCTGCCCCCTTTTCACCTATCATAATAGTAGCGGCTAAAGTACCCCCTGCAGGGTTATCAGGCATAACACTAGCATCTACTACTCGTAAACGATTTACTCCATATACTCTTAAGCGAGTATCAACGACTTTTCCCATAGCACACGTACTACTGTATTGATGTTGAGATAAAGCCATATATTTAACATAACATTTCCAGTATTCTAAATCATCTTTAGTCATTTCGCCACATTGAGGCAGTTTCGGATCCTTAAGTTCACCTCCTAACGCCTTATAGGTACTTGATTCTTCAATTTTCATAACGTAATCTTGTATATAACTTGCATGTTCTTCTATATCTTGGTTTTCAGAGTTATAACCTGTGTAAATGATAGGCTTATCTAACAAATTAGTACTTTTTAGAAGAACTCTGCCTCTTGACTTAAATTTTTGCTTATTTATAATAGTGAATAACATCTCTGAGTTGACACTTGTCATCAGAAGATTATTACAAATAGAATCTTTGAAAAAATAGGCAAATGTACAATACGTCATAAGATCCTTTGGGAAGTTAAAATAATTCACTGCCTGATAATCAGGATAGTCAGCAGATTTGTTCAAGGCGGTGTGACCAGTTATTACGGTTGCTGGGTAATAATAAGGGTTGTCGGGTCTCTCGGTTACTACTCGTTTTGTCATATTAAATATCAAAGCTACTCCTAAATGATTCTGTAAGCCCTCACCTACTGGTAAATCACTGATTACTGAAATTTTATGTTTACATAGATGATGTTCTGGACCAATTGCTGACATCATCAATAATTTAGGTGTATTGATTACACCAGCCGATATAATTATTTCCTTTTTAGCCCTTAAAATAATCTTCCTATTATTACAAACGATTGCTTTCACAGCAACTGCATTTTTGTTCCCATCGAAAACTATCTTTTTTACAATCGTATTCTTTAAGACAACTAAGTTAGGATTATTTTGTTTTGGTGATAAATAAGTTAGTGCCGTATTTTGCTGCAAGTTCTTAGATATTGTAGAAATAGCATTTGCGTATCCTATAGATATATTTCCATTAAGACTGGAAACAATATCATTTCCCATTTCTTCAAAAACTTTGAAATAAATGTCAGGATTGATTACCGTACCAAAACCTCGTGGTACTATCAGACCTATGTTCCCATCTTTTCCAAAAAACTCTCCATCAGTTTCACTTAGAATCAAATCTTCCAGTCTTTGACTTTTCTTAAAAAATGGTAGCACGTTTTCCCAATTCCATTTGGGGTCCTTTATTTTTTTAGCCCAATCGTTGTAATCATGTTTGCTGCCTGTACTGTATGTTAGAAAACTAGCACTACTTGAGCCTCCGAGAACTTTGCCTAGTAAAAAGTCGTCAACACTTTCCTTATGTGACTCTTTTGATAATCCTGAGTCTGCGATGGTATAATT
Organism: Schrankia costaestrigalis; assembly: GCA_905475405.1. Classification (NCBI taxonomy): domain Eukaryota; kingdom Metazoa; phylum Arthropoda; class Insecta; order Lepidoptera; family Erebidae; genus Schrankia; species Schrankia costaestrigalis. The sequence goes on along the minus strand of FR997831.1, from coordinate 20,401,591 downwards.
CCATGATGCATCACTAGCTCTAATCAGTGACATTAAAAAAGGGATCTAAAATCAGAAAGATAACTTAATAATAAGAAGGAACTCAATAAAAAGAAGAAAACCTGAAATTAAACCCTATACCAATCCGTCTGGCTAACGTAGTATTAGTAGGCCAAGTATCCCTCCGTCATGGAAGGAGGCCCGTCCCTGCAGTGGGACTTTAATGGGCTGTTATGATGATGATGATAGTACTTTAAAGTAAAACAAAGTAGTTTACAGTACAATAATATATGACTTTATAGACAAGTAGGACACTTACATCTATTCCAAACATTGGATGAGAACCAGCCTCAATAAGCAGTACTGTGTTCTTATTCTCTGCAAGTCTGTTTGCAACAACGCATCCTGCTGTTCCTCCTCCAACAACTATGTAGTCGAAGACTCGATTATCTAGTAAAAAGTAAGCGTATTTTATTAATACTTTTGATAATTTTACTAACACTTAAATAAAGTTAATTCAAATATTAGTAGTTCAATAGTCATTAGATGCAGATTTGCAAATTGAAACGTGAATTCCTTTTTATTACTACTACTATTCACGATTAGTTGAGCACGGAGAAACACAACATATTTTTTAAACTCTAATACATCAGAAAAATCTAAAATTATCACGATATTAACGGGAAACTGCTGTATATAAGCCTCTGCCAAACATTTCTGCTGATTTTCTGTCTTTGTTGAATGGTGTATACCTTGCTGATTGCTATTTATTCACTGTGCAATTTATATCGCTTTATACACATTAATAAAAGCAATTTAAATTATATTCTGCTTTGATTATAGGGCCTTATAAAAAGATACTTTATACTTTAGATCCGTGTGGTGACGGAGTAAGAATACAATACGTCACTACCCCATCTAATCCCCCGTGTGTCATAAAAACCGACTTAGGGGCTATCCGTAAATATTATCTTTACAAAATAAAAAGAAGGAAAACTTAAAATTAAACCCTATACCAATCCGTCTGGCCAGCGTATTATTAGAAGGCCAAGTATCCCTCCGTCATGGGAGGAGGCCCGTCCCTGCAGTGGGACATTAATGGGCTGTTATGATGATAGATCTGATATACAGAACAGACACCTTTGTCTTAATATTTACATGCTTACTTCAGAGACTAGTAATAAAGTATTTACGAACCAAACACACAAGTCTGTTCAACATAGTTATGATCCGTGAGCTGCAGTATAGATAGATACTTTAAAACTGCTTGGATAACCAATATGCCTTCATGGACTTTACTAGCTTCGATCAACATAGTGACCCTGTAAAAGTGAATTCATTACAGTAAATACGAAATGCATTCCCATGGAGGGTTGGCGTCAGGCAGGCCGTAAAATATAGCCAAAACTTTTAGCAGCATGTGGAAGAAGAAGACATGCTGCGCTGACCCCAAAAGAAAAAAAAATGGGATAAGGGCAGGGGAATGATGATGAAATACGAAATGTAGGAATGTGGAACTGAAAATGAAAATGATTGTATTAAGCGTTGAATTTAGCAATCCGATGAATTTCAGAGTTATAAACTGCTTTTGCATACAGGATTTTTTTGCACTATTTTGCTTGAAATGAGGAGGCATCGCATAACTTATTCCAAACTATTATTGCGAAATATCCCTCCGTCACGGGAGGAGGCCCGTCCCTGAAGTGGGACATTGATGGGCTGTTATAATGATGATATTATTATTGTAGGGTTAAGATGTGACCCCTTAGTTAAACTTTGGTGCCTTGAGCTTCAGGTAAATATCTTTCGTGTCCGTTAAATTGACCTTTGTAAAAGACATTTACCCGCCATAGAACACGTAGTGCGTGTAGTTCATAGTATTTGGTAGTTGGATACTTTAATTTTTATCTTATATTTTGCTTCTCTGTACTTGGGAGTGGGACTACAGATATTTCAAAACATTTAACAAACTTACCTTTTCGAGAAGAAAGAATATTGTTTTAATCACTACATGTAAATATAATAATAATACACAATTTTGTGTAGTGTATTATTGCAACAAAAAATAATAAGTTAGTAAATTTTACAAAAATTATCTAGAATTAAATATTCATGGCATTTTTTTTTGGTTACCTTAATACTAGACCACTTCGATTATTATTAACTATTAGTTACTTATTATTATAAAGTAACGCAATTGAATACGTAAAAATAATTATTTTTACCACCATACACCAAATTAACGAGGTAAATGAACCTAAAATTAAACGGTCAAAATATATATAGCCTCGTGATGATAATAAAATCGAATATTCACCCTTGTTATACATAAAGGCTATAAATAATAAAAATGCCATCGAAAACGAATGCGCAATGATAAACAAAAATCTATCAACTAACAGCATATTAAACCAATAAAATAGATTAATATGCCTTTAAAATTTAACTACTCGGTCACATTGAAGATCCAGTTTACTTTTATATGAAATTATCGAAGTGTCTGGCAATAAAAAAACTAACAGGGTGACTTTGACCTTTTTTATAAAATGTGTATCTCACACTTAGAACCTAATGTAGTATAATAATTGTAACAGTTATGGGTTAATATATAGAGTAACAGTTATTTTTGTAATAAAATACTTTCATTTCAAATTATTTTAAAACTAAGTCACTTATTACACAGCTTGGTTACTATTATATTAATACTTAATATTTAGAATTCAAATTGAATCAATGAAGTTCGGTTCATCAAACATCGGATTCCTCGCACCATAATCTAACACTTTTTATAAACTATGCTCTTGCTTAATGAAATCTGCTACTTTTTCACCAATCATCATAACTGTGGCCATAGGATAAGAGTGTACTATTGTTGGCATAACACTGGCATCCGCTACTCTTAGATCTTTTATACCTTTAACTTTCAATTTTCCATCAAGAACAGTCCCCATCGCACATTGAGCATAACAACGCCAATATTCGGTACTAAAGCGTTGAAATTCTTTGCAATGATTTGGAATTAAATCAAATATCTCGGCGTGTTTACTTTTATAGTATGTTGAGTTAATAACAGGTTTAGATCTTCAATATATTTAACTAGATCCATTATATCTTCTGATTTAGAGAACTCTCCTGCATTAATAACTGGGTTATCAAGCGGATCAGAACTTCGTAATAAAACGTTGCCTTTAGATCTCGGAGATGATGAAAATATCTGATTGAAGACAATCGTTTTGTCATTACAAGCATCCATTATTTTATCACAGATTTCGTGCTCAAAACGGTGGGTAAATGAGCAATATACCAAAAACAAGTATGGTGATATGATGTAGTTATTAACTAAATAATCAGGATAAGATTGATTTTTGTCAAGAGCCATGACACCTCTAAATGTACTAGCTGCAAAATAATGTGGATCTCTAGGAGCCATGGCAGATTCATATTTATCCATTCTGTGAAGTACTGCTACAGCGACATGATCCTGCAAGTTTTCACCGACAGGTATATCTGATTTAACGTTTATTCCTTTACTTTCCAGATGATCTTTAGGACCGATGCCTGATAACATAAGAAGTTTTGGTGAGTTAAATGTACCAGCTGACACAATAACTTCTTTCTTAGCACTTATTACTAATACTTCACCATTACTTGAGAAGGCTTTAACACCAGTAGCTTTTCCATCCTCAATAACGATTTCAGTAACTGTAGTCTCTTTTAAAACATGAAGATTAGAACGTTCTTTGATTGGTGTTAAGTAAGCTGTAGCACTGCTCTGTCTATGTCCATTTGCTACGGCAAACAAATATTCAGAGTAACCTCTTTAGGTTAATAATCCTGAAACCCCTTTGGATTTCAGGATTATGATCCTGAAACCCCTTTGGGTTTCAGGATCATATATTACACATACTGGGTTTCAGGATCATATATTACATTATAATAATCCTGAAACCCCTTTGGGTTTCAGGATTATGATCAAGGACCGTTTTGAACCCAGTTTCTTCAAAAGAAGCTAAAAACACAGACAAGTCACTAGAATTATCAACTGTTACTCCTACATTTCCATCAGTACCGAGATATTTTTTGTATGGAGAGTTAAGTATTTCGGGTACTTGACAGTTTTCACTTTTAATATAATACGGAAGAACATTATCCCATGTCCAACTGTTGTCATTAGCTAATTTGGCCCAAGTATTGAAATCGATCGGATAACCCTTAGCGTAGGCCATGTAGTTCAAAGAGCTGGTTCCACCTAACATTTTCCCACCGCTCATTTCATAGAAAGGTATCTGATGGCATTGTCCGGGAATATCGTTTACTTCTGAAGTAAAGTTCCAGTCATAATGTGATCTTTTCAAGAAAAGCATAGGAGTAGGGAGCTGCAAAAATAAAAACGATGTCTTAGATAAAATAATAACAGTAATATTTATTCTTTTAAGGAAGATTTATTTCTTCGCGTAAAAAATGCTATTTCTAATAGAAGAAAAAATCATTTTAGGCATACAAAAAAATTAAATATGTGGCAAAGTCTCTGTGTTAAAGATTTGTGCTAGGAATTACAGGTCTCTTTGTACACTGCAGCTGTAGAAAGTACGATTAAAGTTGAGTGATGGCTTCAAAATCACAAAAATAGCTAATGTAAGGTCTTCTCTTTACATCTGTTGTTATGTGTGTAGCCTATGTACACAAAAAAATACAGATCCGTCATAAGTAAAACTATACCAAGCATTCACATTCTTTTTTAGCTTTAACTATTTTCAAGTGTGTAATAGGTAGTGGTCTACTAGGTTATATGGTTATATTTTAAGTTAACACTTACGTCTGATTCAAAAGGAGGATCTCCTCCTGCTTCAATAAGAAGTACTTGAACGTTAGGGTTTTCAGTCAGTCTGTTGGCAACTACGCAACCTGCTGTGCCAGCACCAACTATGATGAAGTCGAAACTATCTCCATCTATAAAGAAAAGTTTTCTGGTTTTATTGAAAATATCTAAACACATTTTTTCTGTTGTTTGGTTATACTCTTAGGTTAACGAGGTAACACTATGTTGTGTAGAATTTATTCTACACTTACTATTTACAATCGCTTATTTGGGCCACATATACGCCGTGAAATCGAGCATTCCAATTAGGTTGAATGCTGACTGCAACATTTGCATAGCAGGATATGCAGCTACAGACTTCATGATTATTCTGAAAGTAAAAACAAATATATACAAAATAACTCCGAGGTAAATTAAACCGACATTTGCTTGTCAGAGAGAAAAGATGTAGGTATGGCTTGATCCCGAATGCTACAATTACGAATAAGGCTTAAAGAGAACACTTCTTGGGCAGGGTTATAAACGGTTACCATTTACTTTCAAGTGAGCCGCTTTTTCGTCTGCCATCTTAAGTTTAGGCTCCTAGCATACTGAATTCTGTATAATGCTAAGTATGGAATTGGTTAAACATTGACTTCTACTCAGGCCTTTTATATAGGCACTAGCTTTTTCCCGCGGCTTCGCTCGCATAAAAAAGTATTATTATGAATTAGGCCTATTTTTTATTTAGAGTGTGTACAAAATTACTAATTTTAGTTGGACCTGGTTAGGACGACGGGAAGCCTATGGATGAGGGAGATGCAGGACCGCACAAGGTGGCAATATTTAAAGGAGGCCTATGCCCAGCAGTGGACGTCAATTGGCTGAGATGATGATGATGATCTGTTAAGCATTTATAAATCTTAACAAATTCTCTGAGGTAGTTTTTATATTATCAATATTACTATTTTACTTAATTTGATATTCATTACCTATGGTTTTAGTGTTTTACTATTTTTAACTCAAGTTTTCCCTGTTCTTCAAGTTATGAGCATTTTCTTATTTATGCAATTTATAATCGTGTGAATGGTACAAGTTGTAAGGTTTTTAAACACAATGCCAAAGTTATACTCTGCATATTACACAATAAGATTCTTAGTTAATATTTTGATGTTGGGTATATTATTATGAAATCGTAATTTTATTTTATGTTTTATTATTGTATGGGATGCAATTTAATCACATGCTTGTCAGTGGCAAAGCTGCATATTTCCGCGCTGGCTCCGCATAAATATAAATATTCCTCACACATTCACACAACGCCATCTAGTCCCAAACTAAGCAGAGCTTGTACTATGGATACTAGACCACGAATAAACATACTTAAATACTTTTTTTGTAAATACATACATGTTATACATATGTACATAGATAAAACCCAGACCAATGCAAAAATCTTCTTCATGCACACAAAGATTTCCATTTAGCGGGAATCGAACCCGAGACCTCTGCGTAGCAGTCATGTTATAAAACCACTACGCCATAGACCAACCATGCGTCAAATGATGACGTCAGCTTACTACGATATTGTAGTTAAAATATTATGTGATGCATTATGTTACCTTATCTAAAGGTCATGAGGAAGATATTCTACTATGTAATACATAGAAGACTTCCTGGTGAGTTTGTTGTTAAATTACGTAAAATAACTGAAATTGAGTTACCATTTATTCATATTTATTGACTTCAATTTTAGAAAATATTGGCAAACCAAAAGGCATAAGTAACAAAAAGTATTAAGTATTTGTATAAAAAGCAAAACATTATTCTACTTACATTTGTTATGAGCTGTTTTCTTAGAAGAGATGTGTCAACGTTTCAAAAACTTGAGCAACTGTCCGTCACCTAAACAGAAGGAAATTATATAATACATTTTAAATGAAGTCTTACGTCTAATAAAAAAACAAATATTTTATTTATTAAAAAACTTTATTTTGTAATAATAGTATCAAAATGTGAAAATAATTGTAATTTTGAATTAAAATTTTGAAAATAATTGTAATTTTGAATTAAAATTTTGAAAATAATTGTAATTTTTAATTAAAATTTTGAAAATAATTGCTACATAATTTGTTTTTTAGCGACTGGCGTTCATGAGTAGATTGCAAATAGGTAGATAGAGTAAAAAATATACTAGTAAAATATACAATAAAACATTTTAACGACTTTTTTGACTTCACCATTTTTGTTTGCATTTTGAAATCTCTGCATAGATAAGCGTGAAAATTACTATCATGCGAGCAACTCTTATTATTTTGGTGCCATGTATACCGTGCGGTAACGGAGTAAGAATACTATCTGTCACCACCCCGTCTCATCCCATGGGTGTCGTAAAAACCGACTAAGGGACTATCCGTGAATATTATCTTAACAAAATAAAAAGAAGGAAAACATGAAATTAAACCCTATACCGATCCGTCTGGTCAGCGTGGTATTAGTAGGCCAACTATTCCTTTCGTCATGGGAGGAGCCCGTCCCTGCAGTGGGACATTAATGGGCTGTTATGATGTATACCAAGCCTTTCCAATTTACGCGGCCCTGTGCCTCCTTCATTCATCGGTTTCCCGCCATCCTAACTAGGTCTTCGGTTCTCTGTGTCTATGGGTCTAGTCACCTTGCGCTTTGGGTACGTGGTTGCTATTCCAACCAATAAATCTTACATCAAAACTACAATGCAATTATATTATTATAGTTAACACGTTATTATCTGAGTTCTCGAAAAAGAGATAGAAGGTACTATATATCAGAATAGAAAATGAGTAAAAGCAAGCGAGATAGATATAAAGAAATGATACGGCTTTAAGCCTCAGACGACCGCTGTGGCTTAGTGGTTATATAAGATGACTGCTACGCAAAGGTCTCGGGTTCGATTCCCGCTAAATGCAAATCTTTGTGTGCATAAACATGATTGTTTGCATTGGTCTGGGTGTTTTCTATGTATAATATGTATGTATTTACAAAAAAAAAAGTTTTTATATATGTGTATCAGTTGTCTAGTAGGTACTAGACAACTGATATGTATGTATTTACAAAAAAAAAAGTTTTTATATATGTGTATCAGTTGTCTAGTAGGTACTAGACAACTGATATGTATGTACACACATCAAAAAAGTCTAAGCAACATGCATGATATTACAAATTTACCATTTATATTAATTAATTTCTAAGTATTTACTCACTCAAAGTGTATAGGTAAGTAAACTTTTTTGTTATTGATGACATACTGGAAATACATAAATTTATATGTTTATATTTTACATATTAGGGTTGAAGATGGAATATAAAACAAATATGTCATATAATTTAATTATATATAAACGTCTAAATAATATTTTTAATTTTTTATCAGTTCGGATTCATAAATTGATAGCTTTTATTTTTAAATTCTACAAAAGTAAACTAAGTAACATGGAAAAGATCAAATGTCACCGTACCTTTCCTGTCTGATAAAGACTATAGGGTAATTCTCTTCTATTAATTTAAAATCTCAAATGTCAATTAGGGTGATGCTACCAATTATCAGCACTTTAAGAGTTAGTCCTACTTTAATATCGTTTATCACAGTGATGATAATGATAACGACTTTAACAATATGCTTTCTTGGTTCATTATTAAATAAAACGGAATAAACAAATTAACGATTTACTGGATAAATACGGACTTTTATTTATTTAGATCCGTGTGGTGACGGAGTAAGAATACAATATGTCACCACCCCATCTCATCCCATGGGTGTCGTAAAAACCGACTAAGGGACTAATCGTAAATATTCTCTTTACGAAGTTACATAGAAAGAAGGAAAACTTGAAATTAAACCCTATACCAATCCGTCTGGCCAGCGTGGTATTAGTAGGCCTAGTATCCCTACGTCAGGGGAGGAAACCCGTCCCTGTAGTGGGACATTAATGGGCTGATATGATATTTATTTAGATAAAACTAGCAGATACCCGCGTCTTTACTCGCTTTTTATAGGTAGCTTTAATGTCATTCTACACCCTAAACTACCTTTAATGCGAATTTCATCAAAATCCATTCGGTCGATTTTGCGTGAAAGATTAACAAACACCCATCCATCCTCACAAACTTTCGTATTTATAATGTAAGTAGGATATTATGAGTTACTTTTAACACACGCAACACAATAGATTTTTTTAATTATATTAAAAAAAATGAAGTACCTTCTTAATTTTGATCGCTTATTATTTCTCACTAATTTTGATTGCGTATTTTGCCCTGTAACTCATACATAACTTTATTGTTGTAATACGTAGAAAAATTCTTAATCAACTAAATGTACCTATTGTATTTAAAATTGTATAATTAAAAAATTTAGAAAATTTCTACGTCTTACAAATTAGACCCCTTTCACTATATTTAAAACAACATTTGACAGGTTGACGTTAGTGACGTTCAGCAGTATCTCGAATGTAATGCCATTCGATTGTAAGCGGTTTCGCGATTTTTCAAATTACTTTATTTTACCTATTTGGATCCTTACATCAACTTACATTATCATTTTATTATTGTTTCTTTCTTCTATGTTAAGAGTATTAACATATTTTTATACGCGGGGCGGTGTAGCTTGTCGCATAAGCTCCCACATATTTATTGTTTAATTGTGTAAATTCGGATTACAAAGAACTAAAAATGTGTCTAAAGTGTAATGTTAACTCTGTGTCACATGTGGAAACTGGAGTGCAGTGATAATTTGGTGTATTTCTCGTAATAAAATCTATTTCATTTGTCAACAAACAATAATAATAACGAACGTGCGGGTGGCGCGAACTCGGTGAGCGAGTCGCGCATCGCTCTCTTTCGCTCTTGGTTACAGTGAATCGTTCCATCCTTATCGCACAAGCTGCATAGCAACTGACGAGATTGAAATTATGATTTGTGATTATTGCAATTGCGAAATTGTAAATAGTGACTTAATTACTTGCATTGCATGTAAGGCAGGATATCATTTATCTTGTTTAAATTTGAATGATAAACAACTAGGAAATACTTTTACCTGTGATTCTTGTTGTAACATAACGCAACGGGTGCGAGTAACGGATGATACTCCATTAAGAGCGAGGGGATCTTATGCTGTTAAGGACATGGAGGATTTCAATAAGAAAAAAAACATGTCATCTTCTTCAGGCAAAAGTACCGGAAGCATCGAGAGTATTACGGAATTGATTACAGAAGTGATTACAAACAAAATTAAAATGATGGAAACTACTCTTTTACAAGAAATTAAGATGAATGTTACTGCTTTGACATTAGAAAATACTAGATTGCAACAGGAATTAAATAAGTCTAATAAAAAAAGTTTTAGTCTACAGGAAGAAATAAATAATCTAAAATTGAAACTTGAAAGTCTTGAGAAAAACCAAAGCAAACAATCAGTCAGTAAGTTAGATACACAAACAGTAACAGCGTCGCCTACAACATCTAACACTTCCCTGGGCTTTAGTTCTAGTAACAAAGGCAAATCAAATCGTTCAGCGGCGGCGGCGCCGGCTGGGCCGACACCGGCAATAGTGGTCGCGCCGCCACAGCTTCCTCAGCCCACACAGCCGCCGCCACTGCTCCCTCAGCCCACACAGCCGCCGCCACTGCTCCCTCAGCCCACACAGTCGCCGCCAGTGCTCTCTCAGCCCACACAGCTGCCGCAACCGAGTGTCAGTTACGCGACGGTGGCCAGGAACGTAGTGGACATACCCGAACGTACTCATAACACAGAGTGGACTGAAGTGAGAACTAATAAGAGGATTAACTTGCCGATAAAACGAGGTGGTAACACATCTACAGGATTACTCAAAGCAGTGGAACGTAAAAAGTATCTCCACGTCTGGAGGCTAGATAAAAGTACTTCTGAAGAGAGTTTAAAGGACTATATTAAAAACATATTAGAAAATGACTCTGATATCATAGTGAACAAAATAAAGACAAGAACAGAAAGGGATTATGCTTCTTTTAAAGTAGGAATAACAGAAAGTAATTACGAAAGACTGTGTAATCCGGAAGTGTGGCCACTAAATGTGGAATTTAGCGAGTGGATTTTTTTTCGCCGCTCAGACAAAACTACAGAGCATAAACAACAAAGTCAATAAAAGTTTGAACATTCTTTATCAAAATGTTAGAGGACTTAGGACTAAAACATCGAAGTTTTTAGCGCTTTTAGAATCATCGGGCTCGGATTTATTCGCCATCACGGAAACCGGCTGTAATGAGTCAATACAAAATGCGGAAATAACTCTCCCAGGTTACCCGATAATTCGTTGTGACCGGGCGGACGGACGAAAACACGGTGGCGTGCTTTTAGTGGCCACACCACGGTTCGAGTTGCGGCAAGTACCTATGCCAGACGGGATAGATATAAATAAACATAAATTTGAATTGATTTGTGTCACAGTTCATTCACGAAGTAGATTTTTATTTACTTGTTGTGTGGTGTATATTCCGCCACACACCGAAGAGAATGAGTATATGGTTATGTTTAGCTTGTTAGAAAAAATATGTATAAAATATAAAAGTAATGTTATAATATTAGGTGATTTTAACTTGTACTCGTGTAATATCAATGTTTGCAATTATTTTGAATATTTTATAGCTTTTAGTGAAGTCATCCAGTGTAATTTTGTAGGTAACTGTAATGATCGACAGTTAGACCTAGTGTTGAGCGGGCGCGCGGGAGTCATTGTGCGAGCAGGGGACGAGGGGTTGCGACCCGTGGACGAGTATCACCCGCCGCTTGACATATCCGTCGCCACTGCCGTATCTCATAATAGTAGTTATAGAAGTAATGACAATATTCATAAACATTTTTTTAAGCAATGGAATTTTAACAAAACAAACTTTTTTCATATATATTTTTTATTAAGTATTATAGACTGGGGTGATATGTACACGATACAGGAGCCCACTTTAGTTTTAAATTATTTTTATAACAAAATTAGTGAAGTGTTTAATAACTGTGTACCTATAAAGAAACAACAACGAAATAAGAGTAGGTATAACTACCCGGTATGGTATACGTCTGACCTTATTGCAAGTATTAAATTAAAATATAATCTTCACAAAAAATATAAAGCAAGTAAATGCCAGAGTGATTATGAAGCGTTTGCACTGTCCCGGGCAAGAGTTAAAGCTGACATCATAGAGGCTCACGATCGTTATCGAGACCGGGTTCAGGCTCACTTGGTAAGTGACCCCAAAGCTTTTTGGAATTATGTGAGATCAAAAAAAGGGAACTCAAATAAATTAAGACTGGCTAAAGACGGGGTAGAATTTTCAGGTCAGGAAACTGCTGATGAGTTTGCGCGATTTTTTTACTCAGTGTACAATACGGAATCAGCCGTATTAGATGTAGAGGCAGCGTGTAGTACAGCGTCACCGAGCGGCGCGTGGGTACACCTTGACCACCTAGATGAGACAGCCGTGCTGCGCGCGCTCGCTCGTTTGCCGGCTAAGCGATCGGTGGGACCTGATGGCATACCGCCCTTTATTCTAAGAGATTGTCGTATGGTGTTAGTTAAACCTTTACTATATCTATTCAATATTTGTTTATTAACGGAAACTTTTCCTGAAAGTTGGAAACTTACTCGCGTGGTACCAGTACCAAAAGGTCGCGGAGGAACGGAAGCCAGTGACTATAGACCGGTTGCAGTACTCTCGGCTCCCGCCAAGGTATTTGAATCGGCTATTCACAGTAGCTTACATAGTCAATTTAGCGCTTATCTGTCTAACGCTCAGCATGGTTTCCGTCCGGGACACAGTACCTCTGGAAATTTACTACATTTAATGTCAAATTTAGTACCAGCTGTAGATGCCGGTCTGCAAGTAGATGTCGCCTACTTAGACTTTAAAAAAGCGTTTGATACGGTAAACAATGATATCTTGCTTACTAAGTTAGCTAGTAAAGGGTGTACACCGCATACTCTTAGGTTCTTTGCCAGTTACTTACGAGAGAGGAGACAATATGTTGACTGTGGTGGATTTTGTTCGGAACCTTATTTCACGAGATCGGGAGTGAGTCAGGGCAGCAATTTAGGTCCCCTTCTTTTTATATTGATGATAGATGACTTACCAGAGATAGTTAAAGAGTCTACTTGCCTATTATTTGCAGATGATTTAAAGCTTTGCAGAGTGGTGAGAGATATCGCTGACCATAAAGTTCTTCAAAAGGACATAAACGAGGTAGTAAAGTGGAGTAATGAGAATAAACTTTATTTTAATATTTCCGAATGTTCAGTGATGTCTTTCACCCGAGTTCGTACTCCGTCACAATACCCGTATCAAATGGAAGGAGAAACTTTAAAGCGGGACGTTGAAGTTACAGATCTCGGCGTTTGCTTCACAATAGACCTCAATTTCAAAAAACATATAGTTACCATTTGCAACAAGGCTTATAGAAATTTAGGATTCGTCTTGCGACAAGCCAATGAATTTACAAATATGAACGCGTTGAGGGCCTTGTATGATTGTTTAGTTCGAAGTCACCTCGAGTACAATGCAGCCATATGGGCACCCAGTGAAGCCAAATATAAATTTATGGTAGAAAGACTTCAAAATAAATTTGTTAGGTTTCTTTATTTTAAAATGTATGGGGTATACCCGGGGTATCCGTTGTTATACCCAACACTATTTGTATTGGGTATGACGGGATATTACAAACTAGAAACTAGGCGAGAAGTGGCAGTGGTGACGTATTTGTTTAACGTATTACGCGGTTTAACACATAATCCGGATATACTGCTGGAAATCCGTTTAAGTGTACCGGATGAGTACAGGGGTCGACGACGGCGACCACCGCTGTTGGTGGTACCGTCCGCGCGTACCAATCTGCAGCAGCGAGCGCCGCTGACGCGCGCGTTGCGCACGCTCAACACTATCGCTGAACAGGTAGATTTGTTTGCATGCACACACAAAGAATTGGCACAAGCCGCGTATTGGGTGTGCAGCTCTAACATAAGTGAATAGTATTTTTAAGTTTATTTTTTTAATTATTTTATTTTACTCTGTGATGTTAGATTACATAAGAAATAATTTAATAAGTAGTCATAGATGTTTTGGATATTATTATGTTTATTAAGTGTAACTACTCTATCGCATTAGTTAGTCTGTAATGATAGTTGTAAGTTTGGTTATTAAATAAATAAATAAATAAATAAATAAATATTATTATTATTATCTTTATTTACATTTTTCACATTAATTTACATTTTTAAATATAGATATAAAAATAAACACATTTAAAAATATAAAAAAAAGGTAGACCCACCAGCATCGGGTACAGGGACCAAGCTACTCGTGGTTAGGGCTCCAGAGATAGGAACCTCCTCACAATACGTGCCGTGTCAAGCAGTACTGCCTTCTGCATCAGACCTATGATCCAACTGCCAAGGTCGAGTCTCCTGAGATGTTGATACAGACTTTTTGGAATAAGTCCATTAGCCGGAAGTACTATCGAAACAATGATCGCCGAATCAACATTCCACATGTCGACAACCTCGTGAGCCAAGTCCAAATATTTCGTTTATTATTATCTTTATTTACATTTTTCACAATTCATTACATTTTTAAATACAGATATAAAAATAAACACATTTAAAAATATAAAAAAAGGTAGACCCACCAGCATCAGGTACAGGGACTAAGCTACTGGTGGTTAGGGCTCCAGAGATAGGAACCTCCTCACAATACGTGCCGTGTCAAGCAGTACTGCCTTCTGCATCAGACCTATGATCCAACTGCCAAGGTCGAGTCTCCTGAGATGTTGATAGAGACTCTTTGGAATAAGTCCATTAACCGGAAGTAGGGGCACGCGTCCTAATGTTGGCACTGCACCAGATTATCAGCACCCCCAACTAAAACTCAAATTATAAGCTTTCTATTAATTAATTTCGGCTACCATTTAACAAACATTAAAATAAGATCCTTTTGGAATTATAAACTGATCCAAACACGACACTTTTTGAAAAAAAAAGCTATATTTAAAAAAAACGCGGGAACATGTCCATCACATTACTTTGTTTTGAAAGTTTCTTATGATCGTAGGTAAGTTCAGGTTTTTTTATTTTACTTTATTTTAGATCTTTTAGATATTTTTTACTGAACCTTCAGGTTTTATTCATGTATAAAATGTTTTATAAGGCTTATCTGACAATGGAAATGAACGTTATCTTGATTTTATGTTCATAAATGAGGTGCTGACATCTGGGTTCAATTTTTTTGCGAATTGCTAATTATCGGCACTGGTACTGTTACATGACAAAGTGGTATGTAAAATTGTTAATACATATTTTTTATTGTAAAGCGTGATTATTTTATGCCTAGAAT
Source organism: Schrankia costaestrigalis (assembly GCA_905475405.1). Taxonomy (NCBI): domain Eukaryota; kingdom Metazoa; phylum Arthropoda; class Insecta; order Lepidoptera; family Erebidae; genus Schrankia; species Schrankia costaestrigalis. Next base: position 20,386,428 of record FR997831.1, on the reverse strand, counting down.
TCAATATTCTTGGAAAAAGTACTCTATGATTTCGGATTTCATATCCTGGCATGGTGCTGAAACTAACATTGCTAGTTATTTTCATAGTGTTGATATTATGATCAAAAGAATGTCTATTATTTTTTTGGAATTTTTTATATTTATGTAATTATTTTTCTGAAACTTCGGTTGTTAGGCTAGGTATAAATAAAAGAGATTTTACTATAAACATTGGATTATTTCATTTATCTACCTAATTTTATGTCTAATTTTAAGCCTTTCGGACCCACGCTACCACCGCCGATACTACTGGTGGTAGCGTGGGTCCGAAACGATACCACCAAACCAGAAATAGTGATGAGACCAATTTGAATTTAAAGTAGGTAACTAATAAGATTTTGTTTAAGTAGTTACATTAACGCCTTTCGGACTCGTGGCTCAAACATGAACATCACAAAACAAACGAAGATCGCGAAACAATTGAACATGGCTATTGTATTTAGGTAGGTACGGGATGTAAAAAAAAAACTAGGTGAAACTAGGTTTTATTACATGTCAATCAGGTTGAAAAAAATATAGTTAGGTTAGTACAGATAAATGACAGATCTGTAAATAAGTACCTAAACAATTTGGCGAAAACCAAATTTTAAAAGGTCCCACTACTTATGAACAAATCGATAAATAAAACAGTGTAGTGGGAACTTATTGTAATGCGTTTATTAAACGTATAAGATAACTGTATTTATGAGGGAAATTATTGAAAAAAGTTCATCGTAATTTATCTAAAGCATGGCCTATTGGGATTATTTTGTTGACAATTTGCATTTGTATATCGGTAATATAATCATCGTTGATTATAATTTGATCATTACGACGCTTTTTTGGTGTTATTTCGGAATTATGTACATCTTGCAAGACCTTTAATAAACGCATCAGTGTTACCGTATTTTTATTTAATAACTTATTAATTTTAGAATGGAAACCTTCCAAGATATTATTTGTTCTATGGCGTTCACCAAACACACTAAATACGTTTGGTGAATGTATCTTAAACCAAAAGGTTTCCATATATTTTAACAATTTTGACAATCCATCTTTGTTGTTACATTCAGATCTGATGTATTCGTAGCCTTCTAAGATGTTTGCACTTGGAAGAAGTGGCAAAGCTGCTATCAGAGAAACAATTCTTCGTTCTGCTTTGATTTTAGTATTTCCTAATAATTTTGCTTTCTTCAATATATTACGATTCCAGTATAATACAAGAATAGGCACTTATCTACAAATCACAACACTACTTGGTGGTATCGTTTTGGACCCACGCTACCACCAGTAGTATCGGCGGTGGTAGCGTGGGTCCGAAAGGATTTTAAGGTGCTGATAATTGGCTCAGTCAATGCCAATAATTGGTGATAATGGTGCCAATAATTGGCGCCAGGGTCATTATTTAGTCAGACTCATCTAAATAAAATGTGTATGAATAATAACTATTTTTTATAACAAAAATCAATTATTTATTAAATAATGAACCAAGAAAGCATATTGTTATAGTTGTTATCATTATCATTACTGTGATTAACGATGTTAAAGTAGGACTAACTCTTAAAGTGCTGATAATTGGTAGCATCACCCTACTATTGGAACAATGATCGCCGAATCAACATTCCACATGTCGACAACCTCGTGAGCCAAGTCCAAATATTTCGTTTAAGTATTATTATCTTTATTTACATTTTTCACAATTCATTACATTTTTAAATATAGATATAAAAATAAACACATTTAAAAATATAAAAAAAGGTAGACCCACCAGCATCAGGTACAGGGACTAAGCTACTGGTGGTTAGGGCTCCAGAGATAGGAACCTCCTCACAATACGTGCCGTGTCAAGCAGTACTGCCTTCTGCATCAGACCTATTATTATTATTATTAGCCTATAGCTTAAAATGATAAAATTATAGTTAGCTTAGGTATTATTTAAAATACATAATTTATCGTGACTCATGATGAAAAGGGTGAAAAATTTCCTATGTTAGTATTGACAAGAAAGCTCAGTAAAAGAAGGTCAGTAAAGGCGTACGTTGGACGCCATCTTCGCTGGCCTGCAAATGTTCTTCTACCTAAAACTATTTATAGACAGAATGTTAGGTAAGGAATCGTACAAGAGTAGTATGATCCTGCTACAGATGTAAACGTATATACTACTTTGGATATAAAAGGATGAAATAAAAACAACAATATAAAAATCATGAAAAATTGTTTAATTGGCATACCAACTGATAACTTGTTACAACCTATGGCCAATTTTACAATTATCAATATTGTTAATAATTAAATATAATATTTATGTAAAATAAGTTTATGCTTCAATGTTTACTTACATTTAATTTTTTTATATTATTATTCGGAAAAAAAACTATAATAATGAATAAAAAAAAATGGTCATGAAGACTGGTAAATAATGATAAAAAAAAATGCTCGCGAAATAAGTTCTTAGGCCTCTGTTACAAAGAGACTATTCCGTACCCTTTTTACGTATAAGTCGATAAACAAAACTTAAGGCCACGATTTATTACTACGAATCTTACTTATTATAATTATAAGAGCAAGCCGCGTGCAGACCTCGGGCGAGTTATCGCTTATGTAAATAATATTACATTACATACTCCACCAGCACAATGTGTAATATTATACACGACATGACATGCTGAGATGTTTGGTCAAGTATTGTACACGGACATGAGACGCAGAACATTACACACGGAAAACTAACAACTTATTTGTGCAATGATGATGAAATAAAATGTTATACTAAGCGTTCGACATACTAAACACAATTGTACTAAAAACTAAACGCGTCTACAAATGTTTGGTTTCAAAAACAAATTTAGGTAATAAAAATGGTAAACAGTTGACATAAAATTGACATAGTATCTTATTCCTAAAAGTATGTTTATTTCGTAGCAAAAGTTTAACAAATTGTTGTAGTACATAAGTATTTCAATAAATATAATAATGCAACTTTAGTCTCGAGGTGAATATTCTTAGCCTCATGCCCACACTTATCTACTATCATTATTTTGTATGGCAACTAAGCACTCAGTGTAGCCACTGATTTATTTACATTGTAGAAATGAAGCTTTATAAACCGGACGTGTGTTATTGAAACAAACTATTACAATCATAACGATATTTTAAAAAATAAATTTCATAAATTATTTTAATTTAATTTTTGTTTTCAATAATATACACGTCCGGTTTCTAACATTAGTATTTTATGTGAAAGAAATATTTGGGAAACTGTAAGAATATTTGGGAATTCGTGAGAATCGACGTGAAGTGGTGGAGGGGGGGAGGGGATACCAATAATCGCAACAACAGTCTTTGTTAGTCAGTCGCCATCTAAATGCAATATTCAAACAGTTACATGAATGCCACATTTTAATAATACTTTTACAAAAAAAAATTCATTACAAATATCACCCAATGAGTAATTTTTTTAACCCTTTCCGACTATGTCTGGGTATAGTGAAAAAATCTCGATAGTTAGGAATGTATAGTATAATACTGGGAAATATTAATCACCAATAGGCTATTGTGTTTGTTCAGAGATTCGACTGTTTAAATGCAATGTTACTTTAGTGTATATTGAGCACCCTCGTTGTGTCAGTTCTAGAAGTATGAACAGGTACAATATCATTTACGTGCCGAGACCAATGCTTGTACCAACAAATTTATAACATATATAATATAATAATATGCACTAGTGTACACATTCATACATCTCGAACATATAACATTATGTACTCAAATGAAGAATAAAATTTCACGTACATAATAAATATAATAATATACAATGAAAGTGTGTATATAATAATAAACTTACAAAAATGTCTATATGCGCGTTCATTCGGTTGCTATTTGCATACTATTTAACTCGATTTACATTGACTTACAGCCCACTTAATATAATACAATCATGATTTTGTGAATAACATAATCTACCGTGAGGGCGGATGTGGTATGCGACAACACGCGGACATTTCACGTACAAAATAACTATTGTACTAACACAGCGTGCGCCTTCCACCGGCGATATCGAACGTATTCCTTCATTAAGTACTTTCGATAAAAAAAAGAGAAAAAAAACAAGGAATTTTAAAAATCTTATTCTAAATCATAGTCATAGAATTAAAACTTATGATAACAGTTATAGGGAGGCATGCAACAGTACTATATTATATAAGAGAGAGTTGTATACGTTCGATATGGGGGGTGTAGGAGTACCGCGCTGACGTCACATTATGCAGGGCAGGTCGGTTACTCGACGGAGTTGGTGGTGTCGTTGACGTCATCGAAGCTCTCGTCCCCGGAGCCTCCCCCCGCCGCCCCCGCGCCCGGCGCTAGTGACGAGCGCTTCATACGACTTGTAGACGACGCGCCCGACAGACCGATACCGCCGCCCTGCCGTCTGCGGGAATACAAACTTTATGATATAAAGACATTATATTATATTAGTGGAATAAACTTAATAAATAGACTTGCATTTATCAAATTCAGGAATTTTAAATAAGCCAATAGACATAGTGTAGCAACATAATCATTTCTAAATAAAAACAAGCTATTGAAATTAAAAATACGGTTGCAGCCGTTCTTGCTAAGGACACACTTCTTTTATTTAATAATTATAAGAGGACTTATTTGCTGGATTCGTACTATGTAGTTGCTGTTAAAGTGAATTTAGTCCAGATCATTTCTGAATGATCTGTGCAACAATGTTAAATAATATTGGAGCGGAGAGTTCTTCATAAATGACGCAAGTTGCATTCACTTTGACATAATCAGAAACCAAATTCAGTGTGACAAGTCTTTTAATAAAATATGGATGACACATAAATGCAAATCTATTCAATATATTCCACTTAATAAATCTATTAGACGACACATTAGACACAAAACATATTATAATCATAAGCATCTGCAGACCAACGGTATATGCGTAGCTTCGTTGCACCGCTGGTAATGTTAAACACATTGCTAATGTTATTTGTGAAACAGGCACATATGATGACAATGAGACCGGTGAATGATGAACGATACATTCGTTCATTCAATGATAGAGCGAGAAGCAAACACACGGCGACTTGGAATATTTTAGGCTGGTAAAATATGTTGTAAAATGTTGATTTTTTGATTATGTTATTGCTAAAATTTTGATGAAAAGAATATAAAAAATAATGATGTTAATTTTTAAATCTCTCTAAAACACTAATCTATAAGAAAAATTATTGTGAAGTAGTAAATTTAAAGTAAATAATAATCTTTAATGATACCATACTATCTATAAAATATACAAAAACTTCCTAAACGTCACAAGACAGACATCAAACATGCTACTAGACAGATTCAAACTTCGTGTCTAAGACACGTTAAAATTCATGACAAGTGTTGCTACCAGCCCACATGATCGAAAAGCGTCAAATTCCAGTCCCAAAAAATTTTGAAAATATGCATTCCGCGGTATCGAACACTCTACCTCTGCGTACTCCACTCCTTCCCTGCGCCTCATTCACTATCATTCTCGTCAGTAAACGATGGTCTACTGACTTTTTCACTGTGTCGCTTATGGCTTACGCTAAAAATAGAAACTAATTTATACTACACTTCTCATCAAAAAAATCGAAACAAACAGCAAGTTTGGGATTTGTAAGGATTATAAGAAAAATGTGTATATTTAGGAATATGTGTTATATGTCATTTAATACGGAATTTAATGAGGTTTTCAAATAATAATGCTAATGTTCTAAATTCAAGTTATTTTTTTAAAGATTTCGTATTTTGTTTAAGTTTAACTATACCCCTTCCAGCGTAAGTTTAGCTTTTTGACAGTTCACGTCCATAAAGTTTCGTAATACTTCCGCTTATTTTTCGAACAAATTATATTGTATTTCATGGACGTACCCATGTTTTTTTCAGTTACCATGGTTACTTAGTGATGGACACTCATAACGATTACCACCATTATGAAAAAAATTACAAATAATCGGTAGAAATAAATGCTATGAATAAACCTGAACTCTTCATAATACGTTTGTAAAATGTAATATGATATTTTAGATTAGCTATAATCCGCGAATGTGTCACGATAAATTATGTATTTTAAATAATACCTAAGCTAACTATAATTTTATCATTTTAAGCTATAGGCTAATTCTCTTAAAATAGAAGAAAGAAGCAATAATAAAATGATAATGTAAGTTGATGTAAGGATCCAAATGTGTAAAATAAAGTAATTTGAATAATCGCGAAATCGCTTACAATCGAATGGGATTACATTCGAGATACTGCTGAACGTCACTAACGTCAATCTGTCAAATGTTGTTAAATATAGTGGAAGGGGTATAGTCGTTTTTACCCTGTACGTAGTTTGACGGAAATCGGTAAAATTACGCACGTAAATGAAAAAAAAGCTAGGAAACGTTTATTTAACAACCCGTATCGCGCTCCCAGAGTTCCTAAGCCCTCTTATTACTGCGTCCGTACGATGTTCACCCGCAAAAACCGCCCATTGGTGTCATTGCTGAATTCTGGACTTACGGCTGAAAGATTGCATCTAAGTCTGTCGTATATTCATAGAATCTACAGACGCTATTAAGGGACTGGACTGTTCACGCTGGACTGTTCACGCGCCGTTAGAGATCTGGCAGAAAACAGTTAATTTCTGACCGAATAGATTGATTTATAATAACAACTTCCTTACAAAATCTACGCTTTAATGTCTTTCAACCGCAGCAGCTGCTTCATTTTGAACCTATGGCGGCTGTAAGTGACTCTACAATTAAAATAAGGTTCAAGAAACGTGGACTAGTACCATACAAGCAAGTAAATGAGGCGATATTAACTGCAGATCATCGAGAAGCTCGCCTTAACTTTTCACGTATTTACTTAATTTGGTCATACATCTAGTGGAACAAATTCCTTCTTTATGATGAGTGTAAAATTATACTGTATAGTAACGACGGAAGGACTAAGGTCTACAGAAGAGATGGAGAACGCTTTCCACCATGCTGGATTAAAATAAACGGTCATCCATGGTAGCGGTTCGTGGACTGTTTGGGGAGAAATTGGTGGCAACTACAAGACAGAGTTTGTCTTTGTGTTTGGGTCACGTCTGCCCTTACTTAACAGTCATAGGTACATCGAGCAGTGTCTTGAACCTCATGTGATGCCCTATGCACATTTTATTGACCCCGGTTTGACATTTATGCACGAGGATGCTACGACAAACAACGCGAGCGTCGTATGAGATTATGTTACCCAAGTTGATATCTCTATTATTGATTCGCCAGCAAGAAACCCGGACATGAATCTGATTTAACATCTATCCCATAGAATAGAAAAGACGAATTAGTGTAAGAGATCATACCACAAAAACACTTAGCCGGCTGTAAAATGCAATCCAAGAGGAATGGAATAGAACGCCACTATATTTGATCGAGACTCTCATCAGATCGATGAAGAACCGTACAGAAGCAGTAATGAAAGCTCGAGGACGGTATACGAGTTTTTAAATAAACTTAACCTACCTTATTTTCTCATTTACATGCGCAATTTTATCAATTTCCGTCAAACTACGCACAGGGTAAAAACTACTTGTTAAACAAAATACGTAATCTACAAAAATTAAATTTGAATTTAGAACATTAACATTATTATTTGAAAACCTCATTAAATTCCGTATTAAATGACATATAACACTTATTCCTAAATATACACATTTTCTCATAATCCATACAAAACACAAACTTAAAGTTTGTTTCGATTTTTTTGATGGGAAGTGTATTTTGCTTTTGGCAGTTTACAGTAGTAATATAAAACAGACCCATATTACTTAGTAAAGATTACTATTTATTCTTTGGTCATAATGGTCCAAGTGTAATGTAGTAGCCTCATCAAGTTAGTAATATAATAATAATTATGGGTAAAAAATAAATATGTGAGGACAGGAAGAAATCATACAAAAATAAATGTATACAGACAAGAATAATACACAACATTATTGATAAATAAAGGAAATTAGATAGACCCCACATAAACCTATGGAAAATCTATGGAAAAGTATAATTATACGATAAACAGAACAGGAAAATGGTTAAGAAAAAATACTTTTCTATGCCCAGAATTAAATAAAACGAACTTTGATCCCACTATTACACCAGTAATCCTACCTGTTATTAAATTAAGTATCGTAGCACATATTTATAACGTAACGTAAATGGATCGGCACCGCATCGCCTTTTTCCTCGTTGTCAAACGTCAAAAATCCGATTACGTTACGATTCCGATTAGTGTGCGTTGCAGTAAGGAGTTTCATACAAATAATACTGAACGGCTAGAGTTGATTCGGTGCCGATCCGTTTACGTTTCGTTATATTATGTGCTATGACCCTAATGTTAATTTATAAAATATTTTACAGTACGCGCCAACTGACTCGGCCGGCTTGAAGTCGTTGTTGGAGGCTGCTCAGATGTCAGTTTTGGGACTAAATAGTAGGCAGTGGGTGTTGTTTTGTTCCTGTACACCACTGTGGCGTACTCGTTATATTGCATGGCTGCTACCCAGACGTCTCGGGTCCGATTTCCGCTTAATGCAAATCTTTGTATGCATGAACATGATTGTTTGCATTGGTTTAGGTGTTTTCTATTTACGTATCATGTATGTATTTACGAAAAAAAAGGAATAAAGTATGTTAATCCATGACTGTCTAGTACCCATAGTAGAAGCTCTGCTTTATTTGGGACTAGATAGCGTTGAGTGAAAGTGTCGGGAATATGTATCATATGAGCGATCTTGTCTGATAGTTAACTTCATACCGGCCGAGTAACTCGTCGCGTAGTGTATAAGTGTTTAGTGTCGTGTGTTACCTGAGCTTGTTCCGCAGGTTGGTGCACTCCCTAGCGAGCGTCTCGTGCGTCTCCAGCAAGTCCTCCAGCTCGCGCTGCGCCTTGCGCTTGCCGACCTTCTCGCGTTGAACTTCCTCCTCCGTCTCGTCCAGTTGACGCTTCAGGGCTTTCACGCGCACGTTCATCTGGGAAATATTAACAGTATAATATTAGTAAGCTCTCCGTGTGGTGACGGAGTAAGAATACAATATGTCACCACCCCATCTCATCCCTGGGTGTCGTAAAAACCGACTAAGGAACTCTTCGTGAATACTATCTTTACGAAAAAAAAGAAGGAAAACTTGAAATTAAACCCTACACCAATCCGTCTGGCCGGCGTGGTATTATATTCATATCATATCTGCATTTCAATTCTCGTACCATAAAATCGTTAAAAATTCGGTTAAGTTAACTTTTAGTTGTAAAATTGTTGCACTCTAAATAAAACTTTAACACGACCACAAAAGATTACAATTGCAATAGCAAAAACATGACAACTAAAAGTTAACTTAACCGAATTTTAGGTACGAGAATTGACATGCTGGTCATGGTAGGAGGCCCGTCCCTGCAGTGAGACATTAATGGGCTGTTATGATATTAGAAGTATCTCCCATTTAACGCAACTTGTCCTACACAATAGGCGCAAACACAACTCGCACACTCGCAGGCGTGTGTCACGCGGTGAGTGTGAGCGTGCCTCGTAGTACGCGACGCGCTCTATCACTGAGCCCACGAGCCACCCAGTGTTGGCTTTTTGTTTTGTTATCTTATTATTTAGGTGCCTCAGTTGTTTGCCTTATTATTTATATTATACCACTAAAATATAAAGATCAATGACCTCTTTGTGGTGTAAACAGCTGGCTATGGAATACAATTTGAATGAGCTTATCTTGTGCTGTGGAAGTCGTAAAAATCTACTAAAAAAACTCGACACACTTTCTTCCGAGGGCTCATCTCTGCAGCAGGACATTACAATGCTGGTATTATGAAATTAATTACGAATGGAACACAAAACGTCTTCTATGTTTAGAAGCTAAGTTACCTTCTCAATCTGTTCCTTGTACTGGTCAGCATGTCTCCTCTCCTCATCCAGCTGTAAGGCCAACTCCTTCATCTTCTTGTCGAGCTTGCGCGAGGCCTTCTGTTGGGCCAGACGCTCGCGGGACTCGGCTTCAAGCTGTTCTTCTAAGTTCGATACCTTCAGTTCTAATGAAGTTATTACGGCCTGAAACGTGAGGAGTGATTAATTATAAAAGTGTCATACAATATAATTTCTAGATTCATAATCATTTATTAAAGGGATAAAACCCTGTATTACGAAGAATTTTAGAAATTTGAAAATGAATCAACAAAATGGAACCCACAATGGTTCAAGACAACCGTTAATGGATCACATAAAAAGTAGTCTTGCCAAAATGAAATCTACTTTGACACTTGAAGCAAACCAAACCTAATCAAACCTTTTCAACTGCATTTTAAGAATGATTATTTCAAGACATAGTTATAACTTTCTCTTGATAAATAAATTGGTAATACGAGTAAATAGTTATAAGAAATAAATATAATTATCTATACCCTTTCCACTATATTTAATACCATTTGACAGCTTGACGTTCAGCAGAATCTCGAATGTAATGCCATTCGATTGTAAGCAATTTCGTGTTTTTTCGATTTTTCAAATTACTTTATTTTACACATTTGCATCCTTACATCAACTTACATTATCATTACATTATTGTTTCTTTCTTATGTATGTTAAGAGAATTAGCCTATAGTTTAAAATGATAAAATTATAGTTAGCTTAGGTATTAATTTATAATACATAATTTATGGTACACATTCGCGGGTTATAGCTAATCTAAAATATCATATTACATTTTATAAACGTATTATGAAGAGTTCAGGTTTCTTCATAGCATTTATTTCTACCGATTATTTGTAATTTGTTTCATAATGGTGGTAATCGTTATGAGTGTCCATCACTAAGTAACCATGGTAACTGAAAAAAACATGGGTTCGTCCAAGAAATACAATATCATTTGTTCGAAAAATAAGCGGAAGTATTACGAAACTTCATGAACGTGAACTGTCAAACTGTCAAAAAACCAAACTGACGCTGGAAAGGGTATAATTTAAAATTTATGTTGTAACTACAGACCTTAGTCTTAGTCCTGGCGGAGGTCTCGAGCTCGGCTAGTTTGGCCTTCAGCTCCTTGTTCTGTCTCTCGAGCACGAGCTTGCCGCTCTCGAGCTTCTGTGTGGCAGACTTCTCTGTGCCCAGCTCCATTGTTAGCTGGTCTATTTGGTTCTGGAAATGTTATGGTTAGATTATGTTAGTTATGTGTGATGGTTATTATGATATTTAGTGAAATCTTTTCTTTTAATAACTTCTTTATTTTAAAACATAAAATATTTAAAAAACACTATACATAAAGTTTCACACCGATTAGCGTGGTAATGTTAATTGATCGACGTCGATTAACCCATGCGCTACCATCTATCGATCAATCAACGTGGAAGGACTTTCTATGAACGATACCATCGATTGATAGCATCGGTAGGTGTAAAAACACCCGAAATAACATTACAAATATACTTAAAGTAATTTGGGAAAAAAAGGGAAAAACAGCAATTTGCGTGCTTAAAGCTTTAGATTTTTACTATTTTGATTTAAAAAAAAAGTTAAATTAGAATAAAACATATAGAATTAAGAAACCTTGGATTTTTTTATAACACGGGAAAATGCTCATACCGATAGAAAGCTCTAATAAGGATAATAGATGATTAGATATAATACAACGTAACAACTAACCTGTGCCTTCCTCAGTCTATCGTTAACAATTTCACTGTTGGACTGCTCCTCATCGAGGTCTTCCTCCAGCGCTGCTATCCGCGCCTCCAGACGCTTCTTTTCGTCCACCAGTAGTGTAGTCTGGAAAATAAAACAATTATAAATATGTTTCTAAAACGTTCGCAATAGGCTTTTAGCCGAAATCGGTGTTTTATTTGTTCCTACCAAGTGCGAACTTCTCTGATAGATAACGTAATAAATACTTTAATTATGTAGTTCGGTTAAATTTTGGAAACATATTATTATTTAGTAGAATGAATACCAAAAACCACAACCCAATCGTCCGGTACCTGAACCGTTCCGTTGTTTTGTCGATATCTTGGTGGTAAATAAATAAGTACCTAGGTAATAATTACATAAATAAATATCATTATTTATATAATTAAATAAATGATTTTTAAGTATCGTACTCGCCAAGTAACTTGGTCGTCCTGAAGTTAACTATCGGAGAAGTTTATGTATGTACAGGAACTAAGAAAACACTCACATACCACACTGCACTTTTAAGTTTTAAAAATTATAACTTTTATTTTAAGTCGGCCATTTTAGATGTGCGACATCTAAGATGGCGGTCAGGTATGTAGGTGTTGTACCTTGGAGGAGGTGTTGTTGAGCTCGTCGAGCAGGTCGTCGCGCTCGGCCTCGGCCTGTCGCCTGGCGCGCTCGGCGGCGGCCAGCTCCTCGGCGTGCTGCAGCGCCTCCGCCTCCAGCGCCTTGAGCCTGCGCTCCGCGTCGCGCGCGCCGCCCGCCGCCTCCTCGCGCCCGCTGCGCGCCTCCTCCGCCTCGCGCACCGCCTCCTTCACCTGCTGCTGCAGCTTCTTCACCTGCTTCGTCGCGTCCTCCTTCACCTGCACGAAGTAAACATAACGCGATTATACCTAGTAACAACTACCAAACATTTTTTAGAATTCTAACTAATACATCGTCATTATTGTCATCACCGTCATTATTGTCATCACCGTCATCATTGTCATCATTTACATCACCGTCATCATTTTCATCTTCATCGTCATCATTGTCAACACCGTCTTCATTGTCATCACCGTCATTTTGTGATTTAGAAGTGATGGGTGTTTTTTACTTGAGTTTAATGGAATTAAATAGCTTCTGAATAGCCTTGAGAACGGTTTTTATGCTTTACTAAATATTAGTAATATTAATCAATTTTTTTTAACCATATTATAGTAAAACATGATAAAATAGTACAAACCTTATTGGCGAGATGTAATCCCTGTTCAGCGTCCTTCAAGTCGGCCTCCAACTTTTTCCTGATAGCGAGAGAGGCGGCCCTCTGCTTGCGTTCCTCTTCCAACTCAGCTTCGAGGTCCCGCAGCTGTTTGACGATGCCGCGACGTTTCTCCTCGCCCTGCTCCTCCTTGGCTTGAAGATCTCGCTCGAACTGAGCGCGCATGGCTTGCATGTTGACTTCTAGTCGTAGCTTAGCGTCTTCCGTGAGTTGTAGGTCGTCTTCGATCTCCTCGTTTTGAGCCTTGAGCTCGGCCAGTTGTGACTCGAGCGCGCGCTTGGCCTTTTCTAACTCGTGCACGTTCTTGTCCGCCGTGCCCTGAGTGTTCGCCAGCTCGTCGAGTTCGGATTGTAGCACGCGCTTTGTGCGTTCTAATTCCTCGATCTGAAAACGTCAAATATTGTCAATTTAAGTATGAATAGGTGGTGTACGTTTGACCCGCGATATTGCCAGGTAGTAGTAGCAGTATGTTCGGCCTGTGGTGACAGCGTCTATAATAGCAAGAGTAGGTTCACCCCGGTAGGATTACTGGGTCAGGCTCACCTGTCTCTGAATACGATTACTCATATCATACCGTCTCCCCAAGCTCGAGGGGTGTGCACAACAAGCATTACCACAGATCATAAAAAAAGAATAAGCGGACAGAAACCACGGATCTGTCCACGGAAGGTCTATATATCTATTCCCTTACTACACTACTAGCAACAAGCATATAACTCACCTTCTCTGCCGCGTCGTCCAGTTCCCTGGTGAGCGACAGTACCCTGGTCTCCTTGTCCCGCGCCTCCCGCTCCGCCTGGTCTCGCTCCGCGGCGTAGCGTTCTGCCACGGCGCGCTCTTCCGCGACCACCTAAACAAATTTTAACAAAATACTCGTTAGCAAATATATAATGTATAATATAAAATTATAAAGGCGAAAGTTTGTAAGTATGAGTGCTCTGTCACGTAAAACTATTGAATGGATTTTAATCAATCTTAACAATAACATTATACAGAATAACATTAATCAGAATAACACATAAGCTACAATTTATAAAGAGATTGCATTCATAAATTAAGCTACTCGAAATAGCAGCTAGTAAATTACATTTCAATATTATTAAAAATAACTTTTCTGAGCCTATTTTCAAATAGTGTGTCGTATACCTTATCAAAGCTCTTCTGTTTCTTTTCCAACTCCATGACCTTGGCTCGTTGAGCTTCCAATTCAATGTTCGTGTCTTCAAGTTCGGCTTGAATCTTCTTTTTACCTGTAAGATGACGATGAAATTGTTAGAACAAGAAGAAACTTGAATGACTGCATATGAATAATTTGATCAGTTTAAGCCGAAAAATAAAAAAGAGCATCCTTTATGGTGGTCTTTTATCGTGGCTGGCTGGCTTTAACTAAAACTTAATCATGTATATAGTATACTAATATTATAAAGAGGTAAAGTTTGTGTGTTTGTGACGTTGTAGGGGGCAATCTCTGGAGGTTACCTATTTTAATCCCGAATTTTAATATTCCGAATATTAAAATCCAGAAAACGTTTGGACATTTCGTTATTATCCCATTTTTTAAAATTTCGAAGTAATATTTGCCATATAATCGCAACTCCGAATTTCATTTGCCCATTTATTTATTTGTACGACGTTTTAAAATGCAGATGAATGAGTTCCAGATATAAAAATCTAAATGCACGAAATCCAGAGGACCGTAATCCATATGCACTAAAGCCAAAATTTTAAAACACAATTTATTGAAATACCTTTATTGAAATCCAGACAAACAATATCCAGATTTTTAAAATCAAGATTTTTGAAATTCAAATAAACGATATCCAGATAAACTAAATCCTTTTATCTTTTACTAATATTATTAACTTATTTAACCTATTTAATTGCAACCTAAACTAACCTACTAAGTCGAATTTGACAATAAAAATCTATGAGTAACGGGCAAGTAAAACAATAGCTAGTCGGTTCTGGCACTCGCCGACGCTACCGCGGCACGCTCGCTTCGCTCGCTCGGCTCGTGCGAAGGGTCACAGTTCTAACCTAACTTAACCAAATGGGTCGAATTTCACAATTAAACCTATTTGTAATGGGCAAGTAAAACAATAGCGAGTCGGTTCTGGCCGGGTCACAGTTCTAACCTAACCTAACCAAATGAATCGAATTTGACAATTAAACCTATATGTAATGGGTAACTTAAACAATAGTGAGTCGGTTCGCAGTTCTAATCTAACCTAGGTCACATAAACTAATATTATGTATTGCAATAATTTAGCTGAAACACGATTGTATGGAAACCAAATAAAAAGTTTATGAAAATCTGGCAAAAATTTATCTGGAATATGATTATATGGGAACCAAATAAAAAGATTATGAAAATTTGGTAATAGTTTATCTGGAAAGTGGTACGATGGGAACCAAAAAAAGTATTCTGAGAATCTGGTATAGCTAAATCTGGATCATAAGAATATGGGAAACAAAAAAATACTATTTGAAAATTTGGTTTTAGTGCATCTGGAAATCGATTCCTCTGGGAAATTAAAAACGGAATTTTAAAAAGTTGTCATTCATTACATCTGTCTTTTAAAAGTTCTACCAACTGTTTTCTGGGTTTTAAGATTCGGGTAACAGAAATTCGAGGTTTCAATAGGTTACCATCTCTGGATCTACTGAACCGATTTTAAATATTCTCTGTGATAAATAGTTCATTTATCGGGGAGTGTCATAGGCTATATAGTATCACGCTATGACTAATAGGAGTGGAGTAGTAATGAAATATGTTTAAAAAGGAACACATTTTTTTTGCCGTGCTACGAAGCGGGCACGGGTCGTTTATGATTAGTGATTAGTTTCTAAGACGCGTACAACTAAAACTATCACGTAGCTAACGTTATTAAAAACTCACTCTTGTCCAGTTTATCATTGGCCTGCTGCAACTCGTGTATCTGTCTGTGTAAAGCCTCGACATCTTTGCCCAACTTCTTGCGTTGTTCCTCAAGTGCTACGGCCGCTTCTGCTTCCTCTTCTGCCTTCTTCTTCGCGTCGGCCACTTGGAGGGTTAAGGCCGCTACCTGGGAAACAATTATGATGCTTTTTAATTAAATTGACAACATCCATAAAAGTTATAATCCATAATTGAACAGATTTTAAAAATTCCTTCTGTGTTAAGTCTATTTATCGGGGAGTGTCATAGGCTATATCACTATGATTGAATTGTTGAATGAATATTATCACGCTATGACTAATAGGAGTGGAGCAGTAATGAAATATGTGTGTACAAAAGGGACGCGTTTTTTCGCCATCCAACGAAGTGGGCGCGGGTCAGCTAGTGACACATAAAGCAAAAATTAAGACAAATGGTTCGTACCAGCACAAATAAGAAACACTGAAACGTGGAAAATGAAAGTTGAAAATCAAAGATTTTGATAATGATTATATTACATAAACTTCACTAAAAGAAATGGATGATCAACAAATGCTGAATGTCAAAGTCAGATCATTATTTCTAAATAGGTCTTCAAAGGACAAATAAAAAACCGGTCTTCAAAGGACAGACAAAAAACCGGTCTTCAAAGGACAGATAAACAACCGGTCTTCAAAGGACAGATAAAAAACCGGTCTTCAAAGGACAGATAAAAAACCGGTCTTTAAAGGACAGATAAAAAATAGGGCTTCAAAGGACAGATAAAAAACCGGTCTTCAAAGGACAGATAAAAACTGGTCTTCACAGAACAGATAAAAAACCGGTCTTCCAAGGACAGATTAAAAACCGGTCTTCAAAGGACAGATAAAAAATAGGTCTTCAAAGGACAGATAAAAAACCGGTCTTCAAAGGACAGATAAAAAATAGGTCTTCAAAGGACAGATAAAAAACTGGTCTTCACAGGACAGATAAAAAACCGGTCTTCCAAGGACAGATAAAAAACCTCTTACAGATAAAAAACCGGTCTTCAAAGGACAGATAAAAAACCGGTCTTCAAAGGACAGATAAAAAATAGGTCTTCAAAGGACAGATAAAAACTGGTCTTCACAGAACAGATAAAAAACCGGTCTTCCAAGGACAGATTAAAAACCGGTCTTCAAAGGACAGATAAAAACCGGTCTTCAAAGGACAGATAAAAAATAGGTCTTCAAAGGACAAATTAAAAAGACTATTACAAAAAAACCATCTACACGCACTTGTTTCTCAAAGTTCTTCTTGGCTTCTTCTTCCTCCTCGAGTTGGTCTCGCGCCTGCTCAAGATGTTGCTCCACGTTGCGCAACTTTGTTTGTAGGGCTAGTTTCTGTTTCGTTTCTTCTTCTAGTAGAGCCTGATAGGAAACACAACGATACATTAGTTAACATAGGTAAAAAAAATTATTGGCAAAAATAATATTAATGTATTTTATAGGTGTTGTAAACGCAGACTAAGTGAACTTTCGCAAATATCATTATCATAACAGCCCATTAATGTCCCACTGCAGGGACGGGCCTCCTCGAGTGACAGAGGGATACTTGGCCTACTAATACCACGCTGGCCAAACGGATTGGTATAAGGTTTAATTTCAAGTTATCCTTTTTTTATTACGTAATTTACGGTTAGCTCCTTTGTCGGTTTTTACGACACTCACGGGACGAGATGTGGTGGTGACATATTGTATTTTTACTCCGTCACCACATGGCCAAAAAAACCACTTGACAAAATCTTATACTAATTTATTTATTGAGTCAGTTCTGTATTACTTTATTTTTTCTTCTAAAATACAACTCCAGCACTAAGGATCACGTTCCCGTATCGTTAGATTAGCATCAATTTAACAAATATCAAGTACAGCTATATTCAGGACAATAGTTTGGGGCTCGCACAATCAATTTTTACAGAGTGGGGAGAGAACAAGGTACTTTTTAGTGTCAATTGTGTTACAGACGCCGCGCCACACACACGCGGAGTGCGGCGGTGACGATATCGGTATGTGTGGCAGCAACATGCACGCCACGTGCGCATCTGTGCGCGAACACACATGATACTAATGAAGCCCTAAGTGAGCAATCTCGCCCCCTACTGGTATTATTGGCAGGCCACGGTAGAAGTTCTCCACGAGTGCTGTAGGTCGTGGTCCCTGCAGTATCACTACGTACCTGCGCCTCGGCGAGCTGCGCGCCCGTGGTGGCGGCATGCTTGGCGGCCGCAGACGCCTTCAGGTCGGCCTGCTCCAGCGCGCCCGCCGCAGCCTCCGCCTCGCTCTGCAGCCGCACGCACTTCTCTAGCACCTCCGCTCTGCACCACACCACATACACTTAGCTAAACGGATCACTACTAACTTTTTGCCTTACGTAACTTCAACTGGGCAGATTCACAGCTGGACAAATTAGGAACTCTACAAAACTTGTATATTCCATGACTTAATTAAAGTGGATGAGATGGAAAAATAAAATTATCAACCAGTCAGATATAAAAATGAACGACTTGTTCCAGGGTGCAAGGGCTAAAGTTTTATTTTCCCGGCAATATTACATCATTCATCAAAAATGCAAAAAACTAGTTTAATAAGGAACACAAAGATTTTTTTTATATCAACCATAAAAGTTTTCAGTCCCTATACTATACCTACTATGAATTTAAAAATGTAGAAAATCTGGTTCTTAAATAAAATGCAAACATAACCCACCTAGCACGTTCAATATCCTGCAACTTGGCAGTAAGGTCCGCGAGCTGCGCTTCAGCCTGTTTCCTCCGACGTTCACCTTCGACACGAGCCGCGCTGGCTGTCTTCAGCTCTGTTGCCAAGTCTGCGTTCTCCGCTTCTAAAGCTTGTTTCGCTTTTTCGAGAGCTGATGGAAAAAAATAATTGAAGATTAAGTTGTATATTCTATGAATACATTACTTTATTTTTAAAAAGAGAAAGTACTTTTGGTTTTGAGTTCTTATATAGAGGTTTAAAAGCAAACCCTTGCTGGTCAAGTTCCAAAATCCTCTTTGAAACTTATAAAAATGACATTTACTTTTTAACAATGATGACATCAGTCCAATAAATCCACTTTAGTTCGTTTTTTCTTAGTACTTTTAACTAAAATAAACAAATACCTATTAAACCATACCCTTTGAATAGTAATCACTAGTTAAGTTTTATCAAAGCTTTCGTATGAAGAAAACTAAAAAACACTACACTATAATACGCATGTATACAAGATATATATTTAGATATTCCTTAAACCACTTTCAAAGAACATACACAAATAAATAAAAATTAATAAATATTCACGGACACAGCGCCGTCTGTTCCCAAAGTAAGCTAGGCTTAACCTGCTTGTGTTATGGGTAACAGAACAACGGATATTAGTACTTATATACACACTTAAACTTTCACAAATTCCAAAACATTCTACCAAACAAACTAAGTAAGTTTACTCTGTAAGGAAGCATCGGTGGCTCTCTCGGGCGAGCCTTCCTCATTCTTGCACATAGTCTGCCAGTAATCTCTGGCAGAGTTAAACGAGCTGCCTTCTTCCCTCGGGTACATAAGAGTCTCAACTTCAAAGTTATCATCCTTCGACAGTCCGAACTTTACGTTCCTCAGTCGACGCTCCTTCGTACACGACATGATATTATCATAATAATAACTACTTAGCAAAATATATTATTAAAATATTGCAAAAAATTTATTAGTTGTAGAATGACGCTCTCTAAAATGCTTTTTTTGACGTTTTGTAATTGTGATTTTAGAAATAGAAGTTTTGTCTTTATTTTTTTTAGGTGAATATTTGTGTCAATGTCAATTTTATTACGAAAAAGGTTTGATGACAAGTTACTTGGTATGATACCATAAAAATATCAAACCTTGTACAAATTCCGTATTGATTTGTCTAAGATTATCCGTTATTAATTTCTTTAAAACCGGGCATAATCGATTCAAATATAGATCCCAAAAGCTAAGTACGTCTTATTGGCAAGGCATACAAAATAAATAATTTATCATTGAGGTAATATGTACTACGTACTAGAGAAGACACCCCGAAGAAAATGTGTGCTCCAATTTTCAAGCTACATTGCACAATACAAGTTTTGCACGACGTTTTAACCCTTAACTGGTATTGGGGTCTAAATTGACCCCAAGAGCTTTTGATTTTATTCATAACTATGCAGTTTAAGTACCTACACTCGCGCATCAAGCAAGGTAATTCCATGTGGTCGCGGGGTGCGGCGGGTGACGGACGCTCGTAACTTACTTCCTTCTAGGTACGTATCATGTTGGGGTCAAAATTGACCCCGATACCAAAAGTGTGTATTTTATTTTATGAGTTGTCTTGGTATATTTTATTATATTTACAGGACACAATCATCGCAATGGCGGATTATTTAAGTGATGATTAAAACTCTCTCCTTCTAGCTGATGAAGACAATGAATGGGACTTCGAAATTGTAAATGATGCCACAACAGCTGCGTGTGACCAAGAAATTATCAGTGATTGTAAAGAAGCTGAAGTACTTAGCTGTTCTGTTATTATAGCCGAGGAAGCTAATTCTTCGAGTACAATCAGTGAAGGGAAAAAGGATGTTAGAATGCTATAAAAATGTAGAAAGTGTATGAATTACATATATTCAATCATACTGCAAAGTTGGTCAAATGTCAGATTATATGAAATTTTTAAATTTTTATTCATAGGATATGTTTTAAGTTGTCAAATTTTTATTTACATGTGATCTCCGAAGAATAGATTTTAGCATTTTTATAAATAAAAACGTGATTTCTTGTTGAAATTAGTTAAAAATTTATCTTATGTTTATAATATAAGTGCTATTTTCCTAAATAAAAGTAAAGTTTAATCTATATAAATGTTTTTTAATATTTATATACACATAATATGTCACTCACCTCATCAGGGTCACTTTTGACCCGATACCACTTACGTTGCACTTTTTAACGATACCAGCTAAGGGTTAAACGTCGTGCATTCATTTCATATCATTTTGCACAATATAGACTAACTAAATAGCTGTTAACAGAACGGACACATATAGATTTGTGCCTAATTCAATACGTATAAATTAATAGTTTTTTGATTTTTTTAAAATTACAAGTGGAAATTCACCCAAGTAAATTAAATGTGATTTTTGTTCAATTTCTTTAAATTATTCTATATGTATTATAATACAATAATAATACTTCTTAAACTTATACCGTCTTATTACAAAAAACTAAATAAAACTCAGTTTAAACCAGGTTCAGCTAGCACAGGCTTAATTTTTAAACTGCAGTCTAAATGTCACCTTATCACAAATCATAAATAAACCGTGGCTTTCATAGAACAGCAATTAGACCCTAGCTTAAATAAACAGTCACAGATTATCAAAATATTGCTTGATCATTCATTACATCATTCGATTATAACGTTCCGTACTACTCGAGGGAAAGCTTATTGCTAAAAAATTGATAAATTTAATTACATATCAGCAATGAAATGATAATAATTTATATATTTAGTATAAATATATAACATTGGTTATTAATGATTACCATTTATTATTCTAGGGCCCTGAAATAATAAGCATTTTCATAACTCGCAATGTTAAATATAAAACGTAGAACGGAACAAAATAAAGAAGGTGTTATTATCATCATTAGGTACCTATTCGGGCATCATTTGAAATACGAGTAAGATGTCAACAATATGAAAATAGTTTGTATGTGATATGGTAATCGTTGTAGGTAAAACAAAAATACGTTTTAAGTAGTTTAAAGTTTGCTCTTTTCTCAACCGACTAAGTAGGTTTTTAGTTGTTTTGTGTAGGTGTTGTTGTGGCCCAGCTTTGTAATGCGCAAACCTTGAATTTCAGGGGACAAAGTACATCCCCGAGGGTCGTGTGATATTATCTACCAAAAACTCCAATTTTTTTTAGTACTTAATACGTTTTCTAAATCTATAGGTATTTTTTTCTAAAATCTTTGGATAATTCTATAAAAGGATCAACACGAACAAGCTCACTACTGGGTCGTCGTCTTTCTAAAAGTTCAATATCTTCAATAACCATGTCGATATCCATTTTGAAACAAGTCAACAATATTATAATACTAACACATTACCAATAGCAACGCTAACCTCAAAACAACAACTTTGACAGAACTGTATGTATTTAGACCATGGTCTATAGTTTAAACTAGGGGTCGAGTAGGTTTATCTTTAAACCTGACATTAGGCCATGGTTTAGTGTTAAAACTGATTTTGTAATAACAAATTTCAAAAACAGTGGTTTTGTGACGTAATAAACCGTGTTTTATAGTTAGACCGTATTTTGTAATAAGGCCGATATAGTTCTATTATATTATATTGACTAACTTTCAAGATGAACGAAAAATGTATTCTGACAATATAATAGCTTAATGAGTTATTATAAATATTTTTAATATACTGAAAGTACAATACAAATTAGGTACAATAGTAAAAGATCTGTCTGTGGATGTTTATTTTGTTTATCTATGGTAAATATGTCTTCTCGCTACTAGGTTCAAATGTCGACTGAGACGACTGAGGTGCATGCACCTCAGTTAATGGAGCAAAAATTTTGTTCGGGATGTCATCTCTAGTACAGTCACGAGCAATAATATGTACACATTTTCAAATTTTCTAAACTATCTGCACGTTTATCTAGACATCACAATATCAAAATGAATTCGTAATTTAGAAGAGGTTCCGTACAGTTTTGAATTAATCTTCGAATTTTCAATTTTGGATTGGCAGAACTTTAGATAACTGGTTTACAAAATGCGAAAATGTGTACATATTATTGCTCGTGACTGTACGTAGTACATATTACCTCAATGTAATTTATACGGACTCGATGTTCTCTGCCTATCTGTACGATCTTTGGACTCGTACATCGCGCCGTGTCACCATTTACCTTGACACGCGCGGTTTCATTATAAACAAATGTTAAATTAAAGTCAATACTCAACAAGCACCGTACTCAATACGTTGACCTAGCATGTGCGTCACCTTAACCTACCACAACATTATCATAACAATCTAGTTTTAGTATTGTTTTTATATTGTAATTATTTTTTATACCATTAAATTAACCTTTTATCATTTAATCATCTCGGTGTAGAAAACCCCTTCACTATCTATAACAATATCGGCTTTAAAGTAATCTCTCTCTTTACCCTCTTATAACTCCTAAATATTGGTGAGGTCAGCCCTAAATTATCTTTTTCCTCTATTTTGCCTTACTCACTTCCAGCCACGGAACAAAATCAAGTGGAAATGCAATACAACTAATTCACTATGGGAACCGTTGTCGCCAAAAAACAAATAAACACACAAATAAACTATTGCCAAAAAAATAACATATGTAGCTGAATCTACATGTGGGAGTGAACCTAATAATATACTATAAATAGAAGTTATTTTGTTGTAGTGCAGAAAGAATTTATGACGTTTTGCAATCTAAAAAGAGTTATTTCCATAGATGGCGGTTTTTACAGTTCTGACAATTATATACTTTAACTTGTTGTTCATAAGGGTGATATTCGCGTTATGTATTACCTATGAAATCAGCGACAAGTTATGCGTACCAACGCATATTTGTGACACGCGTACCAGGCCTACTTAGCACTTCCACTTGATTTTTGTTCCATACTTTCCCATAACTTTTAGCACTTCATCATTCAACCTTGTTTTGCGGCTTGCAATATCAAAGTGTAAACTAATATAAAAACAATACGTACCAGCTTTAGCCTTCTTAATCTGTTCCTGCTGTTCATTAAGATGCTGTAACTCTTGCGAATGTTTGTGTCTTTGTTCCGCGAGCGTCGCCTCGTGTGATACAGTCTCCTCTTCTATGCTACGCTTTAGAACCGCCACTTCTTGTTCACGTTTCTTTTGTAGCTCTTGTTGGGCTGTGGGAAGAAAATATGTAGATAATTAACTCAGACAAATGATTAGTAGTTGCTTAAATCAGGAGGAATTCTTTGTCACTCTGCCCTGGACTTGGTTATCGTGCCGTGGTTAGTACATATTATTTATTAGTCCGTGTACATACAAGACATTCGTCAGATCGGCATAGTAGTAGTGACAGAATAAAGTAATTTAATATTAGTTATTGATGTTATCGTTCTCATGCGCCTAGCCTAGTCCGCATCTACCTCAGGCAGCACCACCTCCGGCTCGGACAGCGCCGCCTACGTCTCGTGTGTCATGTCAGTTACCTGCGGTGGTGTCGAGCGAATCGAGCAGCTCGCTCTTGAGCGCCTCGAGCTCCTCGTTGAGGTCGCGACGTAGCTTCTCCGCCTTGGTCCTGGCGGCGCGCTCCACGTCCAGGTCCTCGTGCGCCTCGCCCAGCGCAGCCTCCGCCTCGCGAGCTGCCTTTTGCGCGGCGGCTCGGGCAGCACTTTCTTCATCAGCACGAAGAGCGGCTGCCGCCAGCTCCTCCTCGCGTTTGTCTGGTAAAATACAAGATACATGACTTAAAATACATCCACAAAAGTATCGGGAATAGGCAGATCAGATCTGCTTCAACAAACAGCTCAAGTTAGTGAGGACGTGCCTCGGTCGCTGCGAGATAAAAACGTGCGCCTAATGTACCCTTTCCACTGAACGGAGTGCGTCGCAGAGCATTTCATCGAAGAAAAAAGCGTGCGTATCCCGCGACACCGGATCAATTGCCATGCCAAAATGAAATTTAAAATCTGCATACAAGGCACAATTTCCTTTGGTAAACGTGAAATGCTCCTTGACGCACTCCATTTGGGAAATCGTACATAATGGATGATTTGTTTATTGTTCTAAATTCGAATATTTGTTAGTTTTTTTGTTTATAAATTGGCACAACTGTTTGATTTTTATATTGGCGCGGAGTTTTACTCGTAATTCCACATGGTGTGTATTGTAAATTGCATAATGTACAAAACCATCGAACAAAGAGTTTATCTTAGATAGACAAACTAAACAACAAAAAGCACCCTCAAGATCTTCTCATTATAATAGTACAAAATATGTCTGCATAAGAGCTTATGTTATTTTACTTCAAATTGTAACCGTATATTAAAAAAACTACTTCTATCAATAAGTTACTTTTAACATTTTAATGTTATTTTATTTAAAATTAACAAAGCTGCTTTTAGCTGTAAGCGAGTTTACATGCTTAACTTTTAAAATTTTATTAAATGCTTATAGTTTAAACGCTTATATCTTAAATAAGGAATAAATCATTTAAGTACTCACTGAGAACAATTTGCAGTTCTTCAACCTGTGCTTTTCTTTCGGCGAGTTGTTCCTTGACATCTTGAAGTTCTGTCTCCAACTTTCTTTTCGCGCGATCTGCCTCTTGACGCATTTGATGATCCTTAAAAATAAACAATATTTTTTTGTAAAATGGATACGGAATAATGTTGTTTTCACAGATTTTACTCAATATTAATACTAAAATATGACAAATAATTTAAATATAATTAATAATTAATAAAGTAGTTGATAGCAAACTAGATATGTAAATATGTATGCAGTTTTTTGAAGGTCACATTGGTTTTTAGTACTCATTTAAAAGCCGATAAGCTATAGACTACAAAATTTATAAGTTAACAAATTGATAAATTGGTATAGTTATCTATAAACTCTTTCATATTATAATAACTATATGTTAAGGATAGGATCAACTAATTTATACTACTAAGTATAAATACAGAATCTAGGTATATACCAATATATGCCTTATTATATAAATATGATATGATTGTGCCTATAGAATGTACCGAATACGATATTGTTGGCATATTATCAATAGGTACTTCTTTACAATGGGAATCATGTCCTGTAACATTTACAAACATTAATTTACGGACGCAAATAAAATACACGATCAGAACTATCATTTGAGTATTACACAAAAAATTGTTCTGCATTGAATTCTAACGCTTTCAAGTTTTTTGTTAGACAAATGTTATTATTCTGTTGCTAATTTCCTAGTTGACGAGTTATAGATGGTTCGATTTTGCATTTTATATTTTTTACTTTTATAATAATTATAAAATGTTTGCATGCCTTATAGGTAGAATGTACAAGGATTCACCATTAGTTTAAGACCCTATTGTAATACCTACATTCTGAGCAAATAAAACGTTCTATTCTATTCTATAACGCTATGGAAATGTCTAGATAAGTACCGAAAATAACTGATTACCTTCAAAAGTTTCTCCTCTAGTTCAGCGATAGCGGATTCCTGTTTCGTCTTGAGTTTGCTGAGATGTTTCGCCTTCTCCTCTTCTTCGGCCAATGCTTGAGATAGATCATTGGCGCGCTCTTCCAAAATCTAGAAAGGTACAATAAACAACGTAGTAATTACAATTAAGTCATTAAAGTAACAAATAGATTACTGTGATCAGGATAATGACAAGCTTAAATAATTGATTAACGTGTTAACTAATGATATTATTTATCTGAAATTGAAACTTGTGCTTCACAAATTTCTTAGTATTCCATTATTCTCCGTACGTCCATGATAATGACGGCACTCTATCTGGTTTGTACCAGATTTAGATTTAAGGAGGTCTCCTTTCCGTCTTTTTAATTGTACTGACTGTAGTTTGCCTTAGATTTTATTTTATTTTTTTAGTAGTTTGTAGGTAGAAGAGAACAATTTTTTTTTAAAATGCTTTATTTCATAAAATTTATAATAAATTGTTTGAAATCACATTACTTAAAATTGAAGCTACAATTAAAATTATAGATCGACACAGACAAACGCCACAGCACTAAAAAACCGCGTTGTATTGAACCTCTACCGAATCATCTATTATACGAAGTACTTATTTAATCTGTAAATATAAATGCAGACATACCTTCCTTTCCTTGCCAAGTTTCTGGTTAGTATCTTCGCTAAGGGCGAGGTCTTCCTCCAATTTCTTAAGTTTAGAGTCACATTGTACTCGTTCCAGTTGCAGCTTCTGCCTGGCTGCTTCCTCTTCCTCCAATTGTTCTTCGAGGTCCTGAAATAACATATAAATACAATATAATGACTGGTGCTTTAAAATAGATACTCATTTATTATTTTTATTTTTGGTTTCAGTTATATAAAAAGGGTATTATTTATTGGTTTCAATTATATAAAAAGGGTATTATTTATTGGTTTCAGTTATATAAAAAGGGTATTATTTATTGGTTTCAGTTATATAAAAAGGGTATTATTTATTGGTTTCAGTTATATAAAAAGGGTATTATTCATTGGTTTCAGTTATATAAAAAGTATTATTTATTGGTTTCAGTTATATAAAAAGGGTATTATTTATTGGTTTCAATTATATAAAAGGGTATTATTTATTGGTTTCAGTTATATAAGATGGATATTATTTATTGGTTTCAGTTATATAAAAAGTATTATTTATTGGTTTCAATTATATAAAAAGGGTATTATTTATTGGTTTCAGTTATATAAAAAGTATTATTTATTGGTTTCAGTTATATAAAAAGGGTATTCTTACACCAATCGATCGATCATAGATGATGACAGAATCGATTATATCTTGCCAGGGGTTATTCTAATAACATTACAAAGGCCTGTGAGAGTCTACTAATGTAACTTTTTCGAGCTCAAACATCACGACAAAGATGAATAAACTTTGTGTAGAGTTCATCATCATCATCATAACAGCCTATTAATGTCCCACTGCAAGGACGGGCCACCTGTCATGACGGAGGGATACTTGGCCTACCAATACCACGCTGGCTAGCGAGTTGGTATAGGGTTTAATTTCAAGTTTTCCTTCTTTTTTATTTCGTAAAGTTATATGGCTGTTTTCTGTCTCACACAGATACTACAGTTGTCTCAAATTAACACTTTTTTGACTTTTTTAACAACTCCCGCACTGGGCATCATGCCTAGTATCGCGGGAACTTTTAAAAACATCAATTTAAAGGACACAAAATATGACATCTTAACTCAGGACTATAGTTTGTAGATTACACAGAGTTCTCCTTATCTCACCTGTATATTCAGCTGAAGCCTCTTCTTCTCCTGCTGCAGAGAGTTGCACCTCTCCTCCTCCTCTTCGATCCTCCCCTCCAGGTCGTGCAGCAGTTCCTCAAGCTCTTGCTTGCGCGCCGCCGCACGAGCGCGGGACTCCTCAGCCTCCGCACATAGCTCCAATTCAGCCTGGAATACAGATAATGTTATATATTTAGAATTGTCTATTGTGAAAAGTATTTTAAATTGCCTTGTATTCTTGTCGATCGAGATTATTATTTTAATGTTTCATAGACCGAATACTACTTATGGTTAAACCAGGCAATATTATAATATCTACAGTGGAGATCTATTTAAGTGGAAATACTGCAGTCGCAATGAAAAAGAAGAGAATATACTACATAAAGTACCCTTTTTATATACTACATAAAGTAACAATTTTAAAGATATAAAACCCCACTCTACTTATTTTTTTTTCCTCAGGTAGAAAATAACATGTACGCAAATAATAAATATCCAAATAGAATTATTATGGCGTGTCCAAATATAACGCGGCAATCGCGCGCGGCGTTCTGCGCTGCGATTGGACGGCTGCCGCGCACGAATGCAGCGTGTTGGTGCCGCGCTCGAATGATGATGCCGCGCGCGCACTGTTCGTTCGTTAGTGGTGACGTGTGGACGCGGACGATAGAATAGTATTATTTATTACATTCTCTTTGCCATGGATAATGAAACAGCAATTAGGTTAATAGAAACATATGGTTCATATAATTTATTGTGGTACACGCGGCCGCTTTCATCTTGGATGAATTGCAAACTGGGAGCGCGGCGTGTCTAGGACATGCCGCGCAGTATTGCCGCGCACATATTTTTGGGCTGTCTACACTAATCGCGAGGCAATGCTGTGTCTCGCGAATGCCGCGTGATGCTGCCGCGCACTCGCCGCGCTATGTCTGGACACGCCTTTACAATAATAGGATTTCCATAATTATAATCGATTTCTATCAAATGTTGTCGCGACCTTAATAAATAGAACAACATAAGGTAATAAAAATCCCTTAAAATATGTCTTCAAGTTGAAAAAAATGTCTATTTAACCTACGCTATTTGTCTGGTCTAACACTAAACACTTAGCAAAAAATCATCACAACAGCCCTTTAGGACGCTTGGCCTACTAATATCACGCTGGCCAGACGGATTGGTATAGGGTTTAATTTCAAGTTTTCCTTCTTTTTATTTCGTAAAGATAACATTCACGGATAGTCCCTTAGTCGGTTTCTACGACACCCATGGGATGAGATGGGCTGGTGACATGTTGTATTCTTACTCCGTCACCACACAGGGAAAATAAACTAGTTTAAACCATACCTGTAATTGTTCAGCGAGCTGTGTCTTCTCAGCGTTGGCCTGTTGATATTTCTGTTCATACTCGGAGCATCTCTTGACTTGCGTGTCGAGTCGCTCTCTCACTTGGCGGAGTTCGTCCTCCTTCTGTGTCAGCTTCTCCTCTTGTTTTGTTACTTCTAACAATGGTTTCACCTATACACATCAACTTTATATTAGGTATAAGTAATTACTTATAGATTAGCCCTCTTACTCATAAACGCCTCTTAAATATTAGTTATTTCATCATCATCATCATCTTACGACCTCGTAAGGACGTCGGGAAGCCGATGGATGAGGGAGGCGCAGGACCGCACAAGATGGCAATATTTGGAGGAGGCCTATGTCCAGCAGTGGACGTCAATTGGCTGAGATTAGTTATTTGATAAGCTTAAATTCTTACGATTTTGTTTGGTATAAGGTTGATTTTAGTCATAAAAATCTCGCTAAACAATGATTACATTTAAGAGGCGTTTAAGAGTAAGGGGTAGAAGTACAAAATGTCCTCTGTTCTTCTTATCTCGTTGGGATTGTAAGTTCTAATAAGTAAGATATTTCTTGCAATACCTAATGCAAGGAAAAAATTGAGGCAAATTTTATGTCGGTTTCCTATCATCTCTACCCATATACAGCTGACTATCTATAATTTACATCTAAATAAATATTTTTATAAGTAATAGGACATTCAAGAGCTGAAAAAGTAATTAATCGTATCATATTAGCCCGATCCACACCAAACGATCCAGCGCGATCTGATCGTGCGCGCTCCACAGGAGCGTTTGATGTGGACTTGCCCAGCGCGATCCAAACTGCGCCGTCGTCGATGGATCGCGGATCGCAGGATCGCCAATCCAAAATGGATCGTTTGGTGTGGATCCGGCTAATGACTTACCACTTATTAAAATTACACACTAAAATGATACGATCAATTATTTATTTCAACCAATTTAATATAAAATACAACTTACCGGTTTAAACCTAAAATTTAGTGACGTCCCAACCTGACAACATCAGTTATTTCTTTATGAGCTAAGTTATTATAAGAATTTTTTTATTTAAGTACTGCAAGTTTTCATACATAAATATATTACAAAAAAAAACATGTATACTCACAATCATTTTAAAAATAATCAACAGTTCCTATACATAACCGTTGTAAGAGTTCATACAATAATAAAATCGTATTATTTTCTCAAAATAACAAGTATTTTTGAATGTTGAGACGTCACTAAATTAAGAATATAATATTTTTATTTGCTGCTAATTTTATTTACGTATTATCAAGTAACCTCGCGCACTGCATATGCTTCAAATTTAAGAAATTAATTTACCATAAAAAAGGTATAGTTATCACAATGGAATGAATATTAAGAATAATAGGTGTTTAGATAAAACATAGCTTTGTCTTATTTTCGTATTGTATTTGTAATGTTTACTACTAATACCATGACGTCTATAAATAAATGATTATAGTGGAATTCGTATGTTTAACTGATAGTTTTAACATTTCGAAAAATTATTTCACTGCAGAACACTGTGTTATTTTTTGTCATTTTAAAAAAAAAGTGTTTACATAATATCTTAAACCTGTCAATAAATTTGGGTTAGTTATCTTGTCATATACAGGGTTTTATTAGCTGTTACCTAGGGCACAGCACGGTGATTTTAAACTTACAAGAACTTTTTGGTGTGATTTATTAATGATAACAATATAGTTTATTTACAGTAACTTACAGCTTCGACTAGTATAGATATTAAGATAATTATTAGTCTAGCCGGATTAATACATCTATGAGAAAGGTTTACTAAGGCAAAATATATAATCAAGACTCGAAATGTATTGTTAGATTATAGTTACGGTCAAGATCCGAATCGGAGGCTATCGCTAACAAAATCGTGAAATATTAAGGTACAATGTCTCAAGCTTAAAACGTTCGCAATAAATTGTGCAGTTACGTAAAGAAATATCATACCTTAATATATAGTCTCCACCACTGCCAGTTTCTTAGTTTCAGATAAGCAGCACAATTTCTCTGTATAATCCTGATAGCATTGAGCTGTTGCAATCTCTTCTGATAGTTCCTCCTCGCGAGGTACCCGCGGCAGAACGCTTGGAAGTTCACGATCAAATCCGTGATCTTATAGTCCCTCTCCTCCTCGAGGTGCGCCAGTACGCCAGCCCTGAAGAAGATCTTGGACTGACCGACGCGATACAAGTTATGGTCCAGTTCCAAAGCCTCAATCATCTGTTCGCAAGCCTTCTTACCGTCCATAAAACCTTTCGGTATTATGTTAGGAGTCAGCAGCTCATAGCGCTGTCTGAACTCTTGGAACGGTATCCTGTTAGGGAAGCCTTGTCTACAGATCCTGATGCCTTCTAAGACACCATTGCATCGTAACTGGTCCAGAACTAGAGGCGCCTCGATCTTTCCAGCCTTCTTCTCGTGATTGGGTATGATGCACCTTACGAAGTTTGGATTGGTATTTCTTAGCGTCGCCATCAGTTTCGTCAACTGCTCTTTGTATAGTTGAGAGACAGTTCGGAACATACCCTTGCGGGTCCTCGCGCCGAATTGTGTGTCGGTCATAGCCTGCTGCGCCATGCCTACTATCTCAGCGTCCTTCCAAATGTGACACACAAACGGATCTTGAGAAGATTGCAACAGGGAGACGACGTTCTCGTTTAGAGGATCCATGTTCTTCATCAACCATTGCGCCGCGGAGTAATCTACTTTGCCAGCGTAGTGAATAATTGCGAAGTCAGCTACTCCACGGAAGTCAGTCTTCATGAACTTGGGGTGTACTGAGTGTGCAGATACCAGCTTTTCTACGAACGTTTTATCAGTAGCCTTGGGGAACCAACATTCCTCGTCCAATAACGCCATTATGCCCATAGGTTTATCGATCAGATCGATGGTCGGTTGTAAATCGAGACCGAAATCTATAAATTTCCATTCAATACCTTCGCGCTGATACTCTTCCTGTTCTAAGATGAACATAGTATGATTGAAGAGTTGCTGAAGTTTCTCGTTGGTGTAATTGATACATAACTGCTCAAACGAATTGAGTTCGAATATTTCAAAACCCGCCATATCGAGGATGCCGATGAAAGATGCCCCTTGTCTCTTTGTTCTATCAAGGGATCTGTTAATTCTATTGACAAGCCACCTGAATAAACGTTCGTAACAAGCTTTGCCTATAGCTTCAACTGAAAACTCGACTTGTTCCTTGGTCTGTGCTTTTGTAACGAAATCACGACCAACTTTTATTCTAGGTTTCAAAAACGCCTTTGTCATTTCCGTTACTGATAGACCTGAAACATAAAAATGCCACTTTACAATATTTTAAATTGAATTAGAAATAAAATATACAAAGTTTAATGATACAGATTAATAATTAATATAAGTCGTCTCGTGACTCTTCAAGATGGAACCTAGATCCAAATCACCAGATGTTCTGGAAAGAGTATTAGAGAGACAGCTACAGCTAGTAGAGTCAGTTGGGTCTGGGATAACAAACTTTATACATTTATTACGTTATTCCACAAATTAAGTTCAGTCAGGACGCTTACCCAATAAATGCGCAATCTTCTGCGCCACTGTATTATCAGGCAACGTCGCTTGATCTGAATTTCTCTCCTGCTTGAACTGCATCGAACCAAAGAGCAACGTAGCTGATACTATTCTAAATATTGAGTTGAAGTCTTCATTGTTCATGCCCATGATATTCATGGACTTAATAGTCGCCTGGAATTCCGCAGCATCATCAATACCGGGAACCGGTAAAGCTGCGTTTGTAAGGAATGGATAACTCTTAGGATCTTCAATAATGTACTCAGCTTTCTGCTGAGATGTAGCTCCAGCGAGGAGCTGGTAAAAAATATGGAATGTCCTTTCATCTTTCGCTTGTCTTATCGCTCTTGATTTCTCGAGTAAATATGTTTCGATATTCGCGCCGGCTATAAAACCTGATGCGTCGAAGTTTATTCTTATAAATTTACCCTGGAAACAGAAACTCAGGGTACATTGGTATGCTCGTGCTATAAGGAAATATAATGTGGTAGTTAATCGACAAATAAATATCGGTTTTACTTACAAATCTAGAAGAATTGTCGTTTTTAACAGTCTTGGCATTACCGAAGGCTTCTAAAATAGGATTAGCTTGTAATAATTGCTGTTCCAATTCGCCCTATAAAAGAAATATATGTAATAAGAATCATATACCTACCTAATAACATGTCAACTTTCATGCAACTTTGTTGATTTTGCACTATATAAAATTGTTAAAATTAATGTTCGTATTAGATTAGGTTTTATTTAGTATTAAATGTATTATTATGGTATTGAAATGAGTTGATAATTGTTAATTAAATTTTCCGTTGTAATTGTTGATTAGGCTTCTAATGAATATAGACTCTAAAGATTATTAAAATCATTAAGGATTATATAATTAAGTTACGTATTGGTAATCTTTTATTAATATTATTCCAATTTTAAACTCATTTAAAACCAATAACAATTTGGACTACACTTACTAAAACAATAGGTTCAAATAAATTAGAAGCAGATTTAAAACATTTACATAAAATTGAAATAAAATATTTATACAAAGGCCTAAATCCAGCAGTGGACATCAATTGGCTGATATGATGAAGATGATGAAATTTGTATCGCAAATGTTTAAATACGAGTATAACATACTTTTTTTTAAATGTCAACCTTGTTCTAATTTCCTTGAACCACATATTATTTTATTCTAGTCACACCAAAGGATATATAATGTGGTTAGCGTTCCATTACCTCGAATGTAGGTCCGTTTGTCTACGTGGAAGTAGCAGCGTGAAACGAAATGGAATTGTTACATGTTATAGGGTTTTTTACGTGATACATAGCAATAATAGGATATTAGATTTGTGCATATATGTATATATATACACGTCTTTGCCGTTTAGATATAAAATTAAAAGGCGCTAAATGTTCGAAATGTTTGAATTATTGGCTAAATGGAAATTCTTTAAAAAACAAATTATGTTGTCATCAACGTTTCTTTGTACTGATTACCTATATGATTAGCAGTTAGTTAAGACTGAATCCAATAAGGTTTAAGTTTTTGTGTTTAGTGATTATATGTTTGCTACACATACCCATAAACCTCAGGAACTCAGTGTATCTATGGCCCAAGATATTGCAAGATTTGTTTCATGGAATATTTCAAACATTTAGCACCTATACGAACTCTTTAAACTGAATAATTTTACGACAGGTCATAAATAACAAAGAGGTATATATTGCTCATTGTTTAGCAGTTAATGGTGTAATCGTTGGCAACATTTGGTGAGCTGGTGAACAGTGACGCATGTGAGGTACGTGCTATGGTTTGATAATGGTGAAATCATACGTATGTTCTTAAAGATGATAAATTTATACATTTTCTTGTTGTGAAAAAAAGCAAGTATATACATGATATCACCACCTCCTCTTGTTTAGTTATAAAACAAACCAAGGAAAACCTGACATAAAACCATATACCAAATCGTCTGGTCGGCATCATTTCTTTTGATCGCGGGGAGATAAAATAATTTCTAAATTAAATTCCCAAAGAATACCGTAAGGGAATACTTGTATTCGTTACGTGTAATTGATATTTCCTACAAACACCTTCACACCCACTATTATAATGGAGGAATAATCAAGCCAAGGAATAGAATCCTAATTTAAAATTAACTGTTAGTGTGAATGCACAAACAAATTAGTTTAATTACAATTTAAGCTATCATAATTTTTATTAAGCATCTTAAAACATCCAAATTAACATGCAAAAAGCCTTATAACACGACATAGTCGTAACTAAAAAGTTTGTAATATGTAGTGTATTACTGAATAATGTACGAAATCATTCAGGATATTCAAGAACAGTGCAAAATGGTATGAGCTAGCAAAATAATGTGTACAAACGAGAAAGTAATGGAGAGTATATTGTGGTCTTATAGAATTAGACAAGTTTCTCTCAATATGAGACATACATAACATTAACATAGCGACTCTTACAAAAATTCGACAAATGTTAACATCTTAGCTAGCTAAAATTATTGTATAGTTGAATTATTATTTATAAACTAACCCCCTTACTCATAAACGCCTCTTAAATTTTAGTCAATTAATTAATTAGCTTAAACTCTTATGGCTAACGCAGACCTGGACGGCATGGCAAAGGATTTTAATTTTTACTAATGGAAATTCAACCGTACTGTTACTGAAATACGACATAAATTGCTATGCTTTAAAATGATGCCGCGGCATTAAAAGGGATTTTTCAATGCCGCGGCATCATTTTAAAGCATAGCAATTTATGTCGTATTTTTGGGTTGGTTTTCGTAAAAAAATCTCGCTAAACAGTGATTTAATTTAAGAGGCGTTTATGAGTAAGGGGGTTAGTTTATAAAAAATAATACAACTACCTATACAATAATTTTAGCTAGCTAGATAGAGGGGTTAATGTTATAAAATTAAACATCAATTACGTCTATGTTTATAAACCAATAAGCCAAAGCCACCATGTTCCCTTTTACATGTGCGTAGATATTGTGTGGAGTATTATTCCCAATAATTATTACAACCGTAAAAAAAAGAAATAATGGAATATTTACAACAAAATATATTACGTGTAAATATAATTAACAAAAAATAGATTTAAAGTAGCTTTAGGAAATAATAAACCACACAACATGCCATTCACGACCCAACATGTTGGCAAGCAATGTGCTGGTCGTTTCATTTCATAACTTACTATAATCAATTGTGGTGACGGTCCCTGTTGTTGCAGTACCATTGTGGATTGAGCGTGAAAAGAGAAGGAAATAAAAATGTACATCAGTTTTAAATTAAATAGAGGGTATCTAGAAAAAAAAGAAGATACATCAACTTAAAAATGGAATTTTGATGCATTGAAAGACTAACGGCCGATACTCAAACGTCTTTTAAGAGGAAAGTGGCGCTTAAACTAGAAATTCTCACAAATGTCTAGTTTAAGCGCCGCTTTACTGTAAAAGACGTTTGAGTATACGGCCGTGATATTTGAAATATTTTTGGGTGGAATATTGATTCTACGCGAGTTAATATTATTTTAGGTTAAGTAATTCGGATATCAGTATGAGTCATATTTTCAAATTCAACTGCATCAACATTACCACTATCACCTAGCTTATGTGCTGTACATCCGACATGCCACCTTCATGCAGGTGTCAGAATATGTATAATGAAGACACATATCACACAATAAACTCACTCAGAACAAGAAACTAGCTGTATTGTTTATAGCATTTATTAATAGTGGAAGGATACCTTTATTTTGGAGTATTATAGCCAGAAATACGTGCTTATTCGCAAGTGAAAGTAAGAATATCTAGATCGATGTTTTAATTCAAAAATAAGTCCCGTGCTAGGGACGCTGTCCTATACTATGGAAAAATATGTGCTTTTAAAAACGTCAGTTTAAGGGACATAAAGATCATCTAGGATCAGGACTCACTAGGATCGCACTAACAATTGCCCTGCATGGGATTCGAACCCACCACATTATACGACTTAGGGTCGTAGCACACATATCAAAACGTAAAGCGATCGGCACCGCCTCGCCTTGTTCCTCGGTGTCAAAAGTCCTATAACTTTAGTGTGCGTTGCAGTAATTTCGTTTCATACAAATAATACTGAACGGCTCGAGTTGAGTTGATACGGTGATTACATTCTGTTTTGATATGTGTGCTACGACCCTTAAGGGTATGGATACTTAAGATGATGAGACTTAATTTAAGGTTTAGGTGATAAAAAATCAATGGCTGCTTTAATTTTTGAAATATCGATCGAAATTAGACTTTATACCCTTAAAAGGCCACGAAATTATTTTCTTAGAACGAATTCAGGGTAAAATGTGAATCAGAACATGATGCACAATAACATAAATGCTTAGTGCGAATTGCGAAAGAGCAATACAGACCAAGGCGATATAGAGAAATGTACGACCTAGAAAATATAATATTTATTTCATTACCTAGCGATTTTTACAATAGGTACATTTAATAATAATATAGCCGCACTACTTATACTTACTTTAGTATACCTTTAATTGAGTAAGTAATAAAAATACTAGCTTGATACAACAAAATGTTTTCAAAGCTCACCCGAACGCGATAGTCGAACCAATATGTATGCGTACGCTTCAGAAAATAATAATAATAACAATTAAACCAAAATAAATGATAATTTAGGTAAAATGCAGACATCCCCAACCTTACATTTAGAAGTTAATCTTTTCTTTGCAGTCAAGGATCTTTTAAAATATTTGCAATATATTTTTTAGATATCTCTTTTTTTTGTTGAGGACAAGTAGTTTGTCTCCTGGAACGTTTACTACTTTACACGGGCTGTGGTGGGCCTCAACAAAGATATCTCGAGCATTTTTGTGCCCTATGTCGATGTGACT
This sequence comes from Schrankia costaestrigalis, assembly GCA_905475405.1. Classification (NCBI taxonomy): domain Eukaryota; kingdom Metazoa; phylum Arthropoda; class Insecta; order Lepidoptera; family Erebidae; genus Schrankia; species Schrankia costaestrigalis. Next base: position 20,348,624 of record FR997831.1, on the reverse strand, counting down.
TTTACAAACATAACAAAAACAACATCAACAACAGACTCAGAACATTTTTTTTGGATCCTGCACTAACAATTTGTCCCATGTGCTACGATATATCTATCTATCGATACACTCTTCGTTTATAATATGATCTTGTACCTAATATTTTTATAAGTACTTAGATATAACCACTATTTAAACAAATATCTTACCGTGCCGGAACCTTTAGGTTTAGATGCGGCAACATATGCTAAATACTGTATAACCTTTTTCGTGTTCTCTGTTTTACCGGCACCCGACTCTCCTGTACACAAGATTGACTGGTCCTCTCGATCTGAAACATTTAAGATACTTATTAAATACCATGTTATACTACATGAGACAGTAAAAATAGATGGTGTCACCAGCTCTTACACACCATCAATCAAAATCAATCAATCAACTTGCCTATCGCAGTCCACTGCTGGACATAGGCCTCTCCCAACACACGCCACAGAACTCGGTCCTGCGCCTTCCGCAGAATCTACATTATCCTTATACACCATGTTATGACATAACATGACAGAGAGAAAATACATGGTGTCACAACTCCAATTCGTTCAAAGGGTGACGTAAAAGCTTGACAGTATTTTCAAGCAATCCTCCTAACTAATGTCCCACTGCAAGGAAGGCCTCCCGTGACAGAAGGAAAATTGGCCTACTTATACCACGCTGGAATTTCAAGCAATCCACCTAACTGCTAATCCTTATGTGCATAATCACCAATATTTTTTGTTTGGTTTCGTCAACGTATAATTATTAATGTTGGTATATCAGTTATCTACTATGAACGTGAAAAGGTCTGCTTAGTTTACAACTAGACAGCACTGCGTGATTGTGTAAACCAAACGCGTTAAAAGTCATCTGAATGTTCCTTACAGAACCCATTTAAGTCAAAAGTTAGAAACATATTCAGACAGAATAATGAAAACACATTGTTCCGAAACCACTTTAATAACAGCAGACACAAAAATTCCGAGGGTCGTTACAGTCGCAAGGATTACTAGGAGTTTAACAAGGCACCCTTTTATACAGGATGAATAATATTGTGTGATGTTGTGTAGCTGTCTGCACCACAATGAATGGGGTTGTTTCCGCATTCATTTCCTCGGTCTGGAGTCAGCCATGTTTTATATTAATTCTAACGAGCTCTCCGTGTGGTGACGGAGTAAGAATACTGTGTCACCACTCCATCTCATCCCATGGGTGTCGTAAAAACCGACTAAGGGACTATCCGTAAATATTATCTTTACGTACTTAATAAAAAGAAGGAAAACTTGAAATTAAACCCTATACCAATCCGTCTGGCCAGCGTGGTATTAGTAGGCCCAGTATCCCTCCTGTACTGGAGGAGGCCCGTCCCTGCAGTGGGACATTAATGGGCTGTTATGATAACGAGCTAGCAATAACCTGATACGTTCTTGTCTGAAATTCTATTTTAGAAACATTTCATTTTATTTTAGGTAGTTTATTATCGACATAGGTGTAACAATGACTAATATTTCAATGACTCAAAAGAGAAATCAGCTAGATGTTACAGCTGCCATTAAAAAGGCGTGTTTTAGAAGCAGTAATACTGACAGTTGCTTGGCCAAACATATGTCATTATGAGTACTTCTAACTAAATGACAGATACATAGTCGGCCTTTTAGAAATAAAAGACAATATGGAGCTCACATTATATGCTTGACGCGTGACTAGAAGGACATTCTCTCAAAACATTATAATCCAAATATCTCAGTAATCCGTGTGGTGATGGAGTAAGAATACAATATGTCACCACCCCATCTCATCCCATGGGTGTCGTAGGAACCGACTAAGGGACGATCTGTGAATATTATCTTTACGAAGTAAAAAGAAGGAAAACTCGAAATTAAACCCTATACCAATCCGTCTGGCCAGCGTGGTATTAGTAGGCCAATATCCCTACGTCACAGGAGGAGACCCGTCCCTGCAGTGGGACATTAATGGGTTGTTATGATGATGATCCTGATCTCAGTAAAAATGGTACAGACGGATAAGATGCAATAAAATACAGGGTACATTTTAACTACGGCAGTTTACCTACAAACCTAAGCATCATCGCCATATCCTTAAGCATCAAAATGTTTATAACAAAAACAATATATTAGTCGGTAGTTACGAAACGTACGTTAGCTCATTGTCGTGGGCGTTTCCTTTTACATGTCTTACTAGAGTCATTAGTGCAGTTTAGTGATGTGCCTAAACAAATTAACACACCTATATTGTATAGTATACGTATTGTTAGGTTTGTGACAATGTCCAGTGTTGTTTAAGAATACAAAATATCACCACATTTTCTTGTAGTTGTCGTAGAAGTCAATTTACCATTGCAAAAGAAGAAAAATCAAATCTATTTCCAGACGTCTGGCTGGTGTCGCTCGTTTAAACATTAGTGGACACTCAGATAATAAATCAAATTCTATTGTAATATAAATCCACATCGAAGTAATCTTTTTTATATTATCCAAGTATATTACGCGTACGACACTATAAATACTGCCGTACGGTGCGTAACGGCAGCCGTAGGCAAGATTTGTATGAAAACAAACAAACGTAGCTTTTGCCGTTCGAAAACGCAAGGCAGTCGTACGGTAGCCGAACGGCACGAAACGGCTAAATTGAAAGAGCCCTTCGTTGTACAGTCAAAGTAGTAGGTAACTAGTTTTAAATAAAATATTATCTATCGATATATTGTTAACGACACATGTAGTTACATCACTACACAAAGATAAGGCTGTTCGTCTAATTGTTTGGTAATGGCACCGATACCACTTGAGTTATATACTCACTTTTTATCTACTTTAACAAGAGCGTTATTTATTACCCGAACCTGTATTTTTGTACATAAAGGATACGACATTTTAAAGTATTTCAAAGACTAACTTCATAAATCGTTATCTTTGAAACAAAATAAATATAAATTTATGTTTATAAAGTTTCATTCAAAATGTACTTAGTAGACCAATTCCGTCGATGATTTAAAAAATAACAAATTCTTTTTCAAGCACGGGCTTTCTTCAGTTTTAAAGGAAAACTTCGCTTATAGTGTACGAGATATCCTTCATAGAGACTACAATCTGGGATCCTGCAAACGACTAAATAGGTTTTTGACGGGTCGGCAACGTGCGTGTGACTCCTCTGGTATTCAGGCATCCATAGGCTACGGTAACCATTTACCACCAGGTTGACCGTACGCCTGTTTGCTACTAACGTGGTATACAAAAAATAAATTTTCCTCACTTGTTCCTCACACTTTCACACAACGCCATCTAGTCCCAAACTAAGCAGAGCTTGTACTATGGGTAGTATACAACGGATAAACATACATAAATACTTTTTTTTTTGTAAATACACGACTGATTGAGAAAACACCCAGACCAATGCAAACAATCATGTTCATGCACACAAAGATTTGAACTGAGCGGGAATCGAGCCCGAGACCTCTGCGTAGCAGTCATAAATTTAGTGACTAAATATTCAACTAACCTTGCAACATAGAACGGTATGCTGTGTCGGTGATGGCGAAAACGTGAGGTGGTACTTCATGCCTTTTGATACCTTTATACCTCTCCATTATCTTCTCCGTGTATATTGGCAGCTTCTTGTAAGGGTTTACCACCACGCAGAAGAGCCCGGAATATGTCTGTGGAAAAATAAACATAAGGTTTTAGAATTTGTTACATATATCTTTTATTCTCTCAATTATCTCTAAACTCTCAGCAAACGTGCATAAATAAATAATCTAAGTAATAGAAACGCAATCTAAGTTGACGCAATCTAAGTTCTCCGTGTGGTGACGGAGTAAGAATACAATATGTCACCACCCCATCTCATCCCATGGGTTTCGTAAAAACCGACTAAGGGACTATTCGTGAATATAATCTTAATGAAATAAAAAGAAGGAAATCTTGTAATTAAACCCTATACCAATCCGTCTGGCCAGCGTGGTATTAGGAGGCCGAGTATCCCTCCGTCACAGGAGGAGGCCCGTCCCTGCAGTGGAGCATTACAGGGCTGTTATGATGAAGTTGACTTAAGTATCTCAAGAATTTGACTTCCAAGCGCTTAGTTACTTTAGCCAAAAAATCGCTACTCGAAAATTTACAAAAACTATCATAAACCTGAACATAATGACATTCATTGAAAATATTTGAACTTCTGACTTATTAATGGACAAAAAGTCAGAAGTTCAAATATAAATTCGAATTATAAAAACATAAAATCTTATTTTACATTAATTATGGTACAGGTACGGGCTACAAAATTCGATGATGTATGTAAAATCATCAAATATTTTGACAAGTTATACAAACTATCAGAATATTATATTTGAAGTCGAGTTTTACCTGTTTGTACTTTTAAATAAACATGTTTGCTAAGTTATTGATCACTATGTAAGTAAGAGTCTTTACAAGTATGATACATACTGACGACCTCTATGGCGTAGTGGTTATATAACATGACTGCTACGCAGAGGACTCGGGTTCGATACCCGCTCTATGCTCTTTGTGTGCATGAACATGATTGTTTGCATTGGTCTGGGTGTTTTCTATGTGTCATATTATGTATTAAGTATGTTTATTCGTTGTCTAGTACCCATAGTACAAGCTCTGCTTAGTTTGGGACTATATGGCGTTGGGTGAATGTGTGAAGGATATTTATTTATTTATATTATACTAGGAAATTACGCGATTGCCTTAAAACTAAGTCTATTATAGGCAAGCCGTGTTGGCCCATAAAATTAAATAAATATATACCTAATACTCTAATTAAACCTCGTTTAAAGGACTTGTCAAAGCATTCGGAAATCATAGGAGCTAGCAATTCATTATTTGAGAGAAAATGAATTCAGCTATATCGATTACCATTTCTACGAGTTCCAATTGTGCTGTTATAAACTGGTGAAAATAGCACCATTGCAAACAATACCTCGAAGCACTCAAAAAGGAGTCAATATGGTCAAATCAAAAGAATAACAATGTATTAGGTACATTACAAAAACCTAGCACACTTAAAACAAGCATTTAAATCAAGTCGCATTCATGACACCCTCACGACTGTATACGAGGAAAATTTTATAGAAAACGAAAGTATCCGTATCCGTTAAGAAATGCGCGCGCAAGAACCGCGTAAGTGTGAATCATGCGCAACAATCGGTTACATCCGCGCATGTTCATACGCCATAACGCATTGTCTTATTTCTTATAAGAACATTATAATCCTACTTTTTGTCGTATATATCATGTTACGTACAATGTCGTGCTATGTCTATAAACTACATTATGCTCTTATTTACTGCTTCACTAATGTAGGATATCTTCACATAAAAATGCTAATGAAAGTATAACAGTTTATTAATTTCCCACTTCAGAGACGAATGAAACTATCTCTACTGACACCTTTAGTGAAATTCATCATAACAGCCCATTAATGTCCCACTGCAGGGACGGGCCTCCTCCCGTGACGGAGAGTTACTTGGCCTACTAATACCACGATGGCCAGACGGATTGGTAGAGGGTTTAATTTCAAGTTTTCCTTCTTTTTATTTCGTAAAGATAGTAGTTACGGTTATTCCCTTAGTAGGTTTTTACGACACCCGTGGAATGAGATGGGGTGGTGACATATTGTATTCTTACTCCGTCACCACACGGATATTAGAGAAATTGATTTAAGTAAAAGTTTCCGTGTGCGTCAAGGGGAGAGGAAGCTTTGCGTGAGCATTATCTCTAGTACAAGAGAAAGTATTTAACAAAAACCTTTACAAAAGTTAATTAAGTGGGTATAAGGAAAACATTTTGTATTCAGTTAAGGTAGACGAATATCTATCTTTTGGGCACTTCGCCAATTGACAACGATATGGTTCGCGTCGCTATAAAATTGTTTGGTTTTGATTTAATAATAATCTACATGCATTTAACTTGATACTGGTACATTTTTTTGTTAATAATCATAGTATTTAGTCTAATATATCACCGTATAAAGTAAAAGACGAACTGCTATTCATCTATAGACCTCATGTAAACATCTGAACTGCCCGTTGTGCAGTTCTCTACAATCGCTATAAATATCGCGATAGTTAGACCGATTTTGGCTGTTATTTTTTGCTGTTATAATTGCGCCTGTAAGAACATACACTGGGAAGCATCTCGCGATAAAAGTCATAACTTAATTTGTAATAACCGGACCTTAAAATTGATGATGTAGGTTAATAAAATATACAGTCATCTTTCAAAAATCTGTACGAATTAAAACTGAAGCATAAGCAAATTACACTTTTTAATCATAAATACGAATACTGTACTACATAATATAATACCTACAGAGCTATTGGAATTCAAGCCAGCCCTGCCTACCATCTGTGCAAATGACTTACAACACTAAAACTAACTATTTAGGTCAAGATAGTGTGTATCTAAGGTCTTAGAGCAAAACAAGTAATTAACATCACAAGTATTACTAATTGGATTTGACTAGCACAGACTGTATTTAATTTGGAATAATGAATTAAATTAATGAAAAAAAAACTATAGCTACTAAAAGACGAAAGGTAAGCTGCACTAGTCGCCTGGTAGTAAGGACCTTATTCATCATAACAGCCCATTAATGCCCCACTGCAGGGACGGGCCTCCTCCCGTGACGGAGGGTTACTTGGCCTACTAATACCACGCTGGCCAGACGGATTGGTATTGGGTTTAATTTCAAGTTTTCCTTCTTTTTATTTCGTAAAGATAGTAGTTACGGTTATTCCCTTAGTCGGTTTTTTCGACACCCATGGGATGAGATGGGGTGGTGACATATTGTATTCTTACTCCGTCACCACACGGAAATTATTATATTCTTGTTGCGTACAACAGTTGTTGTATGCGGAAATTGGAAGAGAACTCCTTCAATATGAATAACTATTGTCGAGCGTTTAGCCCAGCATCTTCATGCTGAAAACCTTTTCAAAAAGTTTTGATGATACTGATATTACAGTCATCAGAATGTTATTTCTAATTACACGATAGTATTTTGATGTATAATCTTGTTCTTCTCTCGATGTATAATAAGATGTAATCACAACCACAATCTAGCTGTAGCAACACCATCATGAATGTAATCAAAAAGATTCGATGAAGCTCAGGTTCAAAATTTGAAAACTTTTGCGAATTGACAAACTCGGACTAATGGTTCTGTAGTTCAGACAAATCTTTATTTCCCTATTGATCTCATGTTGCGGTGAGATGAAAGGCTCAATACAGATAACATTTATCAATATAATATAATAAATGTAATTAATCAATCAATTTACGAGATGAACCCATCTACTGCGCATGTAATTAATATTGTGTACATAAACTATAAAGAGTTCATTGCTGATCTAGGAATATTGATAAGTTATACATTTATAAGATGATTTGTAATCTGGAGTTTAATAATACGCGAGACAAACTCTCATATCATCATAACAGCCTATTAATGTCCCACTGCAGGGACGGGCCTCCTCCCGTGACGGAGGGATATTTGGTCTACTAATACCACGCTGGCCGGATTGGTACAGGGTTTAATTTTAAGTTTTCCTTCTTTTTATTTCGTAAAGATATAAACTCTCTTATATTTATTTTAAAATCCACATATTTATATTAAAATCGATTTAAGGTATTACACCAAATTGGAGGAACTGGAAAATCGGAACAAACTTATTTAGCCAGGGACCAAGCTTTTATTCATTGCTGAAGAAGACCACATCACTAAAGAGAGAAAATAAAATCGTGATAAAATGTTAAGACGAGAATTTAAATAAAAAAAGAGCCAAACCAAAATAAATAAACCTTAACAACACAAAACCTTGTCTTGTGTTATAACAAATTAACGAACGAATTAATAAATAAATTCGATGTTGTTCTTAATAAATATATAAATAACATGAAATTGAAGCAGAATAGGAGTTAAAACTATACTTTAGATATTAATTAACTTATATTAAGTGTAAAATCATTTAAATTGTACAATGTATCTAGCTAGAACATCAAAATTAATCACACAATAAATAAACACACTATTGAGAATGTTAACATTTATCATATTATTAATTTATCATATTAAACTAATATATTATTACATCACGATACGCTCTAAACTTTGAACGTGAGAGATAAACATAATTATATTATTTACTGCAGTATCTGATTTACTTAATTTCAATTAAGTAATTATGTATTCTATTCTATAGTTAATCTATCAACACCAAGAAAAGGTTAGGTTCTGGATCTCTTACAACAAAAACTGAAACTTTTTCCCATAACTGATGAACTCATTTTGGTAAGTATTGGTAGGGTTTATTTAAGGAAATATTACGACTCTAGAAAGCTGGAATATACAGCCTATGTGCATGAACATGATTGTTTGCATTGGTATGAGTGTTTTCTATGTATAATATGTATGTATTACAAAAAAAAAGTATTTAAGTATGTGTATCCGTTGTCTAGTACCCATAGTACAAGCTTTGCTTAGTTTGGGACTAGGCGATGTGTGAGGATTATTTATTTTATTTATGAATAATAGCATCATGAAATTACTTTACAACCGTCGCGTCATCATTATTCTGTCCAATTATTTTTTCACACTACCTTTAAAGGATTCGATGTTACAGAAAGGTGATGTGGTATTTTATTATAACCAGTTGCTATGTAAACCATTCTAAAACAAAATAAAGTGTAGATAATACGCTAGTTATAAACAGGAAACCGTATAGATAGCGACTGTGGTACCTGTTTACTTAGGCGTTGTACCTATATGTTAATAACAAAATTTGTTCTTAAATTAGTACTAATTATTCAGTGAATATACCGTTAGTAATTTTCCTTGAATTCAATTTGTAGAATCAATACTACATTTATTTGTACTAATTGGGTGGTTATAAATTGTTTAGTTTGGGTATTTTAGAGAAGTTATTTCACGCAAACAAACACCTACCGACACGGCTCAAAAAACGCTACTCCTCCTATCCTGGTATCTGATATGTGAAAGAGTAACAGCGTGGTTTGCTAAACCGTATTTCTGTAGCATTTAGTTACGACGACCTGTTAAAGGTTTCCTACAAAAACAGTCCTCACACCATAAAGTACGAGATCTGCTTACATCAATTTAGTCTAGTACGAGATAGCTTTTAATTAGTTCCTTAGACCCTTCGAAATTAAATTACACATTACACACTACAACATAAATCACATTCTAGTGCAGCAATAGAATTTCCAACCCTAGGTCTTGTTCATGAGGTAAACAAGTAATTTCTCACTTATTGGAATAGTTATCGCCAATTACCTTTCATCAGGAACGAGAAACATTTCAACAATTTGTGAGTGAGTAAATTTATTGCAATAATTAAGTTTATAATCGACTTCTAAGCAATTTTACAAGATTGAGGAACTCGTAATAAGAGATAATTATGTTCTAATTATTTGAAGCTTAATTTGTACTTCTTCGTTTAATCACTGACTAAGAATACATGGTATCACTAACTCATCTCATGTAATGGATAATACCTTAAAAGGTGACTAAGGGAAATTGTCGCAAAATTATCTATACGAAAACAAAAGAAGGTAAACTTGAATTAAAACCCTATACCAATTTATGTCTGGTCGTGGTTAACAGGACTACTAGTTAACTTTTATTAAATTTTCAGGCATATGTATTAATAAATCATCTATCAAGAATTCTACTTCTTAACGATCAGAATTCTTCAGATACTTCAAATACACAACTTTTACTAATCAGCTGTTCCCAGCAAGTAGTGTTGCAACTCGCAATCCTTCGCACTCATGAACCGGTATAAAAACTAATACCTACGGCACAATTTCCACGAGACCAGAACCTTATAAGGTCGCGTACTACTATACCGTACATGGTATAAGCTAATAAATACTTTGGTAATGCTGTGAACGCTTAAAACGTGCTGTTGAATGACATCTTACAAGTCGCTATTGACATTATGACAGTTGAGTAAGCGTAAAGTTTTTTTAAGGCATGATTTATGGGGCATATTACAGTTTAAATTCTTAAAAGGTGATTGGTGATTTAATTGCTGATCGGTTAACACTGTTTACTAATGCTGTGAACAGGTCGTGAAATAGAAGTAAACTGAGTGTCAATCAATAGATTTACTTCAAAAACATAGGATAAGGTGGTTTACCTACTAAACTTCTGCACACTCAAAATTGAAAAACATCTCCGCATAAAGTTAGCAGTAAATATTTTCTTATAACATAAACAGTAATGCGTTAATCACCTCACCTATATGAACTTGTATGCTGTGTCTCTTATAACTTATGGTGACTACATAAATTAACCCCAAAATTAGCAAAAACAATGAATCGCTTCAAACGAAGAATTGGGATCAGCCGAAATCCAGCATTGGTTTTTCCTTAACGTGGTGTGTCATCATCAAAACGCAATCAGCACAGCGCAAACACTATAGACAAAGTAAGCATGACTCATACCTAAGATATTCGGCAAACGAAACATAAAAGATGGCGGTAACATATCTTACAGACCAGTTTTACACGTCGAATATGCTCTTGTGGTATGCACAAATACGGCTTTTTTTTCTCGCAAGGTCATATTGGATTAAGGTTCAATATGAATTTTGTTGTCAATAGCATTTATAGAAAATTGGAAGGTTTTTTCAGTATGTATTTTTCGGTCATCGATGCAAGATTGTTTCCGGCACATGGTCCATCAGAATTGATTGAACATGTCACTGGTGTTTCCGAAATTTGGATAAATTGAAACGGTGAAAGACAACAAACCGATACGCTTCGTGATAAAAATATGGGAGTCTCTTCAATTATCTTCAATGACAATTTTATAATTAGACTAGAATTAGAATATAAAACTAATTTGGTCAATTATTGTAGAACGTAACTTTAACAATGTACCCGGTAGTATACAATTTGATAGAGTTCCAGCAAATTAATTCTGAAATACAACGAGGAAAAATTGAACTGACAGATTTTTGGAGCTGTTCAGTAATATAAAGACGAAATCTAGATGTGTGTTAGACTAAAAACCCACTTAAATGAGAACTTTTTAAGAAAATTGTACATTTTGAAAACTCAAAGTCGGCATCTCAGTTAAATCTTTAACTAAATTAATCGTAACCATTGCAGTTAAGTTTGAAATGAAATAAAAATCAAAATAACGATACTCGTTTCGTATAATTTATGTTAATATACAATAACAGTTATCATAAAAGTTCACAAAGTTGAGTCACTTGTCGATAGCGTAGCATCTGTTCAAACATCGGGCAAGGACGTACGAGGCCGTGTCTTAATTACTGCATCGTAAGTAACTCAATATTAGATGACAGAATGTACTGTGTTATTAATGTGGACTCAGAATGCCGCCATATTTAGAGTTTTTGATGGCGTATTGATATGTAAGGTTACATTGTTTAGAGCTACCACGTAGTTGTGATCAAGGTGATACTTATGCATAGATCTTGAGTGTAGATTTTATAAAAGTTTTCCATTTATTTTGTAATCCGCGACCATCGTTTATCTTTTTGTGTGATGATTTTTGGTTGGATTAGGAATACAGCTTGTAACTACCGATCTCATACTTAACAAAAACAAAACCCGGTAAAAAAAATCAAGCCAGCGTAGTTATTATCCAGGCCAAGTTGTCAGGAAAAATTTTCAGAGGAGCATTGAAGGGCTGCATTCTTAACGGCTGTCTTATTTTTTTGAATATCTAAGTATTTCTTACGAACACCCACCATTTTATGTCAATAAATTCTCCGAAGATAAGCTCTTCTATAGTTAGAATGTTTATAACTCATCATGAGAACATAAGCTAGTATACGTGACGATATTATGCAACTTCTATACTATATAAGGTAATAACCGCGTCTACAAGTAGGTCATAGCTGTTAGATAGCCATATGGTAGCATATTCAGGGTACTAGATGACCTAACAAGTATTCCTCTCTTTGAAAGGCTACGCAGTTGATTTATTTAATGCCAAGGACAGGTAAGGATTTATCTGGAAGGTATGGTTGCTATTTTTGAAGTTTGTATTTGTATTCTTTAAATTAGTACGTAGATGCGTGGTCATATTATTTTAAGAGTCAAGAAAAGGCAAATCATTCGAGATACTAATGCTACCGCCCCTTGTAACCCCGACCAATACAGGGGTGAGGGAAACCATGGTGTTTAGTCAGTAGAATATTTTCTTAAGAAAAATTACAAGTAGGTGAACAGCGTCCAAAAAGTTTCCCACCGTAAAAAAACACTAGACAATTTATAATCTACCTATATTTGGCACATTGATGACTCTTGATCTAGTCACTCGTCATACATTAATTAAAGAATAACACCCCTTAATTAGGCATAGTCTAACGTAATTAACTAACTTCGTAAAACAGCTTCACGTATCTTTAAGAAACTCGCCAACAAGATATAATTAGTTTCAATACGTGACGGAGGTAAACCTAACCTATCGCCCACAAGCATACAATACAAGGGAAAATAGTCCTTAAGTATTAGACAAAAAGTAGAAATTAGCTGGTAAAGTAAGTAATATGTAAACATAGCATGAGTCATTGGTAACAGACGTGCCGAACGCTTATGGTTTATACGTGACTGTGAATTTGCCCTTATATGGGTATTCGTGTACTTGATAAAATCGCAGTGCGAAATATGTTGGTTATTAGGTGCTAAAAGGGTATAAACAAATTGATGAAAGAGAGGTTGCCGACTTCAAAAAGGTCGTGCGTTTCCAGTCGCGTATAGGGCGAAGTGTGCTATGAACCTGAGAACCTATTCTCATAGCAAGATGAAGTCTTGGTTGACCAATAGGACTAAACAAGGTCTACCAAAAGGCAAATAATAAAATTAAATAACAGATAAATAGGTACATGATTAAATTGTGCTGGAAAATTCTATCAAGGCTTCTATAATTATTTTTTTGTGTAATGGGAGCCAAACGAGCCGGCAGGTCACCTGGTGGTAAGTGATTACCGCCGCTTATAGAAATTCATAATTATAATGATTTCAGATCTAGAAATACATCTCTACCTGGCTCAGATGTCTACACGAATACTGCAAATTAATTGCATAATAAAACTCTACACAGAGCCATTGGTCAACTTTGTAATAGATGAGGTGGGACTCTCGAATAGATTGTAGATGTGATGTGGATCCAATAGAAATATAGTTGTAAGAATATTCTTTCCTACTTGCAAAGTCTAATTTTTTTTATATTTTATGTAACAAATAACATATTAGGAATAAAACATTATTCAATAACAAAACGTACCTTTGATATTACTGTTCTCATTATAAACTAGACATCAAAGCTATTCAACTAACGAATAATCGACAGATAAACTCATTGATTATGTAAATCGGACAGCTCGCATCAGATTTATGTCAGAGCAATTTGAAATAAATCACCGAAAATTGTTCAGCCGCTGCCGTTCATGGTGTAGCGTGGGCATGGCATACCCATTGTTGTATACACATAAGATGCTGTTGATTTAATGATAGCTTAGATTGGTACCCAATTGTTTTGGGTGGATACAATGTTGTTAGGTGGGTGGCGTCGAATATTAGGTTGGATCTAGATCTAAAATGTAGCGGTTTTGAAGGCTTAGTTTTACACCTAAAAGTAGTGTGAACTTCAAGTAAGATCTACGCAAGATTGCTTGGTTTCGACCAAATCACGCATCTGACAAATCAAATTTCAGCAATGCTAGCACAATAATGCAGCAACGTCAGCGCGCCTAAATTATACAAAGAGCTTATCAAATTACTTTCCACAATTAACAATGTTTTTTTTATAATTGTTTATTTATCAAAATTACAGTATGGGTCGTTAAACTTCGCGCAGGATACGGACTGGTATCGTCGCATCCGTTACGATACAGCAGAGTAAAGTCTTAGTGTGGCAGTTTCATTCTATTGTTGTTAAGACAATTGGTACAAACGATTATGTTTACAACTTGTTTAACTGAATGGGTATATTCATGATCATTTTCATTGACGACTTGATTCAGAGATGTGACAGACTGACAATAAGTTGCGATTATTTTCGCGTTAATGTCGTCGGTTGCAATATTATCTCGTTACAGCTTGAGATCCTACTAATAATATTATAAATGCGAAATTTTGTGAGGATGGATGGATGCATGTTTGTTACTCTTTCACGCAAAAACTACAGAATGGATTTTGATGAAATTTAGAATATAGGTAGTTTAGAATGTAGAATAACATTAAGGCTACATAATATGAAGCGGGTAAAGGCGCGGGCATCGGGAGTAGTACTAATATACTTGTTATTTTATTACATTTCCGAAAAAGTAAGACTTGATACAATACCAATCCAGCGCAAACGCGATCTAGCTATCTACCCTGGCTTAAGTTCGTATAAATGAAACATCTTCGTTCCAGCTAGGGACAAGCTTTTGAACCTAAGAAATACTAATATCTGAACATTACCTTCATCTTACTCAAGGTTACATGCTACGCAAGTACTTCTCTATTTGTGCGAGATGATCTATACACTGTTGACGTTACACCCATCGTTTGCCGAATACCTTCCGGCCCTAATCCAAGGTCTGTTTAACTAAAGAGCTGATGTAATTGTATGACGGAACGGAAACCTTGCCCATGCCAAATGTGCCATCAAATATACACAACATGTGATTATTTTAACATTTTAACGATGTTCAGAAAACTATTAGCTTAAGATAAATTTGTTAATAGTTTGTACAGTAAATAATATAACGCTACCTAGTAACAAAACTAAGCTGAGATTGTACTATTGGTATTAGACACCGTATATAGATATACATAATTTCTTTTGAACCATTTACATATTACACAAAGTAAACACCAAAACGTTCATGTTTATGCACACGAAGCTACGTATTAAGTGGGAACCAAACTTGAGACTTCTGGGTAGCAGCCATGGACTAAAACATCTACTCCACAGAGGTTGTAAGTATAGTCGTTTTCACAGTATAAGTACCAGTTTAAATATCAAAATCGCTATCACGCTGTCAATGACAATAATGAAATCATATTTTAGAAAAAAAAATATACGCATTCCAACATTATTATTTTTAAACCGGTTTAAAAAATAACGGAGTAAGGACTAAAATAAAACTAAAAAAAACAACGCTGTAACAATCTCCTGTTTTTTTGTACTCAAATTATTTACGTGAACTCGTTACAGGTCAACGACTTAATTTATTGTTAGGGAAACTATTCGATAAAACGCATAATATAACATTATCGAGTATTATATTACAATTAATAAAACATTAATTTATAATAATGACTCGTAAGCGTTATCCGTAACTAATGGACATTTCTTATTAATTAATAGATTAACGTTTTTATAAATGCATACGTATGCGCGCACGCATTACGTAAAGTGAATTTATAAAGACTATTCGATGAGTATAAGTATGTTGATAATACGAAGAGTTTTTAATAATACATAGAGATGGAACTCTATCTTATTTTATTAGCAAAACCAACCTTATGCCAAACAAAACCGTAAGAATTTAAGCTAATCAATTGACTAAAATTTAAGAAGCGTTTATGAGTAAGGGGGTAGTTGTCTTAAAATGGTGTACTAAGGAAAAGTTCGCTAATATTATCACTAAGAAAACAAAACAAGAAATCCTTGACATATAATGCGCAAAGAGACTTGACCTTAGTTTCTTTGCGGCTGGACCCGGCTTCACCCGGGCATTATTTTCCCGCTTTTCTGTTCAATTTTTTCCTGAATTTTCTTTGCTATAAACCTAACGGAGCTCGAGACCTTTCCAACGAATGCAAAACCGTGGAAATCGGTTCGTGCATTCTGAAGTTATAGCGTCAGTAAGGAAAACCCGACTAATTTTTATATAGTAGATAGTAGATAGTTATGTATGCGATATTATGAACTTATTTGATATAAAAATTACATAATCAAGCTCTGAAAGTCCAGAAAGTCTATATTTTATAATCGTTTCTGTACTGCACTTTATAGCATGTTCAAACAGAATATAGGAAGCTAGGTAAAAGGAATACTCCTACTTATATATTTACACACCACGGGAATAAACATAAAAAGAAATTTGTTACAGCTTAACTTTCACATTAGCCTATAATCAGAGACTGGAGGGTCGAGGGGCAATGCACCTGCCCTTGCGACCGCGCCGGGGGGTGGGGGAGGGCACGAGGGGGGAAGAGGTTCAACCACCTGCCGCTATGTTAACAAAATAAATTCGGAGACATTTCAATATCAAACTGGATTGCTATTGAATGGTTTCTCTAAAGGACGTCCTGACTTTCGTGGGAGGACAAAAGTGATAACGTAACTTAATTTTCGTTTGTTTGTGTTTAAAAGAGGATTACTGATTACGTATCATGGTATTAGCTTACATTATTTATTTTGCCAGAATTTACAACACAGTCAAAAAGTATGGTTAAAAATAGTGGCTACATTTTTCTTGGCCACATGTTTCTCAGGGCTCTGCAATAGTCACCTCACAGTTGGGCAGATATTATTTTCTCTTTTGTGGTTCATAAGAACTTTGTCCGTGATAATAGTTTTATCCGAATACCTACGAAATAAGAAATAGTAGCGACATCTTAAATCCTAAGTCCTTAACCACAAGGTACAACTTAAACACTACATAAACAATAATTAACTAATAGATATTAGTAAGTATACACAAAGGAAAAAAGTAAACATGTTATTTAATTAGACAGTAGTATAATACCTAATAGTTGCGAACTCGAGTCAATTTTCCGGTCTGACGCCGAACCGGTCCCACAGACATAACCCTTAGCATATGTATGTATTTATGCGTCGCATTACAACTGTATATTTTTGATTTTGAGACGCGTGCCATGGATTAACAGCCCCATGTTTAATTTGAAGTTATATTATAAATAGAAATATTTGGTGTGCATTCTTGAGGATTAATTTTATTGATTTGGAATGTTGAAATGACTTAACTGAGTAACTAGTTGAGGATATTTTACAGAAGTAACTTTTGTCATCACACCATTCTTCGTTGTTCGGTAAATGAGGCTGTTAGAGGCCTTAATACCCACACTTTTTAATTGTTTCTCAAACCATAATTACTATCTTTAGGGCATTTGAAAAACGTAGGGTCCACAAAGATCACTGGCCATCACAAACCTAAAGAAAATATAGAAAAAACGTAGACCTACTTTATTTAACCTAACAACAAGCATTCATAATAGCAATTTAATTATATATGTTGGCAATAATCATCAATATTCATAGGTAAGTTCTCATTACAATCAATTAAAGGTAATACACCCGAGCTACATATAGAGTTTATGTTAATTTATAACACATACTGTATTTAATCTGGTTAATGAAGGATAAATCTACAATTTATCTCCTCGTAAACACTTCATAATACGATTATTGTAGTGTGGTGATTATTGTACATAACTGCTGCCCAGAGGGTTCGATTCCAAAACTTTGTGTGCGTGAACATTTTTTAGTGTTTTCTATGTAATCATTATTTATGTACCTATAAAACATAGTAGATCCTCTGCTTGGATTAGGAACAGATAACGAAATGTGAATGTGTAAAAATAACATACTATTAATTCCTTTGCATAGGAAGCTAATAGGTCAAAAAAATGGTGCAGCTAAGGTCGCGTCGATTAAACTTTGCTACATTATTTACACTTTTAGTAAGTGGATTGAAAACTTGACAAAAAAAGGAAATAAAAGTGTTCACGATTTTCTTTAAATTTACATTTACCTATACAATATAAACACTGGCGCAAGTGTTGCTCGACTCCGATTAGAGTATACTAATTGTACTAATGAACATTGCACGACAAATCAGTACTGATTAAGAAAGACATTTCAACAAACGCGTAATAGCCGTTGTTCGCCTATATTTAGCTTATCACCTATTTAATGTAGATACAGATAAAAAATAGAGGCAGTCTATGTCCAGCACCGGACGGCTATCAGCTGATATGATGATAAAGAACATTGTGCAGGTATCACTTTTCTCATTCAAATTCTTCGCAGTAAAGTTACGCGTAACAAAATAGGCCTAATATTTTCGATGACGAAACTGAGTACAGTAGGTAATTTCATAATTTCTGGCCTGACATGTTAAGATACATTTCTGTCTTTAGATACTACTGTGTCTGTTAGTTTATATATAAAGAAGAGTGTTTACCTCTTTAAGCATCATTTATTTTCTCCTAAATCATTATAATTAACTTCTTCCAAAACACTACATAAGATATTCCAATAATCAATAACATTTTACTACAAATACATTCTCAACAACTGCGTCAGACACAAGTACATAATATATTCGTCATAATCACGTTTCGAGATCCAGAAGAACCCAACTTAGTCATACACTAGAAACGGTAGTGAAAGAATCGTGTAAATTATAATAAGTAATTATGTTAGTCATCGACTAATAGATAACGCTATTATCTAACGTAACCAGTAGTACCACCGTAATCAAGGAAAACAATGAACAAAGAAAGTATCTCATTTGTTGTAGTAGTCATTGTTACATTATAATTATTGCAATAGCTCGAAGACATTCGAAAAACAATTTCAGCTAGTCTTCAAAACAAGAAATATAATGAATATACGACCTTAAACTAGACCAAGAAGTCCATATACAATTTAAATAAAATCCAAGTAACTAAACCTCAAGAATGGAAAAGCCTTTCGTAGCTATTTTATCTCTCTTTTTAGGTGTTGCTTTATTACGACTGCTGAGGTAGAATTAAGACGACTATGTCATTAGGTGGCAATACTTGAAGGACGCCTATGTACAGCATTGGACGTCGATTGGCTGATATGATGATGATGATGTCATTAGATGTGACTGAACTCTATAATATCCACGCAGTTAAATTTATGATAACTACAAAGACAACAACCACATTCTTACATTTAAAACAAAATTAAAAAAAAATTAAATACCGATGCATATCGTTTAGCAAGAAAAATATCCTTTCCCGGTGTGAATGTCTTACATGAACAGGGTCAAGCGCCCTTTCGCAAAGTGATTCACCTCACCTCAAATTACTCAAATTTCATTCGGGTCATGTGTCCATCTTGTATCCTGACTCATCCAAGGTATGTCTCGGCGAAGCCTTTCCCCCGAATGAGCTAACACTCAAAATATTTACACATTATATTGTATGTTTTTTTAAGTATATAATATGCTAATGTAAGGATATGAAACACATCCTACTAATATTATAATCCATACTAATATTATAAATGCGAAAGTAACTCTGTCTGTCTGTCTGTCTGTCTGTTACTCTTTCACGCCTAAACGGCTGAACGGATTTCGATGAAATTTGGTACAGATAATCTTTAGACCCTGAGAAAGAACATAGGCTACTTTTTATTAGCAATCATATTATATTTTGATTTCATAGAATTTTGGCGGGAAAGCTGTGTCACGTGACCTGTGACGTCATAGGTCACGTGACCCTATGACGTCACGTCATAGAATTTTGACAGATGAGTCGTGACGTCACAGAATTTTGGCGGGAAAATATTTTTTGACAGTTGAGTCGTGATGTCATTGAATTTTTGACAGATGAGTCGTGACGTCACAGAATTTTTGACAGATGATTTGTGACGTCATATTATTTTGGCGGGAAAATATTTTTATACCTCTGTCACTTTTGACAGCTGTCAATTTTGACAGATAGGCGTGACGTCATTGAATTTTTAACAGATGCGTCGTGACGTCACAGAATTTTGGCAGGAAAATATATTTTGACAGCTAAGTCGTGACGTCATTGAATTTTGGCGGGAAAAATAGTATTTAAACAGCTGAATCCTGACGTTATCACAATTTGGCGGGAAAAAAAATAGGTTTGTACAGGACCCTCGGTGCGCGAGTCAGACTCGCACTTGACCGGTTTTTTAGCTGTGGGTCTGATATATCTAGAAAGCTTAAATTCGTAATTGTCAACTTATTTCATCATAACAGCCCATTAATGTCCCACTACAGGGACGGGCCTCCTTCCTTGACGCAGGGATACTTGGCTTACTAATACCACGCTTGCAGACGGATTGGTATAGGGTTTAATTTCAAGTTTTCCTTCTTTTTATTTAGTGAAGATAATATTCACCTTATTTGTTAGGCACTAAAGTGACACACCTTTGCTTATCCTATCCTACTAATATTATAAATGCAAGTTTGTGAGGATGGATGGATGTTTGTTACCCTTTCATGCAAAAACTACTAAATGGATTTTGATGAAATTTGGAATATAGGTAGTTTATGGTGTAAAATAACAATTAAGCGGGTAATACCGCGGGCATCAGCTAGTATAAAATATTTATTTATTTACCACCATAACAAGTAATTAACATAGAACAGAATATCAGCATAACATATTAGGGGGTAGTCTGGAGCCTAAACTAGGGTAGGTATACCCTGTATTTCAGGACTCCAGCGTAATGCGAAAGTTTGTGAGGATGTATGTATGGATGGATGTTTGTTACTCTTTCGCGCAAAAGCTTCTGAATGGATTTTCATGAAATTTGGAATATAGGTAGTTTAGGGTGTAGAATAACTTTTAAGCTTAGGTAGCTTAAATGTTATTCTACGCGTTGTTATTTCTACAACGTGGCTAGTTTATTATAAACGCGTAAGATTGTAACTATAGATGTTTGTTACTTTCACATGTAAAAACTACTGAATAGATTTGAATGAAACTTTACAGCAATATAGCTTATACGTCTGAATCAAACATAGGCTACAATTTATAGAGATATTGTATTTCAAACATAAAATTCTCGAGCTACTTATCCTGCGCAGACGAAATCGCGGGCATTAACAAATCTTAAAAGACATAAAAGTGTCATTTTAGTGTCAAATATTCTATAAAACTTTTAAAAACCTGGCCTTATAAATAAATAATATACAGGTTTTACCTAAATGTCCATTTACGGCATAAAATACCGACGACAAATAATCTGGTCCAGTTTTTCAAACGTATCCATATCAAATGTAATCAGTCATGCGTAGTTCCGGACCGAAATAGTTCCTGGAGCTATGTCCTCAACTGGAGCTATATCGTTCAATCCAAATTGTCAAAATTAACATGTTCAGATAGTTCACTCTTTGTAGAGGAACGAAGCTTTAGTTAAAGAACGATTTATACGAATCGAACATGGTGAGTGAAAAAGTAGGTAATAAATCTACTTTTTTAATAAAAAGTAACTTACTTTTTGATTAAAAAGGTAGATTATAATATCTACTTTTACTACAAACTAACCTGCTTTTTGATATTATAAAACATTTCTTTTCCTAAACAAAGTCGCAGTGCTTAATCCTAATAAGTTGTGCATGTAAGTTAAGAGTAGCTACCGTACTACCGTTCCCTCGAGTCGGAATGGTTCAATATGGACATTGAACCATTCCGATGGAACGATAACAATCAGAGATGTCTGTTTCTTCTGCACATGAACAGAAATATATACTAGCAAATTGTGACTGATTCCACGGAACTAAACAGTTCCGTGAACATGTTTCCTGGAACTAGGTCCGACTTTCTAAAGAACTATGTCATGTTCAATCTTCTCCAGGACATGATTTGCGCATGACTAAATGTAATCCAAGAGGTCAATCATAAAATTATAAAAGGCGGTCTCGTAATATTAACTTACAACCTTATAATTTTCAAAAATATATTTTTTACCGATATAACAAATATATTTTTTGAAATTGGTCAATAAAGTATTAAAACATTATCATTTACAACATTTTATATATTTACATTAAATTATTATATTTTTTATTTAAAAGCCATATTTTCCAGGCAGCATTGGACGTTTATTGGCTGGTATAATGATCATGAAGAATCTGATTATTATTCGGGCTAAGACTTACTTAATGCTAATAACAGTGTATTTCAGAAAATGCCGATCTAAATCTATACTAATATTATAAAGAGGTAAAGTTTGTGTGTTTGTGACGTTGTAGGAGGTAATCTCTGGATCTACTAGGCCGATTTTAAAAATTCTTTCTGAGTTGAATACTTAGTCCATTTATCGGGGAGAGACATAGGCTATATAATATCACGCTATGACTTATAGGAGTGGAGCAGTAATGAAATATGTATAAAAAAGGGACGCGTTTTTTTCGTCGCCCAACGAAGTGGGCACGGGTCAGCTAGTAACTTATAAAGATCATGAATAATTATTTTCGCTCGCTTATTGATACTGCAAGAGAAGTTTTTATTGTTACTTACAACTTACAATAATCATTAATTTTCTTTGAATTATGCGTAATATTTGTCACAAAGGTGCCCAAGCAAACTAATTGGTTGGAAAGTCCGTATAATTCTTAGTTGAAACACCGTCATGCTTATTTGAATTCACAAACAGCTTCCAAGTATTTCGTAAACTTGATTATATGAAGGATGAGTCATGATGAACACTAAGTTTTTTTATTTACTTCTTTTTTCTTGTATGTGTATTATTCCGTTCAGATCTCCTATGGCCTAAACGGCTTGACCATTTTGAAGTTTAAGATTAATTAGATCCGTATTTTTCCCCGGAGTGTGTATGTAAAGTCGGCTAAGTAGTCGGTAAAGTAATTTAAGGGGCAAGATGTATTATTTCACAATTTATTAGTGATTTTTAAGTAAATTTTTCAATAATTTAATTATTACAACTGAACCAAATGGTTTTAGCAACATAGTTTTCTCGATACACAAGAAGGCTCATCGCTACAGTGGAACAATAAAAGGCTGCTACAACATAGTTTTAGCATACATACAACTATTTACCTTTAATACCTACATAGAGGTATAAATATATTTAAACTAAAAGATAAGTAACTTCTACACATCACCAAACTAGGTAAGGTATTACTCATTGACCCAAATACATTAATTCTTAATAAAAACAATTACGCAAACGACAATTCGCGTGCGTAAGCGCAAACAGCAACTGTTTATCGTTTTGCCACATAAACGTTAAATTACTTCGAAAATGATTAAATGACAATTTTATTTGTTGATGAAGAATAAAATGTTTGTGTTAATTGAAATCTACTTGTTGAACTAGTTGAAAATTGAATAATTAACATTCCTATATTAAACTCACACCTTAATCACATAACCTCTCTACCTACCACAAACCCCCTCACTAATAAACGCCTTTTAAATTTAATCACTGTTTAGCTAGATTTTTATTAGAAAAATCAACCTTATACGAAGCAAAAACGTAAGAATTTAAGCTAATCAATTGATAAAAATTTAAGGGGCGTTTATGAGTAAGGGGGTTTGTGGTAGGTAGAGACTAAGAAACGCCATCTTCTACGATGGGCCTATACTGTCACTTAGATTACTACAAGGTTTAATGCCAAGTTTATCATATTTTGTTTTCGTTAAACGAAGTACAATTACTGCTACATAAAATTAGCTAGCAAGGTGTATAAGACTAAAATATCTGTTAAAGGTATTTTAAGGAATAACCCTTTCAGGTTATACGAAACATTGTATTCTTTACAAATTGATTTAGTAGCTGAATCCTTTTTTATAGGAACATGGACATTATGACTATCTATCCTGTCATCATAACAGCCCATTAATGTCCCATTGCAGAGACGGGCCTCCTCCCGTAACGGAGGGTTACTTGGCCTACTAATACCACGCTGGCCAGACGGATTGGTATAGGACGGTTTAATATAAATTTTCCTTCTTTTTATTTCGTAAGGTAATTTACGGATAGTCCTTTAGTCGGTTTTTACGACACCCATGGGATGCGATGGGGTGGTGACATATTGTATTTTTACTCCGGCACCACACGAAGAGTCTATCCTTGTAAAGAAAACCTAATATTGGACCTAGAATTCCTTTAAAAAACTACACATTATTCGCAAATCCTTTGTAAATAACAATGTAGGTACTACATATACACATCGAGTACAGAACTCTCATGTGCAATTAACACCAGTATGGGTAGCACGTGTGCCGTTGTAAAATCAGCATTGTTTTGACGTACCAACGAACATTGACCGAACACTGCATTGCGGTACTGGCGAGATGAAAACTGCATGTGTTGTCCCAGCGGAAAAAGTTGGAATTTTGTAATTCAAAGTATACAGATTTATAAGTGTATGAACTCGTGTGTATGGTACATAAGTAATAGTCCATCCAGGCTTTTTTTCTAAAGTGATGAATATTGCGAACTTTTCTTAAGATGTCTTTAACGACAGCCATTAGATGAGAAAGTAGGTACTATGAATCGTATTCTTACTTACTCCGTCTAATGTTATAAGTAAAAAAAAACCAATTTCGTTTTATTTCCCTTCGCGACTGTACGTACGAGTACAAGGCATTGTTCAAAGTGTATTGACCGCCAAATCTGTAGAAATATATACTTCAACAATAAACTGTAAATTTTACAAGACAACAAATAAATGTTTTTTGTATTAATTTACGATATCGATTGTAGAAGGAGCAGAACACATCGCGAGGTTTTGTTTTCGAGTTAAAAATAATACATGTGGGTGGTATAAACACACAAATAACTCTGTAATTGCGAATGAAATTGCGCGTATGAGAGATACAATACTTAGACAATAGCCACATCTTTAAGATACATTAATTTGTTAATTTCTATTTTAAGATTATAATCGCAAAATATTTGTTTAGAAAACTGAAACAAATGAACTTAAATTTAGGATTGGTACGTGTACAGGAAATCACCGTAAGGAAACAATGCACCTCAACTACTTATACACGTCGTCCCATTAGTATCGTATAATTAAGATTAAGTTCACACATATCTCTATGAAAAGGAAAACGGATACAGGATAAATCGACTCTATACTAATCTGCAAAATCAAGTTTACCTTCATCGCTTAAACAGGGGCATTATTATGATATTTTTATTCTAAATGCATACAAAATAATATTGTTAAATCATGTATGTATCTTGTCATAACAATTTAAAACATACAACCATAAACCACAATACATAACAAATACAGACAAACACAAAACATGGTTTGCCCCTTTGTTTGAAAGTCCTGTCAGGCATGACCGAGGTGCTAATTGAACACTAAGTTCAGCTTATGAATAATTTACAAAACAAAAAGGATGACTAAACTGCAGTTGTCCTTCGATTATCATTTGATGTACTGGTGATAAAAAGTGATTGTAGGTCGACAAAGTCGTGTTATTGACGTACCCAATACCGCAATTAACAAGAGGAAATACTATATTTGGCATCTAAAGTTCCATGGCTTCATCATCATGTCAGCCAAAAGACGTCCACTCCGGGACAGAGACCTCGTCCAAATGTTTCCACGCGATCTTGTGCCTATCTTTCTATTCATCTATCGTAATTGTTCGTATCCGCTCCTATTAGTCATAGCGTGATACTATATAGCCTATGACACTCCCCGATAAATTGACTATTCAGCACAGAAAGAATTTTTTAAATCGGTTCAGTAGATCCAGAGATTACCCCCTACAACGTCACAAACACACAAACTTCACCTCTTTATAATACCTATTAGTATATATGAATACAATTTGTTTTAATTAACTAATATAAGTAATAGTTAAAATTAGAACATAGCTAAAAACAAGAATAATAGAACAAGACGGAAACAATTCAAAACGTTCTAACGTCTAATGAATCAGTCAGAGATCGCACATGTTTCTATCTCATTGGTCGTTGTGTAAAAACTGGACGTATATGGTGACAAGACCGTTAAACATGACTCATGACTATCTAAATATGTCTCACAAGTTTTGCGTACGGCACTGGCCATTTTAAGATATAGCTAAATACAATTTTGCTGCTCTAAATGGCATGGTACTTCGTTTTTGGTGACAATGATCCTAAGCAACATGCACAGAAAAAGAGAGAGCAGTTGTTTGTGAAATCATGCCCATAAATTCAGTTATTTGTTGTCATCAGACTGTCTTCATATCAATACAATTCATTATTATCATTACAGCCCATTTATGTTCAACTCCAGCGACTAGCCTCTTTCAGTGACGGACAGTAGTTTTTCTTTTAGTTGGGATTCAAGGCACCCATCTATTCTTACTCTGTTAGCACATAGGCCCTATACAATTAACGTGTGAATTCGACTACTTATTTTTCCTAGCATAGAGTTAGTAGATAGTAATATTTTCCTAAATAATCAATACATTTTAGTACTTTCTCATATTGTAGTCTAATAGTAAAGAGAACACGTTTGCCAAACGATAATATCATCATACAAGTAATTTCAAACATAACCGTCAAAATTATTGCCAGTAAATTAAACAAAATGATCGTTGCAACTATTAACAGAATAGGTATGAATTCGCACGGCGCCGATATGCCTTGAAAGCTTAACACTAGATAGTTGGACGGATGCCAGAGTCAACTTGTCGAATAAATAGACATCGCTCCATACCGCGCCTGTCTGGATACACGAGACACGCCGTTGACTGATACCATGATTTAATTTTAATTTCTGGAACATTTACACTTTATAGAGGAATGAAATAACTGGTCATAGATAGTTTCTTGGTCGATATTAAGAAAAGAAATGTCTGTCTTTTGTGCACTTAAGGAATTACTTAATTCTGTTTAACTTAATTAACATTTAATCATTACTAGCAGTGATCTGTATGTTTAATATTATCGTAACAATGTATAAATAGTAATTATTTTTCCAAATCCGTAACCAATTCCACTAGCAATTTTAAGAATCGAAAGGTTAAGTTAGCAGTAATTTGATGAGCTTACTAATAGTTACTAGAAATATTAATCAACGGGACGCTTCTTCGAATCCAATGTAAAAAAGGAATATCGCTATACTACCGTAAGCTTTTAAGTGCGATAACTAGGTAACTACTTCTTCTGTCGTAAGATTTAACTAAGACATTTTAAGTAGGTAATATCATCCTCTGTCAAAAGATGTCCACAATTTGATCTTAAACTCTAAACCTTTATTCCGCGAGCGACCGTGTGTTACACTCATCATAGCTCTGTAATGGGTCATCTCATAAGATGAACCGATGACCTGATAGGCAAAGCTGGGCATTATTATAAAGCTATCAAGATTTACTTTTAAATATCCATGTTACTAAATAAAAACTATCACACACGTAACAAAAAACACAGCCAGTAGCACAGTAGTAAAGTTTACGGTACGATTCTCTGAGACAATGTATTTTTTCCCGGAAACTTTACGATCCAGATTTCCTATTCATAGCAGTTTTGTTGTTATTCTCACGGAGGTTTATCGTAAACTATACGTTACATGACAATCGTGCCGTGTCACCATTTAATATACGTTAACTATGAGTATTTTACGAGTCGGAGGAATCTATAGAATTACGATAAAAAATGGATGAAACTTTCTCTAAGCATGTGTAATTTTTATTACCTTCGAAAAAACTGCACATCTCCGTACAATCACGGAGAAGATATACATGTAGCCACCATCCCATCTCAGCTCTTAGGTTTCGGTAAATTAGCCTTAGGTCAAGTCCACATACCAATATGAAAACTAATGAAGGCGAACTTGACGTAAATCCCTATGCCAATTCGTCTAGCCAGCGTGGTATTAGTGGAATAAGTCCCTCTCCATAACTGAAGGAGGTCTATACAAAAAGAACAGAAAATTCACTCGCATCATCGAATACCCAAATCAGTATGCTACAAACCTACAAATTTTAAAAAGGATTAAATAATTCCAAGCCAAAATAATTTGTCTATTCATAACCTAAATTCCAAACATAGCAGCACTCTCGATCTCAACATAATCAAAGCCATTGGTAGTGTTTCTCAATTAATCGAAGCCGGTACAAGACAATAGCCGGCTGTAGCGCCGTGACCTCAATGCTTTGCGGCTTGCGCGGTTAAAAATTACAACCATTGTGGCGTTCGGACACGTCCAACAAAGATTTAGTCTTATTATGTCAACATTCAATATCGTATTTCATTGTAATAATAATGTGGCTACTGTTGATAAATTACATTATTTGTATCTACATAATATTACTAAAAAGTACATGCGCTGTAATGTGAAAACTTTTTAAGCATTTATTAAACGGACACAAAACAAAAAATATTCGTGGACAGGACAAGAATTTGTTGATAAAAACAAACAATTATTGCGTGGGATTTGAACTCACAAACTTATTCACGACAGTTGGCAACAGCCACACCATCGAGGTAAATTACTGAACAAACTTGAAATAGTGGTTACCATAGTCGAAGGTCAAAGATTCTCGTAAAACTATAAAGAAGATAGGTAAGGTTTTCAAACTAATCATCCCTATACTTAAGATGACGAAGAAAGATTTTTTCAAAACAACCACTAAATTATACATCTAATACAATTAATTAAGCACCTATACATAATATAATCGAGCACAAATTATTTAGTATGATTATCCTGTTATTGTGATGTGGTATACAATGACATTCGCACATTACATCTCGGCCGTTGAACCATTCGGCGCCTGAGCATGGTGGGTGGGCCCATACAAACACATTCAATTAAAAGAACACATCTCGTTTCAGATTTTAGTTTTGTATTATACATTCAAGAGGTAGTCAACTAGTATGCAATTGTAGATCTGGCTAGATATAATAGTATGTGATTGAAAAAGGGCGTTTAGTTATTACAAATATACAATGCTGAAATTAAAACCATGGTATAGTATTCGTACTAGTAACCGTGATTGGAGTCAATGTAAATATTCATAACAGGCCATTAATATAAGCTATGTAATGTGTACTGCAAGGATTGACTTCTTCCAGTGACAAAGGGAATCTTGGCTTGCTGACACAAGCTCGGCTAGGCACGGTTTGATAAGGGTTACTTAGGATTTTCCTTCTCTAGGAATATTACTATAATTTTTCTAACATTATTAACATCTTAACTCAAAGGACCAAAACCCGGTAATGAATGATAAACAATCTATAAGTATTTTAATAGCTATAACACAGATATGCAAAACGCAGCTTAGCGGATAAAAAAATACGATGAATTATGAATAAGATACATTATCAGATTACCGAAAATAAAACGTACGATTAGAACAAATAACACATGCAAAATACTTAGAAATATTCATATTTATCTTATTGTCAACGTGTGGTGGCGGAGTAAAAATACATATTGGAAACATCCCATCTCATCCCATATGCGTTGCAAAATTCGCCTAGGAAAGAAAATTCGCAGATGTTATTTCTACGAAACAAATAAGAAGAGAAACTTGACAAAACCCTATACCAATCAGTCTGGCCTGCGTGGTATTAGTAGAGCTAATTTCCATTCGTATTTAAAAGAGGCCTGGTTCTGCAGTGGGGTTAAGTGAACTGATAAATGATGCACTCAATAGTTACATTTAAGCTGTAATGGTAAACTAATAACAACATAAAACTAATGTGCTGCAGATGAAAGAAACTCGAAACCAATGCCCTTTTTTATTAGTGGAGTAAGAATTTCGTGTCATGGGTGTCAACAACTTGAACACAAATACACGTTTTTCCCTCTTGTCATTTGTAAGCTCTCGGAAGAATATCCTAGAAACCTATAACGATACAACCCTAGAAATGCCTAAGGATATAAAGTCTAACCAGTTATCTAGTGACGCATAAATACCGTTGACTTAAAATAATTATTACGTCATCAGAGCTAACAAACATTGAAGTTACAAAACGTGTTAACGGTCGGTGCTATTCGCTAAATTATCACTAGGTATAGAAGGAAAACTATGTGCCACAAGTTTAAATAATATAATAATAATAACATATTATTATTATAAATGCGAAAGTTTGTGAGGATGGCTGAATGCATGGATGTTTGTTACTCTTTCACGCAAAAACTACTGAACGGATTTTGATGAAACTTTACTGTAATATAGCTTAAACATCAGAATAACATAGGCTACAAATAATAAAGACTTTTAATCCCTAAGTCACCTTTTACGACAATAAATGATGGAACACCACGCGGGCGAAGCTGCGGGCCTAAACTAGTAATAACATATAACTGCTTGGTCGTGGATTCCAATACCATGCAAGATAACAATTTGTGGATTGGACTTGAGTCTGGATGTTCTTTGTATCCGTGAATTTAATGTCTGTAAAAGTCCTCAAGACACAGGGCTTGATCTCTAGTGCGGGAGATACAGGCCTTGATCCTTAGGTTGTATTTTAACATTTAAACTAACTAAAATAAATAATTATACAATTCCAATTGTTAATCATTTATATTGACAATAATAAAGCATGTCACTAATTAACATGTACCAAATAATTTAATTATATAAGCGTCGCGAATGATAAAACCGGGCCTGTCGTTGACCTTTTAATTGTGTGTGTAATTATTTTGCAATGTATTTTATGAATGCTATATTTTAACCGCGGCTCTGCTTGCGTGGATATCGCTTATCGGGACAATTTATGTGTTGTGTTTGTTTGTGAAAAAGTACGTGTAGCTTATACAAAGCTATGTCACTGCAAAACTTCAGCCAATCTGTTAAATATTTTTCGCGAAAAAGGCACAGCAAACATTCTAATACCTTTTACATTTAACTTTGCTTATTGAGTAAAAAGTTTGTCTCGCCTTTTCGTTCCGAATTTCCGATTACGGACACACTACATACAGTAGTGTGTCCGTAATCAAGACTAAAGAACTGAATTAACTAAGACTATAGTTGCCTTGGTTTACTCTCTTTTTGAGGGTGTTGTGTCTTTGCTGATTGTCTCCCTGAAATATGTGAAAATGATCCGCAATTCCACCAACAAAAAATAAAATCTACGCCAACAGTCCAGCATCGGTTCAGGACCTCGAAGATGGAATTCACTTTGAATTTAATTATGAAAAAAAATCGTGAGAAGTTTATGGCTCTGTAAGCGTAGTCGTGGTGACCATTTGGCTAATATTGTTTTCCGTTAATAACCGCACACCTTACTCTTTATAATGATATAAACATCCGACCATTAATAAAAAAAAATACCACTTTTCTTTGAATATCAAAATAACCTCTTATTATTAAAACCCTATATATAATCTTACTAAGTAATTGCTTCAGTAACAGTTTATTCTTACTTAACTACTTTTGTATGATTTTGTATACTAAGATACTTGTTAAATAATTATTAACGAGTCGTTGCGCGGCTGATGGTGACAGTTTAAATCGTTGATATTGATTATGCAAATTATGAGGCAACGAACAAAACTGTTTGTTCCTTGGCATGGATAATTTTTAGGGCATAATTTATTTAGGTGTATTTTAATTATACAGGCAAGACTTTGATAAAATATCGCTAGGATTCTTTATTGGAATAATTTTATATTGGACGTATTTAAGGTTTTAGGTTTTATTTATAAAAGACATCGTAAAATAATTTAATACAATCCTAAGCCCTTGAACCCCAAGTATTGACTTTTTATTATGATAACTAATCGTAGAAGTATCCTTTTTCTCTTAGTTTAGTATTTCATCAGTATACCACCAACGTCGCCTCACTAAATAGGCGTATCTAATTACTATCAGAAATAAAATATAAAAAAAAAAAACAAAAAAAATAAGCTACGCTAAATAAATTCAATGATAACAGTTAACAAGAACAAGTAAAACCTCTTTTTGTCACATTTATTGAGACAATATGAAAAATTAGGCGAATCATTAAAAACGTAGTATACATCCGGTAACCAGCAGTGCTATATTGTTCGGTATTCAAAAATGGAAAACGTGCGCGTACGCCTGCCTTCGTACGATGAGGACGACCCATGAGGTACAAGTGGGGAGAGGGGTTAGGGCTGTCACAGGACACCAATACTAATTAATTTTTGAAAATATTCAGATTAAACTTACGCCAAGTACTTGAGCGAACGGACTAATCACCAACGTAAATTCGTTTTTTCGTCGTTTTTTTATTCGCCAAGGTCATTTGTTTTTTTGGTAAAAATAGTATGAGTAGTATGCATTGGCAAAGACAAGAAGGTACAAATACAAAGGTTTTCACTGCATACAGTAATGTGGATTTCTTCCATTCATTGCTTTCGCATATCATCAAATCTCTTCCATCATAAAATGTCGGATGCTGTTACCATCCCATAGCATCCCACGGCCACACATTAGAAGGTAAAGTATTCCTCCATCAATGATGACCTTTGTCCCTATAGAACATTTATTATTTATTATGATAGTAGTATCTTATTTATTGACTCCGCTCTACCAACCCTAACGCTAAGACACGAACTGGTTAAAAAAAAAAAGTAGAGACAACCACAGTCAAACGTTTAGTGATGTCCTTGACGCACCTTGCTACATAGCCAGTCAGATTATGACCAAATATCTAATTTAATTCTTAGACCTATTGTTTTTGGGTTCGAATTCTAACGCTAACATATAGATCGTGTATCGTTTAATTTGTACATTAGAATTCAGAGCGGGTAGATGCTTCTAATACAGCAACTATTCGGCTAGCAGTTTGTGTCTTTACTTACGTTTTATAGCAAGTTTGTTCTTAGCCTATTTGGTATGGGAAACAAGATTAAATCTGTCTTTGACATTATGCGAAAAGACTGTTAATCAGCCTACTTAAAGTGAGCTCGTTAGTTGACTTCTGATCAACTTCTTTGAGCAAGGATAATAGATAGAAGCAAATGCTTATAAGCGTTGATTGCCTAGGCTATCAAAATGATAAACTGTTTGTGCCATCCAGAAATGATTGCCCTGAAGGGCTCAGGAGAATCTTTTGTGTTTGGTAAGTACCGCGACATTGGGTTTACCTAATTCTGAATGAGGGAGTTTTGTTTTATCGATGCGATGTTTAAACAAACAAACAGTATACAAGATGTATTGCGAGATCTAATTTTATTAAATTTTAATTTTAGACCAACTTTTTCTGAAGGATTTATACTAATAATAAATAGATTAATAACAGCAAGTTTGCACTCATTTAAAAAGCTTGACAGTGAAATAAAGAAAAAAAATTAAATATAATACACTAGTGCCCTCCGACCCGGTACAACGACAGTGACCGACCAAGTAACGGAACGCGCTGTTATAAGCCACTCTGTTACTTGGTAAGCGGCATGCTGATGGGTTACCCGTCAAAAATAGGTTTTACGTGTCAGTGAGTATGCTATATTGACGCTGGTTTCAAAGAATTTTGAAAAAGAGGCTAATCATAACATTTCCTTGTGCCCTTAATCTTCTGCGGTTACGAAAGATCACCCAGTATGGCCGCCTATCTGTTTATGAGTTCTGTTGATTACTTACCAGCGGTGATTGATTTTCAGATGTGCTATATGCTATTGTATGATGATGACTATAGTGCCTTTTAAATATCTTTTAGTTTAGAAGTTATTACTTTTGAGAAAGACAGAAGTGTGTAATACACTATCATTAGTTAAATCTTATTTGCGATCAATTTATTATAGGACTTAATTGAAGTTTCTTAAAAAAAAACACCAAAACGTACAAAATTGAAACTAATTTACAGAAAGTCTTACAATACATCTCGAGAATCAAAATCACGGCTCGGGTTGAAACCCGGGACGAACGATATGCTACTAGCAACGGTAAAGCAACCGGTTGTAATCGAGTCGAGCTCTCGGTATAATATCGATTTTATAGGGAAACGGTAAAGATTCATATTATCACGCTTGTTACTTACGAGCTAAGAACAAATGAAAGTGGAAACTTTTAAAATGCTTAACTTAACCTTAGATTATGCGGCGTGAAGAATTGTATCAGCTAACTTACCTGGAAAAGAAATAAAGTTGTTAAATTATTGAGAAACATAAATTACATATTTTATCTTATTTTATATTGAATCCTTTTTCATGTAGTGAGTGTCCTAAAGGTAAACTTAGGGAGATGTTGGCTATATATTTATGGTCTATAAGCAAAGTTTAGTAGAAGCTAGATGGCATTAAGATAAGGACAACTTGGTAAAAATCGTGTATTAAAACTTAGTCGGTAAAATAAAAAAATGGCAAAAATATAATATATAATATGGTAAAAAAGGGCAGCTTTCTCATGTGACATTGGTAAAATTACAGACCTACAGTAATAACAACAGTACGAGTAAAATAATAATATCGTAAAAAAGCAAAACACTTAAGTACATTTTAAAATGTTATTACTAATGAATTACAGCCGTAGGTGGCTTTGACGCCAGAAAGGCGGCTATGTAGCTTCAAGACTAAACGCCAGTAACACGAAGGACAATAAAAAAATTGGTTTGTACAAATAATAGTTCTATTTGAATAATATTACGAAAATGGAAGTCTATTGATACATCAATAATGTCCGTTTAGCGACAGACTGAGAATACAAATATCCTATTCAATAAATGAAAGATCCAGTACCAAATTTGGCTCTTTTTAATACAAGTCCTTGCAACTCGAGCATAATAGAGATCATTTATCTTAACATGGATAAGAGAGGTACAGGACGGCGCAAAGTGAAGATATAATTATGGAGGAGGCCTATATCCAGCAGTGAACGTCCTTTGACTGGCATTATGATGATGATGATGATCTTAACCCTTTCACAGTGCCGCCAGCAGACACAATAGTAAAACAATGCACGTGTACCGTATATGGTACATTGCACTGGGAACGCGTTAAACATGAATTTAACTGACACAAAGGACATCCAGACTCCGGACAATAATTTGTGGATCGCACAATTCGGATAGGCAAAAAGCTTCACAATATTAGTATAGGTATACCCATGGTTAACATACACATCACGTCTATAACATTGTGCACGTGAAACTATGACAGGCTATCGATTACAGATTCCTATGTAACACTACACAATACAACGACAAACAATAGATAGGAATATACACCTGTGAATTATCACACATTACTAAGTGACTTAGTGGTTTAGAGCTGTTGTACGAGGCTCGTGAGATCGAATCTCACGGAGTTAGTCATAGTGTAGTAGTACTACATTACATTCGTTACTACAATTCTCCTTTCTCATAAAAACTGACCTCTGTGGCGCAGTCGGTATATTACATGGCTGCTACGCAGAGGTCTCGGGTTCGATTCCCGCTCAATGCAAATCTTTGTGTGCATGTACATGATTGTTTGCATTGGTCTGAGTGTTTTCTATGTATAATATTATGTAAGTACATATTTACAAAAAAAAAGTATATAAGTATGTTTATCCGTTGCCTAGTACCCAAAGTACAAGCTTTGCTTAGTTTGGGAATAGGTGGCGATGTGTAAATGTGTGAAAAAAAAACTCACGCAGCAAGGATTTACGTGCGTGTCGCGGAAACTATTACAGACATAAAATTAAGAGTTAACATCATCAGCTTTTGAATAAGGCCTAGTACAATAAATAGTGAATCAAACAAAGAAACACATTTTGACAAAAACCATTATTTGATATTAATAAAAATTTGAGTTAGTTAATTGGAGAGGAATATTTTACCAATGAAAATAGACATAAGTCAAAATGCGTTAACTTAAACGTCAACGGACTATCATCTTCATTAACTCCTCGCATCAATTGAGTATCTCATACAATTAGTTCTAGGAACCTCTCATACATAGTCGCATACATCAATAGCCGACTTCCTTTACGCGCTAAGATCTTGATAACAGAAACGTCCTCAGCCAATACAAAATCAATTCATTGTCACTTTATATACTTGACACAATGACTCACATACTCGTATTTAAAACAATGTATCTGTAAGTAGTCACCAATGTTTTTTTATACGACATTGTGACGATAGAAACAAGTCGAAGGTTTATATTTGCCTAAACTAGATACTAGCTTTACAAATGTAAAACATAGGGCCAGATTCAGAGACCGCACTTTGACTTTACTTTAGCAAAGTCTAGTTATTTTCTCTGAATTTGAGATATAAGGCCCAGATTCAGAGTCGTGACTTTACTTTCTTTCAAAGTAATCTTCCCAAAGTAAACTTTTTATGCGAAAAGATTACAAGAATGTTTTTCAAATTCAGAGATAATAACTAGACTTTGCTAAAGTAAAGTCAAAGTGCGGTCTCTGAATCTGGCCCTTAGACTAACTTTGTATTACTTTTGTCAAACTGAGATTTCAGGAGTAATTTTACTAGCTGCCTACTATCCACATAGTAACATTTACATACTACTGCTTAGTAGCAACTCTTTCAGGGTATACTGAAAGGACTCCTCTAGTTACGGAGGAAAACTTCAATCAATCAACTAGCCTATTGCAGTCTACTGCCGGACATAGGCCTCTCCCAACACGGAGAAGGAAAACTTGGCACACGAAAAATATGACGCTTTTTAATGTTGTGACTTTTTGCCCAAACTTATGTCTACATATCATCATTAGCTAAAATATGCCTACTGCTACTTAAAGGCCACGATAAATGCGTCTACATTATTAATTCCTATACTGTAAATTGCAAAAGAATAAGACTCGGTAAGCTTATAAAATCAACTATTAATTATACAGTAATATCTCTGCATAAACTACAAAGGGTTTCCACCGCAAGTTACATAATAAACATAGTATAAAAGTATATTATAAGGATCAAAACCGGTATAAAGTAGCGTCAGAATGTTAATTATCTGGTGGTTTTCTCAGCAGGCTCCCAAGTACAGTTACGGTGGTATTACACCACTGTTGCATCGCGCCCTGTCTGACCAGATGGCATTAAATGCGACCCACTTGTTGAAGGTCCCAGACCGGCCTGACTTATACCATGTAAGGCACTACAGGGTTACGCAAGCCGCTTTTCTGCGAGAAACTCTCGTATTGTTCATATTTTATTATATAAAGTTTAATGTTGGAAACAGCCTTATTTGGTGAAGAATTTTGTTTGATTAAATCATAAATCTTGAAGTTTAAGTTTGGCAAAAGTCGAGCCGTATTGAGATTACTATCTGTGTAGTAATAAATATAATTTAATAGTTACTAGCGTATTATTTCATGTTTTAATTTTCAAGAAACATGATATTTTTTTAGTTATAAAAGGCAGTTTTTATGATCAAGTCCTTGATATAAATTTTTAAAATAACATTTTCTTTTACTTAAATAAATGCTACGAGAAAGAAGTGAAGGTGTTATAATAAGTTCGTGTATGCACAAATCGGTAAGATTTTGCTAATGCACTAGGACTCTTTTTATAGAGTTTCCCATTTTTAGAGTCAACTAGCGGTCCGTCCCGGCTTCGCACGGGCATTATTTTCCCGCTTTTCTGTTCAAATTTTTCCTGAATTTTATTTGCTATAAACCTCATGGAGCCCAAGACCTTTCCAACGAATGCAAAATCGTGGAAATCGGTTCGTGCGTTCTGGAGTTATAGCGTCAGGAAGGAAAACACGACTTATTTTTATACAGTAGATTTAGCGTCCATACAACTCCTACATCTAGATCCTGTGTGAAGTTCACTTAAGAAATATATCAATACAGTACTCATTCAAGAATCAATATCTTTAAAAAAACGGTACGCATCAATAAGAATATTGAATAGTCAATACACTACAGTTAATCTAAGCCCCATGATGTACGTCTAGTCATGAGTACATCAGTACCATAGTCGATACATAACACGGCATATGGCGACTAAAACCTGACCATAAAAGGGAAGATCGATTCTACGAATACAGGCGGTACAAACTTATGTGACAACTTTTATTTCTGATATATGTAGTCAACGTTAAAGGGTAAAGGAGTCCAACGATTATTATTGTAATA
This sequence comes from Schrankia costaestrigalis, assembly GCA_905475405.1. Classification (NCBI taxonomy): domain Eukaryota; kingdom Metazoa; phylum Arthropoda; class Insecta; order Lepidoptera; family Erebidae; genus Schrankia; species Schrankia costaestrigalis. The sequence continues at coordinate 20,310,849 of FR997831.1, read as the reverse complement.
CACAATGGGTAAGTTTCGAAATCATTTTCGACATGATTGATTGAGTCGTTTCGTTGTTTATTGAACTTGTTCTGAGCCTTTTTAAGTTTTTCTTATGAAGATCAGAAGAGGTCACGGAATCGTAAGTCATCACTGTTTTGTATAACACCAAGGATAAAAAGCCTAGTCAATAAAAGTGCAGTATATATAATCTTGCTTTTCCGTGTGGTGACGGAGTAAGAATACAATATGTCACTACCCCATCTCATCCAATGGGTGTCGTAGAAACCGACTAAGGGACTATCCGTGAATATTATCTTTACGTAATAAAAAGAAGGTAAAACTTGAAATTAAACCCTATACCAATCCGTAACCGTGGTATTAGTAGGCTAAGTATCTCTCCGTCACGGGAGCAAGCCCGTCCCTGCAGTGGGACATTAATGGGCTGTTATGATGATGAATACTCTTGCTAGTCTACTAAAGTGGAGGTCTCCTGCAGTAAGAAAATTCGCCTAGTTTTAGCAGACTGATCAGACAGATATTTGTTTAAAACAAGACATAACTTCGCTATTATAGCGTAAACTCAATCGATCAATGTTTCATAATTTATTAACTTACAGTCGGCCAAGGCAACACGTATGAAGTAGAATTATATTTTATTAAGAAATACATATATAATAAAACAAGTTCCCTTGAATTATAGTTTATACACAGCTCTACTATTATTAAATTATACAAATAACATAAAACTCAATTCTCAATTAAAGTTTTGCATATTAAAGTAATCTTCAAGTTATCCACGTACGTTTATTACTACGCAACTTATCTAATATGGATCTTATATTAATGGCATTTATATTATTATATTTTAACTAGCGGTCTGTCCCGGCTTCGCACGGACATTATGTTACCGCTTTTCTGTTGAAAGTTTTCCTGAATTTTCTTTGCTATAAACCTCACGGAGCCCGAGACCTTTCCAACGAATGCAAAACCGAGGAAATCGGTTCGTGCGTTCTGGAGTTATAGCGTCAGGAAGAAAAACCCGACTTATTTTTATATAGTAGATAGACACTTGGTATATTTAATAAACCATGCAGTCGTGTAGACGATAATTATGATTTACACGAAACATTCGAAAAAACAGTACCGTCAAGAGAGCATGAGCTAACGTTTCTGCTAGTCAAGAAGACAATCCTATCCTAACGGATAGGTTTAGTCTCGAAAACACAACTTGCATTCTACTTCCAAAATAATCCATTTACTCACGGCTGAAAAAGACATCACAACATAAACACTTGAAAAAATATATCGATCCCTGTGTTGCTTCACCGTCTATATTCCTGACAACAATTCTACTCATTTAGTCCAGAGTCCAGACCTTAACAAACAATAAAATCATTGATATTATAATCAGACGGCCATTTAACAAACCATCTTATTTACTCCATTACAAAAGTAATAAAGAGTTCGATTAACACATGTTCGGTCTACTACAAGAGCTTATTATATCATACTATTTAATTGGTTACGATTATAGACCTTACAGCAAAGTTTTAAGGTAGATAATTGTTGGTTTATGTTATGTATCTGTTATCAGGTCATGCATGATTGTATGAGTGGTAGCTTTGTTGTCAATATCTATACCATAGACTCCTGTAGATACACACATCAAAAAAGTCTAAGCAACATGCATGATATTACAAATTTACCATTTATATTAATTTATTTTACCATTTATTTTAATTATAACGTTGTATTTTATTTTTAAAATAATATTTTTAGGGTTCTATGATGTAAAAATAACAGCTGTTTTCTTTATAAGTTCTTTTAATAACAGAAATTAACAATATTAGAATATACAGGTACATAAGAAACTAAACTTTTTTTTTACAAATTGAAATTTCTTAAGAAAATGAATTTATTGTGAAAGAATAGGACAATTTAATACAAAGTATGGCCTCCTCTGCTATTCAGAACTTGTCGGCAACGATTATTCATTGAATTAATGAGACTGTTTATGTCATCTTGCGGTATTCGCTCCCAATGGAATTGTAGCAAATCCTTCAGCTGTTGGGTTGTTGTCACTCCGTCCAAGTCCTTCAAAACACGTCTCTGGAGCATGTCCCATGCGTGCTCGATGGGGTTGAGGTCTGGCGATTGTGCAGGCCAGGGCAATACCTGGATGTTCTCCGTTGCCAAGTATTCACTGGTTCGCCGAGCTGTATGTGAACGCGCATTGTCATGCATTAACGTAAAATCGGAGCCAAAGGTTTGTGCAAATGGATGGACATAAGGTCTGAGAATATCCTCAACGTAATTTTCAGCGTTCATGTTTCCATTTACAAAAACGAGCTCAGTTCGCCTGTTCTTCATAATACCCGCCCATACCATAACTGTTGAGCCGCTGTATGGATGAACTTCCTGAACGCACCTGAGTCTTTCAGTATTTCCGGGTCGACGGTACACTCGCACCCTTCTTGTATCAGGCCTAAACCCGAATCGCGACTCATCGGAAAACATAATTTTATCCCATTGTTCCTGGGTCCATGTTATGCGTTCTCTACACCATTCATTTCGACGAGCGCGATTCCCGTGACGTATCGGTGGGCACCTGATAGGGCGTCGAGCTCGTAGGCCGTACTCATGCAGTCGATTTCGCACAGTTTGGGGACTTACATCAACACCACTTGAATTTTGTAGCCTCAAACTTATCTCTCGAGCGGTTAACATCGGCTGGCGTCTTGCAGTCAGTTGTATGTACCGGTCTTGCCGAGTGGTTGTACTCCTTTTACGGCCTGGATGCTGTTCAGCGGGTTCCCCTGTATTATTGTAGCGCTGCCAAAGACGACAAATAACACTTCTATGAATACCAAAATGTCGAGATACCTGAGATTGATTACTTCCCGCTTGCAACATCCCTACAGCTCTTTGCATTTCATCTGCCGTCAAATGACGTCGCTCCATGACGTAAAGAATATCTAACAATTCAATTTTGTCGCCAACTGTATTTAAATGGTTGGTAAAATTATAAAATCAAGACTAAAACGTAGCAATTAACATGCACTCAAATTCAAACAAATTCGCAGTCATTTGAATTTTATGAAAAAAAACAAAACATAATCGAAATTTTTTTTTTACAACCAGCCAGTATGTCATCAATAACAAAAAAGTTTACTTACCTATACACTTTGAGTGAGTAAATACTTAGAAATTAATTAATATAAATGGTAAATTTGTAATATCATGCATGTTGCTTAGACTTTTTTGATGTGTGTATTATGCAATAAATATCTAGCAAAGGATGTATTCTAGTGGGAACAGAATGCTTAGTATTTAAAAATATTTTGGTCTATTACATCATGATGTCCGTGTGGTGACGGAGTAAGAATACAATGTCAACACCCCATCTCATCCCATGGGTGTCGTAAAAACCGACTAAGGGACTAACCGTCAATATTATCTTTACGAAGTAAAAAGAAGAAAAACTTGAAATTAAACCCTATACCAATCCGTCACCGTGGTATTAGTAGGCTAAGTATCTCTCCGTCACGGGAGCAAGCCCGTCCCTGCAGTGGGACATTAATGGGCTGTTATGATGACATCATGCTACCCGTCTAGGTCTAGATACCCATAGCAATAAGACAATGGATAGAAAACAAACATTGAGCCACCGGATGGAAAGGAGTCCAATGGAATCCAGAGCGTTTAAATAATATAAGAAGTATAATATTTTGATAAGTTACCTGATTAAGTTGGATATTCATTTCTATTACATATTTTATATAGAAAAGGTGTTATACAACTCCAACATAAATCAAACTGGTCTTCATTTCCCCTTACATCTGACAATCATATTTTTCTTGCAATTATAGAGATAAGCCTTACAATTTACCATCCTTTTTACGACGACGCCTTCATCCCAAGCGTGATCACAAGCTATGTCCCAAACTCTGATTGTTGATAAGATAATTTTTACTTGTCAAATTTTCTCCAATTAAGGGATTCATTGCGTGTCTTTATTGGATAACTTAAAACAACTTGGACAGCTTTACTGTACGACCTTTAAGTATGAAGAGAATAAAATAAACATTATTATATTAAAACAGTTACATATACACTCGCTACAGTATTCGACACGAGGTTATACCGCACTAAATTCCTTAAATCGTAAAGGTTCAATTACGTCAATAACTCTCTAGGTATTTATTTTTACTACTCTTGTGAAATATAAAGTTCCGGTAGAGAAATTTTCTGTTTAATGGTATGTCAGGGTGACGAAGAATCAGGTCACGTGAATGGGTAAACGGTTCAGAAAAGCTTGCAGGATCATTATGCAGATGGGACAATGTAGGTGATGGAACAACTATTACCAAAATACTACGCAATAAGTTAAGTATACCAAATTTCTCTATATACATGTGGATCAGGGTAATTCTGTGCCTTGCAATCGGCTTTTTTAGATAATATTGATACTAACATGCTAAGCTGAGGCTAGTACAAGGTTACTAGGTACTTCTACAGCAACTTAGTTTAAAGACTGATACAGACCCCTTTAATCGTTCAAATTATCTGTCAATCCTACAAACAGTCAAGGAGGGCTCGTTGCTAAGACGGATTGTTGCTATACGGAATTTGTTTGTAAATAATAACGGTCTTTTAACACGAGGCGAGCTATATAACAATTGCATTAGTTATACGTAGTAACAAAGGAACAAATATTTGCTAAGGAAGGCTTTGACGGAGTACCGTTCACCCGAGGCTTAGCTCGTAACGTCTAGGCTTTATGACCACTGTCTAGACGCCACACATTACAAAATACTACATTGTAAAATGCAACCAGTCATGGCGACCAAGAAAACTGGGTTTGAAATTGTCTCTTGTAAAGGGGCAAGAACTTACATAGTTATGACGAGAGTAAATAATATTGTACTCTATGAAGTTTTGTATTTAAGCCCCTTACTCATAAACACCACTTAAATTTTAGTCAATTGATTAGTTTAAATCCTTACGGTTTTGTTTGGCATAAGGTTGGTTTTACTAATAAAAATCTCGCTAAACAGTGATTAAGTTTAATACGCGTTTACGAGTAAGGGGGTAAGTCAGTAGTAACGGCTTAAGATAATTAATGTCTAACAGAGGGTGTCGTTAAAGCCAAAAAAACTATACGGCTATAACAAAAGTAGATGGAAACTTGAGATAAAATTGTACACTAATATGCCTTATTAGCGTGGTATTAGTAACCCTGGTTATAAATTGTATGACTTGATTTAAACGAGTCTTAAATATTTTATTAATGGGTCAGCTACATGTTGCCCTAATATCGATTTGATATAAAAAGGTACTTCATACATTCATACATTCTTTATTAAACTTCGAATATTTATAACTTGGTTGCTTTTGTGTATTTATGACATGTATTTCGCCCTATTAACTGCCGCATAAGCATTAAAAATGTATTCTTTAACCAAAACTCGGAAATACTTAGTTTATTTTATATACTCGGAAAATAGCTGGCTCTTCATTATAATCAATAATTTGAATATTTTTATTGATTTTTTATTACTATACAATACGCATGTCACGTATTTGTATTTCATACAATCAAACACACTTCTTTGTTTTAAAAAGTCAAGCTCGTATTACTATACTATTCACTTGATCGAATTTTCTAATAATTATAGTTAATGGATAAAATTTGATAAAATTTTACTATCACTGGCCAAACCGATCTCAAAAGTGTCGCAAAGTAGGTGTCATAGATATGACACCTTTAGTACTTTTATTTTAGACTTGTAACAATAGATTTAATGTCCAAGTCTCTTGCAAATAGTTTTATTATAATAAAGTGTGTATATTTCACACATAACCCTGTCATAATGAGTAAAACAACGAGAACAAAGGAAGTATTTTCTAAACATAATGCGATGTTAAACAGGGCACTCTACCTTGGGGTGTGCAAGCATGCTTTAATAATAATTATAAAGTACATACATAATTAAACAGCAAAACATAATTCACTGCAGTATAGTCAATTGAACTTTGTATTTTAAGTTTAGTTCGTCAATGCTAAACATGCAGATTTTGCTATATTGTAAATGAGGTTAATAAAACATAGGTTTAGAATGTTTTCATTTCGCAATTTGCTTCTTGTTACCTGGGGCCTCTTTTATCGACAATGTACAAACTAATTTCACTTACTTCTCGATTCATTCAATACAACCCTAGTTAAGACGACCTCTGTTGTATTGTGGTTATAGAACATGAGTGCCGCGCAGGAAAAAAAGTATCTAGTAACTAGCTAGCTTGTGCTTTGGGACAAGCTCTGCTTAGTTAGGGACTAGATCGCGTTATTTGAATGACACAAGCATATTATTATTTTAGCCTTAACAATACGTGTATTATTCTTGAAAATAACCATTTCCAAAAAGCGACAATGTATAGTATATACAGTATTAATTATTTCAATATTATTTCAGTATGTAAAGCCACGTTTAAGAAATAACTAAAACCGACAAGTACATTTACATTCCACGCATATCAGATAACATACCAACGTGACTGGACCATAATAGAGCAACACAGTCTATACTATAGAAATATAGATGTAGTAGAATGTGTTCCTATTGTCAGAATCAATATTTATATAGGTACATAGGAAATGAATCAGTTATAGTTTAGTCGTGGAACACGACATAGAGAAGGTTGAAATAGAAACGAGGATACTTATTAAATGAGATATAACAATGTAATGAAAACATTATCATGGGTGTTAACCAAACAGGTTATATAAATGCATAGAAGAACGAAACTATCCGCGCGGTGACTGCTGCCTTCTGCCGTCCTTATAGACGAACGAATGGTTAGAATCCTTCGAAAGACAATTATTTTTCATTTTATAATTTTGAGACGATTGTACTGGGCCTCAAGATCCCTTATATCTGTTAATTCCACGTCTATAAAAGTCCACGTGACAATGCGATTGATTCCCGGCGCTGGAGTTATACTTAAACAAAGTAAATAAATTATGTAGTAAAGAAACTATGATGTTTCATAGAATTAAGAAAAACAATAGAAGAAGTCAATCAAAGATTTTGAAACAAACCACTCCACAAAACAAAACAGTAACAGCCAGCATTTATTTACGAAGATCATTCATTCAAAGAAAAAAGGTGTAAATAAAAATATATCATGTTTATTTACTGAACATTTTCATTCACACGAAAATCGACGTTCCTGTCATAACAGTGTGAGAAAAGTAACAAACATCATGCTTTGTACGAAAATAATTTGACCGTAGCGTTTTCAATGGCAAAACAACGATTACATCATCTTTAAACATACGTACTACGTATGAATGGTAAGAAACAACAGACAATGAGTCAAGATCTTTTAAACTTATTGATATTTCAAACTATAGAAATGATTTATGTATTAAAACTCATAAATAACCAAAACATATTGATCCATCTTCGATTAATGACAGGGTTCCTTCAAACATTTGGCGGCATATTGCCGACGGACTGAAGTCATTTCAGGAGTGTACCGTCCATTGTCTTTATTCCTAGACTATACACAGTTGTGCCATTATAGAAAAATCCTTGCTTTTTCTCTTTGTTCTGAAAATGTTAGGCAGTCTTGGGACTCAACTAATAAATTAAGAAGAATATATATAATTGAGAAGAAATAATGAAGATGCTGACATCCTGTCGCAGAAATGTAGACGAACTATAGAGTAAATCTATCAAATATAGTAAATTATAGGCAAAACATTAGCGCTATTACAAAGGCTGGTTGTTTAAAAAAACAGCCGCATTACACATGCTTTACCTTAAGCATATACGCTCATAGCCTAGTGATGCTTTCATTGCGCAACGAATATGGCGCCGGCAATATTCTTGTTGCAACTCATACCTAACTAACATTCAACCAGGGTATCTTGATCCCAGTTTGTTTATACTTAATTAGGCTATGCAGGTCAATGATAAGTAAAAGGCTATACAATTAGTTGCTAGGTTGTTGAAGACGTCATTTATCATTTCAGAAGGTTTACAAAGGAAAAGTAATCGATCAAAAGTACAAATGAAGGTTTAGTTGAATGTGATTTGATGAAAGTTATATTGAATGTTCTATACACTTATTTTTTTTTTGTATTTTATTGTTTATTCAGTTTTACTACACTGTTTCTTAATTTCTAAAAATGCCAAACTGCGCAGCAGTTTATCGGCACATCGTTTCTTATTTCCAAAACCACTACGACATTTTACAATATTCTATGCGTAAAACACACGCAGATTCAGCGAATTAGAAGATCTATTTACTATGGAAAACCTATGCAATTTGTATATAATCCATCAACTAACATTAAAAATGTACTTAGCAAATAAGTAGGGGCCATCATTCCATGCCGCAGTTACCTGACGCAGCGAAATCTGCACTGCAGGAGAACCGAGATCCTAAATCCATACATATTCCATAGCTAAACGCCTATAGGGAAACGCCCATTTCATCTTTACATTCAGGACGCGGTGTAATTTTCGCCAAGTTTTATCTCCAAACTTTTTTGTGGCAAACTCAAGATCAACATCACTATCTTATTACATCAATAAATCATTGAAACTGCACGCAAAACAGAGCTTCGGAAAGTTTACAACATGATAATAAACATAAACTTCCGTATTTGTAAAACTAGATTATAAATATCTACACAAAACCTACGATACACTCGTTATCCGTGTGGATTAAGATTATTAACGTGCTAGGCTTTTAAAAGAGGAGGTATAGCTTTTTGACAACCTCTGTGGCGTAGGGGTTATAAATATATAAAAGCTACGCAGAGGTCGCGAGTTTTTTTCTCCCGCATGTAAGTAATAGGTATATAGGTACATGTATGCATGATTTTTTTGATATGATCTGCATTACAATGTCCATAACTCTATACTGATGAAACTTTTACAATAAAACTAAAATGTCAAATTAATTTTTCTTTCTTTCTTTCATACGTCATTACCAAATTACTTCATCAAACTAATATGTAAACCGATCTAAGAAAACATTACGAACAAAAAGTATGTATTGATGTTCCTAACAAATCAGTATCTTGTTTCCACACATTAAACAAGTTGTTTGCCTGCCAAAACAAATATATTCAACGTATAATGTCTCTTCTAATATTATGATAACCACAAAATGGATGGCTGGCTTTTATTATGGCATTAATTTTGTTTGATGGGATTTGTAACGTACAAGATAGTTATTGCATCGGTGATTAAAATGCAGATGGTCATTTTTGGTGCCGAGGTTCTTGGTGCAAGGATCTCTACTTACTATGTTACTAATGGAATGTCATTAATGGTGAACGTAAATTTACAAATATTACGTTTTAACCTTACGGTAATAAACATATGGGTCTGTTTGTTGATTTCCGTACCTTGGGCATTTGCTTAGATATATCATCCACAGGGGGTTTTAAAACGCGACATAAGAATAATACTTTACAGTCCCTAGCAAAGAAAGAAAACAGACACATGTGATTCCTATAGTTGTTTTTAGCGCTGCAAATAAACTACAGCGGCATTTTGAGTGTGCCGGTGTGTATAGATAGGTAAATTCGTACTAGACACAAATACAACACGCAACAACATCATTCCATATCCCTTTTATACTCATCCCTTAGCTGTCTTCGTATCACACACCCTTTCAGTGAAAATTGAAAGAAAAGCCTCTAATATGTTACCACTGCAGGCACCCCCTATAAATTACAATGTGCCGTATGTCGGAGCACCAAACAACCTGTCTGAAAGTTTCATAACCCCGTCTGCCCTTCCCTAGGGGGATAGGGTGTCTGGGGTGCGTCCAGACTAACGTCGATTGCTTTGAGGGTTGGCAAATTAATGGATGACGAAGCGGAAACTGTAGCCGTGCATTGTTAAATAGTTGTTAAAAAATCCTCGTGTTTCGATGCACATGTTGTAAATAGGTTATTTATAAATTTAACATTTAATCTGCAAAGCCCTGTGTGCTCTTAGGGGCGCTCATTAAAGTTATCATCCTTTAATTAGTAATACACATATTCTTAGTTAAAATAATAAAATAAAATAAAAATGATTTATTTTCAGACCATTGATCCATAGTGTTAGTAACAATATAACTTATAGACTATGTTAGTATCGGTTCTTCCTCGTGGTCAAACTATTTTGTCTAACTAGTTTGACCACGAGGAATTTTGACAATTCCTCGTGGTCAAACTAGCATAACCTTTTTACAGAACATACTGTATGCTATGAAATATAATAGTACAGGTATAAATAAAAATAAATTGACAATTTGTATGTCCATGTCACTTGTATTATTTTCCCGTTTTTATTTGCCTTTGCTTTTTCTTGTTTAAATAATTAGAGAGCTACACTTAGTGCATTAAATATGGACATAAAATTCATAAAGCGTAAAAAAGGAACACTGACACAACTTGCCAGACCAATTTTGTAAATAAATTTGATTAAGTTAGGACAAGAAAAATAATTTGAAGTTGTATTTTGAATGATATGAAAAGTATGCCATTAATGAAAATAGAACGATATACACCTAAACAACGCATTAAAATCATTAAAATTCACTTTAAAAATGGTGAAAATTTGGCAAAGACGCTTCGTAAAATTAAAACATTTTTGGGTCATCGTGAAAGACTTTGCTTGACCGCAATACAGGTTTGTTGATGAAAATAATGTTATTGTAAAACCTACAGAAAAATAGACTTAAGTAGGTACCTATAAATAAACTTTTTATGAAAAAAATTTATTATAAATTATAATTAATTTTTATTTGTTTTAATTCATCTTTTGTTTAGTCGACGTTAATTTGTTTTGTCAAAGTTCCTTTAATTCTATTACAGCGAGACTCACTTTTATGTCCTAAGAATTTGCATGAAAGTGTGTATACCATTTCTGTCTTTTTGAGAATCTGTCTATATGAGAATCTGTCCTTATGCGATAAAAGGGAGAAAAAACGCAATTCCTTATAGTCAAACTAGTTTGACTTAAAACAAATTAAACTAGTTTGACTATGAGATAATTAATGTCTAACAGAGGGTGTCGTTAAAGCCAAAAAAACTATACGGCTATAACAAAAGTAGATGGAAACTTGAGATAAAATTGTACACTAATATGCCTTATTAGCGTGGTATTAGTAACCCTGGTTATAAATTGTATGACTTGATTTAAACGAGTCTTAAATATTTTATTAATGGGTCAGCTACATGTTGCCCTAATATCGATTTGATATAAAAAGGTACTTCATACATTCATACATTCTTTATTAAACTTCGAATATTTATAACTTGGTTGCTTTTGTGTATTTATGACATGTATTTCGCCCTATTAACTGCCGCATAAGCATTAAAAATGTATTCTTTAACCAAAACTCGGAAATACTTAGTTTATTTTATATACTCGGAAAATAGCTGGCTCTTCATTATAATCAATAATTTGAATATTTTTATTGATTTTTTATTACTATACAATACGCATGTCACGTATTTGTATTTCATACAATCAAACACACTTCTTTGTTTTAAAAAGTCAAGCTCGTATTACTATACTATTCACTTGATCGAATTTTCTAATAATTATAGTTAATGGATAAAATTTGATAAAATTTTACTATCACTGGCCAAACCGATCTCAAAAGTGTCGCAAAGTAGGTGTCATAGATATGACACCTTTAGTACTTTTATTTTAGACTTGTAACAATAGATTTAATGTCCAAGTCTCTTGCAAATAGTTTTATTATAATAAAGTGTGTATATTTCACACATAACCCTGTCATAATGAGTAAAACAACGAGAACAAAGGAAGTATTTTCTAAACATAATGCGATGTTAAACAGGGCACTCTACCTTGGGGTGTGCAAGCATGCTTTAATAATAATTATAAAGTACATACATAATTAAACAGCAAAACATAATTCACTGCAGTATAGTCAATTGAACTTTGTATTTTAAGTTTAGTTCGTCAATGCTAAACATGCAGATTTTGCTATATTGTAAATGAGGTTAATAAAACATAGGTTTAGAATGTTTTCATTTCGCAATTTGCTTCTTGTTACCTGGGGCCTCTTTTATCGACAATGTACAAACTAATTTCACTTACTTCTCGATTCATTCAATACAACCCTAGTTAAGACGACCTCTGTTGTATTGTGGTTATAGAACATGAGTGCCGCGCAGGAAAAAAAGTATCTAGTAACTAGCTAGCTTGTGCTTTGGGACAAGCTCTGCTTAGTTAGGGACTAGATCGCGTTATTTGAATGACACAAGCATATTATTATTTTAGCCTTAACAATACGTGTATTATTCTTGAAAATAACCATTTCCAAAAAGCGACAATGTATAGTATATACAGTATTAATTATTTCAATATTATTTCAGTATGTAAAGCCACGTTTAAGAAATAACTAAAACCGACAAGTACATTTACATTCCACGCATATCAGATAACATACCAACGTGACTGGACCATAATAGAGCAACACAGTCTATACTATAGAAATATAGATGTAGTAGAATGTGTTCCTATTGTCAGAATCAATATTTATATAGGTACATAGGAAATGAATCAGTTATAGTTTAGTCGTGGAACACGACATAGAGAAGGTTGAAATAGAAACGAGGATACTTATTAAATGAGATATAACAATGTAATGAAAACATTATCATGGGTGTTAACCAAACAGGTTATATAAATGCATAGAAGAACGAAACTATCCGCGCGGTGACTGCTGCCTTCTGCCGTCCTTATAGACGAACGAATGGTTAGAATCCTTCGAAAGACAATTATTTTTCATTTTATAATTTTGAGACGATTGTACTGGGCCTCAAGATCCCTTATATCTGTTAATTCCACGTCTATAAAAGTCCACGTGACAATGCGATTGATTCCCGGCGCTGGAGTTATACTTAAACAAAGTAAATAAATTATGTAGTAAAGAAACTATGATGTTTCATAGAATTAAGAAAAACAATAGAAGAAGTCAATCAAAGATTTTGAAACAAACCACTCCACAAAACAAAACAGTAACAGCCAGCATTTATTTACGAAGATCATTCATTCAAAGAAAAAAGGTGTAAATAAAAATATATCATGTTTATTTACTGAACATTTTCATTCACACGAAAATCGACGTTCCTGTCATAACAGTGTGAGAAAAGTAACAAACATCATGCTTTGTACGAAAATAATTTGACCGTAGCGTTTTCAATGGCAAAACAACGATTACATCATCTTTAAACATACGTACTACGTATGAATGGTAAGAAACAACAGACAATGAGTCAAGATCTTTTAAACTTATTGATATTTCAAACTATAGAAATGATTTATGTATTAAAACTCATAAATAACCAAAACATATTGATCCATCTTCGATTAATGACAGGGTTCCTTCAAACATTTGGCGGCATATTGCCGACGGACTGAAGTCATTTCAGGAGTGTACCGTCCATTGTCTTTATTCCTAGACTATACACAGTTGTGCCATTATAGAAAAATCCTTGCTTTTTCTCTTTGTTCTGAAAATGTTAGGCAGTCTTGGGACTCAACTAATAAATTAAGAAGAATATATATAATTGAGAAGAAATAATGAAGATGCTGACATCCTGTCGCAGAAATGTAGACGAACTATAGAGTAAATCTATCAAATATAGTAAATTATAGGCAAAACATTAGCGCTATTACAAAGGCTGGTTGTTTAAAAAAACAGCCGCATTACACATGCTTTACCTTAAGCATATACGCTCATAGCCTAGTGATGCTTTCATTGCGCAACGAATATGGCGCCGGCAATATTCTTGTTGCAACTCATACCTAACTAACATTCAACCAGGGTATCTTGATCCCAGTTTGTTTATACTTAATTAGGCTATGCAGGTCAATGATAAGTAAAAGGCTATACAATTAGTTGCTAGGTTGTTGAAGACGTCATTTATCATTTCAGAAGGTTTACAAAGGAAAAGTAATCGATCAAAAGTACAAATGAAGGTTTAGTTGAATGTGATTTGATGAAAGTTATATTGAATGTTCTATACACTTATTTTTTTTTTGTATTTTATTGTTTATTCAGTTTTACTACACTGTTTCTTAATTTCTAAAAATGCCAAACTGCGCAGCAGTTTATCGGCACATCGTTTCTTATTTCCAAAACCACTACGACATTTTACAATATTCTATGCGTAAAACACACGCAGATTCAGCGAATTAGAAGATCTATTTACTATGGAAAACCTATGCAATTTGTATATAATCCATCAACTAACATTAAAAATGTACTTAGCAAATAAGTAGGGGCCATCATTCCATGCCGCAGTTACCTGACGCAGCGAAATCTGCACTGCAGGAGAACCGAGATCCTAAATCCATACATATTCCATAGCTAAACGCCTATAGGGAAACGCCCATTTCATCTTTACATTCAGGACGCGGTGTAATTTTCGCCAAGTTTTATCTCCAAACTTTTTTGTGGCAAACTCAAGATCAACATCACTATCTTATTACATCAATAAATCATTGAAACTGCACGCAAAACAGAGCTTCGGAAAGTTTACAACATGATAATAAACATAAACTTCCGTATTTGTAAAACTAGATTATAAATATCTACACAAAACCTACGATACACTCGTTATCCGTGTGGATTAAGATTATTAACGTGCTAGGCTTTTAAAAGAGGAGGTATAGCTTTTTGACAACCTCTGTGGCGTAGGGGTTATAAATATATAAAAGCTACGCAGAGGTCGCGAGTTTTTTTCTCCCGCATGTAAGTAATAGGTATATAGGTACATGTATGCATGATTTTTTTGATATGATCTGCATTACAATGTCCATAACTCTATACTGATGAAACTTTTACAATAAAACTAAAATGTCAAATTAATTTTTCTTTCTTTCTTTCATACGTCATTACCAAATTACTTCATCAAACTAATATGTAAACCGATCTAAGAAAACATTACGAACAAAAAGTATGTATTGATGTTCCTAACAAATCAGTATCTTGTTTCCACACATTAAACAAGTTGTTTGCCTGCCAAAACAAATATATTCAACGTATAATGTCTCTTCTAATATTATGATAACCACAAAATGGATGGCTGGCTTTTATTATGGCATTAATTTTGTTTGATGGGATTTGTAACGTACAAGATAGTTATTGCATCGGTGATTAAAATGCAGATGGTCATTTTTGGTGCCGAGGTTCTTGGTGCAAGGATCTCTACTTACTATGTTACTAATGGAATGTCATTAATGGTGAACGTAAATTTACAAATATTACGTTTTAACCTTACGGTAATAAACATATGGGTCTGTTTGTTGATTTCCGTACCTTGGGCATTTGCTTAGATATATCATCCACAGGGGGTTTTAAAACGCGACATAAGAATAATACTTTACAGTCCCTAGCAAAGAAAGAAAACAGACACATGTGATTCCTATAGTTGTTTTTAGCGCTGCAAATAAACTACAGCGGCATTTTGAGTGTGCCGGTGTGTATAGATAGGTAAATTCGTACTAGACACAAATACAACACGCAACAACATCATTCCATATCCCTTTTATACTCATCCCTTAGCTGTCTTCGTATCACACACCCTTTCAGTGAAAATTGAAAGAAAAGCCTCTAATATGTTACCACTGCAGGCACCCCCTATAAATTACAATGTGCCGTATGTCGGAGCACCAAACAACCTGTCTGAAAGTTTCATAACCCCGTCTGCCCTTCCCTAGGGGGATAGGGTGTCTGGGGTGCGTCCAGACTAACGTCGATTGCTTTGAGGGTTGGCAAATTAATGGATGACGAAGCGGAAACTGTAGCCGTGCATTGTTAAATAGTTGTTAAAAAATCCTCGTGTTTCGATGCACATGTTGTAAATAGGTTATTTATAAATTTAACATTTAATCTGCAAAGCCCTGTGTGCTCTTAGGGGCGCTCATTAAAGTTATCATCCTTTAATTAGTAATACACATATTCTTAGTTAAAATAATAAAATAAAATAAAAATGATTTATTTTCAGACCATTGATCCATAGTGTTAGTAACAATATAACTTATAGACTATGTTAGTATCGGTTCTTCCTCGTGGTCAAACTATTTTGTCTAACTAGTTTGACCACGAGGAATTTTGACAATTCCTCGTGGTCAAACTAGCATAACCTTTTTACAGAACATACTGTATGCTATGAAATATAATAGTACAGGTATAAATAAAAATAAATTGACAATTTGTATGTCCATGTCACTTGTATTATTTTCCCGTTTTTATTTGCCTTTGCTTTTTCTTGTTTAAATAATTAGAGAGCTACACTTAGTGCATTAAATATGGACATAAAATTCATAAAGCGTAAAAAAGGAACACTGACACAACTTGCCAGACCAATTTTGTAAATAAATTTGATTAAGTTAGGACAAGAAAAATAATTTGAAGTTGTATTTTGAATGATATGAAAAGTATGCCATTAATGAAAATAGAACGATATACACCTAAACAACGCATTAAAATCATTAAAATTCACTTTAAAAATGGTGAAAATTTGGCAAAGACGCTTCGTAAAATTAAAACATTTTTGGGTCATCGTGAAAGACTTTGCTTGACCGCAATACAGGTTTGTTGATGAAAATAATGTTATTGTAAAACCTACAGAAAAATAGACTTAAGTAGGTACCTATAAATAAACTTTTTATGAAAAAAAATTATTATAAATTATAATTAATTTTTATTTGTTTTAATTCATCTTTTGTTTAGTCGACGTTAATTTGTTTTGTCAAAGTTCCTTTAATTCTATTACAGCGAGACTCACTTTTATGTCCTAAGAATTTGCATGAAAGTGTGTATACCATTTCTGTCTTTTTGAGAATCTGTCTATATGAGAATCTGTCCTTATGCGATAAAAGGGAGAAAAAACGCAATTCCTTATAGTCAAACTAGTTTCACTTAAAACAAATTAAACTAGTTTGACTATGAGTAAGAAAGCTTTTGAATATACCTGTACAATTTCATTTCAAAACTAGACACATGGTGTTCGTTTTAAATACATAGGAAGTTTGACCACGAGGAATTGTCAAAATTCCTCGTGGTCAAACTAGTTAGACAAAATAGTTTGACCAAGGAAGAACCCGTTAGTATACCTATTATAAGACACAGACACAAAATTGACACAAAAGTAACCTAAAACATTAACATTAACATCCCTGACAGGCAGACTCAGCGAGCCTCCATGACATGTAGTTCAGTGAACCTGCCAGCCAGGGCTGAATCGGGTCGTTCAGCAACCATCCTCAGGACTCTGTTCGAGCTCCGTCGTACTCTGTTTACCAGTGAGGCAATCTTTTTTCGCATTACTGCATAAAAATCATCTACACTGGCATCGGCAAACATACCCGATGCGCTACAGTAGCGTGGGAGCCGGAAAAGAGCCCTGAAGATGTTGTTGTATTGAACACGTAGGGCATTATATGACTTCTGTGTAAAGCCAACCCATAGGCTACTCGTGTAGAATACTTGGCAATATGCTTTAAAAAGTGTAATCTTGACCTCTGCTGTACAACGAGCAAACCTATGTGCCAACATATTACCACGAATCGACAATGCCCTACGTTCCCTCTCTATATCCAAATCATCACTCATATTTTCGGTGACTATATGTCCCAAATATTTAAATTGTGCCACACGGTTTAGATTCACTGAGTTAAGTGTGAGTGGTGGTATTGTGGAAGGCCCTTTATTACTAGATGTAAATAACATGAACTCACACTTTTTCTCATTGTACTTCAACCCGTGTGACACAGCATAAGACTCACAGATCCTCAACAACTTTCTGAGTCCCCCGATTGACGGACCCAGCAGCACCATATCGTCTGCATAACTAAGGTTATTTACGCACACATCGTCTACAAAGCACCCGACATGTGTGCTGCTGAGCTCCTCAATCAGGGCATTTACATAAATATTAAAAAGACGAGGAGATGTCAAACCACCCTGTCTCACTCCGCATTTCATAATATATTCATCAGAATATGAACTACCCCATATCACAACATTTATGTTTGTAAGTTGAGTTTTTGGTTTACTTGATACATTTTAAATCCTAGTCCTATAAATATATAATTTGAAGTTTTCTACGATTAATAAGTACATTAAAGTTATAATTATTATTATAACAAAGATTCCCCGATGGATTGTAGTTTATAATAGAATTAATAATGTTACGTTATGATGTTAATGCAATAACAATGGACATTATTGCAATAACACGTGCATGTATATTAGTATACTACTCTTATATAATATATCGCATAGCTGCCCACTTACTCGTAGCGTAATCAAAAACATCTGCCCTTTAAGTATAAACTAAGTAAAGCTGTTACTACTGATTCTAGATGGATAAGAATGGTGATTATGTAAGATGTTATAGATACTATGTTATATCATCGTAGTAGCACATAAATGTCCCACTACAGGGACGAGCCTCTTCCAAGTATAAGGGGAATATTTTACAGATAGCACGCTGACCAGACGGATTGATATAGGGTTCTATGTCTAATTTTGCATTGTTTGTTTTTGTACAATTGTTCGAAATTTCTTTTACCATGTTTTTACGACACATATTGGATGAGATGTTGAGGTAACACTAGGTATTTTAACTCTATTAAAACACGTTGAAGTGTTTACTTGTAATACTTTTTCCACTATTAATATACGTATCGATAGCAAATATTCAACTTGGTACCAGATTCCTACGTTATCGCGACTACGATAAATGTTACGATAATATAGATAACGGCTGTTCGTGTCGAGTCGTCCTGTACTTGAATCACAAGATAGACAAGTAGAGAAGTTAATGTCATGTATCTACTACGATGTTTAACCGACTTCGAAAAGAGGAAGAGGCATTTAAATCGCTTGTATTTTTTCATATTTGTTACCTGACAACTCAGTAATTTGCTAACATATTTTTCTCAAAAGTTTGTATATCCATTATTTATTGTTCTTGTTAGTATTTCTAAGCTGCTCTCATAGACAAAGTTGGTTGGTTAAATGACGTAGTTTTATCTAAAATATATGGAGTGCTGGGTGTGTAAAACTATCAAGAACCACAGTGTTTTATTTGAAAACACTCGTAGTTGTCTCAATAAGATGACGTCTGTGCAAACGGAGCCTATGTGTTAGTTGAAGCGCAGTTTGTATCTTTGATTTGTGTTTGAATATCGCAGATCTGTGTGTAGGTACTATTTTAGAATCTCACACGCAGATTCTGAATCAATCCTTCGCGTGGCGAGACTATAACTAGAAGTGTATAATTTTAAAAAAAAATATGATATTAAACTTATTAAATATTATCATAATAATACGAACTAAAAGTGGTAATAGGATACGTAGAGTTACCAAGGTATCATCGCAAGGGTGTCGTTAAAACTGACACAAAAACATGAATGTTTGCTTTGATCTAGTTGTTTTGAAAACTTAACATAAAAAGCTACTTCTAACCTGTATGGCCAACATTAGACTAAGATTCCCTAAGACACCTACAAACTTGGCCTTCAGGAGGCTTGGCCTAATTATAGCGAGGAAATAATATTCGGTCTGTTATGCTATACAATTTGATAGTCATTGTTGACAGTAGATAACCATGTTGTCATGACCATGTTGGGTATAACTAAAACAGGCTTGTTTACGAAACTACGATCACGCGCAGTACAAGCACAGAGAGCAGACGTGACTTACTATGCTTACCATAACGTGGCGTTGACTATCAAAGTGTATAACAGGCGTCATTTCTATGTAATCGTATTTATGAGTTTTGTACTGGGTGTTTAATCAAACAGCCCATTAATGTCCTACTGCAGGGACGGGCCTCCTCCCGTGACGGAGGGTTACTTGGCCTACTAATACCACGCTGGCCAGACGGATTGGTATAGGGTATAATTTCAAGTTTTTCTTCTTTTCATTTCGAAAAGATAGTAGTTACTGTTATCCCCTTAGTCGGTTTTTACGACACCCATGGGATGAGATGGGGTGGTGACATATTGTATTCTTACTCCGTCACCACACGGGTGTTTAATATGTTTATTGAATTCTAAATGGAGTTGACTTTGCAGCTGGACTCGTTAGGCATACACTCTAGACCTTTTTCTTCAAAAACAATATTTATTATGCTCATTTTCAAACTGCTTTTAAAGTCTAAGCGTTTAAAGTTTAAAGTGTAGCGATCTACTCTATTTTAGATTTAATGTTGACTCTCCAAACTCCAAAATTTTAGGCACAAGCTTTTACGTAGAGTTTAACGCATTTATTTAACTAAGCTTAATGAAACATAGGGAAAGTCTATCCATGTGGAAAATAAAAATAGGTATGTTTACCAATATAAAATTACTAAGACAGATTCAATAACAATCTGTTGTGTCAAAGTTTTCGAATCACGTAAACACAGTACGAATCGAAAACAAACTGAAAAGAAAAAAAGTCCACGAGAGTGAAAAGGACTAACAGTCAAGTTTGCCACAAGTACCAGGACGTTAGAACTCGGTGGAGGTTGAAACGTATCGTACATATTCGCGTGGGCCGTCCCCCCCTCACTAACCCTGCTCCCCGCCGGGTCAACGACACCCGCGGCCGTTTCGGCCGGCAGCGCGCCTCACCTTGACATTCATCTCGAGCACGACGCTTTAGCCAAACGTTTGAATTAACACGACCAACTTTCAAATGACGATTCTTAATTTACCTTTCTTAGTTTCAAGACGCCAACTCACTTTGGTCGTGTTATATTTCGGTGACTAGCGATAAGTTACGAGACTTTATGCTCCCCTGGTACGTGATGTTCGATCTAATGAAGAAATTGAAATTAAATACCGTTCTACTAAAAAACGGAGTGCGTCTTGCGGAACTAGGCTTTCAATTTAAAGAAGATTAGTAAATACATAAAATATGGCTACCAGATAAATTCATATACTTCTATCAATCTGTACTACAATACCAAAGTAAGCCGTTGTTACTCTTTCATAAGAGAAAATTTAGTAGCAATTAATACAGAACGACCAACTTCATTCAAGCCTAAAAGCAAGTTACCGTACAGTACAAAATAATCAGGTTTTAATAAAAAAATAATATAATAAGAGACATCTCCGTATACCGGATTAACATATAGCCTATGACGTCACCACATAAACACGCACATACAAATCCTCTAATCCTATTCACAGAGGTCAACAATCTTTAACAAGAAAATATTTTTGCATGTACTCTTATTGAATGTGTATGTGTACTTGTTATCAATGTATAGTGAAGTATTTAAACATTTTTTTTCGAAAACCTGGGGCAACTAACACAACCCCATAAATAAACCCCGTTAATGCACCACCATGTGACCAACCCCTGAATGGTCTCCTCCAGTCTAAGTTTAGATCCAAACTTAGACTACTATTAACATGCTGGCCAGACGGATTGGTATGGGGTGTTTGTTTTTGTAATGATGAATGTCGTTTTTTAAGGGGTAGTAAAATCATTCATTTTTACTTCGTCACCACAGAAACCCCTAATAACATACTTACATAAATTCACGCCTTATCCCGTCCGGAGTAGGCAGACACATAATTACATTTTTATGTGAAAATATTAATAATCCCTACACAATATTCTGATAATTTTCTAATTACAAAACCGAGTACAGATTTCATTTTGACAACAATATTCTAGGGCAACAAGAAATAACATCTACTCTTGCATTGAATAAGATTGACCGAATTAATAATATACTCCTTGTTTTGGAGTCGGTTAAAACAACATGCTTTGCCAAATTATTAATTCGTCATAAACGTCGCGACAAGGACTAGGAGAATGTAGATGGTAATGTTGTGGTAATAAAATTTCCCTCTAGCAGCCAGACTCCGATCAATGCGTTTGTCTAGCCAAGTTCCTTGTACTGCTTAAGAGATACGACTTTCCAAAACAACTGGGAATTACAATACATTAATTTCAAACTAAAAGCGGGTAATACATAAATAATACAGATTGTTAAATTTTATCCGTAGCGATTTATTACTTATTGCAGCTGTGTTTAATATTTATAATAAATAATATATAAATTGTTTTAGAATATTTATATTTAATGACGTTAGAATATTTATAATTATTGCCATCTGTAGGCTACGTAATTGATAACAATTCTGTAGCAGGATTACATACTCCAGATTTTTCTTTCTTTTTAAAAGTTATAAAGATCTACGACATTACATACTCCGCACACATAGCTTCCCATAAATATTCAGGACAAGGGCATATAACCTTTCAAATGCAAAGGTATACTTGTACTACTTTCCCTACAGATTCCACTTGATAGAGGGGTTGAATCTGCAAAAATTTTGGTAACGAGCCTATTGTCAAGCTTACCCCCTTCTTTGTTAAAAATAGTTTAAGTAATACCTTAGTTGCTTTTTACATCACAGTGATATGAGATGGGGTAAAGACAAATTGCATGTATACCATAAATAATAAAAAATTCAAAATCAATTACGTTAAAGATAATTTTACAGGAATTGAATGAGTTAGTTTGGATCATCTTCCATAAGTTTAAAAAACGGCTAATAAGAACTAGTTCACCTTGTCCTTTGACGGTGCGGACTAAAGAAGTATTACTATTACTAGTAAGAATGTTTGTTACATAGGTACACATAAACAAAATAAAATGAAAAATCCTATGGTCTTAACTAGCGTGACCAAATGAGGTTTACCTCTATTTAAGGAAGAATCCCATGACCAACATTGTGAGGTTTATTGGTTTCGATAAAGAACAAAAAGAGACCAGTAACTTCGTAATAAGATAATAAGTTTCGTGTTGACGCCGATGACAAAATCACGCGCCATGACTTAAGGGAATTTCGCATGTCGAAATAATATGACCTCATGCGACAAACTGAGCAAACACGTTTTTAAGTTCAACGGTTTTGATCCTTTAACGGCAACTATATAATTAGGCTCAGTCATATAAAATTGTGTTCGGCTTATTTTAAAACTGTGCCTACGTCTCAATTATGTGTACATTGTAATTTATACTTATTTTTTAATGTAATAGGGCCAATGAGTACAACTGAGGTTGAGTACAATGAGTACAACTGAGGAATATAGCTGGGCACAGAAACACGTAATATCGGAACCAGGTGCATTTACAACCAGGGAAAAACAAATCGAACGAATAACAGCTGAAGCGCAAGGAAAGAGAATTACTTTCTCATTAAAGTTGGCATGGCTTTACACAACCATCATTATAACATCAACGTTTAAATCTCCACAGCAGCGATGACTACGGTAGAGGGAAACTGAGAAGATGACAAAGAATATCCACCTTTTCTTCTATTTCTACTAGATAAATACACATCGTCAACATAAGTTCAGGCTCCTAATGTCACACAAACTACTGATTAAATTAGAAACGAATCACATACACTCTAACAGAGATTTAAAACCAGTTTCGGTCACTTTAAGTAAAGGACATAGTGATAAAAATACACGAAAAACGTGTATGTGACGGGGACAATCGTCTGTAACCGGCTGACAGTGAATGGTACCATCTTTTGTTATGTAGATACGAGGATTTCATGCTCCATTAATATCGCTAACTGACTTAATTGATGATGACACTTTAGTATGCCATGTTGAATGATATTTCAGTACTGAAGCAATGGTAAATAGCTCGTATGTATTTGGCTGTTCTAACTGGCAATTTCCAAAACTACACATATTAGATGTGATTCATCTGATTTGTTATGTTTTGGTAAGCGTCTCTGAAAACTACGGTCTAGATTTTTTTTTTTTTTTCTGCTTTGTATTTGCAATCAGCCCCAAGGCTATGAGCAAATCTGTTATGAGACGCTGTCTTGTAGAGTTGCTTCCCATTGGAAGCTTTTACTCATCTGCTGTCCAGAGCTACTGCCGGTCTTCCAGCTCTAGGAGAGGACGGTCTAGATTAGAGGACGTATTTCTTTTTATTATTGAAGGTGAGTAAAGCTAGGTATAAAGCAAGTTTAAAATGTAAACAATGTGATGTTTCTAATACGTCGTTAACTATACTTCTAAAGTAATATCGATAGAAGACCAGTTATTAACGACTTAACCTATCAAATAAGAAATAAAGTCTAACCTCGTGTGATAAGCAAATTATAGTTTTAATGGAAATTCAATGTTGTTTAATATTAAACCAGTTAATTTCCTATTTGGTGAAGGACAAAGATAACACAAACTACCTCATCTCATCTTGATATATCGTTTGAGTAGACAAAAATATTTATAAGTATCGACGGCACGCTGCCCAGCAAGAAGACGAAAGAATACGAAAAATGGACTGCTTACAAATTAACCAGTTCCAGAATCGCAGACTGAGCAAATACAAAATTAAACATATTTACTTTGCCATGCTTTTTCAGCTTATTACAAAAGTCCTCTAAAATATTTGTTTTGGTTATTTCTAAATGCGTAGAAATATTGGACGTAATCTGTTTAATCTCAGATTTCATTAAGTTCTAGTTAAGATCTCAATGAAGAGAAGACATGGTTGTTTGGCTTACCATCTAGATTAAAACGTAATTATAGTTGCGAAATAATTAACATTTGTGAAACACTAGCTCAGAGGTTTCTTTCAATGCGTCTTATACGTATATCGAATAAATATAAAATGATAAAGGAGTTAACTTGTCAGTTTGCATGTGTACGATAATCTCTGAATCTACAGGCCCGATTTAGATCAGTTTTGAACTTAAACAATGTTATAGCTACTAAATACGGAGTAGTTTTAATCGAATACCGTAGATCCCTAAGCATGTGACAAGAGAAGCGCGTTGCTAGTCTATACTAATATTATAAAGAGGTAAAGTTAGTGTGTTTGTAACGTTGTAAGGGGTAATCTCTGGATCTACTAAACCGATTTTAAAAATTCTTTCTGTGTTGAATAGTCTATTTATCGGGGAGGCTATAAAGTATCACGCTATGACTAATAGGAGCGGAGCAGTAATGAAATATGTTTAAAAAAGGGACGCGTTTTTTTTCGCTGCCTAACGAAGTGGGCACGGGTCAGCTAGTAAAGTAGTAAAATGAGACGTAATGACAAAGGAAGTAAAGCAAAAAGCATATAATATTTTTAAAAAAATCATTAATAGTAGCTACAACTAAACTATAATGTAGTCCTCTTCACCGTATCCGGTGACAGCGACCCTGTCTAGTTAATGCTCTCCTTTTCTTTCATGTGCTCTAATGTGACTGGCGAATCCAAATTTGGTCTTAAAAGTACGTCCACGTTGAGAGCAGTATAATTGTTAAGTATCGTTGTAGGTGTAGACATAAGAGCGCTTTGGTTGAGTTTTACGGATTGCACGTTTATGATCCAACTCTGCTAAGCGGTCGGTTTCAAAGTCCTGCACCGCCTTCTTAACGTTATTGAGCCAGCTATGTCGGTTTTCCGCTTGTTCTTCCCAGCCAGCAACGGGCAACCGGCTAGATGTTAGATGCCGTTTTAAAACATCTTTATAGCGTAGATATTGCCCGCCTTGTTTACGCTTTCCTTCAGCTAGCTCCGAATAAAACACAGCTTTGGGGAGTCTAAAGTCATCCATGCGTTGTACTAAACTATAATACGCTTATAACAGACAAATATGAAGATCTATCTTAATAACGTGGACCGAGGCATATCAATCAGGTTAAATGATCAATTTAGTCTTACTATCTACTCACGTCAACTAAAACTATCATTAACAAAAGGGTGAATACGTTCGTTGTTCTAATTCGCCATTATCTATAAGAACAACCGGTTTGGTTGCTTCGAAATTCTTGGAACATAAAAATGTTGAACAGAACAACAGCATTAAATTATAATATTGTTTTCTTTACATTATCGTCAAATAAAATAATGTTTTACCTAGTTCGTTTTTAGGCCAAAGTATTTAGTAATAAAATAGAAAAAGAAATTAAATTAAATTGTTATCTTTTTGTTTTGGAAATTACGTGTATTATAGATACAATGTACGACAGAACAATATGTTTAAATTACAAAATAACAAAATTTATATATTTATCGTTACATTAATCCCATAATAATGTGTAAAATTATCTTTACATGAAAGCAAGCCATGCCTTCAAAAAATAACTTTATAGCAATTTAATATAGACACTAAAAGTATGATTTATGGCTCTATTCATTTAGGAGCATGTTTTCTTTCAATGTCGCTTAGGAGAAGACAAAATATGAGGATAAATAGAAGAACTACAATATAAGCAGACTTAAAACAGCAACTGGAAAAACAAGGACGAAAACCAGACTTGGCAAGAGAGCGACCAGTGAACTTGTGCCAATTCGCTACTGAAAAAAATAATACAACATAATACAGTTTACATTTGTGGATGGACAATACCCTCCCTGATTGTAAAACAATCTTGGCTAATAACAAAATGGTGTAAGGTTGTATTTGAAAACTACCATCTTGTGTCCTAAATCTTTAATGCAATCATTTCTCCAAGTCATTAAAAAATGTATCAGTCAGGATGAAAAACATTAATTTAAAAAAAAGTCAATAATTAATTTTTAAAAGAACATAATGACCTTTCAAACATCATTTATACTCACACAGACAGACACCACATCCAATTATACAAAATTTATTTCACAAAGGAGGCCAAGGCACACATTCATCCTCAACAATTAACTTTAAAAACAAATTTAATTGTCAGTTCAAACATCAAGCCTAAGTTACAGAAAAGAGTAATCAGTGTCCATGCCATATATGAAGTCTGTAAATTGTAAGCTAAAAAGGTAAGACTGCCAGTTGTGAACTATACATATTAGGAGAATAGTTATGT
The DNA here is from genome assembly GCA_905475405.1 of Schrankia costaestrigalis. Classification (NCBI taxonomy): domain Eukaryota; kingdom Metazoa; phylum Arthropoda; class Insecta; order Lepidoptera; family Erebidae; genus Schrankia; species Schrankia costaestrigalis. The sequence continues at coordinate 20,283,990 of FR997831.1, read as the reverse complement.
GTCATAAGTTTGATACTTTCATGAGCTGCGGTAGATATTCAGTAATGGATTGGACACCATATGGTCGACATGATCATTTTAGTATAAATGATACGGCCATATGTGTGACCTGTTGACAACTCGCATATGTATTTAAATGTTATTGCAATAGGTTTTAAACATTCAGGTTTTATTTCGTTTATGATTATTATTCAGGTATTTTTTACTCTAGCTTAGCATAACTTTGGGCAGCAATAAAAGCTAAATAATCCTTTAATAAAGCTACTGGAAATACTATTTCTAATAAACAGTTATTGATACTTTGTCAATAATATAATGATTCACATAAATAATATTGTATATTGCTAAAATAACTGGTTTTAATATAAAAGATTTTAGTTTTTATCCTATAATTTGTCTATGAGAACAAGATTTTTTTTAGACTTATTATCTGCTATTTTACCAGTCCCACAAAATTCAAAAGCCAAGAAATTATAGGTAAAAATAAAACATAATAATTGATAGACTTATCATAAAAAATAAGGTGAGTAATACAGTCATCAATGAGTAACTGTTGACTATCACAATCTAAACATATTTAATAAAAAATATTATATTTTAAGCAAACTGATAACATAATCAATTCCTGTAAATTATCAGTACATTCATCCAGTGCAAGCATGATGTCATTGTAATACAAATAATTATTATATTTGTGTCAAATTGTCCTGTTAATTATAACTCCAGGAACTGATACTTATATTATAAGGAAAACAATGTACCTAAGTTAGGTAAATATTTTATGAGCACAACTTCAACAGGTTTTGACACAATTATATTATTAACATTTTAAGAAGTTGTTATTTAAATGTACACAATACTCAGTACCAAGTTAGACACCAATGGAAAGAATTCTTGTAACTATGATTAAGCAAAATAATGCTAAAAGAAAAAAACCTACAGTGGATTGTATGTATAATAATAATACAAAGGTTACTAAGGCTTCTAAAATGTTTTGTGTTCTTATTTATGTTCACAAAATCTTATCTTGATTTTTGAAACATAACAGAACAAACATTGAACAATATGCATATAAATTTGAATATAAATAATGTGTTCAGAACAGTTTTAAGGAAAAAGTAATGGTTTTTTTTTAGTTTTACAACTCAACTAATAAGTAAACTAAAACAAAGGCTCGGTTTAATAAACTGAACACAAAAAAAAGTGTGTACAATTTATGATCTCATACATGTTTGTGTATGATTCATGTTAACCTTCATACAAAACTTAAAATATGTTTTAAAAACTCAACCATTATAGTTATACTTTATGTAATTATGTTAACTAATGAACAAAGTTAGTTGTTTTAAACTTTACTATGTTATGACTGCTTAATTATGTTTCTTAATGAATAATTAAAATGTCATATAGATAGAGGTGTTTGGTAGCCAATGGAGGAGAGCAGCTGAAGAGGATAATGTGAAAATAATTGTAGAGGTACTGCTTAACAATAAATCTGTAATTTGTAATGGAACAACTCATTTTGTCTGATGAAACTAATAATCATCAGAACAGTTTATATAGTGTATATTTACTATAGCGGAGCCTTCTCTACTGAAAGTCTTGAATCAGTAACGCAAGGGAAATGTCCTCTACTGATGGAATATTTTTCTTGGTGTTTGTAACTAAGTAGACTTAAGAACAAAGAAACATATTGAAAATTATTTGTGGTTGAATATATTAAAAACTTATGAGCACCTTAAACACTGCCCTTTTTTACATCAACTAAGACTTTATCAACTTACAGTAACTTACAGAACACGCTAGAAAGTTTTTATTTGTTTGCAGGGATAACATCTGTTTTCCTTTTTCCTTAACTCAATTTTTGCCTCAGTGTTGGGACAAAATAAGTTGTAAAATGTATCACCTTTCTAGACAATATTTAAAAAGCTTCTAGTATATAATTTGTGAAATACCTATTATGTTCACATATATCATATTCAAAAAATAAACTGATGAATCCAAATATTTAACTAGAATGTATTATCACAGTCTATGCCCTACTGCAGAGACATGCCTCATACAGAGAAAAAGGAAAACATGGCCTACTATTACTATACAGACCAGATGGATGGATGTAGAGTATAATGTCAGGTTTTGCTCCTTTAATTTAATAAAGACAATTTCTGCAATGATTCCTATTGTTGATGTTTATAGCAGCCAAAATGTATTCTTTCTCTATCAATGCATAGAGAAATAAAATAGCTCTATTGTCATTGAAAAGCACAGTTATCATTACATATAATCAGTTCTGATAAGACTGATAATCATGATTGTGCAGTATTGATAAAGCAATCAAAATGAAAGAATAAAAAATATAGTTTTACTATTTTGGGTTTGCCTTAGTAAAAATATGCTAAGGATATATTATAATCTGTAAGACAAGCATTGTAATTTAACTATAAACACTTCATGTAAAACTTGCATTGGCATATTCTAATCATTCGTGCTATGTATATAATTATACAAATAATATAACTGTGGTAATACTTACATAAATCAGTCCAGAGTAGTATCTATCTTTGATGTTGTGCAGTACGGAGGCCTCATTCAAGCATGTCAGCTCTGCCATATCCTCAACTTTGTCAAATTTAGGTGGATTCATTTTCTGTATATCATCTATAGGTACCAGAATTCTCTTGCCTGATTCAGCAATCTCTACCTCGACCTCATCACCCCGTTCTCCCTTGATCCCTGCCGCCACGAACCCTTGGGTCTCGTGGGGTACCCACACCAACCTCTTCTGCGTCCATTCTGCTTGGGTAGCAGGATCATTGAAGCTGTTTCTGTCCACCGAGAGGTACCGGAGTTCCGGATCGTTTCTATCCATGTCCACCATCGCGCCGTCTGATCACGCCGCGCGGCCCGTACGACAACTCAACACCGACACTAGATACCACATTAAACGGTCACTCAGACCGACACACCACAACACACGTCCCTACTTATTGCTAAACACACGGCGTTGTTCTGTTACCTCGCGATTGCCGTGACCGCGCACGGCGCTGATACGTACAAAATGACGATAGCGACTGACAGAACAGCAAATCGGCAACGGTTACGGGTAGGAGGGATGGACCGGTCGACGCCCGATTCACGTTGATTTGCCTCAAATAAGAAGACAGATTTTCCTTATTTTACTAATGAATAAAGTTAGTTTTTATCTTATTTGAATATTGTACATGCGTTATTCATGTTCTTAAAGCAAATATCCAAGTAAAATGCACTTTTGTAATAAAAAACAACTAAAATAAGCCAACGACTTTTCGCCGACACTTCTTTCTCGTCGTTAGGGTTAGATTTCAATTACAGAAAAATAATGATGACCGTTAAATTTCTGCTTTTATGATTGGTTGATATAGGCAGCTTCGATAATAGAACGTAGTTTTGGCCAATGACCAACACGTTTTCTGTTTAAACAGCTGTCATTTAATATGTAAACGAGGACAAATTCAAGATGCGTTCAGAAATGTATGCTTGATCGCCTAAAATTTAATAAATAAAAATATTTTACTAATATTAGTTTACAAAATCATGTAAAAAAGATATATTTTTACTAACATTGAAACAGAGCATTATATTACACACACACTTAGCCCACAAAGTATGAATTAGTAATATGGGGTAATCAATACTAAAGCATCAAGTGAGATAGATACCGTTTACAGTAAAAACATGTCAAATGGCAAATATATATTTTAACTAAACATTTATTAGCTAGCTTAAAATTTAAGCTACTTTTAGACCCGATTCTTAAGATTTTATGAATTCCCTGTGTTTATCCATCGTCTTTTAAGAAAGAGTAACTTTTATGAAAAAATGACGGTACGTAGTATTATGGACCCAAATGAAAGCTAATGAAGGTCAATCATTTTACCTCTAATTAGCCTATTTAATATTAGTATTCTGACGCTGGTTTCGTTGCACGGGCTAGTAGATAGCTTATTGAAGCTCACTCCAGTCCTATCCCAGTTAACTTAGTATTTTTTAAAGAAATTCAGCTCGAGTACTTCTTGTGCTCACATTCCAGGCATTCCATGGCATAAAAAAAGTTAAATCGTTTATTAAATAAAATATAATAATAGGTCACTTAAGACTAATATTAATAGTTACCATACTACTGATTCATTAATGTCATAAGTAAAAATTAATATTTGACAAATAGAATAGTTGATTACTCTCACTATGCTTGTGGCTTGATTAAGTGGGAAATGAGAAACATTGCTCACCTTTAAAATAGTACATTAAGGCTTTTTTAATCTATATAAGGACCTTTATCACAATCTTCAGAGTTTACATCCCTGCATCTTCAGAATGTATCTGCGCACTTCGATGTTATGCAACAAAACACAATTTATTAACATAGTTTTTGTATTGTTTATAACTTTTGTCTTATATTTATTTCAATGTTAACTTTTATTCATGTTACTACATAAGCATGTATCCTGTTACATAAATCCTATTCAAGATAGCATGAGAAAAAGTATAAACATGTCAAATCTGTCAAACTGCAAAAATGCCGCGGTTTTGAAACAATTTTAACTAAAAACATAACTAAACAATAAATAACTCTGTGTAAATACAAATAAGTGTATTCTACTTGGATAAGAAAATGTGAATTTAGTAAATAATGCTTAAATTAAGGCAATAAAAAATTATTGAGAAGCAGAATATATAAATAAAACTTACAAATTAGTAAATTGCTTTTTAAAAACACTTTTTTCAATTTCTATTAATCGGAAACTTCTAATTTAGATTCAGAAAAACTGTTCCCAGCTTGTATTATAAATTAATTAACAAATTCTTCAATAATCCCATTAATTTGTAATATTATTCTTCTACTGTTAAGACAATCATGAAATTTAAGACATTGACAATTGTAGGCCCTTCATCATTGTCGTTGTGTTGTATTATCAAAACCCGCTAAAACGTCTATAAAGAAATTTTTAGTTAGGACCTACTTTAAAAATGGTTTATTGATAGGTTCTATTATCGCTGATCGTTTAACTTCTAATGCCACTCTAACCCGACTAAAAATTAATCATAAAATCGAGTTTAGTTTCAAAAGACCCTAAAAAACTGCTTGTGTGTTTCAAAATCCTCTAAAACGGTATCGGTTACTTTCAAATGTCACTAAACTTCAAAGTCCCTTAGAACAAATCTATTTTTGCAAATAACCTCGTTTTTCAAATTGTTTTTAATAAAGAAAGATGTTTGTTGGGATTGCTAGATTACAATAATAATATAATGTTTAAAATCGTACAGAATTAAAGTTGTTAGTAAGTTTAAGACGTTTTTCATGAATTGTCGACATTTAAGAAAAAGCACTTTAGGGGGTTTTGAAATTATATGACAATATAATGTTTAAAAAGGAAAAAAAATTAATTGATTGCTTGGTGATCTACTTATAATATTTAAATTATTTAAACATATTATATATTATATATATCAGCAACAGAGTGGTGAGAGTGTGGAACAAGCTGCCTGAGGAAGTAGTGTCGGCACCAAGTGTCAACATTTTTAAAAATAGATTGGACAATTTTTTTGGAAATTAAATAAGTTAAATAATTATGCTGTTGATACACAGGATACGGGCAATATCAGTTGCAACAACTGCCTGCCTGTTTACAAATAATAATAATAATAATAATATTATGTAATGAAATTTCTATTTTATTGTAAAGTCGTTAACATATTCATATTTTTTTTATAATTTTCGAGTCTTCATCGTGACCATAGATTATAATTATCTATAAATGAGTAATCGTGACATTAAAAAGACCCATTTTTTTGTTTGTTTACCAAATTTCTCAAGCCCAAATGAATACGGTATAGGAATGTTTCGTACCACTGTATTCACATACAGCTACTGGTGCACTATAGTTAGCATTAAGCCAATTACAAGTCCCCACTTATAGATGCTTACATACCTACGTTCATATTCAGAACAATCAAATATAAGCAATGATGTTATAATAAAACGAGTAATAATAATAATATCATGCCTGAAGGGGAGCCTGTGGTGAGCTGTTGGTGAGTGCAGACACTACGGACCCTGATTTCTTGATAACCTGGCTTACCTTCGTTGGTCGGGCAGGACTGGAGTTCGCAAGAGTGGATCCTATGCTCCAAGCTGGAAGTTTAAAATGTCATAATGCCGGGGGCCCTTGAACGGAATTTGGCGCCCGCCCCTCAGACTCACCTCTCCGCAGCTTTTAGCCTCTCTAAGAGCTGTTGCTCCATTGTCGCACTGTGTACGTGCGGCCGTTTTGTGGGGCCCACTCAACGAGATGGCAATTCGCTACCTGTCTCTTTATAATATAGAGACTGATTATCACGACAGGTATCCGGTAGTCTCCTTCCATAGCCCAATAACCTATCCACTGAACATTCATCCTTAGAGATGCACTACCATAGTTTTTGCACCCGGCAGGGACCATCTCTGGATGTATCATATTGTGTGTTCTGAGATGGTATCTGCTTTGTGTATTTATCACCAAATTAATTAATTATCCCTCAAAGGGCCTCTACGTCTTGGCTTCGGCCCGATGTATGCCTTCCAAAGAACCGGGTCTCCAATAGACCCGAGTATTAAGGAAAAGAGAAACGTTATATCATTATTATTACTCTTTTGATATCTGATTCATTATTTCTTTTTAACATAATAACATTGAACGTAAGTACACTCTGTCTATAAAGTCCTGAAAATAAATGAGGCCGCCACTGTGCTTCACGTAGCAACCCTATTTAGTCTGAGAAAATAGTTTTCATACTAGTAATTTATTGAAATAAAATAAGTTATTTTGAAACACATTATATCTAATACTCAAGTAAGAAATTCACACAACTCATAATGAGATAATTCATTTCATTGGTTGAAACCCTAAGTGATTGAGAAATTTGAATAATTGTTATAACATGACCTGAAAGACGTTCTGTCGTCTCTGCCTACCCCGGCCGGGATAAGGCGTGCGTTTATGTATGTATGTAACATGACCTTTATAGAAGTAGTGTTAGCCCTTTAAACATTTTAGATGACGATGTATTATTTTTGTTTTATATGCACTATAGTCAAGCCATTTTAAATTTTGACAGTTGTTTTGAGCCATAGAATGTAACATAATTTAGTGTAAGAATTATGAGCCATAACGTAATTTTTGACTTCTGCAAAACAATTATGTGTAATTATGGTTTTAATTTTAGTGCTGCTACTATATGGCTGCTGCCACATGTATACCAAACTTAAAAAACTAAACTATAAATAATAATTGATTATCGATTAATCGCTTGTTATCTAAATCGATAAATCTCTTAATCGATTTCATACACCAACCCTAAACTACATGGGTCAAAATTCACCTATTAGAATGGTATGGGTATTAGAATAAATTAATGGATTGAAACAGAGTAATAAAAACGCATGTACACAGTTAACAAGGAGATTTATTCATCGCTTTCATCATAGGATTTTTTAAATATTCGATGTTGAGATAACTTTCGTTGCCACCTTCATCGTCATCACTAGAGCTTTCTTTGCTGCTGCTATTATCGTCAGTATTTGCCTCTTCTCTTGTAGTATTCTGATTCGATCTTCTCGACGCGATGACAACTGTTTTTCAAAGTTTCAGCTGTGACGCTGCTGAAGGCCCTTTTTAGAAATTGCCAACATTTTGTGACCTGCGGGAACATAAATAGTTACTTGTTAGTGATGAATTTATAAAATATTCTGTTATTTTATATATCAATTCATCATCATCATAACTGGATCCTTGGCCTACTGGTACCACGCTGGCCAGACGTATTGGTATAGGGTTTTATTTCAAGTTTTCTTTCTTTTTATTTCATAAAGATAATATTCACGGACAGTCCCTTTTTCGACACCCATGGGATGAGATGGGGTGGTGATATATTGTATTCTTCATTCGTCACTACGCGGAAACTACTGATTTACTAACTATACTAATATTATTATTAAAAAAGATTTGATTATTGGTTTATTTGGAGGGGCGTATAGGGGGCAAAGAGGAGTAGAATGGGAAAATAGGCTAGAAACTATTATTTTAACTATTTTATACAGTTAATAATGAGAAAAATTACTATACAAAAGAATATGCTTTATTATATAGGTTACCTTGTATGAAGAATGATAAATAATGTCTTTCCTTAGTTCTTTAGGCAAATCTCGATTTTTATATTACTAGGGCATTTCTTGTAGGACTATTGCATTTAATATTTTGCGTAGAACTTCAAGACTACAAATACAGTTCTAGCTATCACCTGCAACTATCTGAGGGTTGGTTGGAGCCTGAAATTTTACAAAAGTTATGTTGATTAAACATTTGATTATACTTTTACAATAAATTTAGACATACCTAGACACAAAATACAGGCAAAGAATGGGATGGAAAGAATAACTGCAATACCTACACTCTGTCTATAAAGTCCTGAAAATAAATGAGGCCGCCACTGTGCTACACGTAGCAACCCTATTTAGTCTGAGAAAATAGTTTTCATACTAGTAATTTTTTGAAATAAAATAAGTTATTTTGAAATACATTACATCTAATACTCAAGTAAGAAATTCACACACCTCATAATGAGATAATTCATTTCATTGGTTGAAACCCTAAGTGATTGAGAAATTTGAATAATTGTTATAACATGACCCTTAAAGAAGTAAAGTAGTGTGAGCCCTTTAAACATTTTAGATGATGATGTTTTATTTCTGTTTTATATGTTTTGAGCCATAGAATGTAACATAATTTAGTGTAAGAATTATGAGCCATAACGTAATTTTTGACTTCTGCAAAACAATTATGTTCTATGGTTTTAATTTTAGTGCTGCTACTATATGGCTGATGCCACATGTATACCAAACTTAAAAAACTAAACTATAAATAAGAATCGATTATCGATTAATCGCTTATTATCTAAATCGATAAATCTCTTAATCGATTTCATACACCAACCCTAAACTACATGGGTCAAAATTCACCTATTAGAATGGTATGGGTATTAGAATAAATTAACGGATTGAATCAGAGTAATAAAAACGCATGTACACAGTTAACAAGGAGATTTATTCATCGCTTTCATCATAGGATTTTTTAAATATTCGATGTTGAGATAACTTTCGTCGCCACCTTCATCGTCATCACTAAAGCTTTCTTTGCTGCTGCTATTATCGTCAATATTTGCCCACAGGTGACGTCCTCTCTTGTAGTATTCTGATTGAAGCTTCTCAACGCGATGGCAACAGTTTTTCCAAGTTTCAGCTGTGATGCTGCTAAAGGCCCTTTTTAGAAATTGCCAACATTTTGTGACCTGCGAGAACATAAATAGTTACTTGTTAGTGATGATTTTATAAAATATTCTGTTATTTTATATATCAATTCATCATCATCATAATACTTGGCCTACTGGTACCACGCTGGCCAGACGTATTGGTATAGGGTTTTATTTCAAGTTTTCTTTCTTTTTATTTCATAAAGATAATATTCACGGACAGTCCCTTAGTCGGTTTTTACGACACCCATGGGATGAAATGGGGTGGTGATATATTGTATTCTTCCTTCGTCACTACACGGAAACTACTGATTTACTGACTATACTAATATTATTATTGAAAAAGATTTGATTATTGGTTTATTTGGAGGGGCGTATAGGGGGCAAAGAGGAGTAGAAAGGGAAAATAGGCTAGAAACTATTATTTTAACTATTTTATACAGTTAATAATGAGAAAAATTACTATACAAAAGAATATGCTTTATTATACAGTTTACCTTGTATGAAGAATGATAAATAATGTCTTTCCTTAGTTCTTCAGGCAAATCTCGATTTTTATATTACTAGGGCATTTCTTGTAGGCCTATTGCATTTCAAATTTTGCGTAGAACTTCAAGACTACAATTAAAATCCATCACAGTTCTAGCTATCACCTGCAACTATCTGAGGGTTGGTTGGAGCCTGAAATTTTACAAAAGTTATGTTGATTGAACATTTGATTATACTTTTACAATAAATTTAGACATACCGAGACACAAAATACAGGCAAAGAATGGGATGGAAAGAATAACTGCAATACCTAACTAAAATTTATTCAGTGTTAAATATTAACTAACAAGATATCATTTAACATGGAGTTACTAAGAACTAAATAATAAAAAAATTAATAAAATATTGCAATTAATTATTCATTGTTGACAGACCAGTTGATGCGAAAGTGACATCCTTATTTTATTTATTAACCGTAATATAGACATAAAGCAATTAATTCAACTTCAAAATTGGGATAAATCTTGACTGAATTATACTAATGCAACTGATAATGTATCAACAGAACAGGTCGTACTACAATATTTCTTACTTTCAATGACAATCTTACCTAAAAATATGCTATGTACGCAATGCCTGTTTTTGGTCTCTAAATCTCAAATGGAGTGAATTTATTACTTGAGACAGATTACAAAACACAGTAACACGATTACATACCCATTAAAGTTGCAGTTCGTCCTTATACATCAGCCAAATCACATATAATTTGACCAGCTTCGTGCTCCGGCAAACATCACCTTATTACTTTAAAAATCACTTCCCGCGTGCCACTTTGATTTACTTTACTCATTGTTTATGTTGTTCTTCGTAAGTCAGTATTAGTTTATTGTAGATTAATAACATAATAAAAATCCCAAAATGAAAACCGTTCCGCAATTTCTACTCGATGACAGCTCATGTACAAGTCTATTTTGAATTTCAGTGTTGCCAGACACATGAACAATTTAGTTCCTCAAACTTTAATTTCTTAACTTTATAGACAAGCTGTAACTAAAATTTATTCAGTGTTAAATATTAACTAACAAGATATAACATGGAGTTACTAAGAACTAAATAATAAAAAATAAAAAATTGCAATTAATTATTCATTGTCGACAGACCAGTTGATGCGAAAGTGACATATGTACTTAGTTTAGTTATCAACCGTAATATAGACATAAAGCAATTAATTCAAATTCAAAATTGGGATAAATCTTGACTGAATTATACTAATGCAACTGAATAATGTATCAACAGAATAGGTCGTACTACAATATTTCTTACTTTCAATGACAATCTTACCTAAAAATATGCTATGTACGCAATGCCTGTTTTTGGTCTCTAAATCGTAAATGGAGTGAATATATTACTTGAGACAGATTACAAAACACAGTAACACGATTACATACCCATCAAAGTTGCAGTTCGCCCATAAATATCATCTAAATCACATGAAATTTGAGCAGCTTCGTGCTCCGTCAAACATCGATAAAGAACTTTAAAAATCACTTCCCACGTGCCACTTTGATTTACTCTACTCATTCTTTATGTTGTTCTTCGTAAGTCAGTATTAGTTTATTGTAGATTAATGAACTTATAAAAATCACAAAATAAAAACCGTTCCGCAACTTCTACTCGATGACAGCTTATGTACAAGTCTATTTTGAATTTCAGTGTTGCCAGACACATGAACAATTTAGTTCCTCAAACTTTAATTTCTTGACTTTATAGACAATCTATAAAAAACCTTATTTATATGTCAATGTTAACTTTTACTCATGCTACTACATAAGCCTATCTTGTTACCTAGGAATGTTTCGGACCACTTTTTTCGCAAAAATTTGTACTAAATGAAATAAAAGTACAAAATTTTAAAAAAAAACATAATAATTATTAATTATAATAATTATCAATTATTTATAATAATTTGTTTTGTAGAAAAGACTGCTATTATTAGTTTAGTTTTGTCGATGGTTTCAGCGTAAAAATAGTTTTTAGCCAACATCAAAAAAAAAATTGTTAATAACTATTTTCTTCTCTATGGTTGTTGATAACAACATGTCAAATGTCAGGTATGTCATATTGATGTGTGCATGCTAAAATAACTCTTAATCCTACCGAATAAACTTTTAAATTGCCTAAAATGAACGGAACATGTTAAAAACATTTCAATTTTCAATATCACCTGGAAAGCAATGTGGTTAAAAAAATAAGTTAAGATTTGAAACAATGTTTTTTTTGACCATACAAAGTTCAAGGACCATGAGGCTCAAATTGAAAACACGTGGATTGATAAATAAAACAAGAATGTTCAATTTTTTTATTACTAATGTTTTTTTAAACTGTTGCGATTGCCACTATTCACCAAGCGGCGCTCGGTCAGGCCGGTCATCTCGTAGGTTACCTAAGTATATTACACAGGAAAAAAAAAGAAATTAAATAAAAAATATGGCGTACATAGTGGATTTAAGATCAGATACTGTTACAAAGCCCACTGAGGCTATGAAGCATGCGATGGTGAACTCAGCTCTTGGCGATGATGTCTTCGTCGAAGACCCCACCGTGAATGCCTTGGAAGCTAAAGTAGCTGCGATGTTGGGAAAGCAGGCGGCCTTATTTGTACCTTCTGGTACTATGGCCAATTTGATAGCAAGTAAGTTTTTTAATAACTTTATTTATAGTTAAGTGTTATGTCATAAACTTTCATGGCACAGGACAGTGACACTGGTATAGACCCATAGACTTGAAATTCTTAAAAAGTCATGAGATAAGACAGAAATTAATTAGTAAATTAATTATTAAAATTTTTTGTACTTATTTCTACTCATTACTTAACTTATTGAGGTTCAAGATAATATTTCAAAACTTTTCTTTATAGATAAACTTGGAGTATAAATATTGTTGTATTAAATTGATAATAGACACAGTTTTTAACAGTTAACTCTTAATCCAAAAGTAGCAATTACCATTAATTTTTTTTTTAACTTTTGCACATGTGCTTTCTTTAAACAATGAATTAAGAAGTATTGGACCAGACCGGCTAGGTAATGGCAGTATGAAGTAACTTAACCCTTAAACGGGCACAAGTAACTTAGTTTTTTCATTGTTTTTGACCTTTATTACAAGGTCGTTAGAGTTGCTAATTAGGTGGGAATATAGTTCCCTTTGCCCGGTTAAGGGTTAACTTACTTTTTAACTAGCACCTGTTGCCTTTCTCTTTGGACTGTATTCACATTTTCTACCAGGGAAAATGTGGTCTTTTTGCAGTCATAATAATACTTACATTTACATTATACAAAAAAATACTTTTGAACGTTCCATTATTTGGTATGGAATACTTATTGCAAAATCGCCGCTATACTTTTTCAACTAATTTTGTATCAGTAGACCTTTGTCACTGGAGGCTTTGCTTACCCTGTTTCTTTTTTCATGCCAGTCGCCATTTCAGAACTTTTTGTACCGATGGCCATCAGTTCATAGGTTGTACTAATATAGACACAAGCTTATAACAGACAAAAATCATGTTTTTCTTTTTCAACCGACTTCAAAAAAGAGGAGGTTCTCAATTCGGTTGTATTTTTTTTTTTTTTTTTATTTTTTTTATTTTTATTTTTTGTGTTTGTTACCTGATTTCTCGAAAACGGCTAGACCGATTTGAAAAATTTTTTTTTTGTTCGTATGGGTATGCTTCCCATTTGGTCCCATTGTCACCAGATCTGGATCTGGATGACAGGATCCCAGAGAAATCGAGGGCATCTCTTGAAAATTGTAGGGACGCATTGTGTAAAATCTTGTCATACATGTGCATCTCTGACGTCACTACCAAATAATCAAGAGTTAGAACTGGTCAGATCCTGGAGACCACCGAGAGTCGAGGGAACACCTCAACGACATATCGCAGCTACCTTGTGTTTGGGCTTATTTTAATTGTATTGATGGAAACTTTACACAACTTTACACAAACATGATCTGATGATGAAGACGACTGAGGGTCGAGGAAACTTCTCAACGGTATATAGCAGCTACCTAGTGTTTGGGCTTATTTTATTCGTATTAATGAAAACTTTACACAAACATGATCTTATGATGAAGACGACTGCAGAAATTTATTTAATACTAATCTTAGAAATTGTTATCAGCATGGAGCAAGAAATTGTTATCATTTTAACCGACTCCTGTTGAAGTCGGTTTTTTAATTAGAAAATTATTCTTTGTAGGTATTTCCTGTGTAATAATACATATTGTTATACCATCTCAACTAAACCTATTATTTACATAAAAGTAGCCTAAGATTGAGGCTTTACACAAAGCCTTGTACTTGGTCTAACAAGCTACAACCTGGTCACATTATCTCGAGAACTGGTGTCGATGAATTCACGTCGCGTCGGACGAATCACTGATGCGCCCGTGACGAGCGCGAGGGTTGAAAGGAGAACGGGACGCAAGTTCGCATTCTAGCTAGGTTTCTAGATAATGTGACCGTGTAGTATGTTTCCCTTATTGATTAGAGTATTTGAATTTCTTTCGAAGCATTTGAACTCATTAAATAGTGAGTTAACATAGTAGCAATATTTCATCATTTATTTTAGTTGTTATCCCTTATCAAATAAATAAATAAATAGATTAGTTTTCGACCCCCAGCCGTGATAATTACGGACAGTCATGATGATAAACAAAATTTAGATAAAGCTATGTTTCAAAAGTCAAAACATTGATAAAATACGTGTTTGACGTCATTTATCTCTATTATGTTTGATAATACCATTGTTATGTAATCTTTTCGGCAAACAATTGTGATTAAACTGTCTATGAACATTGATTATTGGGATCAAAGTCTATGAAATGGGATCAATATACCACATATTTATCTAGGTATGGATATACCACATTTTTTTTGTAAAAAAAAAATACTGTTTGGTTAGGCGCCAATTAAACGCGTGTTATGGCCAGGTTTAAGTTACCCTTTTTTGTTTACTTTAACATGCACATCTTATTGCAAAGATATCACAAATCTTTTGTATGGTTGAACCAACCTCTCTCCTTTAATAAAAAGAGCGTACACGACGCACGGACACAACTTTCAATACTATTTTTTGCATAAAATACTTATTTAAGCTGAAATTATAAAAATAGGAATAAAAACATCGAACAAGTTTGCGGTACAAAGCAGGCAAAGCGTGTGACTTAAAAAAAGTGAAGAAGTTAGAAATTAGATTTGCTGCAGACGCATGCTGAATATACCCTGGACCGCCAAGCGCACCGATGCATCGATCCTTTTGCAGCTTCGTGTCCTAACATGCCTTTCCACCATCTGCCAGCAGCGCATTTTGACCTACTTTGTCCACATAATGAGGAGGGCCTCGAAAAACTGATCGTTGTTGGGAACACGTAGGCGTAGGGCAAACGAGCGGTTCCTTACTTTTCAGCAGCCTTTAGGATTCGTCAAAGATGATTAATGTAATGGACTAAATGTTAAAATTAAATGTGTGACATGTATTTTAACCAATATCTCATTTTGAATCTTAATTTAATTACGGGACAATCACCAGTTCAGTAAGGCAACGCCTAAAATCAAAGATCCACCCGTAGAGTAAGTATGTGTAAAGAAACAAGTAGTATTTTATCGGTTCTTATACAATTTTAATATGTGCGTGTGGTGTGAGTGTTCTTTTTTAAAAGTAAGTCCAAACATGACAAAATTAAAGAATAATTTAGGAAAAAATTGTGAAAAGACAACGGCGTAGATAAAAAAATTGTGAAAAGCATAGAAAAAAAGTTACGGTCAATTAATTAGAACACTCAATCCGGCGACCAGAAAAAATTACTGCACCTTGTTTCTTAGAAACATACGAACAATTTTGTTGTGAAATAATTGTACAGATTTAGTGAAATATATTCCTAATTATTCAAATGTTTTTGACTATTTATTTCGATTTTATAAAGGTATTTGTAGAACACTCAATCCTCCTATAGCGCAGATTGAAGTATTAAAAAATCTTAAACTAAGGCTTAATTATTTCTTGACTTTGATACTCTATTACACGAACACTATCCCGGATCAATTTGTGAAACACAAATCATCATAAAAAATATACTAGTTTAAGAGTAAATTAAGCAATTACTTTCTAAGAAATGTTCCGTGTGAGTGTTCCATGTTTTGGCGTACATGAATTTAACTCAAACTTGTATGTCAACCCAGACTATAACTGAAATTGTGAAAATGTTTGTACTAAATTTTAAAACGTCTTCTGAACTTGAAACGGTTTTATTTTAACATAACTTAAATAAATCTCAATCATAAATTCTATGCTATAAAGCTAATCAGGCTGACCATAAATTCAATAAAAATAAAACTGTACTCTGTGTATTTTATTACAATAAAAGATAGTTTATAATTTAATGCACTTTTGTTTTGCAAAACTAAAAGACCATGAGATAAAGTCGTTATGACTAAGAATTATCGGAAATATGTCTTAAAGGATGGTACATTTGACTTGGCCACCAACAAGTTGCTCTTCAATATAAGCTTTTTACCCGAAACCCTACCCTGTTCTCGAAAATAGTAGATGTGTATGTAATATTGAAATCGATACACCATACTCATATGAAATAATATGAGACTCTCGCTCGACACGGCACGTATTGTAAGGAGGTTCCTATATCTGGTTCCCTAACCACCAGTAGCTTGGTCCTTGTACCAGATGCTTGTGGGTGGGTCTATCTTTTTTATATTTAAAAATGTAATTATTTAAAAAAAAAATAAAATAAAGAGAAAAATAATTATAAAATTGACTCCCTTAGTCAGTTTTTACGACACGCATGGGATGAGGGTGACATAGAACAAAAATGTACTGTTTTATTTTAATGTAAGTCATGGTCAGCCTAGTCAATTTTTTAACTAAGAATTATAATTTAGTTGATAATTATTAAAATAAAACCGTATCAAATTCAGAAGACGTTTTAAAATTTCGTACAAACATTTTCACAATTTCAGGTATAGTCTGGGTTGACATACAAGTTTGGATTAAATTCATGTACCCCAAAACATGGAACACTCACATGGAACATTTCTTAGAAAGTAATTGCTTAATTTTCTCTTAAAATAGTATATTTTTTATGATGATTTGTGTTTCACAAATTGAGCCGGGATAGTGTTCGTGTAATAGAGTATCAAAATCAAGAAATTATTATGCCATAGTTTAGGATTTTTTAATACTTCAATCTGCGCTATAGGAGGATTGAGTGTTCTACAAATACCTTTATAAAATCGAAATAAATAGTCAAAAACATTTGAATAATTGGGAATATATTTCACTAAATCTGTACAATTATTTCACAACAAAATTGTTCGTATGTTTCTAAAAAACAAGGTGCAGTAATTTTTTCTGATCGCCGGATTGAGTGTTCTAATTAATTGACCGTAACTTTTTTTCTATGCTTTTCACAATTTTTTTATCTACGCCGTTGTCTTTCACAATTTTTACCTAAATTATTCTTAAATTTGGTCATGTTTGGACTTACTTTTAGAAAAGAACACTCAAACCACATGCACATAATTTTAATGGGCTTAATATTTTCGTTGGTACCGATCACCGATAATAGAGTAACCGGATTCCTAGCACCCGCCCCAACAGGTTCTATTGATATTATTACGTTCTATGTTGTTATTAGTGACATGTAAGTTGGGACTTACTGTTTTATAGCAGAACAGGCGACTTTATATCATGCAAAACATCAAGTAGGTACATATCAAAGTCGTTCTCCTTCCTTATTTATTTTCAATGTACAAGAAAGAAATAAATAAAACTTGTGACAGACGGAAAAGCAAGTACTTTTTCTTTTCTAGAAGTAATATTAGGTAGAAAGTTAGACTTCGTTCTTAGCATTTCATGGATACATATGCGATGGCCGTGCACGAGGTCATAATGTTTAAATCCTACAATCACTCAATCAACAAGCCTATCGCAGTCCATTGCTGAACCTATGTCCGGCGCTTGTTGGGAGAGGGCTCTGCCTCCCAACACGCGCCACAGAACTGGGTCCTGCTCCTTCCGCATCCAGTCCGACCCAGAGACCTTCATGAAGTCGTCAGTCCACCTAGCTGGGGGGAAAAATCAAATCCAACGTATGATAATTATTAGTGTCCTCCACAAATATTGTCTTTAGCCTGACTGTTCTTTGTATTCATGTCTGTAATCGTCCCTGTGACAAATGGCTCCATCCATAGTGCGGGATTTGTACTTGAGACAGAAACAAATAAAAAATCGTAGAATTGACGGAGAGAGGCCTATACCTAGTTAGTGGATCTAATTGACTGTACCAATTTACGCGGGACATATTAATATTTAACACGAGTACATAATTTTTTAAATGCTTAGTGAAGGACAACAATTATTATTACTTCCTGAATTATGTCATTAATTATTCATTTCATATCAGCCCGTAAATGTCCCTGCAAGGGCAGGCGTCTTTGCTTGCTGTATAAAGGAATACTTGGCTTACCCATTTGGCCAGGCAAATAATGAAATCGGTACAAATAATGAGTAAATATTGGTCTAATAGTAAATGTATCTGTCTGCTACGCCGGAAGTCGCGACTCTTAAATTTCAATGAATAATAATCGTTGTTTATGAATAAGTATACAAGAGTGTTTGTTTATTTTTTTTAACAAGAACACAAGAAACTTGAGATTATCTGATCGGTGGCAAAGGAACTTCGTGGGTTTTAGCCTGTAATCCATATTTTCCATCTTGCGGGACTCCGTCATACCTCCTCGCCTGGGTCAAAGACGGGAAGATAGTCTCTGTAGGGATTCCTACATAAAAAAAGTAACATAGTTAATTGTTGTCTGTAAAATGTAATGTTATTGTATTTTACATTATAGTGTATTTTTTTACTAACACATGACCTTGATTAAAACTTAAAACAACTTGAAAAAAATAACCTTATTAAATGTAGATTGACTAATGAACCGGCCCTTGTGGTGTTTTCCTAAGATAATGTTGTACCATTGGACTACAGTTCAAAACCTGTGGAACACGGAAGTAAATTATAATTCATAAATCATTACGTATTTATGATATCAGTTAAATAGTACGTCTGATTGTGATAATTCAAAAAGTAATCTACAGATATTGAGGCTGACTTATGAAAATTGATTTATGTGGATAAAGATCAAAAGTAGACCAACGTGGTTTACGTTGGCCCATATTTCAGAAGTTTCTGGATTGACCGTCTCAATACGTATAGGTAATATCTCAGTTATCGGATAGTATCGTTTATTTTGTGTCAATCATGCTCAGATAAGGTAATCATAATATGTCAGACACCTATATAAATATTAGCAATATAATATTTTATTCTCATTCCATTTTTGGTGGTCCGTTTATTGGGTCGTTTAATATTGCACCATAATTTGAATTATTAGCGAAAATATGGCGTACATAGTGGATTTAAGATCGGATACTGTTACGAAGCCCACCGAGGCTATGAAGCATGCGATGGTGAACTCAGCTCTTGGTGATGATGTATTCATAGAAGATCCCAGCGTGAATGCCTTGGAGATGAAATTAGCAGCGATGTTAGGAAAACAGGCAGCCTTGTTTGTACCATCTGGTACTATGGCCAATTTAATAGCAAGTGAGTTTTTGAAGACTCTGTATAATATATGTAGATACAGAGTTAAACTGTAATAAAATATGATTTAATTATTTATAATTTTAAAAATGAAATAATTCAATGCATTCTTTAGATTACCGTCTGCCACTTTTACTTCAAATTTATGTCACACGAAAAATTTTCAACCTACTCGTTCTTTAGCAATTAAGGCTGACCGAAGACCTGGATACGTCATATTTCGCACGTATTTTATAATGATGAAATATAAATCAAATACTTGACATTTAAGTGAAATGGTCAACACTTAAATATATTTTGCCAATTGAGTTACGCCATAATACTGTCTCTTTGTCCACACCTTTCTTGAATTGGAACGTTGTTTAACACCAGAGGCACATTACAGACTTGCCTAGCGATAAAGACATTGTAGTCTTGAGTTAGCCACAGAGTTCAGCTTCTTCATTGCGGACCTTGTCGCGAATAATATATCAGTGCTCGACGTTGGTTTGGTCTCGTCGTAATCCATTGTTTTGCTAGTAAAAGAAATGGATGAGTATTAAATTAAATCATGGGCACAATTAATAAATGTAAATCTCTGTAAAGAAATTTATCTATTTATTTAACAAAGATAATTTATTACTCAAGTAATTAATTTAATTTTTTCTTAAGATTTTTAGAAGGAAACCTACTTACAAGGTCGTAATTAATTAATTTGTTACGCAATAGTCTCGTCTCTGCCGTTTGTTAACTTCTAAATATTATTTATATTTTTAATGACTTTATTTATTTTCAACTACTATAATTATCAAAAATGAACTATAAATTAACACATACTTAAATAATTAACTTAATAACGCATAAACAAATAATTTTACTAACTTAATTATTAGCGACACATCTGAACTTTATAATTGAAAGGTGCCCTTTGTTATCTTTAATTCTGTGTTGCCCTACAAGTGGTTGTTGTACCCGTACATTATTGTAATATTTCTGTGCAACAGCTTTAATTTCTTTTTACTGATTCCTGGCATTCTTAAAACCATCATTTCCGAAGGTTCTCGAAGTTTAAGTACGTACGCCAGTTTTTATCTTCAAGTAATGAATTTTTGATTGTTATTGTTTCAGTAATGGTACACTGCAATAAGCGAGGCTCAGAAGCATTCGTTGGCAATCTCTCACACATTTACAGGTATGAACAAGGTAAGAATCATTTCTGTTCTATATACATACTAAGGGTTCCCACTAAAAACAGCTATCTGTGGTAATCTTACAATAAAGGATCTTAAGAGTGTAAACCCTTTTTTCAAGTTTACGTTTATGGTTTCGGATAATTCGTATTAATATTTTATATGTGATAAATAAATATTACTACCATCTTTCAAATCCATATAAAAAGATGACGAAAAATGCAAACGAACGTGAAATTATGCCGATATTTAAACCTAATCTTGTGCTACTAGGTGGTGCGGCTCACTTAGCTGGAGTGCTTCTATCAACCCTGCAAAACAAACCCGACGGTACCTTCGACCTGGATGAGCTGGAGAGCCGCATACGTGGCAGGGACATCCACGAACCTATCACTTCCATGGTTAATGTGGAAAATACTCATAATGTATGCGGTGGTAAGGTGAGTCGTTAGCTTAAGGGAATACAGGAGATTTGTAATGACCTTAATAAAGAGGGATTTCTGAAGCAATGGAAAGTAGGTAATTTCCTAGATGTTAGATATAAGCCGAAAACAATTAGATGACCATGAAATTTGAGGTATAAAAAACATTGTGATGTAATTCGAAATTAACCCATAGTATCGTTTCTATTCTGTGGCGTGTGTAGAGGCCTATGTTCAGCAATGGATTGCGATAGAATAGTTGATTAGACCCATAATACATGGAAAACATTTTACTCCGACAGGTTTAGAATCTACGTCTTATCTAGATAAGCCCTCTGAACGCATTAACCCAACCGAGCCTCGATAGTAGTTTTGTCTATTACTTTGCAGATTTTGTGATATGAACATAATATAAATTAGAGAATTATCTAAAAGTATATGAATATATTTCTCAGTTAGTCTATACTAATATTATAAAGAGGTAAAGTTTGTGTGTTTGTGACGTTGCAGGGGGTAATCTCTGGATCTACTGAACCTCTTTGTTGAATCGTCCATTTATCGGGGAGTGTCATAGGCTATATAGTATCACGCTATGACCGGACTACGCGCTGGATAGAAGTGTAGCAGTAATGAAATATGTATAAAAAAGTGACGCGTTTTTTATGCGGCCTAACGAAGTGGTCACGGGTCAGCTAGTAAGGAATAAATCTTAGAAAGTGAACTACACTGGCGGACAAAAAAATCGACTCACTTCATACTTTCTCATTTAAAGTGCCCTAATTTCAAAATTAAGACCTAGATTCTAATTTAGATCTTAAATTCTTTAAGTTCTAGGTGTTAGCTTTAAAATGAGTACAAAGAATGTTAACTTGCACTCATTTTCCTTAAAAGAAAATGGGGATAAACTTTATGAGTCCTAAAACTTGAAGAATTCAGTGGGAAAATTTTTAACAAAAAACAACATACATTTAATAAAATCTTTATTACAGAATAAAAATCATTTTAATACCTAGTGTTACCCCCCCTAGCCCTTATAACTGCTTCCAATCGGTTCTTCATGGATCCAATAAGGTGCTTCACCCTTTCCTGCGGGATGCCATTCCATTCTTCTGTTAAGGCTGCTTGAAGGTCATCTCTTGACCCTGGTGCAGGACGTTTATAAAAGTAAATATATTTTGGGACTAGGAATAGATTATTTATTCGAAAATTCAAATAATTTTATATTGACTAGATACATTCTAAAGTTTGTATGCAATTACCTTTTTCCCAAAACCATTTTAGGAAATTTTACCGTGCTCTAGTAGAAGTAATTTTTCGCATGAAAAAGTTTACTTTCATTATTTATTACTACAAAGTAAACTTTTCATGCGAAAAGATTACTTTAATGTTGTTAAAATTCAGAGATAATAACTAGACTTTGCTAAAGTAAAGTCAAAGTGCGGTCTCTGAATCTGGCCCTAAGACTGGACAAATTGCTTTCATTGATTTGCGAAACGATTTGTAAAGTTGCCCAATTGCCTAATTCAAACTTCCCGTGTTAGACCCCTCTTTATTGCTTACGTAAAGAGGGATGTGGCTATTTGTATTAGATCCGGTTCTTTAGATATTTGGACTGTGTTAAGTATTGGGAGAGGCCTATGTCCAGCAATGGACTGCAATAGGCTAGTTGATTGATTTAAGTATTATGTTAAAGATCTTTAATATATTTAATGTCTATGTGTCTGATATGACTGCACAATTTAATTCGATCTCGCTTTTCGAATTACCGCATATTTAACTACCAGTAATACATATTTATGCCTTGGTAAAAAAAAATGGTCCGAAATAAAATTTTCAACAGTCATTATGCGGTTGTTATTTGAGTTTTGCTATACAACTTTGCACAAAGCTTTCTTTGTCTCTTAATTATAGCTCAACTTATTGATTACAATGCGTATAATGAAGACACAGTTCCTTATCACCCACTGGTCACTTGTTGCTAATCAGTAGATAAGAAGCATTACATAATATTATTGTGATAACCCAATTAAATTATTATCAAGTTTCAATGAACTTTTAGTATTGTAAATAGAATTGTTGTTGCTTTTTTCACTGGCATTTTTAACATTTGTTTCTTATTAACCGAAGTATTTGACCGCTACGAAGCAAGAGCTCTAAGTCTTCTTACCAACCCTTTAACGATTAGAAGATTCGCCTACTAGTACTACAAATTAATTGCACCGGTTTGGTTAGGCATAAAGTACATTGAGTTAGGTTTTGTTTTGTATTTTTAAAAGATAACTTTGTCACTATCATACATCTATTTATTTATTGAACTTAAAGGTCGGATTTATTAGTCTAAAAACTCCGAGGTCAGGAGTAACACATCCAAACTGGATTACCTATCTCTGTTTTATGACTTAGCTAAGCAGTCCAAATCCTCATTCTCTCAAGCGCAGCTCTACGGCTTAGTATAACAATACCTTTCTCATTTCCAGGTACTCCCACTAAAATTCCTGGACGACTTAGGAGCACTTTGCAAGAAGCACTCCCTCCTTCTTCACATGGATGGCGCTCGTCTGTTCAACGCGTCAGAGTACTCGAAGGAGACTCCAGCGAGGATCGTGAGGGACTGTGATTCTGTCTCTGTATGCTTCAGTAAAAGTCTCTCGGCGCCGGTCGGGTCTGCCCTCGTTGGATCGTGTCATTTTATTGGACAGTCAGTATTAAGAGTTTTACTTATGTAAACAGGTTGAATATGAGTATGACGCAAAATCTTTGATACTAGGTATGCTGGTTGATGAGTATTCTACTTACTAACTACTTTTGGAATACTAGTGTTCAGCTACTTTTGAAATACTAGTGTTCAGATACTTTTAGAATACTAGGGTTCAGTTACTTTTGGAATAACCGTGTTCAGCGTGTTATGGTCGTTTCGTATGTAAAGCTTATTCTGTACTCTTGTTGCGACACTGACTTATGACATTTTTAGTGTTCAGCAGTTTTGGAATTTAAAATGTAGGTAGGTATATGAAGGATTCTCTGTAGTAAAACATTAATGTGCTAAAACTGTTAGCAGCCTCGGTAGTGTAAGCGACTGCCGTCCACGAGGTCGTGGGCTCGAATCCTATGCAGATTAATTATTTGTGTGATCCACAAATGACACTGTCTTGAGTCTGGATATACTTTGTGTCCGTCATTTAAATGTATATGTAAAAGTGCCCGCGACACAGGAATTATTCCTAGTGCGGGAGTTGTCTTAAAAAAAAAACAACAAAATTCTCTAATCAACTTGTTATCCTCAGAGCCCGTCGTATGCGCAAGATGTTAGGAGGTGGCATGCGTCAAGCGGGAGTGTTGGCCGCGGCCGCGATAGTCGCTCTAGACGACGTAGTGCCGCTGTTGAACCTCGACCATAAACGTGCGCAGAGACTTGCTAAAGGTATGCGTTTTAACTGTTTATAATTACTACATTCTTATATGTTTTACTGAAGGAATTGACCTCATCCAGCGAAGGGAAATATGATTAAGTAATTCCACATCGACAGACACATGAATAAGATACTAATACTGAGTGTCCTGGAGTCCTAAAATACAGGGTTTCCCTAGTTTAGGCTCCAGTCCACCAGCAATACCTAGAAATAAGTTATGTTTTTGTACCACTTTGCTAATGGTGGAAAATAAATGCATTTTTTTTTTACTAATACCACCAATAAAACTTGATATATCAATAACGTTATAGGGTTTTATGTCAAGTTTGTTTTCATAGAGAATTTATTTGTGGAGACTCTGAAAATTTACTTTAAAGCGGCTTGTACAAACATACTTGGCACGAGTTTCGTAGTGTAACTATTGTATCCGTGTTGGATTTTCGGAAGTAATCATGTCAAATTACATCAAATGCATAAGAAGAAAAACTGGCCATAAATTTTGGATTTCATGACAAAATTTCTTATCCGCCTGGCCACACTGTCCCAGAGATTCCGATTAAATTTTATTCAGGAGGCTCATCTTTGCAGTGGGAGGTAAATGGGCTTTTATTATGTAATTATTATTATTTGATGAATAGCTAACATTCCCTACTACGATATACCAAGGAAACGATTTAGGCTCATAGCACATATAACGTAACGTCAACGGATCGGCACTGGCTCGCCTTTTTCTCCGGTGTCAAAGGTCAAAAATCCGATTACGTTACGATTCCGATTAGCGTGCGTTGCAGTAAGGAGTTTCATACAAAGAATACTGAACGGCTCGAGTTGATTCGGTGACGTTCCGTTTACGTTACGTGATATGTACTATGAGCCTTAATGTCAAGACTATTGTTCTTTGCAGTAATCCAAGGTCTTTTCCTGAAGACGTTCACCGTGGACCCTGAGAGTGTTCAGACGAATATAATCCTTGTGAAGATATCTGAAGACAGTCCAGTGACCGGGGACCAGTTGGTACAAAGATTAGCTCAAGTCAGTCTCGCGGAAACTAAGGTATTGGTTGTTTGTTTTTTTATAAGTCGTGATTGGTTAATGTGGTTAAGGGTTATTAATGGTAAGCGACCATATGGCGTTTACCTAGCAGTCATTCCGATTATTGTATTGATGATTTTCTTGTTGATGATTCTCATAAATTTCATATATTTTAGACAAAAAACTAAATTAAGATAAAAATTCTACGGGACTAATCTAGAAGAATACCCTTTTTAACAAAAAAAGCTTATCATTGAAACTAGTTAAGAAATGAGGCAGAGTTCTCATGCAACTCCCTCCTCTTTATGAAGTCGTTTAAAAACTAAACATTTTATATATCCAATAATGTATTCTGTAAAAAAAACAATGTCTTATTAGTTTATTCTATTGCCAGGGTGACTGCAAGACTCCTAACGATGAAGGCGTGATAGTAAAAGCGATATACTTCAACAAAAAGACGGTCCGCTTCACAATACACAGAGAGATAAATGATGAGGACCTATGGCTAGCCATCATGAAGATAACATATGTTTTCAGAGAATTAGATGGTAGCCGATAATATAAATATATTAAGTAATTTAAGAGACTTAAGTCGAACGTCCATCGCCGGCTAAACTAAGTTGGTTTAGCTTAGCTCGCTTTACAGTGTTATTCAGATAAACCCTTGAGTTAATTGAAAAAATAACCCTATAGTCATTGATGTCAAAGGCGCTGTCAAACTATTACCACTTTCTTATGTCTTTTCACATCTTGACCTGCTTCTGTAAGTAATCGCTGAGCAGCTATACTTCTTGTTGATAGTAAATATATAGGTATATAATAATATCAGTCACATTTTGTATTATTGGAAATAAATAGAGAAAAATAAGTTTTTTAACACGATCACAATCATAGTAATTAAAACTATATCTACACATTGTATTAAAGCTCTCTATGCGTATATAATGTTATGTGTAAATGTTTACAATTGTATTATTGTTTAAATATCTCGTCTTTTTATTTATTAGCTTATTTAATGACCCACTGTAACGATGACCTAATGAGAATAAAACTTCTCTGCGCAATTTGCAAATACCACAGTTATATAGGTAATTTACTGAGCCTTCATGTAACCTGTGTAAATAGATTTTAGATCTTACAACAAAAAAATAAAATAACACGAAAGCAAATTTCAAAACTTTTATTATTTGAAACTTACATACTTCAATATTTGACACCTTACATACTACTAATAATTTAGTAAGTACATACAACAAAATAATGCTTATCATAACCTAAGTACATCTTTCAATATGATTAAGATAGTAGGGTCGAGTGTCCAACGTTGAAACAGTCGTACACAGTGAAACAGTGCCATATTTCTGAAATTGCGAGGTTGCCAGGTTTTGCAGTATTCTCACTCTAGACAACTTCATACACGTCCCCCTCCTCCCTAGTCGGCGTAGGCGCCGGTTGCGAAACGACGTGTCTGCGGAGCAATTTTGGATTTTTCGACAAAAAAGTGAGTTTTTTTCTAGTTTATTTATGATTTCTCATGTTAACCCTATAGTAAATTCGGTTTTTCTTATTATTACGTTACTTTGTACATGTATCATAGATTCACATGGATTAGTACACCTGTTAAATAATTCGATTTTGATTAGAAATTTTTGAGGTTATTATAAAATAAGACAGATGTCCAACAATGACACAGTTCGAGGGTGGACACTATGAAACAGTGTTTCATTGTGTACTACTTTTTTTACTTTATGTCCGAATTAGTTTTATTTCAATATGTTTCATTCATTACGTATGGTTTTAATAAAATCTAGTGGATATTTTAGTAATGTTTACGTGCCTAAGCTCAATTATGTTACTAATACGTACTTTAACATTTTTAGGATGGCGCGTACAAAAACTGCAGTAAGAAAAAAGGGCAACCATTCATCTGAAAATATGCTAAAAGCTGTAAAGCTTAATAGGCAAGGCATGAGTTTGCGTAAAGCCGCGAAAGAATGTAATGTGTGTTACCCTACACTATTCCGGTATGTCAAAAAGCATAAAAATGTTGATGATGCGTTATTAGAGTGTCAAAAATTCACGCCTAACTACGACGTTAACAAAACGTTTACAGACGATCAAGAAACAGCACTCAAAACATATATTAAAGACTGTGCATTGAAGTTTTATGGATTAAGCAGTAAAGATGTTCGCCGCGTAGCTTACCAAATGGCAATCGTTAATGGTATCAAATATCCAGATAATTGGCAAAAGGAACAAATGGCTGGGAAGGAGTGGCTTCGATCTTTTAAGTCGAGACATCCAGATTTATCAATGAAGAAACCTGAGGCATGTAGTTTGGCTCGTGCCACTGCATTTAATAAAGAAACTGTCAAAACTTTCTTTACTAATCTAAAAACTGTTATGGATAGATATCCCTCTTTTGGCGATGGCACGAGAGTCTTTAATCTCGACGAAACTGCAACTACAACAGTCCAAAAGCCCCAGAAAGTGTTAGCGCCGAAAGGAAAACTAAACATAGGCAAAGTAACTAGCGGAGAAAGGGGTACTTTGGTTACTACATGCGCAATGGTATGTGCGGCAGGTCAAGCATTACCTCCGGTTCTAGTTTTTCCGAGGAAAAACTATAAAGACATAATGTTGCGTGGTGCTCCTCCAGGATCCCTCGGACTAGCTACTCCAACTGGGTGGATGAACGCAGAATTGTTTGTTCACGTTATGAGACATTTTATTAAACACACTTCTGCAAGCCCTGAAAACCCTGCCCTGCTAATTTGCGATAACCATGAATCTCACCTTAGCATTGAGGCTTTAAATTTAGCCAAAGAGTCTGGGGTGACAGTTTTAACTTTGCACCCTCATACAACTGCTAAGATGCAGCCACTTGATGTGGGTTTAAACGGCCCCTTCAAAGTATATTACAATAGCGCTGTGGATTCATGGTTAATGAAGAACCCAGGTAAACCAATAACTATTTACAATGTCGCTGAATGCGTGGGTCAGGCATATACAAAATCAATGACGCCAACAAATATAGCATCAGCCTTCAAAAAATGCGGGATTTTCCCGTACGATGCAGATATTTTTACCGAAATCGACTTCATGCCATCATCAGTTACTGACAGAGATGAACCAGCAAAACCATCCGTTGAACTGCAAAATAGAGAGAATCGTGCTAGTTTCTCATCAGATGCGACACGTGATAGTCCATCTGTTTTGGAAGCTATGGATCTCTATGTTGACACTGAACTTGCCTGTGAAATTCAGGATACTAGTTTAACAACCAAAGAAACGACGTCGCCTGCCAATGAAATTTTCGTTAGTGAGTCTCAAGAACCTGTTCCTAACATACCAAACAGAGAGATGACACCACCTACAATAAATACTCCCGCGAGTTCCATAATTCAATTTAAAACTCCTGACGAATTTATGCCTGCTTTGAAGGCTGTACCGCGGTCTGGAAAACGTAAAGCAAGAAAGCTTGGTAAAAGCATGGTTGCGACTGACACTCCAGAGAAAGACCAGATAGCAGAAGAAAAGAAAAAAACTCAAATAAGAAAATCAGCGGCAAAAGCAATAAAGCGACCAGTTTTATCTGATAAAAAAAGAAAAACTAAACCTAAACAAATTAAAATAGATTCTGAAACTAGTACCGATGAAGACGAGGAAATAGTGTGCTATAGTGAAACCGATCTGAGTGGAGTAGAAGATGAAGAAGAAGTTGATGAGGATGGGCTCCCATTGATTACAGAAAGTTTCATAAAACTTGAGCGTAAACCCAAAATAGACGATTATGTGCTAGTTTTAATGGACAATAAGAAACTGAAGGTATATTATGTCGCAAAGATAATTGATGTAGTAAGTGCTAATAGATATGAGGTTTCGTTTTTGAGACTAAAAGTGAAAGACATGATGAAATTTCAGATGCCATTAGAACCCGATATGTCAGAAATTCATATAAAAGAGATAAAAAAGATTCTTCCTCCACCACAAATAAATGGGACGAAAACCCGGAACGCCTTTTATAATTTTCCAGTCCGTGTGTCTCCAAATATTAAGTTGCGCTAAGGATGTAGGTATAGATACCTAGGTAATAAGCTCAAATATTACCAAATATTTGCAATTTTGAGACTGATTACACTGACAGAGTTAGTTTCTATATAATAATTAAACAAATAAAGAACGTAACATTTTAATTTTAAAATAATATTCATTGTTATTTTGTGTAGTAAGCTCTATTACCACTTAAAATTTGTGATTTAGTTTTTATAATTCATTAAGTAGGTAAAATAAGAATATTCATTGTTTGTGTAATAAGCTCAGCTTAATTACTAAATAGTGTTTGTGATTTTGAGACTGTTAAAGAGTTTAAATTTTTATACTTATCATAAAGTAAATAAAGAACATTGATTATTTGTGTTGTAAACTCTGTTAATTATTAAGTACATAATACAATTTGTGATTTTGAAACTAATTAAGCTTTAAAAGTTTTAGTAAGTGTTTATAACATTAAGAAAATAAACAATAATTTGAAAATAATATTCACTGTTTTTTATTTAGCTAGTTACTTGTACCAATATCCACAATTAATAAAAATAAGTAACAGTGTTTCATTGTTGGACTTAGGGTGTTTCATTGTGTACATATAGGTGGACACAATGAAACAATTCCCATTTTTTTTTAAATCCTTGGCAGTGGTTATGTTTCTGTTTATTAAAAAATCTATAAATGCCATATTATACCCTATAAAGAAGACTTCATTCCTACAAAAAACGGAATCAATATCTACAAAAATAAGATATATATGAAACTTAGAATTTTTGGTGTTTCATTGATGGACACTGTACCCTACACAAAATCAAAATAAAGTTAAATATATTTGTATTCGTGGTCAGATCTATGTACTGGGGTGCCATGCGTTTCAAGTAAGTATGTGCGTGACCCTGCGCCATATTGTGATGTCATAAGTGTCAAATCGAAAGACATTGGTAAGGTCAGTAAAAAAATATTGATATTATTCATGAAATTTTATGTTAGATGTTCAGAAAAGTGATAATTACTCGTATATTACACATATGTTTATAGCGAAATTAGTTGTTATAGTCTTCATTTAAGTTTATTTGCCAGTATACATTCACGAGACGTTTAACACGGTCTATTTCTCATAGATGATAAAATAAATAAAAGGTATGCTAATATGTATTAATTTTGTTGGTGTCTGTACTTTTTAATCGAGCTTTGACTGATTGAGGTAATTGACGCGCAAATTCTTATTCGAAGCGCATAGTATTGAGATATAATCATGACGATAAAAAGTAAACATTAAATTTAGAACCACAATGTTACTCATCGAAGTTAAAAGGATGAGATTAGCAGGAGAACCAAACTGATCTGAATAGTGCTTAAGATTGGCCGTTACAGAAATTGCGTTGCCTTTGTATAAAATAATTAGAAAGCTGTTTAACAAACTTTCATGCAAGGCCTCGCAGCGTTCGGGCGGACATCTCTGGTGGTGTAAATATCAATAAGCTTAGGTTATGTGATTTATGTCCTTGTTGAAAAACAAAAAGTTAAGTAACCTAATATTGAAAAAAAAATGATATAAATTATAGTTAGGCTAAAGTTGCCATCCTGCTACCCGGACTATTAATAGTACGAAAAAAAAACAAAATCTAACTAAATCTAATCTTATATAAATAATGTATCTACTACATTTTGTAAACTAAACATAGGAATATTCTTTTATGAGATTTTCTCTCTTATATCTAAAATAACAGTAATGCAATTTGAATAAAAATTGCCATATTTAGTATAAGCATTGACTTCTTTTAGTCGGGGAACCTTTTAAAGGCCATACGCCCGCAGACTCAGATCTAAAAGTTGTTGAAGACTCCACAAATCGATCTATTAAGAAAACCCACAATGCAGTGTGCCACTCTTATTTATTGGTCCTTTCCCACCCAAGAGCCCTGGCTCTTTTTCTGTGTCCAGTTCGACCGCGCGGCCATAGCGTTTTTTTTTAAAAAAAACCATGTCAATTTTTTGTAAAAATTTGTAGAAGTTGATTCCCAAAACCATAAATTTGTCAAAGATACGGTTAAAAAGTTATAAGGGTTTAAACATGGCCGCGCCATTGAAACGCGGCGAACCGCGCGGCCACTGAGATCTTTAAAACTAAGCCTTGTAGAGACCTGAAATTTACGCAAATGCAAGATTTAATTTGTAAAAAATTTGTAAAAATATAAAAAAAATACTCAGGTTTATAGTTTAAGAGCTATAACACTAAAACCGAATGGCCGCGCCATTGAAACGGTGGAGAAAACGCTATCGCCTGTATCTCGCTGAAAAAAAATCGCAGAGGTGTGTAGTTTATTGTAATTACCCAGATTTGAATTTGTCGAAACTAGGAAAAATACAACAAAAATTCCTAGGTTTATATTTCAGGAGCTATAAGACTAAAACGATATGGCCACGCCATCGAAACGGTGAATAAAACGTTATTTCGCCTGTATCTCGCTGAAAAAGCATCGCAGAGGTCTGGAGTTTTTTGTAATACCTAGATTTTAATTTGTCAAAACTAGTAAAAATACAATAAAAATTCTTAAGGTTATATTTCAGAAGCTGTAGAACATTATCAGTATGTGGTGCGATAGGGTGACCATGTCTTATTGTTTACAAAATACTTTCTACTTATTGTTACAGAAATTATTTTATTTATTTTAATGGTGTATTTTTAAATTGTAATACAACAAACAATAATAATATTGTACTTCTGGTTTTGTAAAAAATAATGAGTGAGAGGAAAAGGAAGAGAGATTTTACCAGTGGAGTTACAAAAAAAAACTGGGGAAGTACGAGTCGGACTCGCCCATGAAGTGTTCCGTAGTAACAAGCAAAGTTTTGCTCTTAACTTTGTTTTTCATAGTGTTTGTATGAATTACAAAGTAACGTGTGCGGTTTTTGAAATTGTGCTATATCTCAAAAACTTATGATTGTATCTTGTTCAAACCAGTTTTCATTGAAAGTTTTTATTGACATTTACATCAATTTTTTTTTCCAACTTTATTATTTCAAAAGTTAGAGGCGGGGGGGGGGGGGGCTCATTTTACGACTTTGGAAGTGTATATCTTTCAAATGATTGACTTTAGTTTTTTTAGTAATTTTTCCATTCATATAATATTACGCTTAAAGTAAAAACATATATCTACATATCCCTGCTAGTTATGATTGTACTTATTTAAAAATGTGGAATCAAAATGATTTACAATCATTTCAAATGTTCTAAGTTAAGTTCTAATTACCTATATGATTTAATAAAACATTAAATAATAATAATCCAGCCTATTATTGTCCCACTGCAGGGCAAACATTATATATTATTATTATTTTTGTTAGTTATTAGATAGTTTTTAGTATTTCATATAAGTTCATATACATAAGATTGTAAATATTTCATAGTAAAATATCTTAACTACACGGTCATCCATACAAATAAAGAGAGAGCTCTAACATAATCATAAAATATTTAAATGCAACATACCTTAATCACTTCTGCTGAATTGTTTACATAATTTACCGAACTGACGTTACACCACAGTACAACAATTAATCGTAATTACACACGAACTGAACATTTTAATAATCAGTAGATCACTTTTTTATCGTGTTAACATATACTCTTTAATTTGAATAGTTTTTCATTGGCTAAGTTTTTAAACTGTATGTAGTAATTGTTTTATAAAGCATTGGGCCGCATTTTGAAGGATTCTTCATTAATGAATAAGTTTTAATTACTTATAAAAAAAAAAAAAAATACTACTATATTTTACTAATATACTAACTAACACTACCTACTTACACATGTTTACCTTAATTTAAAATACCTACTCTAAGTATACCAACCTAAATAATAATAATATATTGTTCCATATCATGCTATGCTTTGCTGTATAATAAGTAGGTATATGAAGTCTTACTCATAATAACAATATATATAAACGAAAAAAAAAAAAAAAATTGAATACATACATAAATATATACCTATACATTTAAAAAAATAAAAAAAATAAAAAAAAACATGTCATTTCTGTGGATATACTTATGTCATTATCATTATTTGGCTTTTATCACTTCATCTATCAATCTATAAACCACACATTAAGGAATGTTTATATATTCTATTATATACTGCATTTTTATTACACTTACAATCATCCCACATAATAAACTCAAAACAAGTTGTTGATTGCTATACCTATATTAATAAGTGATATACCTTAATAGACAATAATTGTTTTCCACGCAATAAAACTCAGAATACTATAACATACCTACCCACAATTTTATTATATTTATCACTACTAACGTACTAACTACGCACAATGTGTATCAACGTTCTATTCTTATTGTATTTTCTCTGTAAGTGATTATTGTAATCTTTTGAGAAAATAAATATCTTTAACCATAACATCACAACGACACACTGATAACGAAACTCTTACGCTTACGTCGCTGTACCACAGAAAATAAGTACTAACGGCTGTACGCGTCGCACTGACCTGCGGAGGCGCGCGGGGGTGGCGCGTGTGAGATGCAATAGTGTGCATTACTAATCACATAGCTTAGGGGCGGAGTTGCGTCATTTAAACCAATCTTAGGGCTAGTTTTTCGTAAGTCCACACGGACTGTAACTGTATTATTGACTTTTCAAGCAATAAACATAATTGTTTTTATATTTATGGTTTCATTTTAATTTTATTTAGAATCCTTGAATTATAATTTCTGTAACAATAAGTAGAAAGTATTCTGTAAACAATAAGACATGGTCACCCTATCGCACCACATACTGATAATGTTCTACAGCTTCTGAAATATAACCTTAAGAATTTTTATTGTATTTTTACTAGTTTTGACAAATTAAAATCTAGGTATTACAAAAAACTCCAGACCTCTGCGATGCTTTTTCAGCGAGATACAGGCGAAATAACGTTTTATTCACCGTTTCGATGGCGTGGCCATATCGTTTTAGTCTTATAGCTCCTGAAATATAAACCTAGGAATTTTTGTTGTATTTTTCCTAGTTTCGACAAATTCAAATCTGGGTAATTACAATAAACTACACACCTCTGCGATTTTTTTTCAGCGAGATACAGGCGATAGCGTTTTCTCCACCGTTTCAATGGCGCGGCCATTCGGTTTTAGTGTTATAGCTCTTAAACTATAAACCTGAGTATTTTTTTTATATTTTTACAAATTTTTTACAAATTAAATCTTGCATTTGCGTAAATTTCAGGTCTCTACAAGGCTTAGTTTTAAAGATCTCAGTGGCCGCGCGGTTCGCCGCGTTTCAATGGCGCGGCCATGTTTAAACCCTTATAACTTTTTAACCGTATCTTTGACAAATTTATGGTTTTGGGAATCAACTTCTACAAATTTTTACAAAAAATTGACATGGTTTTTTTAAAAAAAAAACGCTATGGCCGCGCGGTCGAACTGGACACCTTTTTCTCGGGAGAAAGAGTTTTCGAAGTCTCTCTCTTCTTGACTCATGATACAATTGCGTACAGTTATGAGTCAGTAGCCTAGCTTACATGAGTGACAGATTAACATAGTAACGTCTTATAACCTGTTCCATTTGGAGATTCAAGTTTCAATTATCCGCTTGTTACGGGGACGTGGAGATTCTTATTTACTTGTAAAGCAGTTTAAAGGTTTGAGAAGGTTATAATTTCACTGGTTACGAGGAGGCAATGTTGAGTATTCACTTCTCACTTGAATCTTCTATGTAACATTATTTTGTTCATTCCATATTCTGACTAACTCATCATGGTTACCATATCCATGAGACGCTATTACATCCCTATAATCCTCTTTATTATACTTTTTTTTGTAAAAATAAAAATTAGGACTGTGAGTAGGTACGATACCGACTTTCTTAGCAACTATACCCAAAAATATATCGTCGAAACGAAAATGTTTCACAAAAAGACTAGCAACATATAGGACTTTCATTGTTTTATTGGAGACTACAGTCGCCATACCTGTTACATAGGGTGGCCACCTGTCCCAACGGTATTCATCCAAGGAGACCCTCCATTTTGAATGTCTAAATCTTTGAGGAGCAGATTCGAAGACGTATCCAGACAAAAGATGTTCTTCTTTCTGTAGCTCAGTAGTTTGTGGCATGAATTCGTCTTCCTCTTTCTTAGACACAACGTTCGATCTTCGTTGTTCTGTTTTATCGTGAACATAGTCGAGTAAGTTATTGACAGATATGTACATATCGTCATCAGTGATGAGGTAGAAGTCAGCTGAAGAACAATGTTCATACATCCACCTAAATGCCATCATAGTTTTCACAGTGCTGTTATAATAAGCATCTATAAAATCCATTTGTATTATATCTTTATGTTCAGCCATCTCTTTATCAATTTGCTCCTGTACTTTAGACTTGGGTTTATCATCTATTCCGAGGAAAAATAAAGTCTTGACAATTCTACCTGGGATGTTTTCCTGTCCATATGTTTCTCTCACGGCATTTCTGTGACGGAAATTGCCCATAGAAGACTTGACTGCAATGAATAAGTCTAATTTCTCTATTGTTGAGCATTTACCTGAATTAGTTAGGAACCTGTAAGGGTAGTAGTTGATTGGGGTCACACTAGTCTTCTTCCCGACTAAAATGTCATCCACAACATCGTTTATATTAATATTTAGAGGATAATCAAAGTTATTATCGTAACTTTGTGAAAGCACATAGTCTGTTACACCAATAAAATAGTATAAATACCAAAACACACACGCACACAAAATGTACTTTAACTTTCGTCGCTTCATAGTGATTGCCGTCTTCTTCGAGATTTCAGAGAGATTCATTAATTGTAATCAGATACACCTGAAAATATAATAAAGTAAAGTTAATTATATTTTATATTATGTGTATCATTACAGCTCATGAACGTATCATGGGGTTTATTCTTATATGGAGTAAGTAAAAGTTAGTGTAAGTATACCAAGACACCACCCTAGATAAGATAAAAGTTATCAAGCTGCCTAGAACATTACTATCGGGTTTTGTAACAAGTCCTTTTTTTACGTATTACTAGCTGACCAGTGCCCATTGCGTTGGGCGGCGAAAAAAACGCGTCCCTTTTTTAAACAAATTTCGTTACTGCTCCACTCCTTTTAGTCATAGCGTGATACTATATAGCCTATGACACTCCCTGATAAATGGACTATTTAACACAGAAAGAATTTTAAAATCGGTTCAGTAGATCCAGAGATTACCCCCTACAACGTCACAAACACACAAACTTTACCTCTTTATAGTATGTATTAGTATAGATTATTTAAATAGGTAGGTACCCTTAGAAGCCTTTTACAACTTAGGATACTTTTTATTGTTATGGCATCATCTCATGAACACTTATAACTTAAATGCTACATTTATCTCGTTTCTTAACAGTACATAAGTACCGGCCCTCGTTACCACTAATAAAATATGAGAGTGTAGTGTAGTCCGATCTATTGATATTCCGCTAGCTTCCCGACGCGGATGCAGATTAGGTATAATAACTCTACGAGATTTTTTAAATTCCTACAGGTCTGGCAACCTTCTTTAAGTATTTTGACATCACCCTATCATAACCTACAGCTATTTATAATTTTTAACGGGGTAATAATATCATCCATTCCATTGTCTTATAAATTAAAGTATATATCTATCCAAGTATATCCAAGTACCTATATATAATCTGGTCGAGCCCAGCTCTTTGAAAACTTTCATTCATTCTACAATTTCACAATATTTTTCACGGTCTGTCTTACTTTTGTGTAAGAGTAACGTTTAAGAACTCTCTGCAAATCATTATTCATACTCGTTGCCACCTGCGTTGCGCTTATTTTAAAGCCTATCTATTATAAAAGGAAACTAAATATGACATGGAAAATACCTTTTTGCTTGACGAAATGAAATGGTTTTAAGATGACTGGTGAGTTACTCAAGATCAAAACTTCGTTGTCGTGAAAATAATTTTATATCATCTACCCTCTTACTTTTTTTTTCATTATACACCCTACAGCGACTCTTTTCCACATTACCTGAACTAAAAAAAAATATGATCTTTGTGGCAGCGAACATTGACATCGCGAGTTGTGGTGCAATGTTCTCAACAAAATAGGTTTAAGTAACGGAATGTTTTTCTGGACAATGTGGTCTCACTTATTAACCAATGCACGAGGACACAGGCATCATCAGGGAAGACTGCCATATTTGCCACTACATCCTGTTACTTGAAACTACTAATCTTACATAATAACATTTTTTGCATTTTAGGGTGATTCTGCCAAGATCTACCAAGTTCTTTTCGTCCTAAAACTAAGAATATGCGCACACTTGGAACAAAACGTCGTAGAGACAATATTGTCTCAGATAGACGAATACCGCACGGCGACAAGTCTGACTAACGATTGTCGGCTTCCCTTTTGTATCAATGCGGGCGCGCACACTAAAGACAAAACTGTCTACCGTCACACCCCTCACCCCGCACGCACCCCACTCTCGTCCGAGCATTCAGAAAGTAAACACGTGACATCATGTTTACAGACGAAGAACTCGTAGTGTATCAAATGTTTTTTTTTTTAATTATAAACTAAAACTATTTTTATATTATCAGGGTCCTTAAGTATTCAAGTCGAATAAATAGTTTACTGCATTTTTGTATCAAAGTAGTTGGTTTTTTAAATAATTTTTACATGTTTTGTCTCCTTTTGTGAGTTCGTGTATTTGTTATTAGTACCTATGTGTAGGATTAAAAAAACTTTTTTATGAATGTAAAAGTGTTATTAACCAAACTAGCTGCTATCCGCGACTTCGTCCGCGTGGAATAGTTACTTGGGGCTGACATTAAACAAATGAATGGACTATTTTGAATACTTTTAAAGAACAATTCTTCAATTATTCCGTAGCAAGTACATATTTATGTGTAACTATAAGTAACCATATAAGTACACAGCGCACGCAATGTAAGCTTACAAAAGTAGTAATTTACCCCCGTTTTTGCAACATTTTTCGTATATGCTCCGCTTAAATTTAACGTAATGTTTTATATATCCTATATTACTCGCAAAGAATGTATCTATATATTGGTATTTACGTGTAATAGCAACAAATAAAGCCGCAAACATTTATTAATGTAGTACAACTAATATTTTAAACCATAAAACACCTGCAGATAAACAATAACATGAAAATTTGTTGTGTGAGTATTTATCCAAGAATTCGGATATTTACGAGTATTTACTCACTTTTGGATATTTACTGAGTTTTTATCATTTGAGTATTTATCCAACTGCCCATCACTGCACGTGTTTACTTTCTGAACGCTCGGACGAGAGTGGGGTGCGTGCGGGGTGTGACGGTAGACAGTTTTGTCTTTAATGTGCGCGCCCGCATTGATACAAAAGGGAAGCCGACAATCGTTAGTCAGACTAGTCGCCGTGCGGTATTAGTCTATCTGATACGATATTGTCTATTAGACGTTTTGTTCCAAGTGTGCGCATATTCATACATATTGTAAAGCAATAGTCTGTCTTAAGACTGTCGTGTTCCAAGTATATTACAATAAAAAACTTATATATTAATATGTTTAAAAAATAAATAAAAGTATAGTAAAATAATATATTTGAATTTAGTTATAAACAAGTATTTATTCGAGAGGGGTAAAATATAGTATTCTACGTAATGAAACCAAGATAAAATGAATTAAAAAAAATAATTTTCTAATTAAAAACGGACTTCAACGACAAACTTGATTATAATAACTACTTACCAATAATATTATATTATAAAAGTAAATAATTATATCATGGTCACAAATCAAAGAAAAGAAACTTCCTTCTTTGTTTTGAAGTCGGTTAAAAATATAGTAACTTTCGAAGGTAAATTTCCAGGTTGATGCAAAGTATTGCAAAGATAGTCAAAACCAGTTATAATATTTAAAAAAACTAAATATTTTGATAGGAAAATGCATCAGAGTTTTTATCCCAAGATTTGGATAAATACTCGGGTAGGAACGAGTGTTTATGAGTATTTACTCAAAAATGAGTTTTTATCCGATTATAATTCCATCACTGAACACGTGGTCATGTATGCCGAGTATAATCCCATCACTGATTATGAGACAAAACAGTTTTGTTTTATGTGTGCGACGTATCGTAGTCAAAACTGTTTCGTTTTAGTTTTAAGACAGACTTGTCTCTATGAGACAAGTCAGTCTTGAGACAGTCTAGTCTCCAATGTGCGGTCAGCCTAAGGCTGTGCGCAGACTTGGAACACGACAGTCTTAAGACAGACTATTGCTTTACAATATGTATGAATATGCGCACACTTGGAACAAAACGTCTAATAGACAATATTGTCTCAGATAGACTAATACCGCACGGCGACTAGTCTGACTAACGATTGTCGGCTTCCCTTTTGTATCAATGCAGGCGCGCACATTAAAGACAAAACTGTCTACCGTCACACCCCGCACGCACCCCACTCTCGTCCGAGCGTTCAGAAAGTAAATCACGTGCAGTGATGGGCAGTTGGATAAATACTCAAATGATAAAAACTCAGTAAATATCCAAAAGTGAGTAAATACTCGTAAATATCCGAATTCTTGGATAAGTACTCAAAAAGGATAAATACTTGGCTGCATTCATGTATCTAATGTTTTGGATTTTTTAATTGTTTTTTTAACAAATTTTCATGTTATTGTTTATCTGCAGGTGTTTTATGGTTTAAAATATTAGTTGTACTACTACATTAATAAATGTTTGCGGCTTTATTTGTTGTTAATTGTTCTTTTTTTAATTTCTTTAAACTGTCTATCAGCAGGTGGTTTATGTTTTAAAGTATTAATTGTACTTAGTGATGGGTAATCGGATAAATACTCGAATGATAAAAACTCAGTAAATATCCAAAACTGACCGATTCCATGGTAAATACTCAAAAAATTCGGATATATACTCAGCTGCATTCGTGTATCAAATGTTTTTATTTTTTTAAGAATTTTTGTATTAAAGTAGTTGGTATTTAAAATAATTTATACATGTTTTGTCTCGTCGAGTGTTGTGTTCGAGTTCGTATATTTGTTATTAGTATGTGTAGGATTAAAAAAACTACTTTTATGAATGTAAAAGTGTTATTAACAAAACCAGCTGCTATCCGCGACGAATAGTTACTTAGGGCTGACATTAAACAAATGAATGGACTATTTTGAATACTTTTAAAGAACAATTCTTCAATTATTCCGTAGCAAGTACATATTTATGTGTAACTATAAGTAACCATATAAGTACACAGCGCACGCAATGTAAGCTTACAAAAGTAGTAATTTACCCCCGTTTTTGAAACATTTTTCGTATATGCTCCGCTTAAATTTAACGTAATGTTTTATATATCCTATATTACTCGCAAAGAATGTATCTATATATTGGTATTTACGTGTAATAGCAACAAATAAAGCCGCAAACATTTATTAATGTAGTACAACTAATATTTTAAACCATAAAACACCTGCAGATAAACAATAACATGAAAATTTGTTATAAAAACAATTAAAAAATCCAAAACATTAGATACATGAATGCAGCCGAGTATTTATCCGAACTTTTTGAGTATTTATCCAAGAATTCGGATATTTACGAGTATTTACTCACTTTTGGATATTTACTGAGTTTTTATCATTTGAGTATTTATCCAACTGCCCATCACTGCACGTGTTTACTTTCTGAACGCTCGGACGAGAGTGGGGTGCGTGCGGGGTGTGACGGTAGACAGTTTTGTCTTTAATGTGCGCGCCCGCATTGATACAAAAGGGAAGCCGACAATCGTTAGTCAGACTAGTCGCCGTGCGGTATTAGTCTATCTGAGACAATATTGTCTATTAGACGTTTTGTTCCAAGTGTGCGCATATTCATACATATTGTAAAGCAATAGTCTGTCTTAAGACTGTCGTGTTCCAAGTATATTACAATAAAAAACTTATATATTAATATGTTTAAAAAATAAATAAAAGTATAGTAAAATAATATATTTGAATTTAGTTATAAACAAGTATTTATTCGAGAGGGGTAAAATATAGTATTCTACGTAATGAAACCAAGATAAAATGAATTAAAAAAAATAATTTCAACGACAAACTTGATTATAATAACTACTTACCAATAATATTATATTATAAAGGTAAATAAT
This sequence comes from Schrankia costaestrigalis, assembly GCA_905475405.1. Classification (NCBI taxonomy): domain Eukaryota; kingdom Metazoa; phylum Arthropoda; class Insecta; order Lepidoptera; family Erebidae; genus Schrankia; species Schrankia costaestrigalis. The sequence continues at coordinate 20,242,229 of FR997831.1, read as the reverse complement.
TATATCATGGTCACAAATCAAAGAAAATAATGTTTCTAAGACGGAGAAGTAACGCAACTCTCTGTCTTCTTCATCATCAGATCATGTTTGTGTAAAGGTGTGTAAAGTTTTCATCAATACGAATAAAATAACCCCAAAGACTAGGTAGCTCCTATATACCGTTGAGGAGTTCCCTCGACCCTCTGTCATCTTCAGAATCAGATCATTGTTGTGTATAGATGTGTAAAGTTTTTATCATTACGAATAAAATAAGGCCAAACACAAGGTAGCTGCTATATACCGTTGAGGAGTTCCCTCATTTGTCTGTGATCTCCATTATCAGACCAGTTCTAACTCTTCATTATTTTGTAGTGACGTCAGAGATACACGTATATGACAAGATTTTACATAATGCGTCCTTACCATTTTTAAAAGTTGCCCTCGATTTCCCTGGGATCCCGTCATCCAGATCCAGATCTGGTGACAGTGAGACCAAATGGAAAGTATACCTTTTCAAACTAAAAAAAAAAGAATTTCAAATCGGTATACCCGCTTTCAAGAAATCAGGTAACAAACACAAAAAAAATACAATCGAATTGAGAAACTTCCTTCTTTGTTTTGAAGTCGGTTAAAAATATAGTAACTTTCGAAGGTAAATTTCCAGGTTGATGCAAAGTATTGCAAAGATAGTCAAAACCAGTTATAATATTAAAAAAAACTAAATATTTTGATAGGAAAATGCATCAGAGTTTTTATCCCAAGATTTGGATAAATACTCGGGTAGGAACGAGTGTTTATGAGTATTTACTCAAAAATGAGTTTTTATCCGATTATAATTCCATCACTGAACACGTGGTCATGTATGCCGAGTATAATCCCATCACTGATTATGAGACAAAACAGTTTTGTTTTATGTGTGCGACGTATCGTAGTCAAAACTGTTTCGTTTTAGTTTTAAGACAGACTTGTCTATATGAGACAAGTCAGTCTTGAGACAGTCTAGTCTCCAATGTGCGGTCAGCCTAAGGCTCTCTAAAACAAGAGATTTAATAAAAAAATAATAAGTAAGTGGGTATATAATTTATTGATAATATAAATGCATATTTGGTCCAAGTAAATATTATTGAATTATAGGTCACTTTATTATAATCTGTTTTCGAGCTTCCCCTTTACTTGCGCGCGAAGCTGCCGGCAGCTACCTAAAACAACGGTATTCTTTAAATGATTAATAAAACCTATATAATGTAATGTGGACAACGTTTAATAAATAGATAATAATTATCTATACGCACGCTCTATATTTTTATTATTTATGCTCTAAGGCCAAAATGTTACTAAATCAGGAAAACACTAGAATCAAAAGAGCAAGTATCCAAATCCAAAAAAGAAAAAGAATGTTTGACAACTTTGTTTGACATAACATAATAAATACACTCTGTGGACTTAGCACTGTACAAAGTTATAAAAATATTATTTTTGAATCAGTTCATAACTTGTATAATGTAAATTATGGCTAGACAAGTATCGATGAGACAACTAGAGATACTCTTAGATTTTTTAGAACAGAATAAACGGCTTGCTTTGGGAGCAGTCCGAGGCAGGGAAGGCAAACCGTTTTCCATTAGATTGTGGACACAGTGCGCTAAGGTTTTAAATGCAGACCCTGAAGGTAGTAAAAAATCAGCACTAGAGTGGAAAAAGGTATGTAAATAACTTTAAATATACTTAATTGTCTAATATTCATTATCAAATTGTTTTTAGTTCTATAATCAATTTAAGAGCCGGACAAAAACAAAATCTAGAAACATAAAAGCCGGGATATGGATGGATAAGACGGGAGGCGGGCCAGCCACGAAGCTATACCTGACGCCATTGGAGGAACGTCTCATTAGCATTGTAGGAGAAAGTACTCCACCTACACCTGGCAACCAGAGTCAATGTGAAGCATGGGTTGTTTTTGTCAAATTGATAACATCATATTCTTAACTTAATATGACTCTTTTTCACTAGATACCTATAAGAAGCTTAACTAAATTTTTTCACTTTGTGTATAGACAAATGAGATTTCTTTCCCTGGCTCTAATGATGGAAATCAAGCCAGCCCTACTACTATACATGAGAAGAAAAAGATTTTAAATAAAGTTAAAATTGAACCAGGCATACAAGGTGCTCAGGAAATAAAATTCATGTAAGTTAACAAAAGTTGGAATATACAATATCTTTTATAATATATTTATATAAATGCAATGTATACAAAAGATATATAACTACATTTTGTCAATGTAAAATCACACAGTTATTAACACACAATGTTGTCATGTTAATTATAAAAAAAATGGTTTGATAATAATCTGTGTTTCCATTTTAGAAATGAAGAAGGATCCACTGAAGATGAGTTCTCTTCTGACAATGAGTTAGAGTAAGTTTATACAAAAATATGATTACTAAAATAAAATATTTAAAAAATCCAAAACATTAGATACATGAATGCAGCCGAGTATTTATCCGAACTTTTTGAGTATTTATCCAAGAATTCGGATATTTACGAGTATTTACTCACTTTTGGATATTTACTGAGTTTTTATCATTTGAGTATTTATCCAACTGCCCATCACTGCACGTGTTTACTTTCTGAACGCTCGGACGAGAGTGGGGTGCGTGCGGGGTGTGACGGTAGACAGTTTTGTCTTTAATGTGCGCGCCCGCATTGATACAAAAGGGAAGCCGACAATCGTTAGTCAGACTAGTCGCCGTGCGGTATTAGTCTATCTGAGACAATATTGTCTATTAGACGTTTTGTTCCAAGTGTGCGCATATTCATACATATTGTAAAGCAATAGTCTGTCTTAAGACTGTCGTGTTCCAAGTATATTACAATAAAAAACTTATATATTAATATGTTTAAAAAATAAATAAAAGTATAGTAAAATAATATATTTGAATTTAGTTATAAACAAGTATTTATTCGAGAGGGGTAAAATATAGTATTCTACGTAATGAAACCAAGATAAAATGAATTAAAAAAAATAATTTCAACGACAAACTTGATTATAATAACTACTTACCAATAATATTATATTATAAAGGTAAATAATTATATCATGGTCACAAATCAAAGAAAATAATGTTTCTAAGACGGAGAAGTAACGCAACTCTCTGTCTTCTTCATCATCAGATCATGTTTGTGTAAAGGTGTGTAAAGTTTTCATCAATACGAATAAAATAACCCCAAAGACTAGGTAGCTCCTATATACCGTTGAGGAGTTCCCTCGACCCTCTGTCATCTTCAGCATCAGATCATTGTTGTGTATAGATGTGTAAAGTTTTTATCATTACGAATAAAATAAGGCCAAACACAAGGTAGCTGCTATATACCGTTGAGGAGTTCCCTCATTTGTCTGTGATCTCCATTATCAGACCAGTTCTAACTCTTCATTATTTTGTAGTGACGTCAGAGATACACGTATATGACAAGATTTTACATAATGCGTCCTTACCATTTTTAAAAGTTGCCCTCGATTTCCCTGGGATCCCGTCATCCAGATCCAGATCTGGTGACAGTGAGACCAAATGGAAAGTATACCTTTTCAAACTAAAAAAAAAAGAATTTCAAATCGGTATACCCGCTTTCAAGAAATCAGGTAACAAACACAAAAAAAATACAATCGAATTGAGAAACTTCCTTCTTTGTTTTGAAGTCGGTTAAAAATATAGTAACTTTCGAAGGTAAATTTCCAGGTTGATGCAAAGTATTGCAAAGATAGTCAAAACCAGTTATAATATTAAAAAAAACTAAATATTTTGATAGGAAAATGCATCAGAGTTTTTATCCCAAGATTTGGATAAATACTCGGGTAGGAACGAGTGTTTATGAGTATTTACTCAAAAATGAGTTTTTATCCGATTATAATTCCATCACTGAACACGTGGTCATGTATGCCGAGTATAATCCCATCACTGATTATGAGACAAAACAGTTTTGTTTTATGTGTGCGACGTATCGTAGTCAAAACTGTTTCGTTTTAGTTTTAAGACAGACTTGTCTATATGAGACAAGTCAGTCTTGAGACAGTCTAGTCTCCAATGTGCGGTCAGCCTAAGGCTCTCTAAAACAAGAGATTTAATAAAAAAATAATAAGTAAGTGGGTATATAATTTATTGATAATATAAATGCATATTTGGTCCAAGTAAATATTATTGAATTATAGGTCACTTTATTATAATCTGTTTTCGAGCTTCCCCTTTACTTGCGCGCGAAGCTGCCGGCAGCTACCTAAAACAACGGTATTCTTTAAATGATTAATAAAACCTATATAATGTAATGTGGACAACGTTTAATAAATAGATAATAATTATCTATACGCACGCTCTATATTTTTATTATTTATGCTCTAAGGCCAAAATGTTACTAAATCAGGAAAACACTAGAATCAAAAGAGCAAGTATCCAAATCCAAAAAAGAAAAAGAATGTTTGACAACTTTGTTTGACATAACATAATAAATACACTCTGTGGACTTAGCACTGTACAAAGTTATAAAAATATTATTTTTGAATCAGTTCATAACTTGTATAATGTAAATTATGGCTAGACAAGTATCGATGAGACAACTAGAGATACTCTTAGATTTTTTAGAACAGAATAAACGGCTTGCTTTGGGAGCAGTCCGAGGCAGGGAAGGCAAACCGTTTTCCATTAGATTGTGGACACAGTGCGCTAAGGTTTTAAATGCAGACCCTGAAGGTAGTAAAAAATCAGCACTAGAGTGGAAAAAGGTATGTAAATAACTTTAAATATACTTAATTGTCTAATATTCATTATCAAATTGTTTTTAGTTCTATAATCAATTTAAGAGCCGGACAAAAACAAAATCTAGAAACATAAAAGCCGGGATATGGATGGATAAGACGGGAGGCGGGCCAGCCACGAAGCTATACCTGACGCCATTGGAGGAACGTCTCATTAGCATTGTAGGAGAAAGTACTCCACCTACACCTGGCAACCAGAGTCAATGTGAAGCATGGGTTGTTTTTGTCAAATTGATAACATCATATTCTTAACTTAATATGACTCTTTTTCACTAGATACCTATAAGAAGCTTAACTAAATTTTTTCACTTTGTGTATAGACAAATGAGATTTCTTTCCCTGGCTCTAATGATGGAAATCAAGCCAGCCCTACTACTATACATGAGAAGAAAAAGATTTTAAATAAAGTTAAAATTGAACCAGGCATACAAGGTGCTCAGGAAATAAAATTCATGTAAGTTAACAAAAGTTGGAATATACAATATCTTTTATAATATATTTATATAAATGCAATGTATACAAAAGATATATAACTACATTTTGTCAATGTAAAATCACACAGTTATTAACACACAATGTTGTCATGTTAATTATAAAAAAAATGGTTTGATAATAATCTGTGTTTCCATTTTAGAAATGAAGAAGGATCCACTGAAGATGAGTTCTCTTCTGACAATGAGTTAGAGTAAGTTTATACAAAAATATGATTACTAAAATAAAATATTTATAAATTAATTTACCTAACATACTGTGCTAGCTAAAGGATTGTATAGTGACACTTTCCTCTTATTTCAGATCTGGGAATAAGCCACACAAAACAAGAAAAAGACCTATGAGGTAAATTATATGATGTTTATTTTTAATTATTTAATTTATAAATTGTATTCTCATTGAGTAACATAATATAATTTAATTACAGATTGAATAATAATGTAGATTATAAGCGCCTAAGCAGTCATAGTTCAACATCTTCTAAAGGTTAATTTGATTTCTTATATCATAAAATGAAAGTGCATGCGGTGTTCACCTTTAAGTAGTTATTACACTTGCAATGTTAAACATAGCTAAACTTCGGCCGTTCAGAGAATGCGTTCCTGACACGTCGCGATTGAACTGACGCAGTAACTTTGTAATGGCGTTGCAGTTACGATAAAAATATTTTTGCTGGTTGTTTATCGTTTTAACTATTGATGAGCATTAAAACAACATTATTATATCAATAATTAATGAATGTTATAATGTTGTGTCAAACTGAGTGTCAAATAACTTGGTAAACAATATTTTTCTAAATCTACACTGCGCTATTACAAGGTTATGTCAGCGCTTTATATTTGTAGTGCTGTGCCAACAATAACAGTGAATAATAGTATCGTAATCTGTTCTTATCGATACAGTTATACTTTATAAAATAATACGTTTTGTTTTTCTTTTCAAGAATTTGAAAATAATGGACTTTAGAATAACTTTTATTAAATATAAAAATAAAAGTACATTAAATACAAAGTAGCATTTTTATATTTAGGTTGAAAATGGTAACCCCAAATGGCGTTATGGGCCGCCATTTTGTGACGCTGAAACAGTCGTCTGTTGTCGTTTCGTGCGCATAGACCACGTTCTTCAAGTGTTTGCGATCTGTTGTTATTTGACTTTGATTGTGTCTTATATTGCGTTCTTTTTACTTTTGGTGCATAATAATGCCTAAACGTGGACAAACATTGAAAACTGGAGCCCGTGAGTTAATTATCAAGCTGCAAGATTACTTTGAGCGGGAGCGGCAAAATGGCGGACCCCTGGTTCCTGTCGAAAAAGTACAAGAACGCGTCTCTCAGGCGCTTGGAGTTAGCAAACGAACGATTACAAATATTAATAAAGAAAAGTTCGGCTCTACTGGCATGGAAGATAATATTTTACGTACTCCGAAGAAGAAACGTAGAACTAAACCCGTGACAGATATTGATACCTTTGACGCCGATGCAATCAGAAATCATATATATGGTTACTATTCCAGAAATGAATATCTCAACAGGATGAAGCTTTTGGCGTCGTTAAGAGAAGCTGGACTGTTTAGCGGGGGTAAAACTGCTTTAACGAAAATCTTAAAAGATATTGGTTTTTCGTATAAAAAAACAGACAAAAGAAAAATTTTATTAGAACGATACGACATCATTTTGAAACGGATAAGTTTCTTGAGAGAAGCAAAAAAAATTGATAACTGGGATAATGTCGTGTTCATTGACGAGACATGGCTAAACGCCAATCACACGGTTTCCCGTTCTTGGACGGATGATACACAAGCGTCGACGTCGAAAGTACCAATGGGTAAGGGGGCTCGTCTGATAATATGCCACGCAGGTACTGCAAAATACGGCTTTGTGGAGAACGCTTTACTGGCATTTCAATCAAAAACCACAAATGACTACCACGAGGAAATGAATGCCAGTACATTTAAAGAGTGGTTCCAGAACGTGCTTTTGCCCAGCCTACCAGAGCCTTCTGTAATATTGATGGATAATGCCTCCTATCACTCGTTTCAAATACAGAAACCACCTACCCAAGCTAATAAAAAAGAAGAAATGGTTGCTTGGTTACAAGCAAAAGGCATTGACGCAAATATGCAGATGCTAAAAGCAGAGCTAATTAAGTTAGTGAAAGAAAATAAAGCGGCAAATGTGCGATACGAAATCGATGAAATGGCTTTGGAGTACGGTCATCGCGTTCTAAGAATTCCACCGTATCATTGCCAATATAACGCGATTGAGCTAATCTGGGCTCAAATAAAAGGTTACGCCGCCCGCCACAATACTTCCCCGCCATTCAGCACGAAAAAGATGATGACCCTGTTAAAAGAAGCCTGCGGGAAAGTCACAAGAGATGACTGGGCAAAGGTTGTCGAAAAGACTAAAAACCTGATTATGGAACATTTTGACCGAGATATCAGGATTGATTCTGTAATTGATAATAATATAATTATACATGTAGGCGAAGATGATGATGAAGACACCACCTCCTCAAGCGAATCGGAGTCTGATTAATATTCTGTACGCACATTTAGTTCAATGTACTTTATTCCATAGAAATACAGATTGTAACTTTGTAAAAAATAATAAATAAAACAATTTTATTATATTAATATTCCCTTTTATTGTTTCCACGTAAAGAACTAAAATATAAATTTTAAATGATTCCGCCAATTTAAAACGGTCTAAATCTAATCATAAAAATAACGCGGCGGTTCATTTTGGAGTAACGGTAACGAACTCGGTATAATGTTGTGTCCATCACTAGTCGTGACTAACTGATAAGTGTCAGGAACGCATTCTCTGAACGGCCGGATAATAATTAAGGAAGAAATGTTTTAGTGTAAATAGCTGTTGGTGAACCTAATAATAAATTTTAAAAAAATGTGAACTTCAGTAATTAGAATCATACATGTATAATTTAATTATGTTTATTCTATTATGATTTTTAAATGATTATGTACTTTGAATAAAATTTTATACTACTACAATTGCAGAAAACAATGATTACCGGGAATCACGTCTCAAAGTAGATAGAGAAATGGCTCAAGCCATCAATAGGTTAGCCTCCAGTATGGAAAGTATTGCAGGAGCTATAACAAATTTTAGCTCATGTTTCCATATATCTGGCAAAGTAAGTGCATTTTATTTCTACCACTGTGCTTTTTAAATATAAATCTCAGAGCGCCGATTCATGACTGGACCCACGTTTTGCTGGTGGTCCTACCAAGTTTGTATTTTATTATTTTTTCATATATTCTTTTAATTAACAGGTAAATGTTCCTGGTCCAGAAACTAAGAAAAGTTAAAATAAGGACCTGCTGCAGTTGCTATGATTAAGTGCGACATGAAGAATAGTTAAATTCTAATTGGTTAAAATTCAATAAGAATGCCCTATTAATAAATACCTTTTTTTAAAATAAAATGTTATTTATTTTTAAATCCTACTACAAAGAAAATTGTTAATTTGCCAGAAACCTTTAAACGGCATTGCGTTGTTTGACCCTTGGTAAGAAGCGGCGCCGAGCGCCATGCATCTAGTCCATGTTCTATCTAACCTTTCCTAAACCAAATAGTTTTTTGACCAATAGTTAAAGAATGTATCGTTTTTTCGGTCAGTTATTAACTCAATTAGTGTAAGGTAGTCTTAAGTTTTCATGTATGTTTTTTCTTGTTTTCTCTCTTTTGTGTGTCTTTTGTCTGTACCAAGGAAAAAAAAACTATTTTTCTTTCTTTCTTTCTTATCGAACGAGTTCTTTTGACCAGTTGAATTTCGGAATTCCTTGGTAAACCTGGCACTAATTACGCACTTCAATCAAACGTTACAAACGCTAATATGAAACTGCCCTTAGGTTGACTGTCTACCAGACCAGAATGTGGTAGCGTAGTGGAGAAACGGAGTTAATTTAACCAATAGGAATACACACAATCTTCGCTCCTAGCACTAGCACGTCTATTGGTGAATATTTATGTTTCTCCACTCTGCTGCAACTCCTTGCTTGGGTGGACATTTGTCTACATACAGAGAAATACTGTGATGACCTATAGGGTCTAAGTTGCTGAGTAGAGATGTAAGAAACGGATATGCACCTAACAAAACATTCATAAAAAGATGCTGCCTCATCTCTTACTACAACTATCCTACAGTGCAGGTCTGTAATAACTACAATGTTATATTACCAAATGAATGGTGGTAGAGTTCACAGCGATGTGTCCACTGTGGAGCTAATGGACACAGGAGGCAGATAGTGGCTGCGGATCTGTGTGTGAAGTCGTGCTACTTCACCGTCTAGACTTTCCATTTCACGGACAAGTTGTGTGAACTGGACAATACCTGAAAATATAATTATTCTATACTAAAAAATCTTATTTTAACATTTATTGTTTTATTTGCATACTATTTCTTATAATTGTAAGAAATAGGCAAATATTGGCAACGGCACTTGTACGATAAAAACAAAACTGTTACTAGTTGAGGATCTTTACAAATGAAAATTACTAATGATCTTCAAAGAATGATCCACAGACATGTCAACAATTTCTCAAAGGACACTATTAAATGTTCAGGTCATTTAATAACACACACAATAATCAAATTGTTTACTTTCTAAAAGCCTGTTTATGTTTATACTAAGTCAAAGACAAAATACATATCTCTGCATTTACTTCACCATAACAATGCTTTTACCTTATCACGTTCATCTCTTGTAATGACACATTTATGAGAAAGAATGTATAGCTTCACATTTTGCCATTACTAACCCATTATCATGTATGACTTTCTGTGTGGAATATTGTAGGAAAAATTTATAGGCAGTTAGTACCAAAAAACATCCAAATGTTCAAATTTATAATATTAGTAAGACATGATTCTTAGTATGGTATTTTTTTTCTGCTCTGAGCCACAAAATTGAGTCAATTTGCAGACTACCATACTATTAACCTTGGTTCAATAGCTTAAGAGACATCTTGTGCATTTGATACATACCTTCTCTAGAATTGGTGAAACCATGTCGCTTAATAGCTTCCATTTCAATCTGCACAACCATTGGGAACACAATCTGCATCATTTTCAGCATCTCATTACCAGCAGCTTCTTTAGCTTCATCTAACTTAGAAGCATAATCTGGGGACTCTAGGGCATCAATCACCTCAGTAAGGATCTGTCTCATTAAGTCCACTGAGATGTTTCTTGGTGATGTCATGCTGAAGATGATATCATTTAATTACTGAAAACAAAATAGAAAATAATTTTTAAACACAAATAACTATCAGAAACACTGACCTTTGGCCATGGTCCTAGACATGTGGAAGTTAGGGAAGGCCTTTGCCTAGCAATGGGATGATCTAGGCTAACACTAAATAACTATAAAACTCTTACAGTCATTTCAAACTAGGAACAATACCTAGTTATTATTAATTAAATTAGTTTCATAAATAACTTTCTTATCTTCTCATTTGTATGTTTAACCATTTCAAGGGTAGATTATATACTGTGAATAAAGATATGACAAAGTAAACACTAACGGCCTTATTACAAAATACCTTGAGAGCCTTCGAGTAGATGCGCTTAACGTTGATTGGAGTTCTGTCATTGATGCTACTTGCGTTAATGATAAAGTAGAAGTGTTCACGGATAAGTTGAAGCTTCTTTATGATGTACATGCTCCTATTAAACCTATTAAAATTAGACATCTCCCCTCGCCATGGCTTACTGACGAAATCAGGGGAATAATGGCGAAGAAAGCTGCGGCTCAATCCAGATATAAGCATCGACCGAACATGATTAATTGGCAGAAATTCGTCGATATAAGAAATCACTGCAACAAGATGTGTAGGAACGCTCAACGCCGACATATTCATAATTATGTTCAAAACGAAGATCCAGCTAAAGTCTGGAAATTCTTAAAGTCACTAGGAATTGGTAAAACTCAACAAAATTGTCTCCCTAACGACATTAACTCTTTAAATAATCACTTCTCAACATCGTCGTCCAACTTTGATAGGACAAAAAAATCTATTACTTTACATTCTCTTTCATCTTTACCATTGCCTGACTATTCTCCCCTTGTCTTTTGTCAATTCTCTGCTTGTGATGTTAAGAAGAGTGTATTGGCCATAACTTCCAATGCAGTTGGTAGTGATGGTATAAGTCGCAAAATGATCGTACCAATTATTGATGAGATTGCACCGATAATTTGCCATATCCTAAATTTCTCTATAGCCAGTGGAGTTTTCCCAACTTCTTGGAAAGCAGCCCAAGTAATTCCTTTACCCAAAATCAGTAAACCCTCTTCTTTTTCTGACTTCCGTCCTATATCTATTCTCCCTTTTCTTTCTAAAGTCCTTGAACGTTTAGTGTACTATCAACTTAAAACTTTCCTTTCTAATGCTAACATCCTTAACCCTTTACAATCAGGTTTCCGCCCTGGTCATAGTACTACTACAGCGTTAGTGCATATCACAGATGATATTAGATTAGGCATGGAAAAGGGTAACGTTACAATTATGGCTCTCTTAGACTTCAGCAATGCATTCAACACTGTTGATTTTGAAATCTTGCTTGGTCTATTACACTCTCTTAACATATCTCCAAGCGCGATTGACTGGTTTCGTAGTTACCTGTTTGGTCGTCAGCAGCAAATTTGCGTAGATCAGCTACGTTCCTCTTGGTGTAACACATCTGCTGGCGTCCCGCAGGGCGGCGTTTTGTCTCCATTACTCTTCGCAGTTTTTATTAACTCTATCACAAATAAATTACTCTCTTCCTACCATCTTTACGCAGATGATTTACAAATTTATACGCAAGCTCCTGCATTAAACCTATCAGATGCCATAGACAGGATAAATAAAGATTTTATGAATATTTGTGACTGGAGTAAATCATTTGGACTAAGTGTCAATCCTTCCAAAACGCAACTAATTGTAATAGGCAGCTCAAAAATGATATCGAGAATTAAATGGGACCAACTTCCAAGTATTCATTGTGATGGAGAGATAGTTCCATTCTCTGAAAAAGTCAAAAACTTAGGAATATATATGGATCAAATTTTATCTTGGGTTCCTCAATTGCAGGAGGTCAGCCGCAAAATGTTTGCCTGTCTAGGTTCGTTGAGAAGGCTGCGCAACTTTTTGCCAACAACTACGAAAATTGCACTGGCTCAGTCCCTTCTACTTCCCATCCTTGACTATGCTGATGCCAGCTACCTCGATCTTACTGAAGACCAACTTAACAAACTTGAGAGACTCCAAAATATTTGCATCAGGTTCATATTTGGACTTCGTAAATATGACCATATCTCAGAATTTCGTCAAAAACTCAAGTGGCTTCCCATTCGTCTTCGTCGGGATACTCATATTCTATCTCTACTCTATAATATTCTTTTTAATCCTCATACTCCTCCTTACCTTAAAAATCGTTTTGAATTTCTTCACAATACACATTCGAGGGCCCTGCGGTCATCAGAGAATCTAAAATTAAAAATGCCTTCACACACAACACGATTTGTCGACAAATCCTTTTCAGTGCAAGCTGTACGACTCTGGAACAATTTGCCTGAAACAATAAGACGATCCCAAACACAGCAGACATTCAAAAACCGTGTAAAGGAGCATTTTCTCACCCACATAGCTAATTCTTTCCAAAATTGATAGCTTATTACATTTTTATAGTATCTGGTTTGCTATATGTTTATGTATCATTATTTATTGTTAAATTCGTCACTAAACCATATCCTATTTTATCTTTCTATATATTATTATTTTATTTCCTTTCAGTATGAGTAATTATTAATATTTTTATTACCTTATCTTTATAATTTTTCTTTTCCGTTTCTACTATTATAAGAATATATAATTAATATAATTATACTATTCAGTACACCACACAACATAAAAATCATATTACACATTTTCCATCCAAAGGTTGTCTGGAAGAAATCACTTCGAGTGATAAGACCGCCATTTGTGTCACCTAGTTTTTAAGATAATTTGTGTACTTACCTGTTGTATTTTATTTTGGTGTACAATAAAGCAATAAATAAATAAATAAATAAATAAAATACGGTCTAACTATAAACCACGATTTATTACGTCACAAAACCACTGTTTTTTAAATTTGTTGTTATAAAATCAGTCTTAACGTAAAAGTGTTAAAACTGATTTTGCAATGACAAATTTATGTATTATTTTACGTATTATTAATTTTGTATTAACAAATACAAAATCAGTTTTAACACTTTAGCGTTAAGACTGAATTTGTAACAACAAATTACAAAAACAGTGGTTTTGTGACGTAATATATTGTGGTTTATAGTTAGACCGTATTTTGTAATAAGGCCGTAACAGGATAAATATGTGCTCATCATAATGATACAATTGTTTCAAATGAGGATGCGCTTAATAAAACAAAATTTACATCCTAAAATGATCTAGTCATAGTTATGGTTAAAATATTTACTATTTAGATTGAAGCATATTTCTAATACAGACCAAGGAGGCACAGGACCACACAAGGTGGCAATACTTAGAGGAGGCCTGTGTCCAGCAGTGGATGTCGATTGGCTGATATGATGATGATGATATTTCTAATGTTGATAGACATCGTGCTATAGGTACAAATTACAAATTTTCTCAAGGTATAGAGAACCACTTGGCCTCTTAAGTCTACAATAAAAGATGTTTAATAATATGACAGCTTATTCTTGAGATTCTTTATTATAAGAACATGTCTTAACATTGGTTTTAATGGTTTAAACATTATTATCCTTATTAAGTCTCGCTTTGCATTAAAAAGCTGTGAATGAACCTGTTTTACATTCTTTAAAAGGAGTTACATAGGTCAAAAAGTACCTCAGACTCTAAAAGCAGTAAAGGTTAAGATTTCTATACTTCCCTGTAGGACTAAGAAGCACCTAGTCTCTTACAGGAACTGATTAATATATAATAAGATAAAAATTATAATATCCCTTTTATTTCATAAAATATTTATTTTATTCAATTAAGTATAATAATTAATAACGGATATAAAATATACCTGTAATCCGAGCCCATACGCTATTTTCGTTTAATGCAATATCTTCATTCGGCAATAACTAAAACTTTACATCTAAAATACAAACTATTTTAAATTTCCTTTTTTAGAAATACAAGCTTCATAGACGAAGAATGGCTTCCAAAGCCGTCCTTTCAATACAAATACAAAAAGGAAATAAAAATACCAAAATAAATGTCAGTTTGACGTTGTCAAAGGCAGCTGCGATCACTTTTTACATTATTACTGTCTGTGCTTTTTACTTTGTTAATTATACAGTGTGTTTTTTGAGTCATCGGCAATAATTTAGGAGGTGACTCTGTACGTGATTCTGATCCGAATTATGTAATAAAATTAGGTACTTAATTTTTGACGAAAAAATCCCAAAAATGAACTAAGTGTGGACACGTTCCCGCTGCGCTAAAATATTGTTCAAGACTCGGTGCATTGACCCGCGCCGCGCGTCGTAGGTATGTATCTAACTCAGCTGGCGAACCGATCGCTCGCTGCGTCCGCGCGGTGTCCATGATTAGTGAAATTCATGGCTAAGCTTTAAACGTCGTTTACTATGTAGTAATTTAATGTTTATTTATTTTGTATTTTTTTTCCTTCATTAAATACCGTTATCTATCACGCCGTAAAGTATTGCCTATGTCTCACTTTACACACTGTAGAATAGAGTTTCATTCATAAAAATGTTATGTCTATTATTAACATTTTTCAGTTGCTGAATATTATGAAAGGTTGCTTATACTTGCGATTCTTGCGAAACGGTAATGTCACATCACCAGAATCCCAGTTTGGCTACCGATCAAGCCATAGTAGACACGCACGCACGAGTCACGCACGACTCACGACATCAGTCAAGTTGAGTCAAGACTTGCGGCTCCATCCATCAAGCTGGTGGTCTTGTCCTCAGCGAGGATGATGTCCAATTCCTCGCCGACTAAAGTAATTTTAACTTAACCCGGAAAATACACGAAAGTACCATCCAAACCTCGCAATTGCGAAAAAAAAAAAAAATTATTATACATTGAAAATATATTATATAAAAATGACACCAAAACATATATATAACTGTAAAACTTGTCTTCAAGAACAAAAAAAAAAAAAAAAAAAAAAAAAAAAAAAAATTGCTACATAAGGCTTCAATTACTATAATTGTATTTTTTCATTAGCATATGCACATAGTACTTACAAAAACTACTTTTACTTCTAAACTTCAAATTGTTTTGTTAATCATTAACACAGACATATTAAAAGACAAACATTTTAATGACAAAAAACTGCAAAAAGGTCATAGAAGAAGGCGTAGACCAATAGCGCCACTTCTATGATCTACATCTACTATAGGCCGACCGCTTAACTCAGACCCCGCCTGCGGTAATAGGGGTGCGCGGGGGGCGAGGACAAAGGAGAGAGCTATCTCTTGATTTTTTGGCAAAACGGCGCCATCTAGATACTGTGACCCGAACTACATCACATCACAACACAGCTCTAATTTATAGCTACCTTTTTTTATGAAATAAAAAGAAGGAAAAATTTAAATTATACCCTAAACCAATCGAAATACCTGGAGAGGTTTTTTTACTTTTCTGGTCAGGCTTTAAATTGTGTAATAATTTAGATTGCATATTTTCTCTAAGAAAGTACGAGATTTAGTGGCAAGATGACGCCACCATCTTTGAAATTTGTAAATTGTATAGAAGACGGACTAGCATACTGCACTAATGTCATACTGACATACTGACTAGGTGTCCGTTATGGTAGCGTGTAAAAATAAAAAATGCTCTTATTATTGTTCTTATTATCTGTAAATATTTTTTAAGATTGATTCCTACAAAATAATAATAGAATGTCTAATTTAATTTAAGTTTGGTTTTGCAACATTAAATTAGACATTCTTTTTACTTAATTATAATGTAAAGAATAGGTTCTTTTCTTGTATTGTCCTTTTTTGCCATTCCAGAACCTTTCTGACCTAACGGCTGTCGGTTCTCCGCGCTATGTGCCCTGCCCACCGCCACTTTAACCGGGCAATTCTGAGCGCTATGTCGGTTACTTTGGTTCTCCTGCGGATCTCCTCATTTCTGATTCGATCACGCAGGGAAACTCCCAACATAGCTGAGTGACCATGAGCCTTCTGAGAAGGTCCATAGTTAGATTGATTATGATTGTTTATGGATTGGTTTAAAAATTAAACAAATATTAAATAACTATTTTTATCATATTTAAATAAATATATTTAAAAATACCTGTGTCACGTTCAAACGTTTTAATATACCTAAAAGCTCTAATATACCTTTTTAGTAACTGATTTAATATACTGTTAATAAGTTTTAATATACCTATTAAGTAACTAATTAAAGTTTTCCATAACTTATGGGCGTCTATGAGGCTAACCAGCACCGTCAATTGAAAAAAATCGTAATTCGCAAATAGGATCAATAATGCAAAATGTTTTAAATGAAATTATTTATTTGTAGAACATAGGAAAAATATGATGTTACAATTTACTTTTAGAGCGCTATGTCTAGCCTTCAATGGCATACAAATATTTTCTTAAAACTACTTATCCACTATTTATTGTTACTATTACTATAACCCATTGTGTGACAAAGACAATATTGATGTATGAAAATTAAATTACACTTATACAACTACAGTTTGTCAGCTAGATAATTATGTTGTCTACGAAATCGTTAGAAAAGGCAAGAAATTTTTGTATAACACATTCTGATCACTTTAAATGGTTTTTAATTAGATAAATATTGCATTTAAAACAAAAACGGCCGTTTCATTTTCGCATTCGAATTTTAAGTAATTGTCTTTGATTCGTAGTACTTATTTCTCATCTTAGTCTTTAGTCTGTGTATAACACGACGCCATATTTCTTTAAATTTTAAGTCAGGAATTAAAAATAGAATATAACTATCGTGGCTGACACCGACTCCAAAAATAACAATAATATTATAGATTGTCTATAAAGTCAAGAAATTAAAGTTTGAGGAACTAAATTGTTCATGTGTCTGGCAACACTGAAATTCAAAATAGACTTGTACATGAGCTGTCATCGAGTAGAAGTTGCGGAACGGTTTTCATTTTGTGATTTTTATAAGTTCAATAATCTACAATAAACTAATACTGACTTACGAAGAACAACATAAAGAATGAGTAGAGTAAATCAAAGTGGCACGTGGGAAGTGATTTTTAAAGTTCTATGGCGATGTTTGACGGAGCACGAAGCTGCTCAAATTTTATGTGATTTGGAGGATGTTTATGGGCGAACTGCAACTTTGATGGGTATGTAATCGTGTTACTGTGTTTTGTAATCTGTCTCAAGTAATATATTCACTCCATTTGCGATTTAGAGACCAAAAACAGGCATTGCGTACATAGCATATTTTTAGGTAAGATTGTCATAGAAAGTAAGAAATATTGTAGTACGACCTATTCTGTTGATACATTATCAGTTGCATTAGTATAATTCAGTCAAGATTTATCTCAATTTTGAATTTGAATTAATTGCTTTATGTCTATATTACGGTTGATAACTAAACTAAGGGCCAGATTCAGAGACCGCACTTTGTCTTTACTTTAGCAAAGTCTAGTTATTATCTCTGAATTTGAACAACATTAAAGTAATTTTTCGCATGAAAAAGTTTACTTTCATTATTTATTACTACAAAGTAAACTTTTCATGCGAAAAGATTACTTTAATGTTGTTCAAATTCAGAGATAATAACTAGACTTTGCTAAAGTAAAGTCAAAGTGCGGTCTCTGAATCTGGCCCTAAGTATGTCACTTTCGCATCAACTGTTCTGTCGACAATGAATAATTAATTGCAATATTTTATTAATTTTTTTATTATTTAAGTAGTTCTTAGTAACTCCATGTTAAATGATATCTTGTTAGTTAATATTTAACACTGAATAAATTTTAGTTAGGTATTACAGTTATTCTTTCCATCCCATTCTTTGCCTGTATTTTGTGTCTAGGTATGTCTAAATTTATTGTAAAAGTATAATCAAATGTTAAATCAACATAACTTTTGTAAAATTTCAGGCTCCAACCAACCCTTAGATAGTTGCAGGTGATAGCTAGAACTGTGATGGATTTTAATTGTAGTCTTGAAGTTCTACGCAAAATTTTAAATGCAATAGGCCTACAAGAAATGCCCTAGTAATATAAAAATCGAGATTTGCCTGAAGAACTAAGGAAAGACATTATTTATCATTCTTCATACAAGGTAACCTGTATAATAAAGCATATTCTTTTGTATAGTAATTTTTCTCATTATTAACTGTATAAAACAGTTAAAATAATAGTTTCTAGCCTATTTTCCCTTTCTACTCCTCTTTGCCCCCTATACGCCCCTCCAAATAAACCAATAATTAAATCTTTTTTAATAATAGTATTAGTATAGTTAGTAAATCAGTAGTATCCGTGTAGTGACGAAGGAAGAATACAATATATCACCACCCCATCTCATCCCATGGGTGTCGTAAAAACCGACTAAGGGACTGTCCGTGAATATTATCTTTATGAAATAAAAAGAAATAAAACTTGAAATAAAACCCAATACCAATACGTCTGGCCAGCGTGGTACCAGTAGGCCAAGTATCCAGTTATGATGATGATGAATTGATATATAAGATAACAGAAAATTTTATAAAATCATCACTAACAAGTAACTATTTATGTTCCCGCAGGTCACAAAATGTAGGCAATTTCTAAAAAGGGCCTTCAGCAGCATCACAGCTGAAACTTGGAAAAACAGTTGCCATCGCGTCGAGAAGCTCGAATCAGAATACTACAAGAGAAGAGGCAAATACTGACGATAATAGCAGCAGCAAAGAAAGCTTTAGTGATGACGATGAAGATGGCAACGAAAGTTATCTCAACATCGAATATTAAAAAAATCCTATGATGAAAGCGATGAATAAATCTCCTTGTTAACTGTGTACATGCGTTTTTATTATTCTGATTCAATCCGTTAATTTATTCTAATACCCATACCATTCTAATAGGTGAATTTTGACCCATGTAGTTTAGGGTTGGTGTATAAAATCGATTAAGAGATTTATCGATTTAGATAACAAGCGATTAATCGATAATCGATTATTATTTATAGTTTAGTTTTTTAAGTTTGGTATACATGTGGCTGCTGCCACATATATAATAAATTAACGGATTGAATCAGACATGTATACCAATTTATATATATACCAATTTTACTGCTACTATATAGTAGCAGCACTAAAATTAAAACCATAGAACATAATTGTTTTGCAGAAGTCAAAAATTACGTTATGGCTCATAATTCTTACACTAAATTATGTTATATAATGTGTTTCAAAATTACTTATTTTATTTCAATAAATTACTAGTATGAAAACTATTTTCTCAGACTAAATAGGGTTGCTACGTGTAGCACAGTGGCGGCCTCATTTATTTTCAGGACTTTATAGACAGAGTGTACATTATTTGTAATAATTTGATTATATTTTAAAGAATCTACAAATAAATATATTCGTAGACTCTTCAAGAAATATCCTTAACAATACTTTTTACAATAATTAAAAGAACCTATTCTTTAGATTATAATTAAGTAAAAAGAATGTCTGATTTAATGTTGCAAAACCAAAATACAACTAATTATTATTTACTTTTTAGTGCAATTTTTGTCTTTGAAGTCGGTTTTTTTTTGTAAAAACTTATTTTATTTGGCATAGTAACCAACTCGATATAGCTCTTGTGTACGCTTCCATAACGGACACCGCTACCCCGCCCCCTCGTCCCTTTCATACCGCAGGCGGGGACTGAGATAAACGGTCGGCCTATAGTTTCATTTAAAAAAAAAAAAAAACCTCGCAATTGCCAGAATGGCGGTTGATACATTTTTGGTGCCGATACTGTAAAAAAAGAGATGACAAGTGTCACTAATGACATTTGACAATTGTCAACCAGCCATATTTTGTATTGGCATGTAAACACAATTTAATATTGTTTGATTCATTCAAAACAATGAACAAAATAGCAAAATGGATATTATAGTAATGTTTTAATGCTCAAAGAGTGTAGAGGTGTGTAATTATAGGTGTAGCATACTTAAAGTGTAACATACATGATCATTGAAAAGTTTGTGTATTGTAATGATCAGATGATTTTAGATCTAGTTTACTGCTATATCTAGTATCCACCATTTATTTTTGAGGATATAGTTATTTTGAAGGTAGGTTTTACTTTGTTATCTCATTGTTTCATAACTATAGATATTATAGTTTGTACTATTTTATGCTAGTTAAGTGTGATCATGATTCACACTGAGTTCAAGGAACTTTTTATGTCTACGCACAACTTTACTACTGTCTGTGGCGTAAATATTTAACAAAAATGGTAAAGTTTTTAAATCATAACATTATGTGAATTATTCTTAACTAATAAAATATTTTACTCTCTGTAACAGACTTGAATAAGTTTTGGATGAGATTATTAAATAAAAAAAGATTGAAACAAAATTTAGTTTTATTGTCAAAGTAAGATTTTTAAATCAAACATAGTTATTGAGTTGGTAACAGAGATTTAGTATTATGTATTCATTAAATACACATCATTTTGAAAACTAAACAATGAAATATTACACATGTGAACTAATTTGCATTGTTAATTTCCATATACCTAATTATATTTAGTAATGAAGTCAAATAAAATTAACAAACATAGCATCTGATATCAGGTTACAAAAACTTTTTGTAGTCTAAGTTATAAACAGAGCAAAAAAGTTTTCATAATATTTACCTACCAAGAGTATCTGGTAATACAATACTTTTGATATTATATTATATTATATTAATGTAGTACTATTACTTAGTAGATTAATTAAAATGGCATGATTAGTTTATTTCTTGCTCTTTAAAGACGAAAAAAATATTGCAGAACAGCCAGTAATGAAAGATTGTTAAAAATAAATAAATAATTAAAATAATATTTCCTGATTGCTTAACAAAAATTTAGAAGTAAAAGTGTTTAGAGTAATATCAAGTATATTGAACAATTAATAATTTTCTTCTTAATCTGAGTTTCTTTGTCACAATAGACTTGCTAGTTAGACAACAAATAAGTATTCAAAAATTATCTTATCTTTAATTTTCAATAACAGATTATTGATTATTCTTTTCTTTTATTATTTCTTGTCATTGATAACCTGTGTTGATTGTCATTGTTGTTGTTTTGACTCCATCTGTATTCACTTGTGTGTAGGTAAATATAAACAAAAAATATATTTCTTACATTAAATTGCTTGTACTAAAATATTTCATGCTCAATGCCTGTAGCTAGACTTTTTTTTTTAAACATCACACATTAACACAACGCTATCTAGTCCCAAACTAAGCAAAGCTTGTACTATGGGTACTAGACAACGAAAAAACATACTTAAATACTTTTATTTTTGTAAATACATATAAGTATACAGAGAAAACACCCAGACCAATGCAAACATTCATGTTCATGCACACAAAGATTTGCATTGAGCGGGAATCGAACCCGAGACCTCTGCGTAGCAGTCATGTTGAATAACCACTACGCCACAGAGGTCATTGATAATTAATTTGGTTTATATTCGAAATAAGTGCCCCAGTGACGCGGTCGCGGTAGAGGCTGGCATGCATCAGGTCGCGGGTACGTACCTCACGCAGCATAATTCTTTGCGCGATCCACAAACTATTATCGTGAGTTAGGATGTTCTATGTCCGTGTGGTGACGGACTAAGAATACAATGTCACCACCCCATCTTATCCCATGGGTGTCGTAAAAACCGACTAAAGGACTATCCGCGAATATTATCTTTACAAGAAGAAAAACTTGAAATTTAATCCTATACCAATCCGTCTGGCCAGCAATGTATTAGCACGCCAAGTATCCCTCTGTCATGGGAGGAGGCCCGTCTCTGCAGTGGGACATTAATAGGCTGTTAAGGTGATGAGGATGTTCTATGTGTCCGTTAAAGTGATGTTTGTAAAGGTCCTCACGACACTGGACATGTTCCATGTGCGAATTTGACTTTTTTAAAGAAAAAGAAAACATTTTTGCTGCAGCTAAGTACGCAAGAGAATATTACGACATCAATACATTTGAGTAAACTTATACTAATTAGTTGCATCTTGTTGCAGATATAATTGACAATGGAGGAAGATATTCAGGAAGTGGAACCGAGACCGTCTAGCGCTCGTCGCACCTTGAGGAATAATGCCGCGAGGCAGGTAGCTGTTAACTTCATGCCATCGAGGCAGCTGCCTTATAGTAAGTTTCGCTTTATTTTATCAGCTCTTTCATGTTTCACTTCAGGAATGGGTCAACTCCAGTGACAGAGGATAATTTAGCTTACTAGGTAGTACCTTGCTGATTAGATGAGCTAATTCGTTTGGTTTTCTAGCATAGACTTAATAGAGTAAGAATTGACCAAGCAGTTCAATAAGTAGGTTATGTATCTTAACTGCTTGTATCTTTTATGCACCAGTTACTAAGTCTTAATTTGACAAGCGCAGGGTGGGGAGACCCCTCACACGGCAGTCCGACGACCTGGTTAGGACGACGGGAAGCCGATGGAAGAGGGAGGCACAAGACCGTGCAGGGTGGAAACGTTTGGAGGAGGCCTATGTCTATAGGCTGATATGGATTGATGTAATTTGACAAGAGGTGTTCATTGAACCAGTAAGGTGCTATTATTTATTAGCAGTTCCTCGTCAATAAATCAAAATAAACCGCTTTTTCTAATTTATATGTATGTACTAAATGTTATGACGATCTTATTACCACGCGGGTTTCCTCCCCTTTAATGTTATCTTGTTCTGGACTGTGTTCGCGTTATCTATCGAGTACGTACGACATAAAAATACGATATTAATTTACCGATCACACCGGTCTAGGTCATCCATTTTGTACAGATAGCACCTAATCTTAGCATGCCATGGATTCTCCGTGCGGGTGCCGGGTCCATCGCGCGATAGAGGACGGGACACTTGCATAACAGCGTCTAGGACTTACAACCCAGATGTAGGTTTAAGGCACGCTCTACGATGTAATTGATCACATTAAAGTGGCAAATAAATACTTTCTTTCTTTCTAATTTGATAACCTTGAACCATAAAAGTGGTGATCAAAGTCAGAGGAAACTCAATTATCTTTAATAACCTCTTGTTAATAATTGCTGCTTAAACCATGTTAGTTGTTAACAACCACTAATTGTTGTTAGGGTTCTCACTCACTGTAGTGTAATGCACTCGGTGTAACGGTTATTTACGTAATTTATTAAAAAGTAGGTATGCGATTGGAATGGCGATCGCAGACTGAACAAGCTATTAGATGATAATAATAAAATTTGCAGAGACTAGCGATTTGCCGTCAATCGGATTATAACTACCTATATTTAGGTTATTGTGTCCACATTATACCGAAATTTTATTAGTCGTGTAAACCGGTGTATGTTGTAACTTTTATTCGACTGCCCCAAAAGATTTGGAATATTTACGTAAGTTCACTATTTTAAAATAGCAAACGCACGCTGGCGCTTAGCAATTATTCAAATTTTTTTCAAATTTCAAAATACTTTATTTCATAAAATTTATTACAAATTGTTTGAAATCGTCGTTTACTTAAAATTGAAGCTACAATTAAAATTATAGATCGACACAGACAAACGCTACAGCACTAAAAAAGCCGCGTTGTATTGTCAAATGTAAATTAAAGGAGAAAAATAAAACCAATCTACTACTCGAATCTACTTGTCTGTCTGTGTTGATCTATAAATTCCAGTTTCCAAATGGTAGGGCCAATGAGAAGAAATCTGGCAAAGAAACTCATGGCAACTCTTTTAAAATTCAGTTGTGTTTACATTTTTTTTTTACATAAATCATATATCCAATGAAAATATTTGACAGTACCAGACAGGATAATACACCATTTATACATCATAAAAAATAATAATCAAAGAAAAGAAAAATAGAAGACAAGCATGAGAACAAGGAAGACAGAAAAAAAGATAGAAAGGATACAATAATACAATAAGAACTTAGAGATAAAACAATTAGCACAAGTAGCACACATAAATAAAAAAAAGTGCATAAACTTGCATTATTTGAGACAGCCTGGGGAACAGAAGCAGTTAATCCCAAGCCTTTTTGTCTTTCGTGTAGTCTAGGATAGTATAATATCCCTTTACGATAAGTTTTTGTTTGACTACATTCTTAAATTTATTAAAACTTAGATCTTGAATATCTTTCGGAATTTTATTATAAAATCGGACACATTGACCCTGAAATGAACTATGTATTTTTTGGAGCCTAGAATACGGATGAATAAGTCTATCTTTATTTCTAGTATTTATACTATGGACATCACTTCTTTTGACAAATTGGTCTTTATTTTTATGAACATAAATTATGTTTTCATAAATGTATTGACTTGCTACAGTTAATATATTGATTTCTTTAAATTTTTCTTGAAGTGATTGTCTCCTACCTAAATTATAAATTGCACGAATAGCTCTCTTTTGCAGCACAAAGATAGAATGAATGTCGGCAGCATGTCCCCATAGTAAAATACCGTATGACATTATGCTGTGAAAATAACTAAAATATACTAATCTGGCAGTTTCTATGTCTGTCAGTTCTCGAATTTTCCTAACGGCATAAGCTGCAGAACTTAGTCTCTTTACCAATGTCCTAATATGTGGGCCCCACTGAAGCTTAGAGTCTAGTGTTATACCAAGAAATTTTGTAGTGTCCACAAGGTCTACCTGATCCTCCTTAACTCTTATTGTGGATTTTACTTCTTGTACATTCGGCGTTATAAATCTAACACATTTGGTTTTGCGGCTATTAAGGAGCAAGTTATTAATGTCAAACCAACGAACAACTTTAGAGATAGCCAAGTTCACTTCGTCAGTGCTAGTCTGTTGTCGTTTCACTTTAAATAAAAGCGAAGTGTCATCGGCAAACAAAACTATCTCATGTTGATCTTTAACTAGATGTGGTAAATCATTTATATAGATGAGAAACAAAAGGGGTCCAAGTATGGAACCTTGCGGAACGCCCATTTTTACGACAGATCCTGGAGATAATTTTCCATTAATATTAACTCTTTGTATTCTGTTATTTAAGTAAGACGTGAAAAGATCTAATTTATTTATTTATTTATTTATTTATGGACAACTAACAAAGCTTACACTATTACATGACTGAGATACATTTATAATGATTCATAAGGTAGTGTAGCCTTAATTAAAAGCTGCCACGGCATGCAATAAACACAATGTTGTACTTATTAAATAATTTAAAGATAACCAGTGTAACTAGTGTGCTCTGCACTTAATTTATAAAAAGACATATACTTAAACTTAGCATACTGTTAACAAAAACATACAAAAAAATAAGCTAATATGTAGATAATAAAATAAAATTGAGCTTACAATTATGTGTCTAAACAAAAAAAAAATAATAATATCTATGTGTTACATAAGCTATTGATCAAGATAGATTTAAATTTAGACAGCGAATAAGACATGTCGATCCAGAGGTTCGGCGTTCGTGACAGGAGACTATATTGTTTTTTAATCCGATTAATGGTTGAAAAATGACCTAGATTAGTTTTAGCAGCTCTAGCACAGAACGGTTGGTAATTGGACAAGCGTGCGAGTTTGTATGGAATGTTAATATTGATTTTACTCAATAGATAAGAACAATCAAAATGACTATTGAAGATTTTAAATAAGAAAAGATGATCCAGTAAACGTCGACGATTTTCCAAGTACGAAAGCTTAAAATATTTCAGGCGTGAGTGATATGAAGGTAATTGTTTTGCCCTATTATGTTGATACGACAAATGCCATAAAAATCTTTTTTGGATAGCCTCTAAACGCTTTTTATGGACTTCGTAATACGGTGTCCAGACAGTGCTGCAGTATTCTAAACCAGATCTCACTAAGGAGTTGTAAACAGATATTTTACTAGATGCATGTTTGAACTCCCTACAGTTTCGCAACACAAACCCAAGCAGTCTAAAACCTTTCGTCGCGATTCTATCGACATGAACATTGAAACGTAGCTTGTTATCAATGTGTACCCCCAAATCACGGATAACATCTTTTTTGTCAATAATACAATCATTAAAAGTATACTTATGATTGTAAATTTCCTTTTTCCTAGAGAAATGAACATGATAACATTTATCAGTATTCAGATTAATCCTGTTAATTACGCACCACTGATAGAAACGATCAAGATCAGACTGAAGACCGTGCGTGTCACATAGGTGGTCGACTTTTTTGATTATTTTTAGATCGTCAGCATATAAATAAATTTGAGAGTATAAAAAGCAATTTGCAACATCATTTATAAAGATATTAAAAAATAACGGTCCCAAATGTGATCCCTGAGGAACTCCTGACGGAGTTTCATACGAGCAGGACTTGAAACCATTGACCACCACATTAGAAGAACGATCACGAAGATAAGACTCACACCATAGCAATAAGTTGCCGGCTATACCGCAGTTGTTAAGTTTACGAAGCAGTAAAACATGGTCGACTCTGTCAAAAGCGCGACTAAAGTCTGTGTAGATTACATCAGCAGATGATCCCCGGTCTACTATGTCCACTACATCCGAAACAAAGCAAGCAAGATTGGTTTCAGTTGAGCGACCCTTAATAAAACCATGCTGCTCAGGCAGTAGTATATGTTTTACATGCCACGAGATAATGGGGTATATAATGGACTCAAAAACCTTGCCGAAGACTGATAATATTGACACAGGTCTGTAGTTATTGGCAACAGACTTATCGCCGGATTTGTATATGGGTACCACTAATGCTTGCTTCCACTTCTTAGGGAAGGAACCTGAAAGCAAAGACTTGTTATATATTAGAGAAAGAGGTTCCCCTAAGGCCTCACAACATTTTACGGCAAATATTGAAGGCAGCCCGTCCGGTCCAGCCCCTTTGCGAGGGTCAAGTCTCTTTAAGGCCGCTGCCACAGAGTCACCAGAGAATTGCAGTCGTTGCAGAGTATGTGTGCATCGAGTATTATCGACAACCGCAGAGGTATATGCACTACTGTCAGATGCGTGAACTGAGTGATAAGCTGAGGAGAAACACGACGCAAACAAATTACATATATCTGAGCCTTGCCTAACTTCCACATCCCCACAGCTCATAGTTGAGGGGTACGTACTATTACCGTTGCGTTTCTGCTTTAAAAATGACCAAAATAACCTAGGATTGGTAGTTACCGAAGATTCAATGAAGCTGATATATTTCTTGTATGTGGTACATGTCAGTTTCTGAACTCGCTCTTTGAGAATTTTGTATGAGATATTATCCATCGGATTTTTAAATTTACAATACAATACTCGATATTTGTTTTTTTCATGTAATAAACGAATAAGATCTTTACTATACCATGTCGGATATTTACGTGTCTTAGTTTTACTCATAGGTACGTGTATAGATATGATATCGTTAATTTTCTCATAGAATGAGTCAACCATTTTATCTACGCTATCGCACTGACTGAAAACGTCATTCCATGACACGGCTCTGAGTTCATGAATAATTTTACTATAGTCTGCCTTGTAGAATTGAAACCTGGGGCCAGGATTCGGGTTTAATGTGTCCTCGCGTATAATACACGACATGGTAAATTCAAGGGGTGGATGATGGGAATCCAAGTTGCATATTGGGTACTCCGACGTACATAGCTCTTCCAGAGGAATGTCAGTCAAAACAAGATCTAGAATTCTGTTCGAGCTATTGACAATAAAATTGTATTGGGCTAAATTATTTAAAGTTATAAAATCTAGAAGTTTTTGTTCATAAACACCATTTCTATTAACAGAAGCAATAAGAGATGATCCCGGTGTGCCAGACCATCCAATACTACCTAAATTGAAGTCACCCAGTATCAACGCGGCACTTGAATGTTCCAAGACGTAGTTGGTATTGTCCAGAAAATGATCTAGAATATGTTTTTGTATAGGTGGTGGAATATATACAGCACAGATAAAAAACTTTACTGGCCGGTTGTTCAAACATATATCAATGCTCACCCAGATGTCCTCACATTTACTCTCATACATAGTCATTCTAGTAGAAGATAAACGCTTTGATACGGCTACCAACACACCGCCGCCAGATTTGTTACTGTGAAAACCACTAGTCTCCCGGTCACGCCTGTACACTAGGTAACGGTCACAAAATAACTCCGAGTCCAATATGTCGCCTGCCAACCACGTCTCACATAGAACAACAATATCGTAATCACTAGACAGTACATTTAAATAAAAATCTGTAGTTTTCGTACGCAAACCTCTAACGTTTTGAAAATAATATTTTATCTTATTAGAGAATGTAAAACGTAAGCGAAAAATAATACATGATAATAACAAAACAATAAAATACCTAACGTTAATTGCTTACATAAAAAATATTATGTAAGTTTATTAAGAGCACTCATATCGCGAATAAAGATCGACTCGTCCTCCGGCTGTTTGCGTACATAAACTCGACCTCCGCGCACCCATACATACTTATATTTAAGTTCTTTAGCTCGATGTCTGGCAGCGGCATGAAGATTTCTGTTTTCGGTTGTCAAATTCTCCGAAACGAACACTGCAATCTTCTTATCGTCCAAGCCCAAAATACTAGTATTAAGCTTTTCGTTAGGATGGTCCTTATTATATTGAACTGACGCTGCAAGGAGAGAATCACGGACACGAGGCGTACCCAATTTCACCAGAATAGTACGCGGACGCGTCGATTTGGGATTAGATTTAGCAACTCGGGAACAGTAAAAAATGTCACGGTCCTCCAAGGGATACTTCACCACTTGACCAAGCTGTTTTACAATGCTGACCACATTTTCAGCTCTGTGTTCTGGTACGCACTGAAGCTCCAAGTTGGCTGATCTAGACAACTGATCCATTTGTCTGACTCGATTCAAAAGTCCATTAACCTCAGAACGTAGTGACTCGTTTTCCGTTTTAATCTTGATCATTTCGACGCGAGAAGAATTGTAATCCTCTTTCAAAGAATCATATTGACTACTTAAAAAATGTAGCGAGTCTTTAAAATCCCTTACTTGATCCCTTAATTCACGTAGCTGATCATTTAATGTGTTTTTCATCTCACCCATAAATACAGCCATAACAGAACGCATTTCCTCGCGTATGAGTAATTGTATATCGGGGTGTGTAGTAACACCCGTAGAGGATGAAAAATCCGTTCTCTGCTGTTTACGACGCAGTGTTATGTTCGACGCAGTCTCTTCCTCAAGTCGGGATTGGTCCCCATCCGATTGAGTGGTGGACGGGGTACTGGGAGGTGTACGTGCCAAAGACATAATCAAACCACACGACGTTTATATTACACTACAGTTATACTCCACAGGTTATCCCTTATCTTGTTTCAATCAAATAGCACTGGCGAGTTGTATAGGTAGCCGACAGTTGCGTAGGTGCAATGAGTTATTCAAGGTCACAAGCACTTGATGCGTAGACGCACTCCCCACTCGTCTCGTTGTTGTCGTAGCGTAGCTCGTAGACGATTAAAAGTGAAAGGACGGAAGCAACGCAACAGATAGCTGCCTCTTTCTAGTAACGCCCAAGGGGTGGTGCTAACTCATTTAACTGCTTCAAGTTAAAGCGAGATTTAAAAATTAATACTTTGCACCAATCACGTAATTAACAGCGAAAATTAATGTACAGAGCGACACGAGTATCACACAACACGACCACTCAAGGTAATTCTCACACACTCACTCACTGTTCCAAGTTTACCTAAACCATAGTGATGTAGTTTCCGTAAAAGTGTATCATGATCGACACTAGGGCATGAATATCGGAATCTCGGAATCTCGTAATATCGGAATCTCGGAACGCAAAGTCCGATATTACAATTCCGATACTGGGTGATCGAATATCGGAATCTCGGAACTCGAATATTTTTCTATATTTTGAGTTTTAAATTATACATATATCGATCCTTGTGTATCGCCGAGCGAAACAGTAGGTACCGTATTAATGTTGCCCGCTCGCTATGCATGTGCTACAAGAACAATAATATTATTACCTGTTTCGCTCACTCTTTACCTACTTTAATAATATGTGATATTATTGTAAGGTTGTTAAAACGCCTCAAATATAAACAAAACGATACTGCTAGTATCGTTTTGTTTATATTTGAGGCGTTTCAACTTCACAGTAAGAAAGACTGAAGCACCGATAGCTTTTGTCTCTTCAGATGAAGATGATGAATAATATGATTTATAAATATTTTTTATTCCACAAATTCGGTGTGAGGTTTCACACCGAATTTGTGACATTTTGAACAAAAAGTGCAATTTCTAAAAAAAATACGAAATTCCGATATTAATATCGGAATTCCGATATTGAGATCTAATATCGGAAGTTAGTATCGGAATTGAAAACCTTCCGATGTTGCATGCCCTAATCGACACAGTCGAAAGCCTTGGACAAGTCACAGAAAATACCTAAAGCATCGTAAGACTTCTCCCAGGCGTCATATATATGTTTTACAAGCTCCACACCAGCATCGGTTGTGGAGCGACCCCTTGTAAAACCAAATTGTTTAATATGTAAAATTCTGTATCTATTTAAATATGTTTGCAGTTGGTCTGCAATAAGTTTTTCAAAAATTTTACTGAAAGTTGGCAGTACTGAAATCGGTCTAAAGTTAGTTGGGTCTGATGTACAGCCAGATTTATATAAAGGAACAATTTTGCTGGATTTCATTAAATCAGGAAACACACCACTATCTATCGAATAATTAAATATAAGAGCTAAATGCGTTGCAACTGAGTAAATAATATGCTTAGTAATAACTACAGAATTATCCCATAAATCTGCTGTCTTTTTTACATTAATGGTATTAAAAGCTTTAATTATATCAAAAGGAGTAACATGTTCAAATTCAAAATCATTGTTGAAAATCGGTACGTTATCCTTTAAAATTAATTCTGCGTTTATAGGTGAAGAGTTCAAAGATTGAGTAGTAGTAATTGGAATATCTGTGAAAAATTGTTCAAAAGCAGTGGCGACTTCTACATCTGATGTGATTGTTGAGTTATTGATGTTTAAGTTGTACTCAATGTCGCGGTTGACTACTTTGCCTGTCTCACTATTGATAATATTCCATATGGTCTTAATCTTATCATTACTGTTTTTAATTCTTGAACTCAGAAAACGTGATTTAGCTACCTTACAAAGCTTCCTAAATAATTTTGAATAATTTTTAACATAACTCTGAAATGTATCACTAAAATTATAGTTCCTTTCTTCATAAAGTTCATAAAGCCGTATTCTACTCTTATGTAATCCTACTGTTGCCCATTCACTGAATGTGGCATTGCCTTTAATTAATATTGTTTTTGGAATAAAAACTGATTTAAACACATTACAATAAGTAGTAAAAAAATTATCAAATAAAGTGTTTACACTATCATCCGCACTGATAATTGGTGTGGAACTAAAGGCTAACTCAATTTTGTTTTTAAAACATTCAATTCTATGCGCAGTTTTAGGTATAACAACAATGTTCTTAGATACATTTTGTTCCCTTCTATTTAAAAATGTAATTTGCTGACCAGTGTGGTCTGACTGAAGCTTATTAATTATTAATTTATCAGTAATTAGAAAATTTAAGACCGAAACGGAATTTTTAATATTTCTGCCATATATAGCCCTCCGAAGCACAAGATAACTGAGTATCTATACAGCGAATTCTTTGATACGTTAGGCCCACGTTTCATAGCTGGTGGAGACTGGAATGCAAAGCATATTCATTGGGCTTCCAGGCTAACAAACACAAAAGGTAGAGAGCTAAAGAAGAGTCTAGAAAAAAACCATCTTACTACTATCTCAACTGCAGAGCCCACAAATTGGCCTACTGACCCAAACAGATTGCCAGATGTCATCGATTTCTTTGTGACTAAGGGACTATCTAGACTATTCCATAAAATAGAGACATGCTTGGACGCCGATACAAGTCATGTGCCTGTAGTTTTGCTAATTGGCACTACTGCCCTCAATAGAGAAATAAATACAAGGCTATATAATAGGAAAACTGACTGGCACAACTTTCGTGATCTGATAGACGAAAAAATCATGCTCAAGATAGCACTGAAAACCAAGACTGACATTGATGATGCTACAATAGCAATAACTACTCTAATACAACAGAGCTGCTGGGCGTGTACCCCAGCAAATATTGACCGCCAAAAACACTTTAAAGCGTATTCGGAAATTATACGGACAAGCTTACTAAATAAACGTAGACTTCGTCGGATATGGCACAATAGCAGACACCCAAGTGATAAAACAGAACTTAATAAAGCAGCCAAGGAATTGAAAAGACTCATAGCCGAAGCGAACGAAGTCGCCATGGAAACGTACCTGGAAGGCCTAACAACTACAGAAGCCTCAAACTACTCGCTATGGAAAGCCTGCAAAAATTTTAACCGGCCGATGATTCACAAACCTCCACTCAGGACACATCCTGGAAAATGGGCAAAAACCGCTCATGAGAAGGCAAATGCATTTGCGCATTATCTCAGTCAAGTGTTCAAGCCCAATGCCCCCTGTCCAAACACAGATGAGTCAGACATTGACATTGTCCTAGACCAGGACTTCCAACTCGATCAACCAATAAAGTCGATAACACCGAGAGAAGTATCCAGGTACATAAACTCTATGGATAACAATAAAGCACCAGGGTTCGACCTAATCGATAAAAAAGTCCTGAAAGAGCTACCACGAAAGGCAATAGTATATCTTACTACCTTATTTAACGCTATACTGAGAGTTGGGTATTTCCCGGACTTGTGGAAAGTATCGCAAATCATAATGGTACCCAAACCTGGCAAACCAGCCCATGAAGTTAACTCGTACCGACCCATCAGCCTACTGCCAACAATGTCTAAGTTGTTCGAAAAAATCTTTCTGCAAAGACTCAACAGTGTCCTAAAAGACAAATCAATCATTCCTGACCATCAATTTGGCTTCCGGAAAAATCATGCATGTACGGAACAAGTCCATAGAATCTCAAAGATAATAAGAAAGGCATTCGAGGAAAAAGAATATTGCTCATCAGCTTTCCTGGACATCCAACAGGCCTTTGACAGGGTCTGGCATAAAGGACTGCTTTACAAGATAAAATCCTTATTACCACATACATACTTTGGAATACTGAAGTCATACCTAGCCAACAGAAAATTCCAAGTCAAAGAAAATGCTAGCACCTCTGACTTCTACGAAATCGACGCAGGAGTGCCTCAAGGGTCGATACTGGGGCCTATTTTGTACTGTCTATTTACAGCGGACCTACGAAAAGCCCAAGAATATACAGTCGCAACATTTGCCGACGACACAGCATTGCTTGCTACAAGCAAGTGTCCAATCCAAGCGTCTGAGTTCTTGCAGAGCGGACTATATGAAATAGAGAAGTGGATGAAGAAGTGGAGAATTAGAGCTAACGAGTCAAAATCGGTGCAAGTAACCTTCACACTTCGCAAAGAGGACTGTCACCCAGTAACCTTAAATGGAACTCAACTGCCCCATCAAAACTCTGTCAAATACCTTGGAATGCACTTAGACCGCAGACTGACATGGAAGAAACACGTACAAACAAAAAGAGACCAGATCAATCTCAAGTACAGGGGACTTTACTGGTTGCTGGGAAGAAATTCAAAACTAGCCTGCGACAAAAAACTTCTTATCTACAATGCAATACTGAAGCCAATTTGGACCTTTGGAATTGAACTATGGGGCTCAGCATGCAGCTCCAACATAATGATAATACAAAGGGCACAAAATTATATCATCAAACAAATATCAAACGCGCCATGGTTCATTACAACACAGGAACTCCATGAAACTCTTAACTTGCCAATGGTTAGGGAAGTCATCAGCTCCTACAGCTCCAGATACAAGACACGACTACAAATGCACCCAAACCAGCTTGCGGAACAGCTAACCATCCCAGAAACAATACGTCGATTGAAGAAGCGAAGGGATATCTTTGACTAGAATAGTCACAAAATAATTATGCTGACTATATAAAAGAAAGGGCGGGCTCCGCTGGGAGTTTTCTGAGGCCCTACAAGCCAAAATTGTCTATATCTCATCTGTTCATAGTCTAAACGACTGATTGCAAGATTGCTAAAACAAAAAAAAAAAAAAAAAAAAAAAAAAAAAAAAAAAGTAATTAGAAAATTAATAAATACATTATCAATACATCTTGCTGTTGTTTCAGTTATACGAGTGGGCTCCAAAAATACATTTTTCAGATTAAAAGATTGAAAAAGAGCTAAGTATTTAGATACCCTTTCTGGGGTTTCATTCCCTGTTACCAGTAAATCAATATTAAAATCCCCACAAACCATTACATATTTTTTAGACTTGGTTACCTTATCTAAGACATCCTCCATAGCTCTCTCAAAGCAATCATACATACCCGAAGGGGGTCTGTACACACTTAATACAATAAAATGCTTCAACTCTACACAGGCTATCTCAACAGAACGTTCAACCGAGAGATTAACAATATCAAGTCGTTCTTTTTATTTAAATTTTTTGTTCAAAATTATCAATGAGCCACCTCGTATTGCATGCTCTCTGTTGAATGAACTGCCTATCTGGTGATTATCAAAATTAAACATGTATTGGCCACTTCTTAACCAATGCTCAGTAATACAAAGGATGTCAATGTTGTTACTATTAATAAATAACTCGATTTCTAATGTTTTACCTAACATGCCCTGAATGTTTTGATGAACCAGATTTAATTGATTGACATTCTTTGCATTACCTAGAGGTGAGCAAGAGGTATACTCTTTTGTCTCACTGTTTAGTTTAAATCCTTTTGTTGTGTAGTTGTAATCTTATAATCTAGGGATTGCTCTATAGGAGCAGTCAACTTAAAATCTAGGGTGGGCTCCATAGGAGCTACTAACTTACAAGCTAGGGTTTGCTCTATAGGAGCAGTCAACTTAATATCTAGGGTTTGCTCTATAGGAGCAGTCAACTTACAATCTAAGGTGGGCTCCATAGGAGCTACTAACTTACAAGCTAGGGTTTGCTCTATAGGAGCGGTCAACTTAAATACTAGGGGTTGCTCTATAGAAGCAGTCTGATTAAAAGCTAAGGGTTGCTCTATAGGAGCAGTCAACTTACAATCTAATGTAACCAATGGATTGGCTGTCATTTTAAAAATGTATGACAGCGATGATGCTATTTGTCTCCTACTATACAGAGACAGGTAATATCTATCTTTTTTTGAAAAGAAGTTAGTTCTAACAAGCATATTAGAGTCGATCATATGAAATTTATTTATATGTTCTCCATTAATTTTACAAGTTAAATTGTGCATCATAATATTAAGCTTATATCTAATATTATTTTCTGCTTGTGACAACCCTTTGCAGTAAGGTAAAGTAAACAAGATTATTTTTTCAACATCCAGTTTAGTTAGTTGTTCAAAGTAGTTTAAAAATGATTGCTTATTTAAATTGCCCCTATGTCCACTAAATAGGACTAATGTGGTTTCCTTATCAAAACTCAATTTTGATATTTTGTCTAATATATCACTATATCCTAATTGAGGCTGACACATATTACTAAAACCTTGCTCAGAAGCATGTAATAAAGAACCTAAGCCTTTTCCAATTTCATCACAAAACATTATAAATTTATTGTTATTTTTTGTGTGTTTTATAACAGGTTTATTTGAATTACCTACATTGATACATGTATTATGTGTAAGTGTATTATGTGTAAGTGTATTATGTGTAAGTGAGGAGAAGGATATATCATCATGGGAGGTTACTGATTGATTCAGGCTAATCATTGACAATGAGTCATTCCGACAGTTACCTCGCCTACCTCCCAATAGCTAACACCTGTTCCTTACTTTGTTTTTCTGTTAAGCTATACTTATAAGATAATGTATTCAGTTGTTCCTGAAGCCGGTCAACATCACATTGCAGTGCCTGTGTATCTTGCAAATATTGAGATGACATGTTGTCCAACTCCAAGGAGTACATACTGATTTGGTCAATGAGTTGCAATCTTTGCCTATTTAAATTCATACTGTCAATAAAAAATTTATGCTTATGAATCAATCTTTTAGTTTTAGTAATATATCTTTTAACTCTAATGTACTTTTTAAGTTTATTCTTACTGCATTTGATATATTTAAAGTTTGAGTTTACTTTGACAGGCGTACTATCTTGAGTTAGGTCAATGACCATGCAAGGGTTGTTTATATCAACTGCAGCAGAATTGACGCTAGGGGCTACCAGCTCCTTGAATAAACTTTGGTTTGACACTGCTAGCTGGTTGTGTTTAAGAGTCTCAAATGATGCTATGCGGTGGTATTAGCCTCTTGAAGTTGTCGTTCCAGTATCTTGATTCGGTGTAAGGCCTGCTCATACTCATCCCTACAAGAATCAAAGCTGTCAACAAGGAGCTGGAGTCTATTCTGAGCGTCAGTGGCAATATCTAATTCGGAATGCAACTCTGACATCCTACTTCTAAGAGTTTCATTGTCGCCTAACGTTTCTAGTAATACTTTTTCGTTGTCATTTCTTTCACTCATTAGTTGGTCACATTTCTCCTTTACGGCCTTAAGTTCTAGTAGTGTCAGTTGAAGTTTGGACTCTGCCTGACGTGCTACGGCTTTGCGAGTTTGCATCATAATGTAATGTGAAAGAAAGTTGACCAACGAATGAAAGGTTATGTTAGAAAATGAACTATTTAATTGTAAGTATTCAAATTGTGCCTAATATGAACTTGTGAATTGTACAAATTAGATAAAATATTATAAATACCTTAAAGAGGTTACAATAATTCGAATTATAACACAAAACAGTTGAAATTTTTCACTAACGAGATCCGCACCAACTGTCACTTTTCTTAAATCTTAATATTACACATAAAATACGCTAATATGTAAAATTATTTATGTCTAATACAATTACAACATGAATGCTTTGTGATAAATTGTTTTTTTTTATTCAGATTTACAGCGATTTGAGAGGTCAGATTTGTGCATTATTAGCGTCAATAAATACCCTCTGACATTAATAGCGAGTCCCTATCAATTTAAATCCGTGCAGTGTAGACCGGCTTAAAATAAAGCTTAGTGCATTTGCTCTGACGAATGAAGTATAAAAACAAATCTAACATTACACCACTGCAACACATTCCGTCAAACATTCAGTAAGATAAAGGTCCCTTAAAACCCTACTATACCTATTAACAACACTCCGTAAACACGATACAGTGCAGTTATTGGAAACCTTTATCAAAGTTAATTACAACAATTATGCATTACATGTTTAGCTCAGTATCCCTTTTATCCTCGTATTAGATAACGGTGTGATATGATCATGTGCTGTTAGCAGTTAGAAATGTTTGTATAGATTTACTTTCGAGTTCAGATAGTGAGTGGCCGTGTTGTTAGTGGAGTATGTCTGCCTCTTCTAGTAGTGAAGTGTTTGTACTTCGGAGTGTTGGACGAGGTATTTGAGCTTGACTCTGCATGCAACAAAGGATAGTTTTTAACTTTGTCGTGTATTTGTTATGTTTTAAAAGAAACTTCTAGAGTAGGGATCTTGCGGCAGCTTTGGGCAAGGTAGCTGCGTGATGTGACCGTCAGGTATTAAGGCAGTCAAAATTGCTTTAACTCTTTATATAATTAGGAAATCTTATTGTAGTCTTTACAAATATTATGTTATATTTGTGTCTGTTATATCTCTGTCTAACAGCATAATTTCCCATAAACATAGTTTTTAGTGGGCGTTGAAAACAAGTTGATTGGAAATTCCTTTCAACGCTCGCCGAGTTAAAGTGTAACGAACTTCCGAAGCATTTGTTTTCTTTTTCCTATAGTAGAAGTTTAAAGAAATATATTGTGAAACCGTCATCGCGCATTGCGATTGGAAGAATTTCATCACATCTTTCCCCTTTTTTTTTCCTCAAAGCACTATGTATATCTAGTGTATGCGGCTGCGTGCAAGAGATGGAATCCCCCGCAGGATAATTATTTGCGTGATCCACGAATTATTGTATTGAGCCTTGATATTCTTAATGTGCATTAGTCCCTGCGACACAGGCACAGGCCTCGATCCATAGTTGTAAATTGAATAAATGCTATGATTTGATTTGATAGAGCACAAGTTGCCTTTTTAAAAAATAACCTAACACCAGATATTATCATACTCAGATACACTACGTCTCCGGCGCAACAACTCCGAACATAACGCTCTACTGGAAGAAGCAGGTGGAGTAAACGACGGCGACGTTCCCGATGCGACGGAGAAGCAATGTGACATCATTGTGCGGGAGATGGAACAGCACCAACAGCTCATGGAGGACTCGCCTGTCGCTGAGGGCTTGAGGAGGTGATATTAACATTTATTTTATTTATTTATTTATTTAATGCACTTACTTATTACTTATTACTAAACATTTAGATCTAGATTGTAACGTAACACTATGTGCATACTACGAAATTACAATGAAAAACTTATACTAAAAATTAAAAATGATGAAAGTAAAAAGTAAAATACGCGAAAGCGAATTTATTTTATGATCAACGGTCCTCTTCTTATAGGGAAGGAAGGAAACTTAGTATACGCGAAGTTCGCTGCACAGTACAATTCGTATAAGGATTTTATGTCTAGTTTTCATAAAGGTTCGTTTCGTACTTATTAGGTTGTTCCGCCGCGTAAGGAGATCTGCCCACTATGCGTATTTTAGAACCTAACCAATCCAGAAACTTACTGGCCCATCGAATATCAATTCTGCAATCTTCAGCTGCTTTAATTTTGCCTTTAATCTTAAAACTGTACGTGGTTTTAAATTTTACAAAAGTCATCACTTGTATAAAAAACAAAAAGTTTCGTTTTTTATTATTCGATTTCCAAATTATTTTATTCAATTTCGATAATTTTATTTTAAAAATCTGTTTTGTTTTAAGATTTTTAAGTGCGACATGATATGTATTAGAAAACGTTTTTCAATTAACAAACTCGAAATAAAGGTTTAAGAGAAACGTAAAGTTTTCTTGGTATTCTTTCAGAGAGGCCTTAAGAGATCTTCCTCAAGGTCTGACAATGAAGAGGAACGTACGAGCTAAGCTATCAGCGTCAGTGAGTCTCCGATCTAAGAGAAGACCTATATCTGTGTTCAAAAGAATGAAGTACAGAATTAGTTTTGCGTTTAAAAGGGTAAGTTACATAACTGTTTATTTAATTATTCTGTACATTCTGATATGGAGGGTTATTTCGCGTTTCATTATATTATTATTAGATTTATGGTTATTAAACAAAAATATTTGGCAAATATTTAACTATGTACCTTAAGGCGTTCGACGTTTTAGCCAGGTTACACCAGCTACTGGAAACTGACTGAATTATTGGCTGAGTCAGCTCGTGACCATGGCTGGTGTAACCAATTGGTGGGAGTCGCCTTGTTGTCTTCGCTAACATTGTCGGAACATTCTTCTTTAAGAAGAGGTTCTAACGGATGCGAATAATTTAATTAGTTCAATTAGACCGGGCGCCGGACTCACGCCCCGTATACCTATGTACTGTCTACTCAACCTACCAGTACAAGCTTTATTATATTTGTTTAATTTTAAGTATCTTAGAATGCAGTCATTTCGGACCAATTCAAAAAGTTTGTTTTCTTCAACTTTCACATTGGTGCCGTATAAATTAATTTTTATTTGTCTAAAAATCATTTCATTGTTTTTGAAAAATATGTCGTTTCTTTCAGATGCGAGACCGACTCCGCGACCTAATATTTTCAGTGGAACTCTGGTACGAAGCGATACGTAACATAGAGGGACATTTCGGCTCAGCAGTGGGCTCCTACTTCTACTTCCTACGATGGCTGTTTGCCATTGATCTGATGATGGCTGTCTTAGTGGTGGCTTTTGTAGTGATACCACAAGCCTTCTACGATGAAGGCAGGGAGGGTGTCAAGATTAGTTTCTTGGATTTTATTAGTGGGAAGGTGAGTTACTTTTCTCTCTTTTTTTTATTCTTATTTTAGATTATATGATAAGTGCTTAGGTGGTAAAACGGTTGCGTAAGTGACTGACAAAGAAGAGAAGGCGGTTTCGAATCAACGTAATACATAATTGTATCGATCCATAAATTATTGTTTTGAGCTTTGCAAGTACTTTGTGCGTACTAATTTCATCTCTAGTCCTAAGATCTGATCCCAAGTGCTTTAGTTGTCTATAAAATATGTCATTGACGATGAGAATAAAAATGTCCGCCCGGACCAAAGTCTCCAAGGTATTTTGTAAACATTTTTGGCTAAAAATGTTCTTGTAATAATACTTGCAGGGCAGTCTAGAACATTCCATGTTGTTCTACGGGCACTACCACGACGGCTACGTAACATCTAGAAGGAACCTGCTCTACTATATGCCCTTCGCGTATTTCTTCACCATGGTCTGCGTATACATCGCGTTTTTCGCACTATTATGTTATAGGTAAGTTATATTATTAAACACGATATCCTTAAATGAGGGAGAGCAACAAAATGACAAGAAAACTTGACATAAAATGAGGGCATCAGAAAGGAGTTTTTTGTCAAGAAGATGTGAGATTAAATGATAGCATTAGAAAGGGATTTAAGTCAAAAAGACCTGACATTAAATGATAGCGTTAGACAGGGGCTTTGGTCAAGAAAACCTGACATTAAATGAGGGCATTAGAAAGGGGTTATATGTCAAGAAAACTTGATTATGTCAAAACAAATGAGGGCAACAGGAAGAGGTTTTATGTTAAGAAACCTTTTAAATGTTTCTTTTATGAATACTATGCTTGATTTCAACTTTATTTTGCTTGACGTTTCGGCACATATTACACGGCCATAACGAAACGCAATAGTTTAAAAATGGGCCTCACTGAAAATCAGCGCTGTAAGCGACTGAGCATTACTGCTTGGTGTGCCGCAGCATTATGCTGAGTGGGGTCCGATTCCTGCACAGATGTGGCTTTCTCATAATTTTTGTTTTGTTTTTGTAATTGTCTGTATTCCTATTGTTTAAAGCAGGAATAAATGTATTTTATTTTTTTCTTTCTAAATATTATAAACCCTTGAATGTTCCGTTTTTCTAATTCTAGGACGGCGTACTCATATCGCGTGAACTTCATAGAGACGGGCGGTGGTCTGAGTCACGTGTTCGCTAACAAAGTGTTCTGCGGGTGGGACTTCGGCGTGGTGTCGCTACAAGCGGCGAGGCTCAACGCTAACAGTCTCTACAATGAGTTCAAGGTAATATTACTCCCTTGCCACAATTACCAAGTTCGACAAAATACCTTTTTTTTCTTTTTCGTGAAGGAAATGCTTTAGGCATACACATCCCTCACCTGGGGCTGGTGAGGTGGTTATGTCAGACTCCCATAGACCGGCCTGCTGCATAAAAACTCCACGGTAACCATCTTCGGGGTATATGAGCAGTCCCAGGAACTAGAAATACAACATTCGAGACTACAACATCCGAAATCTCAACAACATACATGCTTTTATAATGCCCAAACACAACAACATGCTTTTCACATTGCCTAAGCACAACAACATGCTTTTCACATTGCCCAAACACAACAACATGCTTTTCACATTGCCCAAGCACAACAACATGCTTTTCACATTGCCCAAACACAACAACATGCTTTTCACATTGCCCAAGCACAACAACATGCTTTTAACATTGCCCAAGCACAACAACATGCTTTTAACATTGCCCAAGCACAACAACATGCTTTTAACATTGCCTAAGCACAACAACATGCTTTTCACATTGCCCAAGCACAACAACATGCTTTTAACATTGCCCTAGCCCAACAACATGCTTTTAACATTGCCCTAGCCCAACAACATACATGCTTTTCCTTCAGTATTGCCCTCTTTTATGTTAAGTCATGGTTAAAATCTATCTTCAGGAACTGGTAAGCGAACAAAGCAAGAAGCAGATCAACATATCAACACTATCTCTTGTCGGTCAATACCTGACTAACGCAGTGATGACAGTGTTTGTGATGGCACTGATAGTGGGGGTTCAGTTCTCGCTATGGATGTTGCTAGCTGCTCATCATCCCTTGCCGCATTGGGGCCTTGTCATTAATTTGCGATAATCAAACTCGAGACCTCTATACAGCATCCAAATATTACAGCTACTATTCACCTTTCTGCCAATCTCTACACTATCTCTATACAATGCCCAAACTCAACAATATACATGACGTAATTCTTTAGTTATTGCCTGTCTATCTTCCTTTTTGTACATCCGGGTTAAAATTGACTGAAAAATGCCTTAAAGCATTAAGTCCGCCATTGTGCAACTATGTAATTTTGTCCAAAAAATGTTAATAAATAGTTAAAATCTATCTACAGGAACTGCTCAGCGAACAAAGCAAGAAACAGATCAATATATCAACACTATCTCTTGTTGGTCAATACCTGACTAACGCAGTGATGACAGTGTTTGTGATGGCACTGATAGTGGGGGTTCAGTTCTCGCTGTGGA
Organism: Schrankia costaestrigalis; assembly: GCA_905475405.1. Taxonomy (NCBI): domain Eukaryota; kingdom Metazoa; phylum Arthropoda; class Insecta; order Lepidoptera; family Erebidae; genus Schrankia; species Schrankia costaestrigalis. The sequence goes on along the minus strand of FR997831.1, from coordinate 20,199,275 downwards.
TGTTGTTGGCGGCTCATCATCCCTTGCCACATTGGGAGCTTGTTATTAGTGTGGTTATAACTGCGATTGTGGTGGCCTGCCCGCTGTTCTTTAATGTTGTTGTTAAGTGAGTATTTTTTTATAATTACGTAGTAATATTTGTTGAGTAATATTCAGTATATTACCCAATTACTAACTCAATAAAAGTATCTTGAGTGTTAAAAACCGGTTAAGGTAATGATCATCGACCAACAAACAAAACACAAAATTTAAATTTGAACAAAAATCCATGCCTACTCGTTTGACTAACATGGTGTACTTAGATCAAGTTTCTTCTAATTAAGGAAGAATGTCGACCTTTTAAGTGGCACTGGCAAGTTTTAATAAATATTAGAAAGAAAGTGTACGCGGTAGTGAGTTCGAAACTTATGCTGGACAATTATTCCAAATACTGGATATTCTTGTATAAGGAAGGACTTTTCTATTTATGAATTTCACTTAATTGTAAGGAGGTAATGTTTGGGGAGAGAAGTGATACGCTCGACTGTTGTTGTGAGACTCCTTTATTTATCAATGAGCATGTACTTATATTATACATGCCACACATACACCACTACATAATATTCGAATGTTTCTGAAGACAATTAATTATAAAAAAATGAAAATCTTTGAACTACGAGGTCACGCCCGATTAGTTAAAAAGTGCAATATGTTTTTTGTGTATAGGTTGGAGTACTACAAACCCCGTACGGCACTCTACGTGACCATAGCACGAACCTGGTTCTTGGACATCGGTACATTGATATTATTACTAATCTACTGGTCGCAGTCCAATGCTCAAGTAAGTTTTTTGACGACCTCTGTGGCGTAGTGGTAATATAACATGACTGCTAAGCAGAGGTCTTGGGTTCGATTCCCGCTCAGTGCAAGTCTTTGTGTGCACAAACATGATTGTTTGCATTGGTCTGGGTGTTTTATATTTATAATGTGTATGTATTTACAAAAAAAAGTTTTTAAGTATGTTTATCCGTTGTCTAGTACCCATAGTACGAGCTCTGCTTAGTTTAGGACTAGATGGCGTTGTGTAAAAGAGTGAGGAATATTTATTTTATGTACCAATTATTTATTTTAGATAATAGAATCAGGCTTTACTTTGCGAAAGTCCATGACTTAATTAATGATAAAATAATATTTAGTTTTGACTAGCATTAAGTATAGTCTATATTAAGCGGAAGTTAAAGCTAAACATTTTTATATCATTAATTAACAAATAAATTTTCACTTTAGATCAACAACACTTTTCACTTCAGATCTCAAAACACAGTTTTTCAATTTATGTTTAGCCATACTTACTTATGTGTTTTTATCAATTCGTGAATGTCACACTGCAGGCATGGGCGTGCATTGCAGGAAATCTTGCTTAAAAATATGCTAGGAAAATAAAAGACTTACCCTAAATTAATTTCAATAAGTAAAAATATTAATAACAAAAGCAATGTCTACCCACCCAAACCCACGGTGTTTCTTACTGTATAATCAAAAGGATTCCGTGTGGTGACATAAAATACAGGGTGTTAACAAACCATCTTATCTCAAGAATGGCTTAAAAGGTAAAGGAACTTCTACTTTAAAGTTAATAATTTTAACAGAAAATTGAAACTTAAGACAAAACCCGACACTAAGACCACTTTTCTCGCCAAATTTGTAGGTGGCTGGCTCATCTCTGCAATGAGACATTCATAAGTGATCAAACGATTTAATTAAATGATTTCTGCACATTTTGGTTTGTTTATTGTTTATTTGCAGTGTTGGGAAACGTCGTTCGGTCAAGAGACTTACCGGCTGGTGTTGCTAGACACGGTCCTTTCATTGTTTGTGTTGCCACTCTTTGAGTTCACTAGAGCTTTTATTCATAAGTGAGTTTTTTATTTTTTAAATTTTAATTTTTTGGAATTGGTACTGTTTTCTAAAATTTTAACAAGATGTTAGGATGCTGTATGTTTAATATTTCAAACATTGAAAACATTGGATCGCCGCCCAATGGAGTGGGCACGGGTCAGCTAGCATTTTATAAAGATATAAAAATACTAATACAATAATATCTGTGAAAGATGTTATTTACTAAGATACATTAATTAACTTTTTACGTTATTTTACTAATAATTGCCTTTCATGATTTGCGCCCTAAGACTATCAATTTTATCATAAAAATAATTAATATTAATAAATTACATTGCAAGAATTTCGCAATTTTACAAGGGGAATATTTGTTTTGTTATTAATTATTTAAATTGACATACATATTTTTATTTGCTATGTATACATATTAATTTTATCTTAACTTAACGCCGACTTTATATGAAAAGGTTCATTTTAACCTTCTCATATAAAGTCGGCGTCAAAAAAACCGCACCTTGGGTAAGAAAAATTAACCGTCAATTTCCAAAAGTTAACAGCATACTACCTAAATAAGATTAGTATCGATTTGAAGTAACTTTATTCTAAAATGACCGGTTTCATGTTGAACAGATTCAGTCCATCGACAAGTGCTCCAGAGTTCAACATATCATATAACTCTCTAACACTGATATACAACCAGGCGGTTCTCTGGTTCGGTATGTTGTTCTCTCCACTGCTGGTGGTCGCTGTCACCTTCAAGTTCCTACTACTGTTTTATGTGAAGAGGGAGTGTGCGCTTAGAGCTTGCCAGCCTGCTACTAAGGTAAGAATTTCATTCAAACATTGCGTTGAGGTCCTCTATGGTCACAGCCATGACCACAATATCTGTCTTTATTTCTAAAGTAGCATTCTATCGCCTTTCTTGAAGAACAGTACCACCACACCCCTGTGGCGTTTTTCCCTCGAGTATAACGGAATTAAATGATGACAATCTTATTCTTTGTGATACCATCAGGACTAAGCCAGGTCCACTTGCGGCAGTAACGCTTCTTGAAGAAGGAGTTCATCATAAAAAGTTACAGTCCGCATGCATTTGACCCCGTGGATTTCTTTGCCCATATCCGAAGAGCCCCATTCTCCACTCATTTCCACTTCTTAAGCCCAGTTTCGCCTTAAGGACCCCCATGAAAACTCCTGCCCTTAAAAATGTGGGTATAATGAAAGGGAAGTCACGTATTCATTTCTGTGAGAAAAATTGTGTTGAAAATTAATGAATTGAATTACATTACAGATATGGCGCGCGGCACAAACTCAGACAATATTGTATATGTTTGTTACATTGTCTATGTTCACCACATTGTTCGGAGTTGGATCTTTGTTCTTTAGGTGAGTTGTAGTTATCACTTTACTTATACACTTGAAGGTGATTTGTGGATCACACAAATTTATTATTTTGCGTGAGCTTCGAAAAAAATATAATTTATATGTTTCAAAATTATTACTTTAACAATACCTATAGATCTCACTTTGTTTATATATTCTGAACGTTAATAAAATGAAATTTTATCAAATGAGTTTTTAAGTTATGACACAAATTCTTACCAATGTGCTTTGGAAGCGGTGGTAAAGTTTCCTTACTTTAAAATGTATATAATCTTAAGTAGAGTTTTGACGTCAATCTATACTTCTATACTAATATGATAAAGAGGTAAAGTTTGTGTGTTTGTATGTTTGTGATGTTGTAGGGGGTAAAATCTGGATCTAATGAACCGATATTAAAAATTCATTCTGTGTTGAATAGTCCATTTATTGAGGAGTGCCATAGGCTATTTAGTATCACGCTATGACTAATAGGAGTGGAGCAGTAATGAAATATGTTTAGAAAACGGACTCGTTTTTTTCGCCGCCCAACGAAGTGGGCACGGGTCAGCTAGTAATCTATAAAGAAGTTATACCAAATTAAATAAGTTCTAATTTTGGACCATATTGCAGGACGTCATCTCAATGGTGCGGTCCTTTCCGTCAGTATGAGTACGTGTATGCCGTTGTTAGCGAGGGTCTACTTGGACTGCAACATCATCATTCAGCTCGCGCCGTGCTTAGCTTCCTCGTGAGACCTGGGGTTATAGCCTTTTTGCTGTTGGCGCTTGGGTAAGTGGTTACTTGTTATTTATCACACAAATACATTTCTTTTGTACCTTGAAATTATTTATTGCAATGAAACTACTTTACTCGTATATGCCTCTTAAATTTTTGTTAAGCGTATTTTATACGATTTTAGTTGAAAAAATCTTGCTAAATAGTGATTAAATTTAAGAGGCGTTTATGGGTAAGAGTAATTGTTTTTAATATTACTTCATACCCAGAAAGAATTTGACGCCATTTGGCGCTCGAATCATAAACTGAGCATTAAGCATGACAGATTCATAATTCTAGTTTGTTACTTGTGATTTTTTTTTTGCTTTTTTGCTTTTTTATTATAAATATCTGTATTAATGACTAGTCTTAATGTACCTACAGTACGCGCTAAGTAACACGGCTGGCTTGAAGTTGTTATAAATGTCTGCGCAGATGTCAGTTTTAGAACTCAATGTTGTCGAATGGAGCATATTGTGTTTTTTTGTTTGTTCCTGTGCGAACTTTTTTGATAGCTAACTACAGGCCGATCGAGTTAGTTGGCGCGTATTGTAGCACTTATAACAGCCCATTAATGTCCCACTGCAGGGACGGACCTTCTTCTGCGACGAAGGGATTCTTGACCTACTAATACCACGCTGGCCTGACGGATTGGTATAGGGTTTAATTTCAAGTTTTCCTTCTTTTTATTTTGTAGAGATAATTAATACTGATAGTCACTTAGTAGGTTTTTACGACTCCCATGAAATGAGATGGGGTGGTGACATATTGTATTCTTACTCCGTCACCACACTGATACGCACTTAAGATGTAACAGTTAAAATCTCGTATGTCGCACTAGTGTGTCGGTGTACTACATGCGAGCTCGCGCGCTGGCTCAACACTCGATGGTGCAAATACTTCGCGACATGCTCGTGCTGCAGGCCAAGGACAAAGACTTCCTGCTTGATGCTATCTCTAAGGTCTCTAATGGAGGTGAGATTATACCTACTGTCCTTAATTACAAGTGAATGATGTATGAAACTCGAGACTGGATTTAAATTTCCGTTATAAACATTCGAGACGCTTTTGACCGCTAGGCTCATTACAATGATGGTTAATTTTATTACTCAACTAGAACAGCACCATATAGGATATCTAGTAGTAAACTTTAACTTTGCAATAGAATGAATTTACTAATACCAATAAACTTTGTGTATTTACAAAAAGAAAATTAACATAACAAACAGCCAGACCCAGAACAAGCATTGTGGCTCGCACAAATGATTCTGCTGTGTAGAACTGTAAAAGGTTAGGCTACACTTCGCACAGTTTGCCACCGAAACAAGTTGTTGCAAAACCACACAATATTTCAGAACCATAATACTCTATAAATAATTCCACAGAATGGCTGTACAGTCCAAAGACAGAAGACGAAGCAGGCACGGACAGTCACACGTGGAAATATCTCAAAGAGGTTCGCAAGCCCTCAAACTCTGCCTTCCATTTCGACGCATCGCGACTCAGTCATTCCTTCCCTGATGGTAGACCACGATCCCTACTCGTAGACAGGTCCTCAATGATGGAGAGGAAACCTGAGGATGGAGACACGGACAGTTCGTTCAGCTGGCAAGGTTCTAATAACTATTTGAATAAGACTGAGGAGGGGAGGAAAGAATGGATCTGATTGGTGCTAACAGTATTATATTGACCTTTCTATATAAAAATAGGCCTCTTCCAGTGATATATAATATAAAAATATCTTATTAATATTTTAAAACACGAAAGTTTGTAAGAATGGATGGATGTTTTTTACCTACTTTTCACGTAAATACTACTGAATGGATTTTATAGTAGTATAGTATATATATTTATATACAATAATATTTTTTATACATCAAAATAACACATAGGCTACAATTTATCAAGATATCGTATTTAAAATTTAAGATACTTGAGGTACTAATCCTGCGTAAACGAAGTCGCAGGCACCATGTAGTAGAAAATATAATTATGTACCTCATAAATACACACAACGCCATCTAGTCCCAAACTAAGCAGAATATACAATTATGATTGGAGTGAGATATCTTATGTGATGTAATAATTTGTCTTCCTATAAAAAATTCTGCTCAATTTTATTTGAGTATTTTATAATAATTGAACCACACCTTGCACCTGCCCTAGGCTGGAACGAGTTAATATGATAAAATATCTCGGTGTGACTCTTGATAATAGATTGAGCTTTACACCACACGTTGAGCTGCTGTCAAAAAGAATCAGGAGGTTGATATTTGTTTTCAAGCATCTTCGTCATGTGGCAGATTCTCAAATTATCAGAACCACCTACTTTGCACTCTGTCAATCGCTACTTAGCTATTGCATTCCAGTTTGGGGAGGAGCACCCAAAACTGCCATGCTAAAACTTGAACGTGCACAAAGAGCAGTTCTGAAAGTCGCCACATTTCGTCCCATTCTTTTCCCTACAACTGTTTTGTATCAAAATTGTGTAGTACTAACGGTCAGACAATTGTTTATACTAAATGTAGTACTCCATCAACATCAAATAACACCCTTTCAAATACTTACCAAAAGACGCAAAGACAAAGCATGCCAACCCTATTTTAGTCGTTTCACTACAACACAAAGACTACCTTGTTTCCAAGGACCGCATCTTTACAATAAATTAAATAAAACTTTAAGTATTTACTCACTTTCGTATTCTGCGGTAAAACTTAAATTAAAAACATGGTTATTGACTATCGACTACAATGACACAGAAAATCTTTTACAAACGGTATAACATAACCTCACATAGTGTACACACACAAACACACGCAAATACATACACAAACTCACTCATCCACACCTACACACACACTCAAACTCACTCATCCACACACACACACACACACACAAACTCACTCATTCACACACACACACACAAACTCACTCACACACACACACAAACACAGACACATATTCACACACTCTTTCACACATTTGTCACAAATAGGAAATTAAGCCTAACAGTTGATTTTATATAAACATCTGTACAAACTTTTGTTTCTTAATTTATGTACAAAACAACGAAACAATCGCATTATTAGATAAAATAAAATATTTTTTTCTCCAAGGGTCGGGCCCAACACCTTTAATACAAGTTGCTGTTGCAACTTAGCAAGGGTTTTGGGAACAACACACAACTTGTTTACTTATGTTATAATAATTCTATGAGGTTGTTCTTAAAGTGTGTAAAAATTGTACATGTGTTTTGATAATAATAAATATTTCATTTCATTTCATTTCATTTCATAATATTTATTTTATAATATTTATTTGTGTATGATTAATGAAATAGCATTTTAAAGAAAGATAACTTAGAGTTCCTTTTTCTATAAGATGATAAACTTTTATTCTTAGTCCGTAACTACAAGGACTTATATAAATAATGTGCCAAAAATAACTGATTCCATTTACTTACTAAAAATGATGTGCTATGAAATAATCTTGCCGACATTTTTTTATGTCGCCTTTTATATGTAATTTGTATTATTTTGAGAAGTTTTAATGTATTTTGTTACTTTAATGTAAACTAATTATATATAATTAACATAGTCTTGATATAGTGTGAATGGAATGGTTGTGATAAATAGAAAGAAAATAAAATATTATTGTATAACAAATTATTATAATATAAGAATGTAGCTAACATGTATACATAACATAGATATTTTGAAGTTAATATATCTCAAGCTTTGAATGTCCCACTGCAGGGACGAGACTCTTGTAGTGATAGAGTTATTTTCTATTTTTATGGGATGAAACGGGGTAGTGACACCAAGTATGAGTTGTGTTACTACTCGGACTATTATCATAACAGCCCATTAATGTCCCACTGCAGGGACGGGCCTCCTTCAGTGACGGAGGGATACTGGGCGTTCTAATACCACGCTGGCCAAACGGATTTGTATAGGGTTTAATTTTAAGTTTTCCTTCTTTTTATTATGTAAAGATAATATTCAGGGATAGTTCCTTAGTCGGTTTTAACGACACCCATGGAATGAGATGGGGTGGTGACATATTGTATTCTTACTCCGTCACTACGCGGACTATATTCGCATTTATTTCTGATCTTTCGCTCTTACAAAGAGTAGTAATGTGTGTTTGAGGAAGACGTAAGTATATTTTATGTTGTGGACTTTTTTTTTGGTGAATCTGAACTGCTTACATCTAGTAAAGGAGACTGTTATGGTTTTCTTTTTCTCACTATCAGATGAAATTGTGTATTTTCAACAATACATGTTTACATAATAATTTACTGTTGTATATTCTAAACTAATATTATAGGCTTCACGTGATCGTGTATTCGAATCCCAAATAGTCTGTTTTATTTTTTCTTTGTAATAATCTCCAGTTAAGAAGTTCCAAAGTGTCAAATAATAGCAGATGAAAGCTGTATTAGGATTCAAAGTCCAAATTAGGCATAGAACTTAAGAAATTAAAAAAAAAAAAAATTAATTATCATAATACTAAAAATATACCAAGCAATAGAATTAACCCCCTTACTCATAAACGCCTGTTAAATGTAATCACTGTTGAGCCAGATTTTTATTTGTAAAATCAACCTTATACCAAACAAAACCGTAAGAATTTAAGCTAATCAATTGACTAAAATTTAAGAGGTGTTTATGAGTAAGGGGGTAAGTATTTAAGTTACAATTAAGCTTCTTTCGTGTTGTGTGATTGGCAAGAGTCAGGCTATAATTTTTAAGCGACGTTGTCTTAAATTATAGGATGTCAAAAAATCTTTATAATTATTGATGAACTGTTTTAAAATAATTCAAATCCCAGAAAATTTATTTGTTGTACAATAAACAAATATATTACCAGTTTTTGACCGAGCCTTTTGTCTAAAACCTATAATAGTTTTATCATCACTAGGCTAACGAAACCATTAAAACAAGGTGCTAGGAATATAAAATAAAACATAATTGTTGTGATAATATGCGTGATGTTTTAGCGTATAGGTGCCATATAAAGCATACTCTAATAGACTCTCTCACTTGTGTGCTACTAAGGTTGTTACTAAACATAATATAAATAATAGTATGAATATCTACAATAATAATTCTAAAAATCTGTACTCTTTTTTGTTATCTCTTTGTATATTTACATCTTGCTTTGATTATTATAAGTTTTTTGTTCGTTGAAAGAAACAGTACATAATAATATCTTTTTATTAAATTAATGATTTTTATTGCAAAATTAAATAATACTAGATTATAAAAAGGTGCTACTACACAGCTGCTAAATAATATTATAGAATGCTACGGGTCGTAGCACATATATCAAAACGTAAAGGGATCGGCACCGCCTCGCCTTTTTCCTCGGTGTCAAACAGTCGTCCACTTTACTTAACCACGTAACGTAAGCGGATCGGAAGCTCTTTGCCGTCAACTCGGCTACGGCTAGGCGACGCGTTTACGGCTCACCGAGCTTACGGCTCGCCGAACGTCGCCGATCATTACCGAATCATTTTTTTTTAAACTTAAATAATCTACGTTGATACCGTGCCGATCCCTTTACGTTTTGATATAATTATGTGCTACGAGTCGACCCTAATACAGATATCATAATTTAAATGGATGTCGAACGTCTTCTTCCCTAGCCTCGATCCTTTGAATTAGAAAAAAAAAGGTATGTAAATCATTTAGCAGCTGTGTAGACGTATTTTTATTTAAATAAAAACTCTATATCAAATTGTTTATTAATTTTGTATTTTGTAAACGATATTTATATTACTGTATTTATGGATGAAAATGTAATGTGAATGAAATTTTATAATTAAATTATAATTATTTACATAAATGATTCGTTTTAATTTAAATCAACCTTGACTCTATTACTTTATCTCCGCAAGGAGAACACCTGGTCGCTTCTTAGACGATTTTACGAGTAGGTACCTTTTTGCGTTTCCATTATGTACTACTGCAAGGATAGGCTACCTCTTCCTCCTTTTATTTACAAATTATGTAATCTGTGGCCATTTCTATGAATACAAAATAAACAATTAACACTGTAAAAAAAAATAAGTTATTCACCTTGACGTTGGCAGAATCATTGGGAAACGATGGGGCCATTTTATTAAAAAAAAAACAACAGAAGTTATTAGTTGCCATGACAACGCGTCCTTAGTTACGTTTATTTTTCATTAGACACTGTCAAGTAATTTAATTTATTTTGTTAAAGTAAATACTGTGTTATTTATTTATATTTTAGTGTAGTATAGTAGTAGTATAGAAGGTAAGCTTATTTCATATACATACTTTATGAGTAAGACAAAATTAATAGGGATGATAAGACAAAAGTGATGTCTTTTTATGGTTACTTGTAGAGGAAAAGTTGCGCGAAATGCTTGTCTAAACAGACAGGTTCACGTGAATTTAATGTTATTGTATAGCATTGTAGAGTAGATTAAAACACTTGGAAAGAAAGCTAAAGTCTTAAAGAAAACAAACTATTTCTGTACCTAGTTTTATGGAGTAGGTATTGAAATATTATTAACGGAGTAAATCCGTCAAAATAATTTATTGTGGATTTTTTTCTACTCATGATGATGTAAGAGTCACTGCATCTCACCTTCCCTTCTCGCCCCTTGGGTGTTGTAAAAGTTCACTCAACAAAATTGCCAGCCTGGATGGCGTAGTATCTCTAGTCTCTTTTAGGAATGAAAAGTAATTTGGCCTAAGAAAACCACAGACGTAAATCATAATCATCTTAGCAGCCTATTAATGTCCCACTGCAAGGACGGGCCTCCTCTCGTGACGGAGGGATACTTTGCCTTCTAATACCACGCTGGCCAGACGGATTGGTATAGGGTTTAATTTCAAGTTTTCCTTTTCTTTATTTCGTAAAGATAATATTCACGGATAGTCCCTTAGTCGGTTTTTACGACACCCATGGGATGAGATGGGGTTGTGACATATTGTATTCCTACTCCGTCACTACACGGAGGACAGAAGAAAATGTAGACATTATATCTGCCAAAATGTTCGTAATCACTTTAGAACACCCCTAAGGTGAGTTGTGACACCAAACAAGTATTATTTCACCATTTAAATTCCTTCATTTTAATATATTATAACATAAAAATATATCACGTCTTCAGGTAATTTAGTAACAATAAGCGGCCTATAATGGCTAGCGGTGATTCTAAGCGCAAGAGAAAAAAGCGTCCCCTACCTCCCGATGCTTTACCATGTCCGTCAAGATTTATTCCGCCGTCGAGGAAGCCCAAGACCCTTCCATGGTTGCCCAGAGCAGGGTACGATGACGAACTGGAGAAAGACAGCGTACTGTTGCGGGCTGCTAAAAATTTTTACCCAGAAGGTAAGGAATTGGATGAATTATTAATTTTCTTAAAAAAAAACAGCTACCGTTCTTGGGATCATGCTGAGGATTTTACAAAGATAAATTGGCGACCTCGTTGGCGCGCCGGTAGAGTTAGCGGCTGCCGCGCATGAGGTTGTGGGTTCGATCCCCACGCAGGACAATAATTTGTGAGATCCACAAATTATTGTCCTAAGTCTGGGTGTTCTATGTGTCCGTTAATTGATGTTTGTAAAAGTCCCCGCGACACATGGCATGATCTCTAGTGCGGAAGTTGTCTTTTCATAAAAAAAAAAAAAATTTAATATATATAATGAACATTCAGGCTCGTTTATCGCGAGGGACTTTTACCATCATCAATTTCATGCATATAAAGAAAAACCGGAAGGCGCAGGGTGAGGAGACCCCTCACACGGTGGACCGACGACTTGGTTAGGACGCCGATGGATGAAGGAGGCACTAGACCTCACAGGGTGAAAGCGTTTGGATGAGGCCTATGTCCAACAATGGACGTCCATAAGCTGATATGGGAAAGAAAAACCAGGCTCAGGAAAATAGTTTGTGGATAGTTCAAGCAATTGTTTTGCGAGGTATTTGTTTATATTGTGTCTTAAGATCGAAGCACGACCTGAGGCGAGTCACAGGCGCACAGTCTGTAATTATGTACACTATCCATCCACCCATCAGCTGGATGGACATCCAGTGCTGGACATAGGCCTCCTCCAAATATCTCCACCTTGTGCGATTTTGTTCCTTCCTCATAAGGAATACCTACACTATGTTACTGTTATTTATGAAGACTAAATAAAGATGCACATCCGAAAGCTGCATTTTATAACAAGTTAACTTGTTTTTCAGGAGAATCAGAAGGTGCTTGTTCCGAGTATCCTCCACTGCTACAGAATAGATCTTGGACAAAAGGAGTGCCTTATCGTGATAGCTACGATCACAACAAACCCTCAGATTCTTTAGGTATGTAGTCACTATGTTTAACGAAAGACTATTCGTATATTTATGAAGTAAAACATAAACACCTTCTTCATACATTTTCTTACGTTACACTTTATTTTTTTCCTTTTTTAGAAGTAGGGATTCTGCTCTGTGTTACGATGACAGTACAGACTCGACTCTTAGAACACCCAAGCTCAGGAAAATAGTTTGAGAATATTGAGGATTTGCTAGGGATTGTCCTGCGTGGGAATCGAAGCCGCGATCTCATGCTCGTCAGCAAACGACACCAGTTAACACATATAGACAAATTCTTTACCTACTACCTTTATTTGCCGACAGCTCGGTTCGCCGGAAGACCAAAAAAAAATACTTATAACCCTATCATATCAAATAATTTGTGTATTATTTAGGAAACTGCTATACTCCTGCAACAAAATCAATGCGCTTGAAGAACATGCCGCCAAAGAAACGAATTCCTCCGGTATTATATGGACCCTTGGGGGTTAACGGCGAGATGCAGTTTCCTCCACTTAAAACTTTAGCCGAAAGAGAGGAAGAGAGATTGAAAGCAATTGCAGAAAAAAAGAAAAAGGAGAAATTACCTGAAGGTATTGTGTTTTTGAGGACAGCTAAAACGATTGTTGGTTAGGATCGTGTAACATAAACGGATCGGCACCGTATCAACTCGAGCCGTTCAGTATTAGTATGAAACTGTTTACTGCAACGCACACTAATTGGAATCGCAACGTAATCGAATTTTTGAAGTTTGACACCGAGGAAAAAGGCGAGGCGGTGCCGACCGTTATTGTGTTACGACGACCCATATGCGTTATTGGTTGGTGGTAGCAGTAATCCAATCCCACTTAAATGTGGTGTTTACAAGTAATTGATTTAGATCTTTTCAATAGATCTACAACACAGAAGTTAGTCGTTTGATGAGAGATCTTTAGAAATAAAATGCCACTCCAAGATAACGAAAACTTGAATCATTACTGTTAAGTCAGAGTCCTTTATGGAAGGCCCAAATAGGAATAACCTCGTAAGTCGATGTAAATAGTGTAGAGAACGTCATTTCAATCAATTCTGCACTGTTGGTCTACTATTGGTTCATCATAACTGCCCATAAATGTCCCACTGCAGGGACGGGCCTTCTCCCGTGACGGAGGGATATTGGACCTACTAATACCAAGCTGGCCAGACAGATTGGTGCAGGGTTTAATTTCAAGTTTTCCTTCTTTTTATTTCGTTAAGATGATAGTCCCTTAGTCGGTTTATACGACACCCATGGGATGAGATGGGGTGGTGACATATTGTATTTTTACTCCGTCACCACACGGAAAGGTTGGTTACTTGTGGTAATTTGCCTTATCTATTTATTAGACGTCCGCCATTATTATTCTGTAGCTTAATTCTCTGCTTTTATGGCAATGCCGAATTTGCCTGCACTGCTCCCTGACCGTTGACACTAAAATTGAGTAGTCCCATGCTCTAAATCGGTTATTTTGTTTCTCTTTATTAAGTATCTCTTTTTCTAAGCCTTCCTTTATCCCATTTACTTGGGCTCGGCGCAAATGGTATTTTTCTTCCCTATTGTCTGCTGTCAGCCGTCATACTCGTATGATTATTGTTTCTCTATTATGTCATCATAACAGCCCATTCGTCACTGGAGAAGGCCCGTCCCTTCAGTGGGACATTCCACTCCAGGGACAGGCCTTCTCCAGTGACGGAGGGATACTTGGCCTACTAATACCACGCTGGCCAAACAGATTGGTATAGGGTTTAATTTCAAGTTTTCTTTCTTTTTATTATGTAAAGATAATATTCACGGATAGTCCCTTAGTCGGTTTTTACGACACCCATGGGATAAAACGGGGTGGTGACATACTGTATTCTTACTCCGTCACCACACGGAGACTCTATTATGTACTTATATCTAAATGGAAATAAATAAAATCATATGAATATTTTTTTGGCATAGGTCTTGTGCTGCTAGAAGACTTGGTATCTGGTGCATATGATAGAAGGAAAGCCGCAGAAGCCGAAGCCAAGAGAAAGCGAATAGAGAAGAGAAGACAAACCAAAATAGATGCTGAGATAGCTGCTAAAGAAGCATTGAGAAAGTAATAACATAATGTCTTGTTTCATTATTATTTTGTTACTGTTTTTATTTCCAAATTAATAAAATTTTACCTTTATAATGTTCGTGTTTTGTATAAAAATACGGAGTGTAAAACTCGAACAACTCGTTCTGATAATGATGGGAGTTTATGACAAGGGCCTATTTTTCTTTCCTATATTTTTGTTAAAAGCCAACTCCCGCACTAGGGATCATGCTCTGTGTGTTGGGAACTTTACAAACATCAATTGAACGGACACAAAGAACACACAGTCTCAGTACAATCATGTGAATTAAACAAAGCATTGTCCTGCGTGGGAATCAAACCCGCGACCCGGTGGAAGCGGCTGTCCTGTGGCACCTCCGAGTCATTTATGTAGACGTATCATTATAACATGTTTAACTGCTTCGATGAAGGAGGTAACATTAGTTTAGATCATGGATGTGTTTTGTGTCCGTTAGTTTCATATATGTAAAAAATTTTCGCAACAGGGCTGGAGTCCGGGAGTAGTTCTTTAAAAAAGAGGAGGTGTTTTTTTTAGTAATAATAAGTATTATTAATGTTTACCAGACACCTGGAGAAGCTAGAGTTTGAGTTGCCGAGAGACCCCTGCACGCAGAAGGAAGAAATGTTACAGGTTACTGAGAAGGAACATTACAGACCTATAAAACCTGAGGAACTAAAGAGGATTGACTACTATTTGACTACGGTATGTTTATATCTTTGTGTGCATGAACATGATTGTTTGTATTGGTCTGGGTCTTTTCTATGTATAATATGTATTTATTTACAAAAAACAAAAGTATTTCAGTATGTTTATCCGTTGTCTAGTACCCATAGTACAAGCTCTGCTTAGTTTGGGACTAGATGGCGTTGTGTGCAAGTGTGAGGAATATTTACATTTATAATATATTCCTCAGTCAATAGCCGGTAAACACCTGCCAGAGTATCCGATAGAGCTGTACAAACGTGCGAAGAAAGAGGTAGACAAGCAGACCGCAGCCATCAAGAAGCGTCTTCTTATCCTCACGTATCAAGCTACAGTCAGACAATCTGAGGCTGACATACTTGATTACTTCGTCATGGCTATGAAGAGGTGACTTTGTAGTTCTCATTTTTTTCTATTTTAACCTACTAGGAGCCTCGAGCCTCGAGCCCTGTGTCAATGGGGACTTTTACCATAGTACAAATAAGTATATACAGTATTTCGACTTCATAGAAACGGACGAAACGCGAGTTATACCTACACGCTCACGATAGCGGTGGCTTTGCGCAGTGAGCAGTCGCGACTGTGCCGCAGTAACGAGCGGGAAAGTAGGTAAATGTAATTAAAAAGCTGAAGGTGGGCAGCCCTATCGCATGTTTACGTACCGCGTAGCCGTCCGTAGGCATTCACAATAAATATTCGGCCGAGATAGACAACTGGTTGTACTGTGCTTTTACTGACACAAAGTACGTTCAGGCACAAGACAATATATTATGACACAAATATTTGTTTGTGATTCGAACCCGCGATGTCCTGCATGACAGCCACCATATCCCACAACTTTGCACCCGACAAACAGTGCGTACCGTATTTCGAAGGACACGTAAAAAGTCGGTCCTCGTTGTCATCGTGTCAGGTCGGAAACCTATTGGCTTGAACAGCTCTCGAAATTAGTTTGACCACTAATCAAACGAAACAGAATAACGTAACCTGTAACCTGTCCCGTATAAAAGATATGATATATTCACATTCTTTTACAATTGTTTCTACTAGCGGTACAGGCAACCTGTTAATTTTGCTTCAAAATATTTTGTACAGTACCTGGCCGTACTTACTTTTACTTATACTGAATGTAATATCTCTCACTTGACACTGGCAAAATATGTAACTATGTTCATGAGGCCATTAATAAAGAAATACAATATAACATTGATATATTACATATCGACCTGTGGAAAGAGACAATCATTCAATTTCGACTTCGTAGATCGTCATCTCTGTAGCACACTATCAAATCATAATTTGTTTTAAGGGTACGCATGCCAGTCGCAACTCCATACAAACGGAGAAAGTTAATTGCTCCTTCATTTGATAATTTATTATCAAATAGTATTTATTTATATGTTAATATTATTTGTACGTAGGTAATACTCTTTCCCCAAAGTTATTTTGGGCAATTTTAGCGTGCACGTTTTCGACAACAATCATGTTCCTGTCTGTGGAATGCGTACCCTTAACAGTTGCTAGTAGATACCAGACTGTTTGTATTTTGTGGGCCAGAGATGATGCTCTACGAAGCCGAAATTGGCGGATTGTCTCTTTACAAAAGTCGATGTGTAATATTTACGGCCGGGTACTGTATTTGTATTTGCTCTCGTTTTTTTTCTAGATGCATTTTGAGTTACATCCTAGAAGACCCGGAGGAGTGTGAGCGCTTAGGTATATCGTTTCTACCTAAACTATGGCCGGCCCATGCCGTCAGAGCTCCTGTACCCTGGCACTGTACTAATATTAAAGCGAAGGAAGCTATATTCTATAGATATTACGACGGAAATGCTATACTTATTGCGCTGAGGAAAATGTGGTTTGAAAGGTTAGTACATACATAAATAAAAAACTACATCTTTTGATGCGTACGTAGGGACCACTAAGCGCCTAGATCCTTATACACCGGCTCTCAGCAAAACGGGTTTTAAAGACCCTGGTGCATAGTAATCATAGGAAAGATCTGACAAACGTGGGTGTTAAACCTCACGAAAGCAAATCACGGTTGGTGTTTACTCCACAGTTACTGTTGTGAAAATGACGGAGATGTAAAACTGCCAGTTCTTCTTACACGTTCATTATTTTTTCTACAAATAGCGCCCCGTATTAATCTATAACACTATACCGAAATTGTCTTCAAGTATCGTCCTGTACCTACAACCGTTTAGCGCAGAGAAAAGAGAGAAAGAGACGTTAGTGCGTACGGACAGCGCGTACATTGGCGTAGGCAGACAGCGTTGTCTACGGGTACATTAAGGTAGCTGCAGGTATCGTGGTCTTCCGACTACGCCTACTAATGTACTCGTTGTCCGTACCCACCTTTAGGAAGTTATGCCATACATAAAGAATTAGAGCTGTAAATTTTTCTTAGGTACCAAAACATTTTCATATGCGACATGCAAGAGATGCAAGCTGAAGTCCCATTTCCGCAGTACCCTTCCGAGTTCACAGAGAATCTAAACAAGCAGTGTGAGGCAGTTAAGAATGAACTTCAAAAGAACTGGCTCATAGATGTGGCTGATACAATGATCAAGATGAGGGACTACTGGATGGTTTACGTGTCTCAGAAACGAAATGAGTCGACGTTCCAAGTTGAAAAGTTTTTCAAGTAAGTAGAAACAAACATTACGAATCCCGCTTTGACGTAATAACGCAGTTGCTTTTCTTAACAACTTGTTTACTACAATAATTGAGTGGTAATATAACAAATTATAGTCATGCAGATTATAGTATGCGCGTTATCATCATTATAATATGCGCGTCATTATATTAATAATTACTTTGCAGTTGTGTACACGCCATGATGTCGGGACAAATTCGTGATTTAGTAGAGAGGAGCGTTTACCACTTTGCTGAACGTTTTTCCTATTATTTTGTAAGTATATTGTATTCATTTAAAGTAATTGTGCATAATCAGATTGTATACACGGAAGGTACTACTTTTAAGTATGGGGCAATACATTTTAACATAAGGCAGGACGCATACATAACTGAGCAGAAACAAACAAAAATTATCGACAAATACTCATCTGTTAACGAGATTAACCATTTCAATTGTTTTAACCACTTTTAGTTTTAAAACCTACTAGAAAGAGTAGAGTTAAGATTATGTAACTATATAACGTATATTATTATTTTATGATTGATGCATCCGTAACTAAATTAAACCTTTTTTACGTTATGCTTTACCTTGTATTGAAATTATAGATACGCTTTTTATTTTTCATGTACAGTCAGCTGCAAAGAAATCTAACCCCTTTAGCGCGCTTTTATATTCTTAAAGGGGGTTAGATTTATTTGCAGCTGACCGTACCATAAGAGTACATAGGTATATAATGTAGTTATGTCTTATTACCAGGAAGGCAACACATACCACGGCCCTTACGAAGACTATACGTTCAACAAGAATCCACTACTCCGCATCAAAGTGATAGCTCACCCTGGCACCAACAACATTACGTTTGAACCAACCTTGGAACAGATGAAAGAGTACATTATTAAGTGGTTTCAAACTATCATCAAAGTGGTCTCTTTGATGCCAAGCGTCGATCAAATTATGTATCCACGTGAGTTTTTCTTTTAGAATGATTAAAGTCGACTTAGTAGTCACTTTAGTCGCATGTTACGACACCTGTAGGGTAGTGTCTTGGTGCCTATTAACACTTTATATGAATTTCTATCAATGGAAACTAATGTATGTAATGAAATAGTGATCACCGAAAATTCGATGTTAAGTTAGCAGCAAAGCGAAAGTAAAAAAAAATATCAATACCCAAAAACTCCCAAATCATACGATTTTTGACTTCCAGGATCTTTTTGACCGTTTTTTATATGTTTACAAAAGTCACCGCGAGACAGGATTTATTAGCGCGTTGTTTGTCTTTTGTAATATAAATTTTATGTCAGGATTACCTAAATGACACGGTCAAGCTAGATCTAAGATCCCAGCGGCACTCCTTCATCGCCTACTTGGAGGGGGCCTGAGGAACCGGCAGAGCTTGACCAACTAACTAACTAGGACCCCGCTGTCAACAGTAGCAACTACTGTGGATTAGTAATAACACAATATACCTATCTTTCACCAGAAATGGCAAGACCTCGACCATATCTCTTAAGCATAATGTCAGATGAAAGTTACATGGCGAAGATTATCGAAGAGTCTGTCAACCACTTCTTTAGAAACAGGCCGGGACCAAAAAGTTTCATCACCAGATATGAGGAATACTTCTACTTACTGAACGGCACAGCTAAACAGGAGCTATTACAGTTCTTTGCTACAGATCCTCCACCGTATTTAAAAGTAAGTTGAAATAATGCCTGAGTTTCACAAGGTTAGTTTCTTTAAGCAAGGAAAGTAAGTTTAACTAGCTTGACAATTAGTTTTTCAGTTTCAATAATCTAGACAGCGAGAGTTTCCTGGTTCGTATCAACAAAACGACCTGTTTTTCTAAGGTAGCTAGTTCAAACGATCTGGCTTGTAACTCACATATACCTAGAGCCTAAAGAAATACCTTCTTAACGAAAATACTAAGACAACGCAACGAAAGTTTACTGCTATGCAACTTAGATGGTTTATTTAGTCTTTTAACGTTGCAATTGAAATGGTCAAAGGAGTCTGAAGAGATTACTCATAAGACGCAGACTCGAATGTCGATTGATCTTCTGGTTTTTTCAATAATTTATAGCAACTACTTACCTAAAATTTTGTAACTAAACTCCTTAACTATTTCAAATCTCTAGGACTTCAGCGCACGTATATACATGTACGAGCAGCTACGCGACGAGATAGCATTCCTCCGACGTAACATACCGCTGAACATGATCATGTTGGACTGCGGCCCCATCAACGACACGCTGTGGGACATCGTCAACGGGTTGCGGATGTACATCGTCGATCATTTTACTCTTGTTAACAGGAAGTGGAATAGAGCGTAAGTTATATTTAGTTTGTAAGAACACTGGTTGTTCGAGGATTTAACTGGTTCGATTTTTTGGGCAGAAAAGGTTTCAAATGGTGACCGCGTAACGGAAGACGCAGAGTAGGGAGGCCCCTCATATGGATGACTGACGACTTAATTAAGACGGTCGTCCAATGGCTGATGGAAAGAGAGAGAGAGAATGAGAGATTATGGCTTGCACTAATTAATTATGAACATAAGTTATTGAGTAAACACCAATTTAACGATTAAGAAGTTTTTGTATTCTCAAGTTCCAATTGATTGAGGGCACAATTTGCTCGCCTTTGTTCAGGTCAACATTTGTACAGAAAGCTTTGAGAAACGCTTCCGAATTGATCGACTATTGAAAAGTATAGGGTAACGAATCTTTCTTTCTTTCATTAATGAATTTTAAAAGAAACTAGAATAAAATCTCTACAACCCTATTTGCTCCATCTGTACCGTTTTTCTTTTCTAAATACTTCAAACTAACTTAAATCATATTTTAGTATATGTAATGTGTATGAAGAAATGGCTGCCAGAGCTTCAGAGACCCCGGAATCTACAGCACAACTTGTAGAACTAATCAACTACATACAGGACTGTCGCGACATCGGCATGTTCGATCTCAAGGAGAAGTCGAGGACCACGGCTGAATATGTCCTGTTTCTCATGGAACATGCACATTTGAATTGTAAGTGGTTTTAAAACTAAGTAGAACCCTAGAATAGGTACTAGACAATGGATTAACATACTTTTTTGCATACATATATGTGTAGACAACATCCAAACCAGCTGGCTTCGAATCCAGACTTCAGCTATGCAGCCATGAGTTATACCCACAATACCAGAAATAGTCAATTATGCTTGTTGAATTTCTTTTAGTCTGCTTTTAAGAAAGCCAAAAGACGAGATGGATTGGTAACAAACATGTAGTAATCTGAATCTGTTATTGCATGAGCGAATTCTCCGTGTGGTGACGGAGTAAGAATACAGTGTGTCACCACCCCATCTCATCCCATGGCTGTAGTAAAAACCGACTAAGGGACTATTCATGAATATTATCTTTACGTAATAAAAAGAAGGAAAACTTGAAATTAAACCCTATACCAATCCGTTTGGACAGCGTGGTATTAGTAGACCAAGTATCCTTCCATCACTGGAGGAGGCCCGTCCCTGCAGTGGGACGGTAATGGGCTGTAATGATGAGCGAATGATAATTAAATATGAAATGTTTCAGTCGAAGATATAAATCTGAACACTCGCGTGTTTCTATGGCCCCTCGACATGGACGATACAATAGATCTAACTCTAAAGACTTTGAGCACTAAGAAGACCATGGCAGAAGACAAGCTCAAGAGTAAGAAGGCGGTCTTCGAAGATAAACTTAAGAAACACGAGAAAGATCTTGAGGTCTTCCGACGTTTTGACCCTCCATTGTTAAATGTTGATCTACTGAAGGAGGTCGTGGCAAGAGTTGACGAGATTAATAAGCATTTGATGGTGAGTTCTTTTTTTTATCTTTACACTAGCTGACCTGTTCCCACTTCGTAGGACGACGAAAAAAACGCGTCTCTTTTAAAAAAAAATCATTACTGCTCCACTCCTATTAGTCATAGCGTGATACTATTATATAGCCTATGACACTCCCCACTCCTCAGAAATATTTTTTTAAATCGGTTCAGTAGATCCAGAGATTACCCCCTACATCGTCACAAACACACAAACTTTACCTCTTTATAATATTAGTATAGACTAGAGACTAAAAGAAATTTCTAAGGTATATCGGTCGCCACTTTTAGCCAATTTGTACACCACGCACGAAAATTATTTGTGTGAAATGAAATTAAAAACTGTTGATTGCCATCAATAATAGATAAATATCATGTTAAAAATTGCAATGCTGCATAAGCTAGTAAAATATGTGGCAATGGAATGTGGGTCACCACACACTAAAGATCACTTTTGTGTTCGTAAGTAAAACGTTGCTAACACTACAATCACGTATGAAACTGTATCTATTGAATATAACTGCTGCTATTGAAGAACGGATTTCGGTAATAACTTGCTGGTTTTTAGGTGAACCCTAAAACCCTGTGTATGAAAGTTTCTACGCGACATAAGGTAGTTATTTAGTATTTAATCCTAAAACAGGCTTTCTGTTTTGTTTTCTAGGATGATAAATATGAAGCCGAAGATATAATAAATGAGGAGCAGCTTCTGGATCAAGAGCACGCGACGTACTTCAGTCTTCAGACCATGCTGGCCGGTATTGAACCGTTCCACAAGTTGTGGCACACTGCTCACGACTTCTACGAGGGATATGAAGCATGGTAATTAAGTAACTATAATAAAATATTAAAAACCTAGGTACATGTTATAAACGGACGCTTTATTCCCATAAGTTTAGGCAAATACTACTGAGACTATAATGAACTACGATTCTTGCAAATGTATTTTGCATCATCTACTTATTTATTTATTTATTTCAAGGTACGGTCAAGGAATTTAATTGTTTAGCAGGTACACAACCTCCGTAATTTAGTCGTATTATATACCGAAATAATCATAACGAATTTGAAAGATATTATACCTCAAAATTGACATAAAATAATATATAACCAATAAGTATGAATCGCACTTCAAACTTCTTTGTTTACAAACTTGCAAAAATTCCATTCTGTCCAAAGAGTAAAAAATAAAATTTTGACAGTATTATCAATACAATGCATAGAACCAATCAGAACAGCGAATGCTACTCTATATACTTTACTAGCTGATGCCCGCGGTATTACCCGCTTAATTGTTATTTTACACCACAAACTACCTATATTCCAAATTTCATCAAAATCCATTTAGTAGTTTTTGCATGAAAGGGTAACAAACATCCATCCATCCTCACAAACTTTTGCATTTATAATATTAGTAGGATAGGATAAGCAAAGGTGTGTCACTTTAGTGCCTAACAAATAAGGTGAATATTATTTTCACTAAATAAAAAGAAGGAAAACTTGAATTTAAACCCTATACCAATCCGTCTGCAAGCGTGGTATTAGTAGGCCAAGTATCCCTCCGTCAAGGAAGGAGGCCCGTCCCTGTAGTGGGACATTAATGGGCTGTTATGATGAAATAAGTTGACAATTACGAATTTAAGCTCTCTAGATATATCAGACCCACAGCTTAAAAAACCGGTCAAGTGCGAGTCTGACTCGCGCACCGAGGGTCCTGTACAAACCTATTTTTTTTCCCGCCAAATTGTGATAACGTCAGGATTCAGCTGTTTAAATACTATTTTTCCCGCCAAAATTCAATGACGTCACGACTTAGCTGTCAAAATATATTTTCCTGCCAAAATTCTGTGACGTCACGACTAATCTGTCAAAAATTCTATGACGTCACGGCTATCTGTCAAAATTACAGCTGTCACTTTTGACAGCTGTCAAAAGTGACAGAGGTATCAAACATTTTCCCGCCAAAATAATATGACGTCACAAATCATCTGTCAAAAATTCTGTGACGTCACGACTCATCTGTTAAAAATTCAAAAACGTCACGGCTCGGCTGTCAAAATATATTTACCTGCCAAAATTCTGTGACGTCACGAATCATCTGTCAAAAATTCTGTGACGTCACGACTCATCTGTCAAAATTTAAAAAATGTCACGGCTCAGCTGTCAAAATTCAAAAACGTCACGGCGCAGCTGTCAAAATTTAATTCTGTGACGTCACGACTCAGCGTTCAAAAATTAAATGACGTCACGACTCAACTGTCAAAAATATTTTCCCGCCAAAATTCTGTGACGTCACGCCTATCTGTCAAAATTGACAGCTGTCAAAAGTGACAGCTGTCAAAAGTGACAGAGGTATCAAACATTTTCCCGCCAAAATAATATGACGTCACAAATCATCTGTCAAAAATTCTGTGACGTCACGACTCATCTGTCAAAAATTCAAAAACGTCACGGCTCGGCTGTCAAAATATATTTACCCGCCAAAATTCTGTGACGTCACGAATCATATGTCAAAAATTCTGTGACGTCACGACTCATCTGTCAAAATTCAAAAACGTCACGGCTCAGCTGTCAAAATTCAAAAACGTCACGGCTCAACTGTCAAAATTTAATTCTGTGACGTCACGACTCAGCGTTCAAAAATTAAATGACGTCACGACTCAACTGTCAAAAATATTTTCCCGCCAAAATTCTGTGACGTCACGACTCATCTGTCAAAATTCTATGACGTCACGGGTCACGTGACCAAAATTCTATGACGTCACAGGTCACGTGACACAGCTTTCCCGCCAAAATTATATGAAATCAAAATATAATATGATTGCTAATAAAAAGTAGCCTATGTTCTTTCTCAGGGTCTAAAGATTGTCTGTACCAAATTTCATCGAAATCCGTTCAGCCGTTTAGGCGTGAAAGAGTAACAGACAGACAGACAGACAGACGGACAGACAGACAGACAGACAGACAGACAGACAGACAGAGTTACTTTCGCATTTATAATATTAGTATGGATTGTTAATAGTGACACACACAAACTCGGACTAAGGATACTGTTTGATGGAGATGGTAGATAAGGTCTAGTTTAGTTTGACTTAACTTTGGTCTGTCAATAATATAAAATTGAAGAATTTTATTTTAACACAAAATACCTGTCTGTCATAGATAGACAAGGCTAGGTATATATACCTTGTCTAATCAATTTTACGACTCCCAAGATGTCGGGGTTCGTCATCCGTCGTCTTTAGTCGGTAAATAGTAACCTGACCGATTTCAAAATTATGCAAATTGCTAAACAATTAAATTCCTTGAGTGTACATCAACAATATACATATTAAAATCTTTTAACAATAAATCTTAGAATAATAAACTTATAATATGAATATCAATTATAGACGTACACAACATTATTATAATTATAATACAGGATTATCATACTAACATAGAATTTGTAATTTTAACAAAATAAATCGGTATAAAATAAGAATCAAAATAAAATAAAATAACAGAAAGCAATTAAGTTAAAATTAAATTACATTTAAAAGAAATAAAAATACAATTGATATACTTAATTAAGAAAACAATTTACGAAAATAATTTATTAGGACGAAATTATCTGCGCTATCTTACGCTTAAATACTTTGATAGAGACGGTACATAGATTCATATATGACGGTCGTTTTCGAGCGCTACGCATTTGCTCTTTCTGAAGAATCTCACCAGATGTCTCTTGAGGTGTGTTGAGGGCGTCCTCTATCGATGGATCCATCATCAATTCTAGAGAAGTTATATTCATTAATTTATACTTTTTTTTAAATAATTATTCACGTTGAACGAAATACACAAAGCAAATCTTCGGTAAAAAGGCATATTTTGAACGTAGTTATTAAACTATTCCTTTCTTTCTCTACCAGGTACCACGGTCCTTTCATAGATCTAGATGCAGTGAGGATATGCGAAGACGTCGAAGCATGGTGGAAGCTTCTGTACAGACTTGGCAAACAATTGTACGAGTATGCTGGTGCCAAGCGCATAGCAGACATGGTCAGGAATAAGTTGGAGAAGTTCAAAGTATTACTGCCTGTGCTGTCTGCTGTATCTAATAAGGTAAGGAAGAAATCCTAATTGCAACTTAAGTTAGAGTAAGTAGACAATATTGTACTTTGATAATACGAGTAAATACCTGTGAGCCTATTTTGATTTTGTTTTCTATTTGTCTATGATGTAAAGCCTGCTATTCCAGACCATTTTCCCACAGTCCCCTGTGTGACCTTTAGGATACCAACCAGGACAGCAGAGGGTGCTTTGTTTCATAAATTGGGAGCAAAAGTTTTTTAGAGTTCCGATTTTAGTCTAAAAGTTTTACACCTGGTAGCCTATGGATGTTTTAAATTAATCAGGAGAGAAAAAGAATAATGTAGGGTTGTTCCTGTCTAAAACGAAAACTTGTTATAATTTTTAAGAATAATTTCACAAAAATAAAACATAAGTATACCAGTCGACTAATAATTTCATAACTGAACAGGGTATGCGGGATCGTCACTGGGCGAAAATCAGCGATTTAATCGGCATAGAAGTAATCCACACGCCAGAAACCACACTAGCTGACATGGTGGAACAAGGAGTTCACGTATATTCCGCTCAGTTGGAGGAAATAGAACAGTACGCTTCTAAAGAATACTCTCTGGAGAAGGCTCTGAACAAGATGAAGGAGGAATGGCAAGGAATTAAGTTTGAAGTGTTACCATACAGGTGGGTAAGGTTTAGGCTAACTAAATGTGTTGTATATTTCGCGACGGTAGCGCGAGGGGCTGCCGTGCACGAGGTTGTGTGCTTGATCCCCATGCAGGGCAATAATTTGTGAGATCCACAAATTATTGTCCTGAGTCTGGGTGTTATTTGTGTCCGTTAATTGATGTTTGAAAAAGTTCCCGCAACACAGGGCATGATCCCTAGTGCGCGAGATGTCTTTAAAAAAAAACAGGCTTTGTATGACACCCTAGTGACAGCGGAAATAATAGCCCGATCATACCAAGATACACGGATGGGTCTTTCGGCGTAACTTCTTTCTTTTCGGCTTTTACAATTCCTACTTGATGATGATAGATGTCTCTCGTCTTATGGGGCAGGTTTTATCGTTAGTTTGGTGAATGCTTTAACAGAATTAATGATTTTCTACTCTATATGCACTACTGGACATTGGCAAATTTTAAATGTTTTCTCTTCTTGGGGTACAGGCACACCTCCCTCATCTATACACCTTACAAATTCCAGTCCCTGAAAATTCTAACTACTCCACGTTATTCGATACACGGTGGCCATTTAAGACCCTTTGACGTTTTATTTGTTATTAAGAGATATGACAATACATTGATATTGATTCAGAGCCATAATTGTTGATTCCTATCTGAAGTTACACTAAAACGTGTTTATTGCAGAGATTCCGGCACGGCTATCCTGTCAGGTCTAGACGACATCCAGCAACAGTTGGACGACCACATCCTCAAGTCGCAGACAATGCGTGGTTCACCGTATGTGAAGGCGTTTGAGAGTGACATGATCGCGTGGGAAGAGAAGCTTATCAGCATGCAAGATATTTTGGACCAGTGGCTACAGGTATTCAAACTAAATCATTGAGTATTACATCTTCGGTTGTGTGTAATGCGACTGCAGTGCACGAGATCATCGTTTCGAGTACCATCCAATATAAATATTTGTGTGATCCATACATTTTTGTCTGAGCATGTTCTATGTGGTCTTGTGCCTCCCTCATCCATCGGCTTCCCGCCGTCCTAACCAAGTCGTCGGTCCACCGTGTGAGGGGTCTCCCCACCCTGCGTAGGGTGAAAACTTTTGGAGGAGGCCTATGTCCAGCAGGGGATGTCCTGATATGGATGGATAGGCTGATATGGATGGATGGATAGATATGCTTTGTGTTCGTCAGCCATACAGGGCTTTATCATTAGTGAGGGAAGCATCCTATGATACACTTGCAGCACACGAGCAAGTGTATTCAAATGCATATTGTAGGTATATTCACATGCGCCAAAATTCTTTTTCGCGCTAAAGGTTCTTTTACAAACATTCCTTTATGGACAAATATTATTCACTAACATTTACTGAAGTACAAACAATTCTTCTGTGTGGGATTCAAACCCTCATTTGATACTTCTAGTGTCAAGCTACTTGGATGTATTTGGAACCAATATTCTCGTCAGAGGATATCATGCGTCAGATGCCTGTTGAGGCCAGGAACTTCAGGGATGTGGACAAAGAGTGGCGTACGATCATGGCAGCCACCATGAAGGATCCTGCGGTATTACCGGCCACTGACTACCCTGGTCTGTTAAAGAAGCTCAAGTATAACAATCTGCTGTTGGATGATATACAACGAGGCCTCAATGATTATTTGGAGAAAAAGAGGCTTTTCTTCCCCAGGTTTGTTTATATTTTTCCTTGATGGTTTTGATTATTTTAGAAAATTTATGGCTTTTTCTAAGCTGATGAATTGCGACAATATGGTTCAGAAATAAAAGCCAAACAGTAAAAAAATACTTCGTCACTACTGAATGACCTCGAAATTCTTCTTCACACTATGCTTGAGAGACCTAAAATCTCCTCTTATGTCACTGAATTCTTACTTGTAGATTCTTCTTCCTGTCAAACGACGAGTTACTGGAGATATTATCCGAGACAAAGGATCCTATGCGTGTGCAGCCTCACTTGAAGAAGTGCTTCGAAGGTATCTACACGCTGGAGTTCAACGCCGCGAAGGAAATCATTGGCATGGTGTCAGCTGAAGGAGAAATCGTTAAGCTGTCTACTGCTATACAGCCTGCTGATGCTAAGGTATAAAACTTTTAAATATGATTTTTCGAAATAATTCATCATCATCATCATATCGGTCTTTGGACGTCCACTGCTGGACATAGGTTTCCAAACATTTCAATCCGGCGCGGGTGAACCCCAACAAAGAGGACCGACGACCTGGTTAGGACGACGGAGGCCGATGGATGAGGGAGGCACAGGACAGCGAAATAATTGGTACTAGTGGCACAATATTGTGGATTATAGTGCATTAACTTGGCATAACTTATACCACGCCATGTCAAATTACTGTCTTGGTATAGGTTTATGTAAATTCGTTTGATGTTATGGTATTGTGAAACCACTTATTAAGCCATTGTTATAAAGAGAATTTTTGCGTTTTCAAAAAGAAGATGTCAGAAACCAAACAGTCGAATGAATATTGCCATTTTAGACAATTTTAATAATTTTTTTTTGCTTATAAGAGCTTAATATAAAAATATAATAATGTAATTTTCTTGGAGATCCATGTAAATAAAGTACCAAGAAAAACGTGGTAAACCACATTTGAATGAGTCGGTTTTCACAATTCTAAAATTACTTTTGGTACATTTTAACAATTCGTCACATATAATTCACATATAATTTTGTCGACAGGGCATGGTGGAACGTTGGTTGCAGCAGCTAGAGAACCAGATGATAATAAGCTTACAAGACGTGAACACGGAAGCTGTTAACGCTTACTTCACGACTGAACGTGAGGAGTGGGTGCTCGTGTGGCCGGGACAGATCGTGCAAGCTGGGAGCTGCGTGCAGTATACTTCTTGTGTATGTATTCATAACAGCCCATTAATTTCCCACTGCAGGGACGGGCCTCCTCCCATGACTGAGAGATATTTGGCCTACTAATACCACGGTGGCCAGGCGGATTGGTATAGGGTTTAATTTAAAGTTTTCCTTCTTTTTGTTTCGTAAACATAATATTCACGGATAGTCCTTTAGTCGGTTTTTACGACACCTATGGGATGAGATGGGGTGGTGACATATTGTATTCTTACTCCGTCACCACACCATATGTATACCTACTATAGCACGGCGGTTATCATCTGAGTAATCCAAAAAGAGATAGAAGATATTATATAAGAATAGAAGACCCCTAAGTGCAGCGGACGTAGTCGCGTTCACAGCTAGTATTATATAAACGGGAGATTAACGTGGCATGCAACACAGTCGATGTGCCAAAACGTCAAGTAAAATGAAGGTATAGAAAGAAAAATAGTTTATTTAGGAACAGACACAAGACATACAAAAAGGTACGCAAAAATATACAATTAAAACTTAAAATACTAACTTCCACTACATTAAAAAAAGAGTAACATAAAAAAATAGAAATAAAAAAAAATTGGTATAGGTAGGTATATACCATACGCGTTAATCGCCCGATTAAAACACCCTGATTAAATAAGTTCTGTTTTAATAATGTCTTTTCCTTAGGTGATCGAAGCGATAACTACCAATACACTGCCGCAGCTGGTAGAGTTGAGCACGAAGCAGATCACCGGTCTGGTATACCTCGTGCAGGCTGAACTTGAGCCTGGGAACCGCATCACTGTGGAGGCACTTATCGTCATTGACGTGCATGGTATGGAATAATGTCTATTACTAATTTTTAACAGACGACTTGAAACCATCCATAGTTCGTGTACTTATAGTTGAAATATTTGAGGAGGTGAGGATCTCCGTGTGGTGACGGAGTAAGAATACAATATGTCACCACCCCATCTCATCCCATGGATGTCGTAAAAACCGACTAAGGGACTATCTGTAAATATTATCTGAAATAAAAAGAAGGAAAACTTGAAATTAAACCCTATACTTATCCGTCTGGCCAGTGTGGTATTAGTAGGCCAACTATCCCTGCGTCATGGAAGGAGGCCCTCCTTGCAGTGGGACATTAATGAGCTGTTATGAATAAATGAATCATTTGAGGAGGTCTCTTTCCAGCATTTTCTTCTTATACTTTTTGCCTGTCATTCAACCTTTACAAAATTGTCAACGTTCACGAAATGAGAAAAAGCTTCCGCTACCATATTTGCAATAATATACCGACGTACTGCGGCCAGTCACCAACTCTATTTATCGATCAAATAATATCGAGAAAAAAATACAAAACTCGTTCAAGTTTAATACGATCGTAAAAGAGGGGCTGATGAAAAGTCTGTCGGGACAAATTATCTGCATAAGACTACATGATATACTTAATGCAGCAAAAATTGATGTAATATTTTGGTGTAATTGATGGGAATAAAAAGATTTCTTTTAATTTCAATAATTTTCCATCCATCTATCAAACAATGAGCGTCTATTGCTGGACATATTATGCCTTCTCCAAATATCTCCACCTTCCACCTTGTGTCCCGCCATTGTAACTATGATGATTAATTACTATTATATGAATCGTTGATTTCTTTTAATTTTTAATAATTTTAATTTTGACGACCTCTGTGGCGCAGTTGGTACCTATATTACTTGGCTGCTACGCAGAGGGGTTCGATTCCCGCTCAATGCAAAACTTTGTGTGGATCAACATGATTGTTTGCATGGTCTGAGTGTTTTCTATGTATAATAATAAAATGTATGTATTTACAAAAACAAAAAAAAAGTATTTAAGTATGTTTATCCGTTGTCTAGTACCCATAGTACAAGCTCTGCTTAGTTTGGGACAAGGTGGCGATGTGTGAATGTGTGAGGATTATTTATTTATTTATAAATTGTTCAGGTCGATCGATCATAGAAGAGATGGTAATGAAGAACGTAGTAGACATAACAGACTTCAACTGGATCTCACAACTGCGCTACTATCACAGAGGCAACAAGATGATGTGCTCCATGATAACTACCGATGTTGAGTACGGGTTTGAATACCTCGGTAATATCGGCAGATTAGTGGCGACACCACTCACTGATAGGTGCTTTAGGTAAGTGAATCTATGAAGTTTTGTGATCGGTACATATTATTATCATTTAGTTATTTACTTCTATCGATACGCTAAGAAGAAGTGATTAGTAAAAAGTATTATTTAAATGTTATGGATTTCAAGTATATTTCCTTTGATCGGTGTGAGTAATATAATAGAAAATTATTTAATGATAAATGAAAACTTAAAGTACAGATGATGTAACTCTGCCGAGTGAAACCGAATAATATTATGCCCCAAACATATACGAGTAGGTATACCTATTACATGCGGCTCTGATTTCATCTGACTTTCTTAAGAATTTTGACACGATATTATCTTAGGTTAAGATTAAAAGAAGAAAGGAAATTTGAAAACAGCAACTGTTAAATTAATTAAATTGCATATGAAAACAAAATTCTTAAAATGGTCTCATGTATAATCAATATGATATACAAACGTTACAGAACTCTGATGAGTGCCTTGAAGCTTAACCTGGGTGGAGCTCCGGAAGGGCCGGCCGGTACTGGCAAGACTGAGACTACGAAAGACTTGGCTAAAGCAGTGGCGAAGAAATGCGTCGTGTTTA
The DNA here is from genome assembly GCA_905475405.1 of Schrankia costaestrigalis. Taxonomy (NCBI): domain Eukaryota; kingdom Metazoa; phylum Arthropoda; class Insecta; order Lepidoptera; family Erebidae; genus Schrankia; species Schrankia costaestrigalis. The sequence goes on along the minus strand of FR997831.1, from coordinate 20,167,273 downwards.
ACTGTTCAGATGGATTGGATTATAAGGCGCTTGGCAAATTCTTTAAGGTAGGTTATCTAAAAGTATAGCTTTCGTAGTATTTACTGAATTGCAGAACCGATTTTTACCGATCTTTAGGCTCCAAAACTCTGGTTTAAATCCTGTCTTTAAGTATGACAAGAAGTTAGTTACAGGCCACGCTGGTCAGACGACTATCATCATTTACCTGCACACAGGTCTATTATCCACATATTTCTAACCTGCGCGGTCTTGTTCCTCCTTGGCTAGCATAAGATTTGTCTTAAAATTGACTCCTTTACTGGAGATTCTGATTTTCAAAAAGTTACATCTACTAAAAAAAAAAAAACTATTTGCCTGGCCAGCGTGGTATTAGTAGGCTAAGTATCCCTCCGTCACGGGAGGAGGCCCGTCGCTGCAGTGAGACATTAATGGGCTGCTAAGATGAAACAACTATCTTCCTTGGATACACTATGACATTCTCGCTATAGACTAAGATAGTGGTATCCTACATTTTAGCCTATCACCGATGATCTAGTGAATAATATTATTAAATTAAAATGTCTAGGGTCTAGCCCAATCAGGTGCATGGGCCTGCTTCGACGAGTTCAACCGTATAGAGTTAGAAGTGTTGTCCGTGGTCGCGCAACAGATTCTGTCCATCCAGCTGGCTATCCTCAGGAGAGAGAAACGCTTCGTATTTGAGGGTACGGAAATCAGCTTAAACCCGACTTGTTCTGTGTTCATCACTATGAATCCTGGGTGAGTATAAGAATTTTTCTGACTTGAAGATGTACATATTAAGGCCTCATATTACCATGAAACGCCATCTAGTCGTAAACTAAGTAGAGATTGTACTAATTTATTATAATACACATGTACATGCTCATTTTTGTAATACGAGAAACTATGGTTGTCTATTGTGATCTGGTCAAATATTCACAAATGGGTCAATCTCCAAATCGGGCGTATTCGTGTGATCGCTCTGGTGCTTTTCAGATCTTGATATTTTTTGGTAATTATGCATCTCATTGAAAATAATGATATTAAAATACTACATTTTTGCTATTGGCCTTAATTTTTGACAAGCAGTTATGGAAATATTTAAGTTCAAACATTTTCGCGTCCAGGGCAATCATGATAGGCGCTAGAGCGATCATAAAAGGTGAAACAAAAATAATAAAATTGGTAATTATTTAATTAGTCATTTTTAGTCTTGCATGTTACAAGATTTTATGATTTTATGTTTAGGGGATAATCTAGAGCTTTTTGAGAGCTCATCAGTTAAAAACTTGTTCATTTTTAGGGCAGCGTACCGATTTTGAAACATCGGAACCCTTATAGGATCACTTTGGTGTCCGTCTGTCTGTTTGTCTGTCAAGACCATTTATCTCAGGAACGCGTGGAGGTATCAAGCTAAAATTTTCAACAAATATTATTAGTGATGAGACGTGACGTCATAGAATTTTTGACAGATAAGTAAGTCGTGACGTCACATAATTCTGGCAGGAAAATATTTTTTGATAGCTGAGTCGTGACGTCATTGAATTTTTGACAGATGTGTCGTGACATTACAGAATCTTTGACAGATGAGTCGTGACGTCAAAGAATTTCGGCGGTAACAATAATATTTAGACAGCTGAGTCCTGACGTCATCACAATTTGGCGAGAAAGTAAATAGGTTTGTACGGAGCCCTCAGTGCGCGAGTGAGACTCGCACTTGCCGGTTTTATAAGGGTTCCGTACCGATTTTGGAAAAACGAAACCCTTTGTTGTCCGTCTCTCTATCAAGGCCATTTATCTCAGGAACGCGTAGAGGTATCAAGCTGAAATTTTTACCAAAGACTAAGGTCTGTTGCCTTTTAGTGCTGTAAAAAAATCAAACTTCTAATCTAACGAAATCAAGACATATTTATGTCGCAAATTTTCGATGAGCAAAGGGCAAAAAGCTACAGGGTACTTCCAGTCTACATACAAACTTGAAATTTGGCATGAAGCAAGGTCTTATAGTGCATGTAAAGGAAAATTTCCGAAAACGAAATGAAATGAAATGAAATTTTGACTTCCATCATATTATATTTTGATAATTTCGTCATAGTCATAATAATTTTGACAGCTGAGTCACGTGACTGAATGAATGAGTCGTGACGTCATAGAATATTGGCGAGAAAATATTTTGCAGGGGAGTCGTGACGTTATAGAATTTTTGACAGATGAATCGTGACGTCACAGAATTTTTGACAGCTGAGTCGTGACGTCGTTGTCGTTGTAACAATCTGGTATTATTACTTAAAGTAGTTTTATAACGTACAATTATTGCAAAATATCATCGCTCTGGTCTTTTTGACAGAGCAATCATAGCCATAGCGATCAAAAAAAGTCATAAAAGCATTAATATAGCCCAAAATAAAAACAGTAGAAAGTTGTGTTTACGTCTCATAAAGAACATCATTACTATCACTTAATTCACTTAATAAGCACATTCACAACCTTACTACTTAATTTTAAAAACATGCCATATCAATCATCAAATTCGAGAACCAAACCCAGATAAATCATAAACTTACCCTCGTAATGTTGGAGTGGGGGACCGTGGCACAAATGTATCTTCCTCGGCGGTTAGACCACTACAGCCACTACCCCGGGGGAGGGGAATAGAGTTTCTATTTCGTAAAACGAGGGATGAGCGCGATGTTTTACTCCAGCGCAGAGCGATGATATAAAATAGCAGGTCATGACGATAAATTTAAATTGTGCCAAAAATATTGATAATATAATTTTTAAAAAAATATTACAATGAAGATTAACTATTTGTTATGTAATATAAAATAAAACCGGACATATGAACCTTCTCAATAAAAAGTTACACAATGTTTTCTCATTCAATCGGGAGTTAGGTCAACCCAGAGCAATCAGGATTTTAGGGTTTATGATTTTTTTTTAAATATTTCTAATAAACTAATTCATAATTTCAGCCCTGCACCACATAGATTAGACACCAAAGTGTACATAAAAAAATGTAATGAAAACGTTTATCGATTTCAAAATGGGTTTCTCCAGTCCGACACGATAAAAAATGCCTCTGGAGATCTACCCAAATATACATTAAACAAATATACATTATTTTGTGTGCATTTTTTTTGTAAAATATCCATCTACGTTTACATACAAAACACGCAGATCAATACAGAAGTTCAATTGTCATAAAGATATTATTTACACATCATGATACTCATATTTATTCTGTAACGGGAATCGTACCCGAGACTTTTACGTAGTAGTTACGTAGAAATAAGTATGTTTGGTAAAGTTGTTTAATATCGTAGCATAGCAAAGATATTTAAAGTTTTGATGTTTTTATGTACCTATTGTTTGTTTATTGTACGCATTCTCATGGATAGATATGGAGATACATTGCGGTAAGTACGATATATATACAATATAATAAATACATACGTCTTATAACTTAGATCTTTGCCAGTCAGAATTTAAGGTTTTTTATTTATGGAACAACTGTAACGTTCCGCTGACTATTGATCTTGACTGATGACCAAAAACCACGCAAAAGGCTACGGCTAGGTATTATCTTGATAATAAAAAATGATCAAAAAATGAGGAGAAATTCAGGGGATCCAAAGCGATCAATATTGGGCTTAGGATTGCTCGATTAAAGTGGTCGTGGCACATAGCACGCAAGGACAGTCGATGAGTTAGAAAGGTTCTGGAATGGCGATCGCGTATTTGAAGACACAGAGAGCGCAGAACTTTCCCTCGTTGAACAAAGGCCGTTAAAATATTATCTATATTATCGTATTTTGAGATATTACTGACCTTTTTTTAAATGACTTCAAAAAAGGAGGAGGTTCTCAATTCGGTTGTATTTTATTCCCCTCCACTAATTTTATTCTATTACCTGACTGTTAAAAAAAGGCAAGTTTTATTTTGTTTGAAAACAAACAGCAATGTAACATTACCCCGGCTAAATGTTTATTTATTTGTCAGTTACGCTGGTCGTACCGAGCTACCGGATAACTTGAAGGTGCTGTTCAGGACGGTCGCCATGATGGTGCCGGACTACGCCATGATTGGAGAGATCACTTTGTATTCCAACGGCTTCGTATGTGCTGGGCCGTGAGTACTTTTTATATCTATTTTAGACAATAATAGAAAGATAAAGAACGAATAACACGTCTATTCCCAGTTTCCCCCGAATGCTTTGAAACTGGGAATTTAGGAAAATTTTGTCGCATCTTCACCCGAATGCACACATCGGGGGAAATGCCAGATGCATCATGATGCCTCTGTTAAATTAAACTCGGTGAATTCTGATAGTTAATTGACAAAAAGTACGATAGGTTGTAAAAGTTTTGGTATAGTAACATCAGGGCGGAAGAAGCAGAGTTAGCAGAACCCCATTCAATGGCCTCACAACAACAAAGTACCAAGGACAATAAATAAAAAAATTAAAATAATAAAAAATCTGTTTATTTCTGTAAATCTAACATCGAGACAATTAAGAATAATCGGAATATACTCGTGTTGGGAAAAACTAAAGACAATGAAGGTACAAAATTTACTGGGGTGGGAATATTTGGACTATGTATGCTGATATGATTTGCTGTATTTTTTGTGATGATAATGTTTGACATTCATACTTTGCATTTTATTAAGGAATGCATTGCTATAACGTGCCATTCAAGGGATGGATCTCCTCATGCATTTAGTCTTTATCTTATATTTCAGTTTGGCACGTAAGATCGTGCAGGCATACAAGTTGTGTTCTGAACAGTTGTCGTCACAGAACCACTACGACTACGGCATGCGAGCCGTCAAATCTGTGCTGTTAGCTTCAGGGGCGCTGAAGAAGAACTATCCGGAGAAGGATGAATCTCAGCTGGTGCTCAGGGCTATTATTGATGTTAACATGCCCAAGTTTCTGTCACAGGCAAGTCGTTTCTTTGATAGTTGTTTTTTTCCCACCTTGAACAAGTAAGTATGGCAACTCCGTCGTTCTCCAAACAATAACAACGAGAAATAAATTTCCAATAGTAACTAATAGTATTAGGTGCATAACAGCCATTCTGCCACGTCATACGTATGTATAAGATTACACAGTATTATCGTAGTCCCAGGAGTCCACCTCTCTGCGATAATTTGCACCAGCAGCAGCGTGGCAAGCTGCATGGCTCTTAGTTCTGTTCCTTCGTGCTCCACAGTAGCCGTTTCAAATGTAATACCTTCACGACCGCAGAGACTATGTAACTCGGCTACTAAGATGCTAACAAACATAGCTTCTGTCCCTGCTGATTTGGTTTATCTACACCATTTATGCATTTCTTTATAAGTACATGCCCGTCGGTTCTAAATGCAGAATTGCCACTTTTTCAAGGATGTCACATGTTTTAATTAACATTGATTTTCACTTTGTCTAATATTTATATTGTAGGATGTACCACTGTTCGCTGGTATATACTCAGATCTGTTCCCTGGCGTGGAGGTCCCACAGCCTGATCGTGCAGAACTGCTCCGTTGCATCAAGAAGGAGTTGGACAAGAGAAACCTTCAATCAACGGAGTGGTATCTTGAGAAGATCATTCAGGTAGATACTTGACCATATATTTTCTCGCTTACGTTTAGATTGTAAGAAAGAAAGAAAGAAATGTATGAAGTAAGAGTATACGGTAAACTCTATCTCAGCGTAAGAGATATCGAAAGGAATATTCGTTTAGTTCAATATTTACTGAGTGACCGCGCTTCATTAGAATTACCGAAGATGTTGATTAACCTATCTAATAATGTGTAAGTCAACATGTACCTCAAATGGCAGAAAAATGCTTTAGGTCTGAAGAATGCTTAAAAGTTTATGTTTGCTTTTCTCACAGATTTACGAGATGATGTTGGTACGACACGGGTTCATGATAGTGGGTCCCCCCATGGGAGGCAAGACTCAGGCGTACCAATCCCTCGCTGAATCTCTTCGTGCTCTGCAGCTGATGAAACCGCCACCTCGTCACAAGGAGTTTGGAGCTATATACCGTATCCTTAACCCCAAAGCTATTACCATGGGACAGTTGTATGGGTGCTTCGATCCTGCTTCTCATGAGTGGTATGAATACAATCAATACATTTAATGTTATATATGTATTATTATTTTACCCTACGAAATAGTTCTGAAACCTTTCTTTGAGCGTGTGATTACTAGTTCAAGCAGTACGAAATACAAATACATGACTTTATCTCATCCTCTCTCCGTGTGGTAACGGAGTAAGAATACAATATGTCACCACCCAACTCAAATATTATCTTTACGAAATAAAAAGAAGGAAACTTGAAATTAAACCCTATACCAATCCGTCTGGCCAGCGTGGTATTAGTAGGCCAAGTATCCTTCCGTCGCCAGTATTTACGACTCCCGTGGGATGCGATGTGGAGGTGACATAATATTGTATTCTTACTCCGTCACCACACGGACAGAAATTAAGATCATAAAACATCATAATATTTTAATTTAGGTCCGACGGCGTATTAGCCATCGCATTCAGAGAGTACGCAATGTCGGTGACACGTGATCGTAAGTGGATTCTGTTCGACGGACCAGTCGACGCTGTCTGGATAGAGAACATGAACACTGTGCTCGACGACAATAAGAAACTGTGCCTCATGAGCGGAGAGATCATTCAAGTATGTTTTAATTACATTTTTGATAGAACCAATCATCATCATTCCCCTGCCCTTATCCCAATTTTATTTGGGGTCGGCGCAGCATGTCTTCTTCTTCCATACTTTCCTATCGGATGTCATCTCACAAATAACACTCTTCGCAGCCATATCGTTGAATAGAACCAAAAGTAATAGAAAATAATTTTGATGCTTGAGAGCGGATTTGAAACTGCGTTTATAAAGAATTCGCCTATTGGGAAAGCAATGCACTAATTCGGTAAAGGAGTAAGAAGCGCGTGGCCTAGTAGTCAATGGGTCTTTGGCGTATTCTTAGAAGGCCTTATGTCTCCAACATAAGCTGATAGATAATTTTTTTTATTGTCTGTAATCTTCTCGGTGTTGTGACAAAACTGATGTGTTATATTATCTGTAGATGACAAACAAAATGAACCTTATCTTCGAGCCAGCAGATCTTGAATTCGCGTCACCGGCCACTGTCTCACGCTGCGGTATGATCTACATGGAGCCTGAACAACTTGGTAACATATTTCTGACGTTATTTTATTAGCCGAGGTTAAAAATAAGTAAGATTGTCAATTCGAGTACAGAAGTCACTTATTCACGGACATCTCTACACAGCGCCATCTGTTCCCAAAGTAAGCTAGGCTTAACCTGCTTAACTTGTGTCTTGACAACATTAATAAAAAAAGAAATTTGAATATACATCTGTAGATAATATGTACCACGCTGATTAGACGCCTTTAGACTAAGAATTAAAAGGAATTGTATGACCTTGATTCCTCGTGTTCTAAGTCCATTATCATAGAGAAGCCTTCTTTATTTTTAAACAGTTAAAAGATAATTAATATTGTCAGGTTGGCGCGCCTTCCTCACATCGTACAACGTGTATTTAACAAAGAAGCTGATTCCGGAGCAGTACGAACTGATCCAAGAGTTGATCGAGTGGTTGATGCCTGCTATTCTTGAGTTCCTTATGACCAAGTGCCATCACTTCGTCGTCGTCGGGGAAATACATCAGTTCCATGTAATGTATTAATTATATTAGTAGTTTTATGATTAATCTTGTTACATCATTTTATCATTTTATATCTACTGGTGCTCTGGTCATGATTTCCCGGAAAGCAAATAAACATAACCGAACTAATACTGGTAAATGTGTTCAATTCTCAGATCCATATATTAGAGCTGTAACAAGAATGTGGATAAGAACTATGTTACAATTTTCAGCAGAATTACTCTACTCACGCAAATAAAATGAACTAAAAATACGTAATGTCAATAACTCCCAAATGGGAGATGTAGCACAAGCACTGCTTGGTTTGAGTGAGGAATTTGAATTTTTAAAAAAGATCAGAATATTCCTGATCCATTATACATTGACTAATGTAGCTTCGTTCCAATGAATTGCTCAATGTTTTGTACATTTTGCGCAGTCGTTCACCCGTCTGTTCACGTGTTTGCTGGAGGAGGAGACGCAGTTCAGCACTCTCTGGCTGCAGTGCACGTTTGTATTCTCGCTACTCTGGGGAACTAGCTCTACTATCACCGGTGAGGACAACCATACCAACATTAACATTGTTCACAAGTAAAAGAAAAATAGTACCTAGTTAGAACGGCGGGAAACAAACCGATGGCACAGGACCGCGCAAGGTTGTGATTTTAGGAGGGCGGCCTATGTCCGCTGTGGACGTCAATTGACTTATATTATGATGATGATGAAAGGAATAATAAAGATATGGAATAGTTGGAAGATATTTCATCTTATTTTTTTGCCACATATGTATTTGTCTTTATTATGCCTTGATATCGATAGATGATTCAAGCACGGTATAAACAGTCGGAAAAGGCGCATTGACCAACAATGAACAATTTTAGGCTGCAATGATGATGATAAACCCATCTAGACATAAAAACCAAAAAGTTTAGTCGTAGTTATTGTCTAGTCGTAGTAACAGTGTTGGTTATGTTTGTGCTCGTGCATATTTTCGATCCACGCCCTACTGTATAGATACCATCTAACACAGTCCCATTTTTCACTAAGTACTTCTGTTTCAGAGTACAAGAAACGATCTGTGGATGTCATTCGAGAGCCACGGATATTTAACGACCTCTGTGGCGTAGTCGTTATGTTACATGGCTGCTACGCAGAGGTCTCGGGTTCCCACTCAATGCAAATCTTTGTGTGCATGAACATGATTGTTTGCATTGGTCTAGGTGTTTCTATGTATAATATTTTATATTACCTAAAAATATTTCAGCCGACAGTCGTAAAATATACGACTCGTTTCTGCGCAAGCTGCTCGAAGGTAGTAACGCAGCGTATCCCAAACCCAAATCATTCAAACTGACTAAAAATCAGCTGTTCCAAGACAAAGACTTGGTCTTCGATTTCGTCTATGACAAGAGGAACAATGGAACTTGGATACCTTGGATGGAACTCGAGAAGGAATTACCCATACCACCAACCAGCAAGGTATTTTTTTTTTAAATAGGTACCTTGGCATATACAGGAACAAATAAAACACCCGCTCTCCGCCATTAGTAAGAAAACTGACATCTGCAACAACTTCAAGCCAACTAATTAGTTGGCGCTTACTATATATTTTTTCCTTTTGTTTACGAAGCTACGACTCCTTGATCTTGTAAAGCAATAAGCAAGGTTATATAGTAGGACCAGAGCTCTGGTTAGAAATCAAAAGCGTCTGAACTGGTTACTGAGGACTTAGGTGAATCCTCTCCTTGAGTTTCAAAATGTTTCTATTGTCTTTCTTTCTTTAACATCTTTACAACAAAATCCGAAGTTTTTTAAGTAACCTAGTAAAATTCAATACAAAATAATGTTTTACTAAAACCGTTAGAAACGGGTAAAATAAAAGAGGTGCTAGAAAAGTAAAAAGCGCCCTTTTTAAAATCAAAATCAAAATAAAGCAACTTATTTGTTTAGGTAAACGACATAATAATCCTGACGAACGAGAATGCCTGCCTACGATACTTCGTAAAGATCATGGTTAAGTCTCGCACACCCATCCTGATAGTGGGTCCGACGGGCACGGGGAAATCTTCGCTGATACTTAACTTCCTCCTCACCAACTTGCCAAAAGAGAGATATATCACTAACACTGTCAACTTCTCGGCGAGGACCACTGCTAATCAGGTGAGCATATTTCTTTCATACTTTTCTTACTATTTATAGGCATATACTAGGCCAGTGTACTTGCTAAAAACGATGAGGTATTTGTTTCGAATCCCATGCAGTAAAGTTAGAAAGAAAAACGGGTATTATGTGAAACAAATAAAAAATATTATACAACACATGGATTGGCTGGTATTAATTGGAATTGAATGGCGTGATTATATTATGTTGTATGTAAACGCTTCACTTGTTATACCCCTTCCAGCGTAAGTTTAGCTTTTTGACAGTTCACGTACATGAAGTTTCGTAATACTTCTGCTTATTTTTCAAACAAATAATACTGCATTTCATGGACGTACCCTTGTTTTTTTCAGTAACCATGGTTACTTAGTGATGGACACTCATAACGATTACCACCATTATGAAACAAATTACAAATAATCGGTAGAAATAAATGCTATGAATAAACCTGAACTCTTCATAATACGTTTATAAAATGTAATATGATATTTTAGATTAGCTATAACCCGCGAATTGGGTCATCACGATAAATTATGTATTTTAAATAAAACCTAAGCTTACTATAATTGTATCATTTTAAGCTATAGGCTAATTTTCTTTACAAAGTTAAAGAAAGAAACAGTAATAAAATAATAATGTAAGTTGATGTAAGGATCCAAATGTGTAAAATAAAGTAATTTGAAATATCGAAAAATCGCGAAATCGCTTACAATCGAATGGCATTACATTCGAGATACTGCTGAACGTCTCTAACGTCAACCTGTCAAATGTTGTTAAATATAGTGGAAAGGGTATAAGAGGTATAAATAGATAGAGCGTACACATATGACCACAAACACACCATGTGCGTTGAATTCGCGGTAAATCCACGGCAGACATTATACTTTTACCTCAGCGTGCCGCAAAAAAAAAAGTCTTACGTCTGCGCGAAAAGATTAATGTTTGAATTGTATTTCAGACTCAAGATATAATAATGTCTAAGGTAGACAGGAGACGTAAAGGTGTTTTTGGACCTTCTATGGGCAAAAAGGTCAGTACCTTTATACACATCCTGAAAACCTCGCAAAATCATAGCATTGTGTCGGTTGGTTACTTCCTGTGTAGTATAAGAGGGATACGACGAAACGCCTGTGTCGTATCTATTTCATAACTCGCCCATTTCATAGCTTGTTCCCCCTATGTTATCGGAAATGTATGAAATCTTGTTTAAAAAATTATTTATTTACTGCATACATTTCCTAGAAAATGCGTTTCATAGATTTTAAAAAATAAATTTCGTAGAAATTGTATACAGTGACGAATTACGTGATTTTACAGCTAATATAGATAAGTTAGTTGAAAATTATGATTATTTATTACTTAATATGTTATTTTATTCTTGACTTTTATTTTTGAATTCAAAATTCGTGTCAATGTTATTTCGGACACAATTATTCGCGGTAGCATGTTTTCGTGGTATCGTTATTCAAGGTTCAGTAATTCGAAAATCAGTAATGTCTGTTCTTGTAGTGCGTATTATTCGTGGATGATTTGAGCATGCCACAGAAGGAGCAGTACGGTGCTCAGCCGCCTCTGGAACTACTAAGACAGTGGATAGATCACGGCCACTGGTATGATCTTAAAGAAATGGTGCGCCAAGAAGTTGTCGATGTTGTAAGTATATTTATTCATATTTTATCATTACTGCCGATTAGTGCCGATGGATATATTATTGCAGGTACAGAGAATTATGTTTATTCTTCAGTTTTTATTTTGTATTTTCCGAATAGATTATTCGCTATGTGCCAGCATTCTATTAGTCGACGACTCGAAGATGATGAATCTTAATTACACTGTGAAATATATTTAATATTTAAGTTTAATTGAAACGGTAAGTGATTGAGATTCCAGGATGTCGTAAAAACCATATTGTGCCTAATAAAAGTTAAAAAACTTCGACTTCAGGTATCTAATGACGAACCAATAAAGACCAAATTGCGATCTCTAGAGCGTAATCAATCGGGGATCAAGCCCTATGTCGTGGGGACTTTTAAAGACATGTTGGACACAAAGAGCGTCTAGGCTCGAGATAATCAACTGTACATCACACCACTAAATGCTGTGTGACTTTTGAAACCAGCTACAAAAGGATTCAAAATCTACGTGTGTTCCAAGTGAATAGTTAATAATGAATGGGTACCTACTAATCTTTGTTTCCTTGCAGTTATTTGTATCCGCCATGTTGCCTCCTGGTGGTGGTTCCAACCTCATCTCATCAAGACTGACGAGGCACATGCTGCTGATAACATTGGACTCGTTCGAAGATAACACTCTGAACAAAATATTTATCACTATTATGGATTGGCATTTCGCTAAAGGTTTCCCTGACGCACTGGCTAGACAGTCTAAGGTATGTAAAGTTTTATAACATTGCAGTCAGTGAATTAAAAGTATGTAATAGATATAATAATCTCCGTGTGGTGACGGAGTAAGAATACAATTATGTCACCACCCCATCTCATCCCATGGGTGTCGTAAAAACCGACTAAGGGACTATCCGTAAATATTATCTTTATGAAATAAAAAGAAGGCAAACTTGAAATTAATCCCTATACCAATCCGTCTGGCCAGTGTGGTATTAGTAGGCCAAGTATCCCTCCGTCACGGGAGGAGGTCCGTCCCTGCAATGGGACATTAATGGACTGTTACGAATAGAAATAACTAGTTAAGTATGCTTTTGATGTTTTGGGTATTGGTGAAACGTCTTGACTCGCTCTGTTTTATAAAACTCAAGTTCGAAAGATATGCTCAAGAACTACATCTTTCTGTTTTCTGCCAGTTAATGTTTTATCTGAGTAAAACGTCATACCGCCCTTTTATATTAGCTATATCTGTCGGCTTTGCTTATGACGGAGTTATATAATATATGGGTGTAGTGACAATATTCTTAGTGGATCTAAAATATTACTAAGACGAAGTTCTGCTGCGCTGACCACTGAAGTTGTAGTGCTGGGACCTCGCCAAATAAAGCAAGTTTAGGTTTACCTCGGTTAGGGATCGTGACATTAATATTCTAAACACTTAACACATTCAATTTTTCGTTCTCAGGGTGTTGTAGCAGCGACAATGGAAGTCTATAAAAATGTAACTCTACAGTTTCTTCCGACGCCGAGTAAATGTCATTACTTGTTCAATCTCCGTGACTTCGCGAGGGTCATTAAAGGCATACTGCTTGTCCCTAGTACACATTTGAAGGAGCTGAATAAACTGGTCACGTTGTGGGTGCATGAGACTTACAGAGTGTTTTATGATCGTCTTGTAGATAATGCTGATAGGTAAGTGTATACAGGGTGGAAAGTTTTAATAGGGCAGTCAAGGGAGGTATCTTATGGTAGGCATACACGATCCTTCCTATCGTCCAATCGGCATGACGCTACCGATTGGATCAGTTAGAATTGACCATGTGTGCGAGTGGATCGGCATGACAGTTAGACGCAATCTTATCGCCTGAACTAAAATGTAGTTTAAAGTATGACTGATCCAATGACGCTACCGTCATGCCGATTGGACGATAGGAAGGATCGTGTATGCCTAAGTACCATTAATCGTAGCAGCTACAAGAAATTGGTCTTGAGACTATACATAATTTTTTAAATAAATTATATTTACATATTTGACTTTTTTTACTAAAAAAGTCAAACCAACTCCAACCTCAGTTGCTTCCATAGAACGTTATGATCAACATACGATACAGGGTTGATTAGCATCAAAAAACCGTTCTTGCTAAACGTACATTTTTTTGAAAATTTGTGAATGGGATAAAGTATTGAGTAAAAAATTATGGATGGTCTCCTAAAACCAATTTGTTGTAGCTGCAACGATTAAGGTACCTTCATTGTGTGCCCCATTGAATCTTTCCTTCTAACAACCTGGATTTTTAAAGCCACGCCGAGCAGATAAATTGTAGGCATTTTTCTTTAGATTCCTTTTTAATTTTTATTAGGTTTTATAGTAAAATTCTGTTGACGGCCTTTGTGACGTAATAGTTACAATCCATGGCTGTTACGCAGAGTTCTTTGTATTCATGAACATAAAATGTTCCTATAAGCCTGGGACTTTTCTATGTATAATACGTAGATTTTTACAAAAAAGTCTCCTATGTCTGTTGTCAAGCCAAAGTACAATCGCTGCTTAGTTTGCGACTAAATGGCGTTGCCTTAATGTGTGAGGAATGTTATTATATTATGTTTTTCAACAGAGAACGGCTGTTCGGCTTGATCTACAAGGCTGTATATGCCAACTACCGCGTGCACTTAGACCAGGTGTTGAACGAGATGGGGTACATCCCCGAGGGAGAGAAACTTAAGAACAGTCACGCCGCTAACATATTCTTTGGTAACTACATGGAGCCGGACGCTGATCCTAAGATATATGATCAGGTTTGTACATCCAATAAGCATTGATTCTGCCTAAAGAGCATAAACAAAGAACCTTCATAATCATATTGCGCTATTCCTAACAACGATTACTCTTGGAAAAAGCGTAATTTAATAGCTTTTAAATTTGAATGTTTAGCTCGATAACGGTGTTCAATCAACTAGCCTATAGCAGTCTACTGCTGGACATAGGCCGCGCCACAGAACTCGGTCCTGCGCCTTCCGCATCCAATCGGACCCAGAGACTTTTATGAGGTCGCCAGCCCACCTAGCTTTGGCGTCCTACACTACGTTTGCCGATAACGGTGTTCAGTTAATGATTTATTGAGGGACATCGCTTCTTATTTTCTGGAAGGTGGCGTCATGCCTACCTAAGATGTTACCTTATGGTATAGTTAACACTTAGTTAGAAAGTTAGATGAAGCCGTAACAACTGTGGTAAAACCACCCGGAAAAGTGGTTCAATTACGGTTTAAGTAATGTTTCTCTTACAAGTGATACAAATGTGAAAGACATTCAGAGCATTTACAACGTTCTTTAGGTACATGCCCTCGAGCTTGAAATATTGTAATTGTACATACATACATACATAAACTCACGCCTTATCCCGTCCGGGGTAGGCAGAGACGACAGAACGCCACTTGTCACGATCCTGGCAAGCAAATCAGATATTTTAATGGTTTTTTGGTTTATTAGACGTAGATAAATAAATTGCACTCAGGTCCTAGATCTGGACGACATGGCAGTGAAGATGGAGTATTACCTCGACGAGTACAACATAGTGTCGTCTTCTCCCATGTCTCTGGTCATGTTCAGATACGCGCTCGATCACATATCGAGGTGCACGCGTGTCTTGCTGCAGGATAATGGTGAGGATATTTTTATTTTTTTTAGTTACTTTTTGATAAAATTTTATATTACATAAAAACGGTACTTAGGCAAAGTCTATGTGTGGTGACGGAGTAAGAATACAATATGTCACTACCCCATATCATCCCATAGGTGCCGTAGGAACCGACTAAGGGACTATCCGTTAATATTATCTTTACGAAATAAAAAGAAAGAAAACTTGAAATTAAACCCTATACCAATCCGTCTGGCTGGTATTAGAAGGCCAAGTATCCCTCCATTACGGGAGGAGGTCTGTCCCTGCAGTGGGACATTAATGGACTGGCATGATGACTTAGGCAAAATTAAAATAGTTGTCGAGCTCTGTTCGACAGTTGATTAAGAAAGAGTTTTCTCAAGGCCAACAAAGTAGTCAAACCCAAATTGGAGATTACGGGGCTATGGGATAAAACAGCTTGTGCCCCGTGGTAGGCAGTGGCTTAGTATAACTTATCCGTTAAGCATAGTTTACACGAAGCCAACACTGGCTGCCAATAAAGCGCTGGCTTAGTATTTGCCTTGTGTAAATAGTTTTCCAAACCAAGCCAGCGCTGGCTGCCAACGCTAGCGAGAATAGAGCGCCCGTCGCACCCCCGCGCACACTTGAAACGTGTGCACACCCGAAGAAAAAGCCGTTAATGAATGGTCTTGTCTAAGCAACAAGGGCCAAGCCAACGCTGGCTTGTCTGCAGGACTGGCGCCAGCATATTGGCTTCGTATAAACTTGACGTTAAGTGTGGCTCTTGCTCGTCAACAACAGAAAAAAGAATTCCTGTTTTGCTGCCTTATACCATTCCCCCGGGATGAGATGGAGTGGTAACATTACACACAATAAAACTATAATACAATATTTTTTGGAAGTCAAGGCATTTGAGGCATTCTACATATTGCGCCTTCGTGCTTTAAAAAAATAAATTAACATAGGTAATAAGTTTGTTCGCTTACCAGGTAACTTACTGCTTGTTGGCGTGGGCGGCAGTGGAAGAAGCAGCGCTGTTAAACTAGCTGCCAGTATACTTGAAATGAATGTCATTCAGGTAATCATTGCGTAGTTATTTGGTCATTGATATTTTATCATAAGGTTTGTATACCAATTGCGGACATAGCCACAAAACAGAGACGGCTACAGAAATCAATCTATTAATTGATTTGTCATTCACGCCTTTCGTTTCTTACCGCTTCGTTTTTTTTAATTAGACAGTCATTTATGTAATTTACGGTTAAAAAGTTCTCCATGTGGTTACGGAGTAAGAATACAATCTGTCACCCCGTCTCATCCCCTGGGTGCCGTAAAAACCGACTAAGGGACTATCCGTGAATATTATCTTTACGCAATAAAAAGAAGGAAAACTTGAAATTAAATCAATCCGTTGGCCAGCGTGGTATTAGTAGGCCAAGTATCCCTCCGTCATGGAAGGAGGCCCGTCCCTGCAGTGGGACATTAATGGGCTGTTATGATGAGGGTTAAAACGCCTTTACAAAAGTAAAGATTAATGGTAAATTGTCTTTCAGATTGAAATATCTCGTGTATACGGACAGACTGAGTGGCGAGATGACATCCGCAAGTTGTTGATGAAGGCCGGTATTATTGGGAAACCTCTCGTGTTCCTATTTGCTGATAATCAGGTACTATTAATTACTTTTAGAATTTCACAAACTCGTTAGTAACGTTATCATCATCATCATCATCATATCAGCCAATTGACGTCCACTGCTGGACATAGACAAGATTTGGAGAATGCCTAAGATTATCGATACATTATAATATATTCGTAGATATAATTACACTGTAGATATGTAGTAGATATATTAAAATTATCCTAACTAAAGTGAAGGAAAAGTTGACACAAATTCCTATCAAAAAATTGTAGAAGTGCACACAGCACAGGTGTGAGTTGCTTTTCAAATTGAAAATTAAGTACAATACTAAAGTACATTAAATATTGTGATGAATTATATTTAGATAATGTACGAGGGTATGGTGGAGGATATCAACATGCTCCTGAACACGGGAGACATACCCAACTTGTACGGGATGGAAGAGAAAGTTGAGATATTGGATAAGATGCAGGGCGCTGTCAGAGATTCTGTAAGTTGAAGCCTTTAGTATAAAATAAGTGTTTATATTCCTGTAATCTTAAATGTAGTTTTCACATGGGTAATGGGATGGATACATACATGTGTTAGGTTTGCTTACGCCGTAATTGAGGACAACCAGTGATTCGACCGTATCAACGTGGCATACCATCGTGGCACACGCCACGACGCAAATCCTCACGCCCTTGCCGCCTTGGTCGACTCTACTGTCCCCTATTATTCTATTAAATAAAAAAGGGTTTTATTTTTTATATCTTTATTAAATAAAAAAGGGCTTGATCACTTTGTGAACATGTCGCCCCAAGTAGAGTTTTCTAAAATATTATTTGATCTTGTCCCCTTATTGCTCCTATGGGACGATTCTGACATCATTCTCAAAACTATGATTCCTGTATAAGGTCAGCAGTAAGTCCGCACTTATTGAAATTTGGGGTAAGACCAACATTAAAGATCTTTTTAAAATGTTTATCATGTTTTAGGGCAGAAAAATCGAGACGACACCTCTGGCTATGTTCGGGTTCTACGTAGAGCGCGTGAAGGCTAACCTCCGCATCGTGATGGCGATGTCTCCCATCGGTGACTCGTTCAGGAACAGGCTCAGAATGTTCCCCTCGCTCATCAACTGCTGTACTATCGATTGGTAAGTCACTACACCAGACTAAGGTTAGTTAGTTAGTTAGCTTCAGCCCATATCATCCCACTGCTGGACAAAGGCCTCCCTTGATTTTCACAAATGACGGTCCTTGGCCAATGAAAGTTATGTTCAATATATTTTATTTAAGTGCGACTAAGAAGTGACATCTTAGTCAATATATTATCTGGTACAATAGAAAAAATTGACTCAAAAGACGATACTAACCCTTCTGGCTAGCGTCTTATCTGTAGGCCAAGTTACCCTCTATTACAACTCCCTTTAATATTGTTTTTTATATAGTAAGATGTTTTGTCCAGGTTCACAGCATGGCCTCCGGAAGCCTTGGAGAGGGTGGCAGAGATGTTCATAGCGAAGATGCCGAACGTAGACGACAACCTGCGAGTGGCCTGTGTCGAGATGTGTCAGCTGTATCACATGACTGTCGTTAAACTTAGTGACGAGTATGACGTTTTATATTTTGTTATGAATTTTATTTTATTTAAAACTCAGCACGAACGTGAACTTAACTTTATTTTCATCAGTCAACCTTACCATAATGGAAAAACAGAGTTAAAGAAAAATAGATGACAAGATTAAAAATTTTCCAAATTCTATTTTCTTTTCATTAAAAAAGACAAGTTTACACATTAATTAATCATATTGTTCTATTTTCAACGTTCTTTCATGTTTTATGATTCTTATCTACATACTCCGGAGATTGCTTTTTCCATTCTTTTACTCCTTGAAGTTTACTGTAGAGCAAGTTTTCTCTATAATCGCAACAGAACATTGACTCCTTTTGTATTTCATTTCAGATTCTATGCGGAACAGAAGCGTATGGTGTACGTGACCCCCACAAGCTACTTGGAACTCATCAAGGCTTTTATGAGCTTATACGCTATGAAAGTAGACCAAATTACACGTTCAAGGATCAGGTAACTACATATACTTCTCTTTCTTTTCAAGTATTTGTATTTGCTGTATTTGCTTTCTTGCTTCAAATGCTCCAATACGCAGTTCTTTCATTTTAAAGGTTAAGTTCTATGTCTTTAACG
This sequence comes from Schrankia costaestrigalis, assembly GCA_905475405.1. Taxonomy (NCBI): domain Eukaryota; kingdom Metazoa; phylum Arthropoda; class Insecta; order Lepidoptera; family Erebidae; genus Schrankia; species Schrankia costaestrigalis. The sequence goes on along the minus strand of FR997831.1, from coordinate 20,148,352 downwards.
TGCTCATAGAACATCCAGGCGCCAAACAATAATTATGTTGACTCAGATTATAATGCGCAATTTCATTTACTTGGATGAATTTTATGGAACCTACCTATATACCCGAAGAAAAAGATTTTTTTTCCAAATTAATCAAGAGATGACTTAAATTAACGCACATTTATAAATGGTTTACAAATAGACTCCTTGTCATCTGATGTAAACCAAAATGCTCAGTGCAGTTCCATAGTAAAAGCTAAAATCAGCTATTATGACCATAATTATTGTTATCCAGGTACGAAACAGGCTTAGAACAGCTAGACTTCGCAGCAGGACAGGTAGCGGTGATGCAGCAGCAGCTACGAGACCTTCAGCCACTACTCGTGGAGACCTCAGACAAGACTGAGAAGCTCATGATCAAGATCGAACAGGATACTGTCGTTGTCGAGAAACAGAAAGAGGTAACTTACTGGCTATTGATAGATTTCTCCGAGTGGTGATGAAGAATACTTAATCGGTGTAAAATTATTTTTTTCATTTTTCGTTATTCTGATCAATCCTGATGCAAAGCTCGAAAACATTCCAGAAATGGCAACGGATGGTAGTCATGAAATGGTCGTGAAACGTGTCGTGACAACTTGACAAACCCAAAAGCGATATGCAAGTCCAAACCATTTGACGAATTTTTCGCTTCCGTGTTTGCCTTTACTCGGTCGTTACTCAAAAGACCATTAGGTAACTACACTAATAGGTAAAACTGAAAAATCGTCATCGATGTCAATAATAACAATACATTTAGCATCAAAGAAACTACGCGAACACGTTTAAACTGGGATTTTATTATTGTGCCTGCCTTGTCACGAGTCTGGCTCAGTACAATGTCTGTTGATCCAACTTTGAGTTGTGTTTGATTGAAGTTCTTTACGAAACTCTTTTTGCTTCATAGATCGTAGGAGCAGACGAAGCTTTAGCCAACGAAGCAGCAGCCGCCGCCCAGGCCATCAAGGACGATTGCGAGTCAGACTTAGCTGAAGCGGTGCCAGCTTTAGAAGCCGCTCTTAACGCCCTCAACACTCTCAAGCCTGCAGACATAACCCTCGTCAAGAGTATGAAGAATCCTCCAGCTGGTGTCAAGCTGGTTATGGAAGCTGTGTGTGTTATGAAAAGTATTAAGGGTGATAGGAAGATGGATGCTAATGGTAACCAGTTTTTTCCTTATTATTTTGAAAAACATTTGAACCACTTTTTCGGAGACTAGCCTTCCTAAAACTTCTCAAGATTACAAGATTATTCATTTGCAACTATCTCCTTACCATTTAAAAGCTTAACGCAATTTATAAAGCTTTACTTAACATTTACTTAAGTTAAAAAAAAACCTACCAACCTAAAACTCCAAAGTTAACCTAGTTCGATTTAAGTACTTAGTCAATTGACTTTCTATTCCAAACCTTTTTTTCTATATAATCACCTTTTCATATTATTCATCCGTGTGGTGAAGGAGTAGGAATACAATATGTCAACACCCCAACCCACGGGTGTCTTAGAAACCGACTAAGAGATTATGTGTGAATATTACCTTTACATAGAAAGAAGGAAAACTTGAAATTAAACCCTATTCCAATCCGTCTGGCCAGCGTGGTATTAGTAGGCCAAGTATCTCTCCGTCACGGCAGGAGGCCCGTCCCTGGAGTAGGACATTAATAGGCTGTTATGATGATTCACCTTTTACCAACAGGTAGACCTTACGAGGATTTCTGGGGACCGTCGCAAAAGATGCTCGGAGATATGAAGTTTCTTGAAAGTTTGAAGAACTATGATAAGGACAATATCCCTACGGCCGTCATGAAAAAAATTAGAGACAAGTTAGTAGGTATAATAGAGGGTGCGGAGTTTCAATGGGGCACTTAAGGGAGGTACCTTAATCGTTGCAGCTACAAGAAATTGGTCTTAGGAGACTATCCATAATGTTTCAAACAAAATGCATTCCCATTTACAGATTATTAAAAAAAATTAAGGTTACCAAGAAAATTACCAATTTGTTGGCGCGACGGATTGGTACAGGTTTTGGTATCAAAATTAGTATCTGATGCAAAGACAAAGTTAAATACACTCTCTCGGCTCATGATAATAGGTACTTACTATTCTTGTCCACCATGACACGGACATAATATAGGTACCAATTTTGCATGTTATAGTTATAACTATTATCATCATTATATTAATTGCCCTTATCCCAATTTTATTTGGGATCGGCGCAGCATGTCTTCTTCTTCCATATTTTCCTATCGGACGTAGAATAACAATAATTATAGTTATTCCAAAGAGTCTCTATCAACATCTAAGGAGACTCGACCTTGGCAGTTGGATCATAGGTCTGATGCAGAAGGCAGTACTGCTTCACACGGCACGTATTGTGAGGAGGTTCCTATCTCTGGAGCCCTAACCACCAGTAGCTTGGTCCCTGTACCCGATGCTGGTGTGTCTACCTTTTTTTATATTTTTAAATGTCTTTATTTTTATATTTAAAAAGGTAAATTAATGTCAAAAATGTAACTAAAGTGATTATAGTTATAACTATTATATTCATCACAAACTGCGCCCCTATTGAAACTGAAATGTAACTTCGCTAGATACATACCGGATCGTGAGTTCGACCCAGTAGTGATAGCCAAGGTGTCTTCAGCTTGCGAAGGTCTATGTCGATGGGTGCGAGCTATGGATGTCTACGATAGAGTCATCAAGGTAACCGATACCATTTGTTAATTTAATTATATTTATGTTAACATAATACTGCAGTTTGGATATTATATAGTTAAAATAACAAAAGAGACTTCCTGTATCGTATGGAGGTCGGAAGCCATATGCTGGTTTTTTTGTACCTAAATGTTAATGAAAGGCTAAGAAAAATTAAAGCTTTTTATATATAGATTAACATACTAAGTACTGTAGACATACCTATACGTCTATGGCAAATAATTTTGATGAAAGCAAACCGAACCTTTATCGCTAATATAAAAATTGTAAATGATTATACTGACAAATAAAGTAACTCGCTAGTGATTAAGTAATCAAATGATATAGTTATATATGAATAATTCATGAAGATGTTGTGTTTTGCTTGCTAGGTGGTAGCGCCAAAGAAAGCTGCGTTAGCGGAGGCAGAGAACGACCTCCAGCAACAAATGAACACGCTCAACGCGAAGCGAGCGCAGTTGCAAGGTGTCTTGGACAAGTTACAGGTCAATATTATTTTATATTATTCAACAATTCATGTTACTTAACGATTAGATAGTCGAACCTAGCAAAGTTTGCATTTAGCGTACCTATAGCATGCTTATTTATTTGTTTATATAAAACTAGCTGACCCGTGCCCACTTCGTTGGGCGGCGAATAAACGCTTCCGTTTTTTAAACATATTTCATTACTGCTCCACTCCTATTAGTCATAGCGTCATACTATATAGCCTATGACACTCCCCGATAAATGGCCTATCCAACACAGAAATAGTTTTTAAAATCGGTTCAGTAGATCCAGAGATTACTCCCTGCAACGTCACAAACACACAAACTTTACCTCTTTATAACATTAGTATAGTGACGACCTCGGTGGCGCGCCGGTAGAGCCAGCGGCTGCCGCGCATGAGGTTGTGGGTTCGATCCCCACGCAGGACAATAATTTTTGAGATCCACAAATTATTGTCCTGAGTCTGGGTGTTCTATGTGTCCGTTAATTGATGTTTGTAAAAGTCCCCGCGACACAGGGCATGATCCCTAGTGCGGGAGTTGTCTTTTATAAAAAAAGAAAAGAAAAAAAAAATATAGATTATTAAATACATATTAAACACCCTGACTAAAGAAATCTTAATTAATTCGGAGATATTATGCATTTATCGGGATTCAAGTTCTCTCTTTGTAGTCGAGATATTTATAATACACACTGTAAACCTGCTGTTGCTTTTACTACAATTATTAGGTGCTCTCCGGAGCCCGAAAACGCTCAAAAGGGATATTATCGAGGAATTTCCTCACCCATCATTCACCTATTCTTAGATTTACCTCGCGGACGCTGCTGAACCAAACTAAACTTATCCTATTACATCAAAATCATTATTTATCTAGGCTTTAAACGATGAATTCGCGGAGATGACACGCAAGAAGAAAGGTCTAGAGGACGAGATCGACCTCTGCTCCACGAAATTGGCTCGAGCGGAACAGCTCATCGGTGGTCTTGGCGGTGAGAAGGCCAGGTGGACAGAACTGGCTCATCAGCTTGAAGAACTACTGTCCAATATTATTGGTATGAGGATTTTAAACTTACATGACTGTTGAGTAGAGAACGCGACTCGACAAACGTAAACTTAAAATTGTAGGACGCCTCCCAGCTAGGTCTCTACCTTTTTTAGGTTGTCGGTCCACCACTGCTTAGGTCTGGGTCCAACTGGATGCGGAAGGCGCAGGACCGTGTTATGTGGCGCGTGTTGGGAGGGGCCTATGTACAACAGCGATGGGCTTGTGGATTGATTGTTGAGAGACTAATCATACAATTAGTACCACCCTAGGTCATTCTGAGGATGTCGAAGAAGAAGTATCCAAGTCGCTGCTTCGATCAAGTGGCAGTTGCGGAAGCGGCTGCGTCCACGAGATTGCGGTGTCGAATCACAAGCAAAATAATTAATTGCTTATTATCGATCTCTTATCACCTCATTCTTATTCTGTAAACAACTTGGTCTCACCAAGCCAATATATATTTTAAAGTTCTTACAATAAAGTTAATTATCATTATAGGCGACGTCCTGCTATCCGCTGGTTGTATCGCATACCTTGGTCCGTTTTCTGTTATTTACAGAAGAAACATTATAATTGGATGGAACAAACGCGCTGTAGAACTCGGTAAGTCTTTTCACATTTTACATAATATTTTCATCTAGTCTATACTAATATTATAAAGAGGTAAAGTTTGTGAGTTTGTGACGGAGGGGTTAATCTCTGGATCTACTCAACCGATTTATAAAATTATTTCTGTGTTGAATAGTCCATTTATCGGGGAGTGTCATAGGCTATATATTATCACGCTATGACTAATAGGAGTGGGGCAGTAATAGTTTTTTTTCGCCGCCTAACGAAGTGGGCACGGATCAGCCAGTATCCAATATAGCAAATGGCATGTAGCACCAAGCATGTAGAAAGCCCATTTCCTTTGTGAAATACCTCAATATAACACGATGGATGATTGAATTTATGGGCCATATCCCTCATTTACTAACTTAATACTCCGTATCTAAAAAATAAAACATTCACGCTATATTTTCTAATAGGGGTAGGCAGAGATTACTGTGTATTCAGTATTCATTTATTTATTCAAAGTAGTACAATAATATTGTATCTTGTGTGTCTAGTACTACGCTCCTTACAAAGCAGGTTGCTTTGCTTCGTCAACATTCACACATTTGGTCGCCGGTTCCAAGTGCTACGCTAATACCAATCTAATAACATTAATTTCAGAGATCCCATGTTCAAGCCAGTTCTCATTGATCACAACTCTGGGTGAGCCAGTGGTCATCCGTGCGTGGAACATAGCTGGTCTGCCCGTTGACAACTTTTCTATAGAGAACGGTATCATTGTGATGACGTCAAGAAGATGGTCTCTCATGATTGATCCACAAGGTGAGGCAAGGGCTAATTACCTTACTTAATATTGTCTTCTTACTAAAGGAGATAAAATGTGTATAAATATAGTTATAATATATTGTTACAACTTAGTACTTAGCTATTCTTTATTAATATTTTTTCTCGTTTTCTAAAAGAATTGACCTAAAAATTTCGAAGAGAACCTAAACGGCTTGGGTAATTTCAGTCTTTTCAGCGTCATCGTGCTGGCACTTTAAGTGTCAGGAGGGTTCAGTGAATTTCGGTCAGAACACCTAGAGTAACCCAGACATTCTTACCCGCCTAGACGAAAAGCAGGTGGACGTTCTTTAAAAAGTTTCCCACAATGAAGCTCCAATACGTGGAGTCGTCTTTGCAAACACCTCGTTAAAGTTACGACGATAACTAAACAAATAGCATCCAAATGAGCGTCTGTATCAACTGCTTTAGGAATGAGAACTGAACATAACAAACTGCGTATACTTATTACATGCGTATATCTATTACAGAACAAGCGAACAAATGGATAAAGAACATGGAAAGAGACAATCAGTTGAAGGTGATAAAGTTGACGGACAGTAACTACGTGAGAGTGTTAGAAAACGCAATACAGTTAGGTATGCCGGTTATATTGGAGAACATCAGGGAAATGCTTGATGCTATACTAGAACCTGTGCTGCTGAGGAATGTATTTAGGTAAGTTTTTGTTTTGCTCATGTTCTTCTTCTTCTCTTCAGGAGACACTCAAGAATGCACTTCGACCCCATCGGATCTTTTGTGTTGGCCCCCTCTGCTTCATCAGCAAACTTAGCGGCAACATCTTAAAGTCACTAGTAGTATATATGGCACTCCTAGTAGCTTTATTCTTTGTGCTTCGCAGTTACACATCAAGTGTTCTACAGTTGCATCTTCATCACCACACGCCCTGCATTGATGGTTCAGTGTATGTTACTAGTAATAAGTTTTAGAAGAGACAGGTGGTTTTCATCTATAGGCTTTAGCAAAAGATTTGATCATCATGTTTACTTCTCGCTGTCCTACACCTCCCTTTCTCATCGGTATCCTACTATACTGAGCAGGTCTCAGTCCAACGTGTAAGAGTGTTCCACTGCAACGTCATTCTAGAAGCTTTCTGGTTCAAAACACTTTAAAACCACGCAAATAGACCATCGGACCTAAATGACTAATATTTAGTAAAAATCTTATACTACTTTTTTAGTTTGTTATCACAAATTAAAATTAAATTAATATGTTTTTAGATCGGGTGGTGTGGAATGTTTAAAGTTTGGCGACAATATACTGGAGTACAATCACAGCTTCCGTTTATACATAACAACGAGGCTCGCGAACCCACATTACTTACCTGAAGTCGCTGTTAAGGTAATACTCCAAATATTGCCACCTTTTGTGCTCCTGTGCTTCCCCCATCCATCGGTTTCTTGCTGTCCTAACTAGGTTCAAATTACAATCAATTAGAACCAGCTATTTGAGAACTACGCCATTTTTTTTAAGCTACTCATCAAAAACAGTTAAATTGAGCGTGACAATGCTATCGAGTGTAGTAATATTGTAATGACATTTCAACAATACTGCCTAATAATAAAAGTCACATAAAACATGCTAGCGTTTTTGCCTTTACAGGTAACCTTGCTGAACTTTATGATCACTCCTCAAGGCTTAGAAGATCAGCTACTTGGTATAGTAGTGGCCCAGGACAGACCCGAGCTTGAACTGAAAAAGAATCAACTTATTGTAGAAGGGGCTAACAATAAGAGAACGCTGAAGGAAATTGAGGATCAAATTTTAGAAGTTAGTAGGAATTATTTATTTTATACTTAACCCTAGAGAACTATGCTATAATCTGAAGCATTTTACAGTAAGATAGTTCCCCTGCTAGGCATCTTAGATACTTCTTACATAACATTTCAAAAAACTTACTAAACTTAAAAAAATATCATGAGATAACAAAAATACTGAAAATCTTACAAATAATGTCCTGCTCGGACTGGATGGACCTTTGACCACTGTGCTTATGTACAGTCTATTTCAGAAATCATCGAGCAAGGTTAACATAATTTTGTTCTACTAAAAGAAAATTTTCATCAGGTACTTTCATCTGCCGGCAATATCTTGGAAGATGAGTCCGCAAACAGAATTCTCTCCTCGTCTAAAATCCTCTCAATCGAGATCGAAGCCAAGCAGGCTTCAGCCGCCATCACAGAGAAAGAGATAGACGAAGCTAGATTACTCTACGTGCCAGTTTCCAAGCACAGCGCTATACTCTTCTTCTGTATATCAGATTTGTCGAATATTGATCCTATGTATCAGTATTCTCTTGGTTGGTGAGTGACAGCTTTTGTAATATTCAATGTAGAGTTCCTTTCTTACTTGTCTCGTCATTGTAGCCTAAGAATGCTTCATTGCTGGAACGGGTCTTCTCTTAATATGGAAGAAAAATTGACCTATAGATACCTAGTAGTATCATGTTGTTTGGAGTAGGGGGCACTCCAGCTAATTCAACCTACTAAGTTCTTCAAGCTCTTTGAGTGTTCTGTAAGCTCTCTACTTTTGCGTAATGAATGTCTATGTTGCATTGTATCTTTCTAAACTTGTCTAGTTAGAGGAGGTATGTTCCCTCCTCTAAGTAGGACAGTAAAGGTTGTTTATCCTCCTTAAACCTTGGTCTGGAATATAAGTCTTGGACATAGTCATGGTCACAAAAGAGGCTTCCTCAATCATACGATGGACCCGGCAGCCGCATGAAGAATCCATAGAAGACTAAATATCAGATCTCAGATAAACATGATTCGTTTTGTTTCTAGGTTTATCAATCTGTACAACCAGGCAATTATAAACTCGCCAAAGTCCGATGATTTGGATGAGCGTATTGAAGGATTGAACTCATTCTTCACACAGAGTATATACAACAACGTTTGCCGCAGCTTATTCGAGAAAGACAAACTTATATTCTCTCTAGTTCTCACACTTGGGATCGCTAGAGCTAAAGTAAGAAGTATCTCTGCTATGTTTTGGTTAAGGTATACACGACATTGTCGCCAGAGATTTATCTTGATTTTCTTGAGATGTCTCCAAATAGATTTATCTGGTGATTACCTGGACAAATAAACGATGATTTATCTTGAGACATATCGAGAAAATCATCGTTTCATAGCGGACTGCGGACTGGCGAGGATGTTAAGCAGTCAAGCTATAATAGATACCCAAAATATAAGCTCTGCTTAATTTGTGACAATATGGCGTTTTGTGAGCTTGTTTCATATTATTAAGTAGTTTAAGCGTAACTAAGTTATAATTACACTTTGAACAACTAGGGTGAAATAGATGACGAGAAAGTATCGTTTCTGCTGACCGGAGGAGTGGCTCTAGACAATCCTTACGAGAACCCAGCACCTTCCTGGTGCACTGAGAAAGCTTGGTCGGAGATAGTACGATCCAGTAACTTAAAAGGGTAAGTGGTGACGACATTTTGTATGATTTATTTAAAATTAACTATTTGAAAAATAATAGTCTATCACTGTATTGTATCATGACAATTTACACCAACGATTTTACCTAATGTGCAGTCAAAGGATTAGTGAGAAAGCATTTACACTTTGTCTAATGACAGTTATCAACAACGCCAGCTCTCGATAGCGATTAAGCCGAAAAAGTAAAGTTTCTGTGATGGTACACAGCTACTAACGTTATCCATTGCACATACTCGTAAGTCTGAGTTGTAACCTCTATTTGATTTTGACTATAGTCTTTATCAGACAGGAAAGGTACGGTGACATTTGATCTTTTCCATGTTACTTAGTTTACTTTTGTAGAATTTAAAAATAAAAGCTATCAATTTATGAATCCGAACTGATAAAAAATTAAAAATATTATTTAGACGTTTATATATAATTAAATTATATGAAATATTTGTTTTATATTCCATCTTCAACCGTAATATGTAAAATATAAACATATAAATTTTAAAATCGTATGCGCGACTCGGAACGAATTTCAATAGAGATTGACACAATAAAATTGTTAAAATCGAATGGTTTTTTATAAAATTGATTAAATCGAGTATTTTTTTTTATAATCATAGAAATTAATATAATAATTTCAGTTGTCTTATAACTCAATATTAGTTTTTATGAGGATTGGCCTCTAGGTTTTTTTTGGCGGGATTCGTACGTCATTGCGATAAAATCTTGATGATGTCATTATTAAAAGAGGCCTGTGACCTGTGACCACATAACTGCCGATGATTGGAAAAAAAATTTATATAATTCTTCATGACTGTGAGAGGAAGAGACATCAAATTAGACAATTCAGTAGATTTTCACTTATTATGTCATGTAAGTGACAAATCAAGTAATTCATCAAGCTGTTTATCAGATGAATCACGCATTGATTCGGCATAATTAATAAATATTTAAAAAAAGATTAGTTTCTTATTTTGTACCCATAATCGATTTATTCTTGTTTGCAAATTATATCGGTTAGATATATAATCGGTATTTTGAAAAACGATTTTAGTGTTACTACATCTCTAGTAATGACAAATACTAAACGTCACCGTACCCATAAGATATGAAAAATAGTATACACAACGCGAGTTCTATATGATTTCTTGTTTCGAATTTGTTATGGGTTAGTTGTACTATATACAAGTCACCCATAATTAGTTCAACTATATTGATTAATTTTTTATGGTTTACAGTCTAAAAGGTTTCAAAGAGAGTTTCGAAAGCAAGGTGAAAGTATGGAAGAGTATCTACGACTTATCTGCGCCGCAGGATGCTGAATACCCGAAACCTTTTAATAAATGCGATGGTATAGCCAAGCTTATAATATTGAGGTAAGTAATAACTGTTATCTACAATAGTTATTTAGAATAATCTATACTAATATTATAATGAGGTAAAGATTGTGAGTTTGTGACGTTGTAGGGGGTAATCTTTGGATCTAATTAACCGATTTTAAAAATTCTTTCTGTGTTGAATAGTCCATTTATCGGGGAGTGTCATAGGCTATAGTATCACGCTATGACTAATAGTAGTGGAGCAAAGGGACGCGTTTTTTTCGACGCCCAACGAAGTGGGTACGGGTCAGCTAGTACTTTATAAGTCTATTTAAAACCGTTTAACTAATATGTCCCACGTTACTGTCCTACAATATGCCTTGCGCACAAAGACACACATTCAGCAGAAATGTTCTGCTGAACCATCTCCCATCGAACACACATCAGTCGACTGCCTTATTTAGGTAATAGGTTGCACTGGCTGTAATTAGTCAGCCTGCGACCACGACCACTTGCTTCACAATATGACCATAAAGAACCTGGTGGAAAGCGCGAATACAATCCAGAAAATGAAAGCAACGGATAGTAGTCAGAAACAGCGTCACTCTGTCGTCAACACCTTGCCGGGAAGGCAAACGAGCCAGCAGGTCACCTGATGGTAAGTGATCACCGCTGCCCATGGACACCCGCAACACCAGAGGAATCACAGATGCGTTGCCGACCTTTTAAAAGGGAGAACGCTCGTTTCTTGAAGCTTCCCAAGTCGTAACGGTCCGGAAATATCGGTCTTTTTCTTCACAACCAAACTTCAAACTTTTCTTCACGCTATGTCTAAATGATTCCAATTTACTTATATGATGTAGGAAGTTAGATATCCCTAATACCTATGAGAAATATCTTTCTTTAATACACTTTTCATCATTTCCAGATGTATACGTCCAGACAAGCTTATTCCGATGGTGAGACAATATGTAGTGGAGAAGATGGGACAGTCGTACATCGAACCACCTCCCTTCGATCTGGAGAAGTCTTACAATGACAGTAACTGTTGTTCTCCACTTATCTTCATCTTGTCGCCGGGATCTGATCCCATGTCAGGGCTCGTCAAGTTCTCTATGGAGAGGAAAGTTGTCTCGTTTGAAACCATTTCGCTTGGACAAGGCCAGGTAAGCTTACGAAATATACATCTCAAACTTTGCTTTATTATGAAACGGACTCTTTTTCTCTCTCTCTCTCAACCATGAGCGGTCCTCTGCTGGACATAGGCCTACCGAAGTTCACACCTTTTCTTCCGCAACCAGCCCATTTCATCTAGCCATTTCCGGCACCGTTCTCAGGTCGCTGGTCAAGTTAGGAGGGCAACAACTTGCCCATGAAAAGGATAACAGTTTTGATTTACAACCCCTTCTTATCATTTGCTTGAACCTATTCCTTGTTGACCATGTTAATTACTAGCCAATGCCCGTTTTCCAACTATTATGGATTTAGGAAAACGTTAACACATACGTACATGATTTGCACAGGGTCCGATAGCAGCGAACATGATAAACCAAGCGATCATCACGGGAGGTTGGGTGGTCCTCCAGAACTGCCACGTGATGGACTCCTGGATGGGGGAGCTGGAGCGCATCTGTGCTGAAGTGATCGTTCCGCACAACACGCACAATAACTTCAGGTGTTGGCTGACTTCGTACCCGAGTAGGGCGTTCCCGGTCACTGTCTTGCAGAATGGTTCGTAAAATTAATTGTTTTTTTTTTATCATTTAGCGTCCTACGTATCAACCAAAGATTACACGTTGAATTTACTTAGACTGAGTGGTCTTTATTACCACTATATGGACTGTACTTGCTTATAAACGTACTATTCACCGCACTCAAACGTCTTGGTAAATTTGAATAAAATTTACTCGATGGTAACCCAAAAAAAAAAACACTTTCCGGTGGTTTCTCAAAACCGTTACCCAAACAAGCGAAACCGCGAGCAAGAGCTATGTGAAAAAAGTGTTTATATTCAATAGACAAGATCTGTCCCATATTTATCTCCGTAATATTTATTTTCCCAGGAGTCAAAATGACTAACGAAGCTCCAAAGGGTCTCAGAAACAACATATTTCGTTCATACATATCAGATCCTATCTGCGACCCTGAGTTCTACATCTCGTGTCCACGTACTGAAGACTGGCGACGACTGCTCTTCGCTCTCTGCTTCTTCCACGGCATTGTGCAGGAGCGCAGGGCATTCGGACCTTTGGGCTGGAATATACAGTACGAGTTTAATGAGAGCGATCTAAGGATATGTATTATGCAGTTGCAGGTAAGGTCTACTTTGGCTGATCAGTGATGGGCAGAATTTTTATGGCCAGTTTCTTGTAATAAACTGTATAAATACAGGGCAAACTAGTACTAGTATTACACTTATCATTGCACACAGTATCGTTCGGTATGTAAAAGAACGTTCTTTAGTAGCTACTAGCTAGTAACTACTTTGCTAATGTAGGAAAACTTGGCCTAATGACACCACATGCGAGCTTTGGTTTGGTTTATTTGGAGTTAGTCTGTGGAGTAACAAACTAAGAATACAGGACGTCCTCACTCCATATAAGTAAATAGGCTTACCTATCAGTACACATTGTAGACGTTCAGGGTTTTTGGGCATTTTGCTACTTAGACCTATTCGTCCGTAAACCGTTTCCAGATGTTCCTTACTGAATACGCTGAAACACCGTTCGACGCACTAAACTATTTAGCTGGAGAGTGCAACTACGGAGGCCGAGTCACCGACGACAAGGATCGAAGACTCATACTGTCGCTTCTCTCCACATTCTATAACCCTGAAGTTACCATTAACCCGGCGTAAGTATAACTAACTACCCCTATTGTCACTTCAAACAATGATAGCGATCTGATTTGCACCACAAAGGTTCACAAAATGAATTCAGCTGGTGCTCGCGACTTTAACTCCATATTTTGGACAATAGACACAATATTTTTATGTCCTGTGTGTTATTCCAATGTAGTTTATGCTATAAAATCCATTCAGTAGTTTTAACGTAAGACATTAACAATTATCCTTAACTTACAAACTTCCGCGTTAATAATAATAAATAGGATGAGTTTAGACGATCTCTATGTAGTAGATCCAGTCACTGACAGCTACGCAGAGTTTTCGGATTTCAGCTTAATTCAAATAGTTGTGTGCAGGGACATTAAAATTTGCGTAGCAGTCTATGTATTTATAAATGTACTCACGGACATCTCTACACAGCGCTATCTGTTCCCAAAGTAAGCTAGGCTTAAACTGCTTGAGTTACCTATGGGTAACAGAACAACAGATATTAATACTTATATACTTTTTTTAAATAAGAAGTTAATCATGTTTATCCTTTGCCTCTGCTTAGTTTGGGACTAGGCGGCGTTATAACATTGTATATAATTGGGGTAATACTATCATATCAAATGTACACAATTTTCTTCTCAGATATTCGTTCTCTGCTAGCGGCGATTATACAATGCCTCCTTCTATGGATTACAACTCAGTGTTGGAGCATATTAAAGCTCTGCCGAGCATTTCTAGGCCTGAAGTGTTCGGTCTACACGAGAACGCTGATATCACTAAAGATAATAAGGAATCTGCAGCTGTAAGTGCCTATTGTCAAATTCTAACGTTTTACAAATAGAAATTAATGACATCGCTCGTAAAATATGCTAGCTGAAGCGGCAACGGACTGGTAATATCGAAGAAACGATATGGCCGGACGGCGCGTAGCAAACGTGTCCTGGAGTGGAGACCGCGACTCGGCAAACGAACGTAATGTAGGGCTTCCTAGCTAGGTTGACCGAGGACCTCAAAAAGGATCGAACTGTAGGCGGAGTACTGTGTCCTGTGGCGCCTGACGTCCAGCAACGAACTGCCATAGGCTAATTGATTAAAACGTTTATATTCAAATCAGCCTCATAATATGAGGCATCATAATGAATAGTTAGTAATTTTGACTTTGGTACACTTTAGTACCTATTTACAATTCGAATTTCTTCCACAGCTGCTGTTCGGTACCCTGCTGACACAAACGTCACTTGTGTCAAAGGGCAAGGGTTCTGACGGCGGGGAAGGCGGAGGCATCGTGGACATGACTAGCGACATGCTCTCACGTCTGCCGAAACTTTACGACGTCTACGAAGTGTCACTCAAGTACCCCGTCTTGTATTATAACAGTATGAACACTGTGCTTAAACAGGTGAGCCATGCTTATTGCTATCTTGGTAGAGTCTATGGAAAACCGTACAGTTAAACCTTTAAACCCATATTAAAACAATAAATTATTTATGAAATAGAAGAAATAATATATTACAAAATATTCACATCCTCGATTTTATTTTACCCGAGTGTATTTTATGTCCAACATATTTTACCCGAGTGTATTTTATGTCCAACATATTTTACCCGAGTGTATTTTATGTCCAACATATTTTACCCGAGTGTATTTTATGTCCAACATATTTTACCCGAGTGTATTTTTTGACCAACATATTTTACCCGAGTGTATTTTATGTCCCAACATATTTTACCCGAGTGTATTTTTTGACCAACATATTTTACCCGAGTGTATTTTATGTCCAACATATTTTACGTATTTTATGTCCAACGTAAGATAATATTCCAACCTTTTACTTACTGAACCTATAATGCAAATAATAAAACAATAATTAACGTCGAGATTATATTGGTATCACCATTTTTCTGATGTAAGTCAATTTCCTCAGGAACTTATCCGCTACAACCGGCTGATCGCGGTAGTAAAACGTACACTGCACGGAGTCCACATGGCTGCCCAGGGGCTGGCCATCATGAGCGCTGAGCTAGAGGGGTGCAACAATGCGTTCATCAAGGGAATCGTACCTGCGGCCTGGATGTCCAAGTCCTACCCTTCGATGAAGCCGCTAGGATCTTATGTTGCTGATTTACTTTCAAGGTAAATACTATTACACCTCAACAAATCTAAAAGATACAGTATGACGTTTCATATTTTTCAAACTGAAACAACTTTGTTCATGCGTACATTATTCAGTTTCGAAAACCTTTTTCGTAAAACCATAAATTTAGAAAGATTTTATTTTTGTATCTAAAAATGTACAATTCTTAATATATAAAGAAGAATGGGCATTTTTGTATGGAAGCCGTCCCCACCCTTGTAACACTTACACCTATACATCAAATGAAAGCCCTTGAAAAGTGAAGAATTTTACTGTATGAAACTAATCTGTCAGTCATGGGAGAACAGAGTTATTGAGGATAAGAGAATAAAAATAATAAACGATAATATTTCATACTTTATGTTAATATTTACTATATAAGCACGATAAAGTGACAGGCTATCTTACTAGTAAACGGTCTATACATCTAGCTCATCCTACATCATCCAGAAAATCATCCACAGAATTTTCCTGACTTTCGGATAGCTATACCCTTTCCACTATATTTAACGACATTTGACAGGTTGACGTTAGTGACGTTCAGCAGTATCTCGAATGTAATGCCATGCGATTGTAAGCGATTTCGCGATTTTTCGATTTTTCAAATTACTTTATTTTACACATTTGGATCCTTACATCAACTTACATTATCTTTTTATTACTGTTTCTTTCTTTATCTATGTTAAGAGAATTAGCCTATAGCTTAATATTATAAAATTATAGTTAGCTTAAGTATTATTTAAAATACATAATTTATCGTGACATATTCGCGGGTTATAGCTAATCTAAAAAATCATATTACATTTTATAAACGTATTATGAAGAGTTCAGGTTTATTCATAGCATTTATTTCTACCGATTATTTGTAATTTGTTTCATAATGGTGGTAATCGTTATGAGTGTCCATCACTAAGTAACCATGGTAACTGAAAAAAACATGAATACGTCTATGAAATACAATATTATTTGTTTGAAAAATAAGCAGAAGTATTACGAAACTTCATGGACGTGAACTGTCAAAAAGCTAAACTTACGCTGGAAGGGGTATAGCTTTGCTAAACTAAACATAGGCTATCTTACTAGTAGACGGACTATACATCTAGCTCATTCTACATCATCCAGAAAATCATCTACAGCATTTTCCTGACTTTCGGATAGCTAGCTCTGCTAATATAAACATTTAGAGAACCAATAGGACATGTTCTTTATTCAGCAACCATTGCAGAAATAGTAAACGACAGAATTTATGTTCCTCAGGCTCGGAAACGGCTCGACTCAGACTAACAGGTCGGAATTTTTTTATCGGGTTTCGGTATTCCGATAACCACGGCGTCTTTCCACTGTTGTGGGAAGACACAATTTGATATTGCGACATTGCAGATGCATGTCAAGGGGTTCTCTATTTTGTCTCATAATTTTTTTATCCATAATCTAAGGAGTCATAACATTTTGTGTCCGAATCATCATGTGTCCGAATGGTAGCTAGCCGTAAATTCATGTCTTATAATATCACTTGTCCGAAAACCTAAATCCCTAAACATAAAATGACCTAATTTTTTTTGCTATAACCATCACAATCTACAATATTTAAAAAACATAAATACTAAATTCTAGTTTTACATAAAAAAATTGTTTCTGGCACTCGCCGGCCGCTGCCGCGGCACGCTCGCTTCGCTCGCTCGGCTCGTGCGCGTTGTGGTCACCATACTAACCTAACCTAACCAACTGTTTCTGACTTCTGCCCTAATTTTTATTTTAGGACATGTGACTTTATAGCAAGAAAAAATAGGATATGTAATATTTATAGTACCCCATTTTATGACACACAAGTATTATAGGTAAAGACGATTAGGTAATATACGATTTCGTATACGCGAACATTATGGAAAGTGATGATTATAGTAAACTTGTTTGAGATTATGATTTTCGGACAATCGATATTCGGAGAAGAAAGGGACTACCATGTCAAGGACCAAAAGACGTTCGGGGAATAAATTAATGACTATTTTTGTTATTCTTTCTGAGCCTGGTGCCTTTTTAGGGGCGAGAAGTTTATTTAACGGTTCCACTCGGTATGTGTAACTAACGGTATATCGTCGTTGTCTGCCTTGAGCGGTGACTCCTGGAGAGAAGTTCACCGTTTTACTTCGCTGTTGACAAATATTTGAAATTGGTGTATGTGATTGATATTATATCGTGATTGTTACCCTGAGGAGAACTGAGTATTGGGCCTCGAGGTTCTTGGCCAGGCATTCGGCCTTGTCATCATACTCGAACGCTAGCCTCCTATCAGGCCTACCAAAGGAGGCATAGTAGAGTATACGTCTTCTTTAATGAACTCGCTTTCTAGCAGGTATACCTACCTGATAAAAAGGTTCGATCTCACTCAATTGCGCATACCATCGTGACTGACAAAACTCATTTATGCGTACTTTAACAGGCCATTGAAGCTGTCTAATTCTAACCCTATTGGACTCGCTGAGGGCCCTGTCGTAGGCACGTGTGGCAGGGATCTTGCGGCTTAACAGATCACGCAGTTCTCTAGGTAATTGCATGCGGAGGTCTTCCAGCATAGCCACTGTCTAAGAGCAATTGTTAATTAATGACACGACCTGTCAGGGCACCGATCGCCGCCTCAGTGTCCACTACAGTATCCGAACTGTAGGGACTACTATCTAGTTGGGCGGATTCGACAGACGCAAGTTTCTCCTCGAGCCTCTTCCAATCAGTGATCACCTTTGTGGGGATATGACCGGAGTCGGTGTCGGGGTGGTAGTATGAATGCATCAGTTTCATGCAATAAATAATAAATAGGTGCGTGGTTTTCATTAGCTCGTTACTGTTGCATTGGAAGTAGTAGCTGCGTCAGGTCCAGTTATCTTTCTAATATACCCAACTGTGCATACGAACATAGCGCTCGGAATTGACCGGTTAAAGTGGCGGTGGGCAGGGGGCTTTCATTTGATGTATAGCTGAAAGTGTTACAAGGGTGGGGACGTTTTGCCCATTGTTCTTTGATTGAACATTTTCAAACAAAGCAAAATAACACATATTTACATAGTAAATAATCTCTAATAGTTCTATTTCTCGACCTCATTGCAAAGTCACGTAGTTAGGTCACTGCTCGTAGTGTTGCGACTCTTCTGATACATTTGTATGCAAAAAAATCGTTTACATAACGAAAAATCGAATGTATCACTTTCAAATTGACAATTATCGACACGTTACTGCGCGATCGCATAAATCACTTATTACATAGGTACCCTAAAATAAATTAATTTAATATTTTTTAAGTTTAAGAAAAAAAAACAACTAAAAAGTAAAAAATAATCCTTTATTTTAACTAGGTAGCTACACATTTATCATCATCTTATTATATTATTATATCTCTATATTTTTGTTATAAAAAAATTATGTAAATATTAATCATAATTAAAATAAAATAAATTTTTAGAATATTTTATTATTTACTAGTATTACTAGAACTAATACTACTAATAAGAGATCAATTTAAAGTTTCTTAAAATTCGGATATTATCGTAATCGATCTCTTAAAGTTCGGATATTATAGTAAAAGATTTTTTTTCCCCAACCCTATTATTCAATTTGTCAGAACTGTCAAACTGTATCTTTTAGATTTGTTGAACTATAGTTTCATATATTTTTTGTAGTTTAGTAAACGAATACCGACACAAGTGGCTCTGTTATGAAAAGTTACTCATGTTTATTGAACTCAAGGTTCAACTTAATCGACGGGTTTGTGACTTAGGTATATTTTGTTACTTTTTGACGACCTAGTTAGGGTGACGGGTAACCGATGAATGGGGATGGCACAAGACCGAAACCAAGAAAATGGCTATGTCCGCCGTGGACAACAATTGGCTGAGATAATGATGATTTGTGAAGGGATTCCCTGGGAGGCGAGGAGGTTGGGTTACAGGTGTTAAATTAAAACACACAAATAATAGACATAATATCAATTTATATTACTATCACAAACAAGTTTACTACATCTAGATTGTGTATAATACGTCTAAAGAAACGTGGGTTTGGGCACATGTGATACACATTAACCGCAGTCTTTTAGTAGGTAATTTAATATTTGTGTTATATTTTGTGAGAGCCACCGTTCCAGAGCAACGACATTGAGATATTATATTGTATTTATTGAAACGATAACTTCCTTATATTAGCGTCCGCACATTTAATTTGTTACTAAGACCATGCTAAATGATTATAGGTGCAAGGATAATACTTGGCACAATAGTAGCTATCAGTCCGGAGATGGTCCTTATAACTTAAAAAGACATTTCTCGGTAAGAGGATGACGACGTATTGAAATCATTTTGTTCCATGGCAAGTTTCTGTCTCTCTGATCACTATTGTAAAGTACCTTTATTCACGAGGAGGCCCATCCCTGCAGAGGGTCTTAAATTTTTATTAGGTTAAGTATCACATGTGCCCAAACAAAAGAGGTACAACAAGTTTGTACTCAGTCTATAGACAATTGTACTAACAACAAAATACTTTGTGAAGCTCCCTTACAAATAAGCTTTAAAATTTAGACACGTTTTTTAATACTTTTCTATATTTTATAATGTTATCATTAATTGTCATAATGTAAAAACATTTACCCGAATTAAAATATAACCAATCAATTTTTAAACATTTTTTAAATGGCTACATTTAAAAGGTAAAAGGTTGTTGTATTTTTCTGTGTATATTTTAAATTAAGCTCAGTAACACTTTAAGCTGAAAATGTATATTTTCACTCGAAATTATTAATCTAGTGCTGATGTATTATGTGTATTTTTGTGTGGGTGTATTTTTAAGTTATTTAAAAGAATATTAAAGCTTATTTGCATGTGTCGAAGGCATTTAGCACTCAACAAGCGATAGGCCGCCACGACTATGTGTAATTCTATGTAATAATAATTACTTCAATATAAGAAATATTTAACTACCCTGGATAATACATTCACTTTGACATTTACTTACATAATCACTAAACGAGCAGTTATAGAACGAAATTAAAATAGATACAGAAATCAACCATTTAAAACTAAAACGGCCGTTTTATTTTCGAATGCAAAATTTAATTAATATAAAAGCTTTGAAAGTATTGAGAATGTGTTATACAAATACTTTATTGCATTTTCTAAAGACTTAGTAGGCAACATTTTACATTATTGATCCTATTTGCGAATTAGGGTTTTTTTTAATTGGCGGCGCTAGTGAGCCCTGTAAATGCCCTTATGTACAGTCAGCTCCAATAATCGCTTAACGTGTTTAAATTTACAAAACTTCTTAACATTCGAAGTACCATAAGTCAGTGACGTTACAAGATATCAAAATAAACTAAACATCACAAATGGTAATAAAACGATGATAAGACGTCTTTCATTTGTCCCTATACATCTTAAATATCAAAAGTCGCTGATAGTCATACTTTACAAAATTATATTAACAAATCATATTTTCAATGTTCTCGGGTGTGAATCTACTTTAGGCGTTCATAATGTTAATCGATTTTTGTATTTTAACCACTATAAGTCATACCATACGTCGTTGATAGTCGTTGGTTACAAAAGTAGATTAACAAGTTATTATTTGCAATGTTCTTCCGTGTGAATCTTTTTTTTTTGTTTTCGCTAGGGTAAAATGCCTACGCATCCCCTTGTTGGGGGACGGAAGGGATATGTGGGGCTCCCAGGAGTTAGGCAACCCCCCCAGTGTACCCACTAAAAGTCACCACTCGGCACTCCTTCATCGCCTACTTGGGGGGCCTGGGGAACCGGCAGAGCCTTTGCGTCCAGTCTCCCTCCGGCGATCCCCGCTGTTACAGGCGAGCGTTTTTTTTTCCGTGGAGGAAATACTTTGCGTATACCTGTCACCTCGGGGTAAGACGAGCAGGTGATGTCGGACTCCCAGACTGGTCTACCGACTAAAACCTCCACGATGGCCTTTCTCTGGTGTTCCAGAGAGGTTTCGGGAACGCAATTGCATCATCCGAAACCTATCTCACCTCGCAAAAGCAAAAGGCTCGTCAAACAGTGCCTTATTTGCCGCCCACATACTCCCACGACTTATAATAATCGTACCACTAGCGGTGCAGTCCCCTACTGAAGCCGCTAGCGAATCCTGGTTGAGGTGCCGGAGCTGTTGTCACGGCGTCGCCTTTTTTGAGAGGGATCGGTTCTCTCTCGCTCTCGCTCATCAGCCTCCTTCCACATCCACCCATCTTCATAGCAGACAGGCGAGCCCTACTCTTCTTGAGAACGGCCGTGAGAGCTCCGGCCGTTCTCACCCACATGATGGTGGTGGTGAGTCGTGCAATAGGATGAAAGGTGCCCGCGCACCTGTAACCCCTGCTCACCACCGGGATGCAGGAGGGTGCGGTACGTCCGCCTTCTCCTGCCCTCTCGCCTCCTCCGATGTGGCGGCGCGAGATGGTCTTGATGAGGCGCGGCTCCGACCACAACGGGCACACTTCCAGGGTGTGCTGCGTCGTGTCCGCGGCCGCGCCGTAACTGTGGCACGATGGTGCCTCCTCCCTTCCGATCCAGTGCAATGAGAGCCGAAGCACCCGTGCACTCTGGTGAGCACCCATGCCACGAGCTCCCAAGGAGGGGTGCCCGCCAGAGCGCACGCCGCCGCACTACCCGCTGAGCAATGGCCCTTTAGGGCGCCCGAAGGACTGATAAATTCTCCCTCCTTTCGAGTCCAGATAGGCGCACCGAAAGGGGCATGCTACGCAGTATGCCGGCGTATAATAGCAGGCAACGTGTGCTGGCTCTCCCCAGGTTAGGCATTAACCACGAAAGGGCGCCCGCAATCCTCAGCAGACGCGTCGACAGCTCACTAAAATATGGGCTGAAGCGACATCTGCTGTCCAGGACAAGGCCCAGATACTTTACCTGGGCCTTTACCACGATCCGGGCACCATCAACGCAGGTCTGGGCATTTCGTCCATGATGACGCAGACAGACAGATATCGCAATACCTCGTGTCACAAACAATAAAATACAAAATTATGTAACATTCCAATCGCCTAAAGTAGATTCACACGACAGAACCACAGTCAAAACTTTCCAAATATGATTTGTTAATCTAATTTTGTATTAAAGACCTATCAGTGACTTATGACTCATTGAGATGTTAAGTGACAATTGAAAAATGTCTGTTACTGTATTATGGAAATATGTGATGATGAGTTTATTTTGCAATTTTGTTGTATCACTGACTTAAGGCATGTTTAATGTTCAGACTAATATGTATATTTCAATGTACAAGCGATTTTAGGGGCTGACTGTACAAATTAAAAATGTAACATTAGAAATACTATTCGTTTGTTTATTATTTTAAACACCCAGTTTTATTATCAATACATTAAACAACTAAATAGGAGTGGCACTGCCAAGATATTTTTTATTCATAGGCGTAAGTTGGCAACGTTGCCCACGTAAGGTAAGTATTAAAAATACATATACCGATTGAATTCTGTACCTATTTTGTTGTATGAGTTTTTTTACTTATTCATTCAAGTTACAAATCTTTATTCAAAATAGGACCATACAAAGGTTAATATAGGACCGTTTAACAATTTTAGTTCTTATTATCAACGTACTTAAATGTAATTTTTCTTATAGTTTATGTACTAACATTGAGAATATTGATATGTATGCACATTTTTCTTTATACAAACAATGACATTAGGTGACCTGCTGGTGTGGTTCTAGTATTAAATAGAGATGAACGGAAAGACAACTTGAAAGTAGAGGATTTAATAAAATCAGCCATGCATTTATGTTCATTGTGGAAAATGAAATTAATCATGTTATTGTGTACTAGATTCCTACCGTCACCGGACAAGGGCCCCCTGTGTCAATGAGACTTTAATAGGTTATCAAAAGCACAGTTCGTTTTCAGTTGATTTGAAATGTATACCTATTTATTTGGTACCATTGAACACTCAAACTAAAAGGCCTCCAATTGGTTAGCACTTGCATATCGGCACTTCTGTTTTGCGATCAACCCAAGTTGGGAAACTGCCAGTCCATGATGAAATCGGAACCTTATTTTTCCGAGGGCTTACCAAAATCCTTAGAATTTAGTCCGTTCGAGACGGAAATGCCCATGTCTATGACACTATAACAGCTCTCAGTATTATAAAGTCCGTACGGGATTTCCATACGCAGTAAACTATTGCAATCCAAACTAGCGTTCTACCCGGTCACATTATCTCGAGACCTGACGTCGATGACGTCACATCGCGTCGAACGAATCACTGATGCGCCCGTGGCGAGCGCGGGGGTTAAAAGGAGAACGGGACGCAAGTTCGCATTCCAGCGAGGTCTCTAGATAATGTGACCGTGTAGTAATAAAGGAGAACACACATAATACAATATTAAATAGACGTTTTTTAATGTTATGTATACTTTGTACGCACAGCAAACATTTTCATTCGAGACTAAGGGCCAGATTCAGAGACCGCACTTTGACTTTACTTTAGCAAAGTCTAGTTATTATCTCTGAATTTGAACAACATTAAAGTAATCTTTTCGCATGAAAAGTTTACTTTGTAGTAATAAATAATGAAAGTAAACTTTTTCATGCGAGAAATTACTTTAATGTTGTTCAAATTCAGAGATAATAACTAGACTTTGCTAAAGTAAAGACAAAGTGCGGTCTCTGAATCTGGCCCTAAGTATATGTATTATAACAATGAGCTGTAACTCGTTTTAATTTTAGCTAATTTTAATTTCGCTCAGCAAGAACTTATCACAATCTAATCCAATCAATAAATATTTTAGAAGTTCTAAGTCTAATCATTGAGACAAACAAAGCGAAACACGACTTGTTTTTATACTACGAAAAGATGAGCTTTGAAGCAAATACTGAACTATTAAGATCAACAATACTAAAGTTCTACTAATAAACTTAGTTATAAACATTTATAGCAGCACACATGAATACTGACAGATAGTAATTTGACACATTATTTTATAACAATTTAAACAAATTTTGCTCATAAGACCGTAACCTTGGTCAAAAGTGTGTAGACAATTGGGGTAACGGATACCCTTTAATAGTTCAATTAGTCTAAGTATTCGCTACAATGAGATTTCCTCACTCAAATAGACGCAAGATTTTTAGTCTAAGAAAATAGTTATGTCATTTATTATAACACTACATTTTAGTACGGTGTTATTACACCAATCGATTGAATTTCGAAATTAAACATCGACTAATCAATCGGTAATCAATAGGCATTCGATTCTACTATTCAATCGATCAATGTCGAGTAATCGATCGAACTATTGGTGTGGTAACACCTTTACACACACTACATTAGTACCTAAAACTACATGAAAACGTAATTTTCTTTGCAACATTAATAAGCTTTTTGCATTAAAGCAACTTTTATTAAACGCTTCACAACCACACTCATCTAAAATATGATATTCAGGTCCTCGTTGCCTAATATGTACTGAAAATATTTCTAAAATAAAAGCATAACAAATAAAAATGTTTAGAAATAGAATTGCACTTATAACATCTTTGAATAGCTGTTCGGGTAGGCCTACATTAACAACACATAGAATTCATGCTTCAGTTTTCTTTGCGAGATCCAGAAGTTTATTCATAAGTTCTCCACCAAACGACTCCCTATACTTCTGGCTAATATTATTCAACAATGCGTAAGGGGTTTCATAATTCATGTTTTCTATGTTCGATAGACTGACATCATCATGTTTTCTACCGACTACCCTGAATCCCGATGCGGACATCTCGATGCAATAGTCGCTATTCTCCAACGTAGTTAAATTTATGAAGATGCTATGATTGTTACTTTTAAGTTTGGGTGATATTGAAGCAGACTTTACGTGTTTCTTAATGTCGCTGATAGCTGCCTCCGCCTCCTGTGGCCAGGATTCCTTGTTCAGAACTGCTTCCGTCATGATTACCTGAATAACAAACACTTTGTTAATTAATTTTACTGTGTCAATCCCTATGTAGCTTCTAAAGACGTCTTTTATAGCAGAACCTATTATCAGCTTGAAGATTTAAAATTTATACAAATCCATTTCACTACTTCTTGTTACAATAATTATTGCTGTCACTATAACAAAACTTTTTTTACAGATTAAAGTTCCTACAAGATTGGGTAGAAGAAGGTCCACCAATAGTCTTCTGGATCTCCGGGTTCTACTTCACGCAATCGTTCCTGACGGGCGTACTGCAGAACTATTCGCGACATAACAAAATACCGATAGATCAGGTGCAGTTCGAGTTCACAATTACCAGCATAGAGTCTGAGTGTGATGAGGAACCATACTTCGGAGTTTATTGTAAAGTGAGTATGTTTTGAGTTCGTTTTGAAAATAGTTTAAGCAAGATCAGAGAAGAATAATCTTGGGGAAGGCTATGTCCAGCAGTGGACCGCTTTTGGCTGAGGCCAAGAAAGAAAAAGAGAGCAGTCTTAAAATATAACTTACTCTTAATCAGTTTATATCGTTATCTTCTTTATCAAAGTGGTGTCTTCAGACTGTACAGAGTAAAAGCTTTTCAAATGAGTAGTAACTGTCTACCTAAGTGTTTATGACTACGCTTTTAACTAAAAAAACACTCTAAATTAAGTATATCATGTGCAAGCAGCAACCAGTTATGGATAAAGAGGATCAAGAACACAGTGTATTTATTTGGGTGAGTAACGAAGATGACAGGCACAGAGTTTTCTGGTTTTTACACCAAATTGGCATTTTTGTGTTACACAGGCTTGTCTAGTTTTTACACGACAGCACTTTCTACTTATTACAAGCTTTTACATTTAGCGAATATAAATAATATGTTTTTATAACGAGTTGCCACTTTTCGCACTGCTAGTTTTTTAAATTGCTTTATTTGCACTTGAAATTTTATTATATTTTGGATATTTGTGTTTATGCAAGTGGTAACGAAACTCTCCTGGAGTAGAGAGTATGAAATTTGAGATCAAGTCTATATAGGGCAGACCCTATCGTCAATAGGACATTTTGTGAGTTTATATAAATACATGTGTTTTATGGCAGGGTCTCTTCCTGGAGGGTGCACGATGGAACCGCATAACAATGCAACTAGACGAATCCTTTCCAAAGATTCTGTTCGACACCATTCCAATAATATGGTTCAAGCCGGCTATGATAGCAGACTTCAACCCACCACCGTGCTACTTCTGCCCTATCTACAAGACCAGTGAAAGGAAAGGCGTGTTGGCTACTACGGGACATTCATCTAACTTTGTCATGTACATAACACTACCATCAGATGTCCCGGAAAAGCATTGGATAAACAGAGGTGTGGCTAGTTTAACACAGTTAGATGATTAGTAACAAGCAGCATACTTGACAAATCCATTCTTTTAACACATGTGTGTTCACACGTAAATTTTACTATTATTCCCACCTTAAACCACAGATGATCAATTCTCATTTAGATAAGACCTAGTCTTAGCATTCCATGGATTCTCCGTGCGGGTGCTGGGTCCATCGCGTGACAGAGGACGAAACACTTGTATAACAGTGTCTGGAACTTATGATCCAGATGTAGGTTTAAGGAGGACCCCTTACAATGCGTTAGCGGTCACCTTCACTGTTTGCTATGTTCCGTCCTCTAAATATTACAGTATACTATACTGGTATTTTACGAATAGTATTATCAAATATGGTCATACTTTTGTCCTCGAAGAAAATACCCGCATACAATAATGTTCTAAACTAATGTTTGACATGGGTATTCTCAACTCTCTAGTCATGATTTTAGGTTACTTTTAAAGACATGAATAATATTGTATGTTAATCATGATTATTTTACTTATTATTTAATTATATTTGTTCGAATAGTACATAGTGATGTATATTTTATAAATAAAAGTATGAAGTTTTCGTAAATGAGTTTGTTTTATTTTATTTAGTGATTAATTTATCAACATCAACTTATGACATTCCTATTACTTATAAATTACCTCCAAAGCTCAGGTAAAACTAGAAAATATCAATTAGGAGAATAATCAGATGAGGACAGGTTCAAATCCTGTCTTGAACTTAATTTTATTAATAGAAAGGACTAGTCGGTTCGGATAGGCCCTGGAAAACATATTTATGTTGACCAGATAGGTTGCATATTGAAGAAGGGCCAAATAAAGAGCACTTGTAACCGACACGCATGTATGACTCGCTTAATGAATGCCAGGATTGTGACAAGTGGCATTCTGTCATCTCTGCCTACCCCAGATGGAATAAGGTGACTGTGAGTTTATGTACGTATGTGTGTTGTTATTACATAGCACACCTAAATTTTTAACAGCCCTTGAATGCACAACTGCAGAGACCGGATCTTCTACTTTAACTAAAGAATAACTTGGCAAAAAGAAATACCAAAAAAATAAATAAACTAGCATCTCAGGTACTACAGGGTTTGTTCGAGATATTGTTATAAAGAGATGGTGATATTTTGTATTTAGGTATAGACCTAATGTTTTCAGACACATTTTCAGTGTTCAGTGATTCAGTGTGGTGACGGCACCAAACTGAATCACTGAACTGAATCACCACACAACTACTAAATTACATAATAGTGAGAATGTGAAGAAAATATTCATATATAAAATTTAGTAAGACTGACTAAAGGCTCACATGATTATAAAGATGTATACAAACAAACATTATGTTCTTCAAAACATTTGTTTTGTGCACAGGAAGGCAAAAAGTGGATATATACAGACTCGAAGGTATACAGAAGAAGTTCATGAGGTACATCCAGTATCGTTCCTATACTTTCCTACCCAACTACATAAGTCGTTGTCAAAAGTTTCATATATTACCACTATACGAAAGAAGAAGGATTGCGGATATTTCATTCCTAACAAGCATTGTAAACGGATTAACAGATGTCGTGGAGCTCGTTAGCAAGGTTGGAGAGTTCCATCGGCCTTCCTTCGCAGATCACATCTTTTGCATACCCCCCTGACTAACACTGTTTACAGGCAAAACTCTTATCTAGTGAGAGCGTGTCGGTCGTACAATGAGGCTTGTCGGGATGTAGGACTTGATTTGTTCAATGACAGCACGTCAAAGATTAAAATAATCTTTAATAAGAAGTTCTTCATAAGTGGTCTTTGAATATAACTCTTGTGTATAAACTCGTAAGAAGTTTGTGTGTTCATGAAGTACTTGTGTTGTCTTTTTGTGTTACAATATTGTTATGTTTGTATGTTATATGTGAAAACTTTTAATTGGCCATTAATTACTATGTATTTCTAACCACTTTATACTGATCAGCTGTAAGTTTTCCAAATAAAATAAAATAAAAATAAAATATTTAGAGAAAGGCTATGTCTTGCAGATGATGTTCAACAGCTGACATGCTAAGATGAAAGACTAGTATTATCTAAAATTGAACTACATTATGGATAGTTACAGACTAGTCTGCTGTCAGTATATGAATATGATGTGGTTGACCTTAACTTACTAATCTATACTATTATATAAAGCTGAAGAGTTTGTTTGTTTGAACGCGCTAATCTCAGGAACTACTTCTTCGAATTGAATTTAGTTTTCAGTTTTGGATAGACCATTGATCGAGGAAGGCTATAGGCTATATAACATCAAGCTGACGACCTCTGTGGTGCGACGGTAGCGCAAGCGGCTGCCGTGCAAGAGGTTGTGGGTTCGATCCCCACGCAGGACAATAATTTGTGAGATCCACAAATTATTGTCCTGGTCTGGGTGTTCTTTGTGTCCGTTAATTCATGTTTGTAAAAGGTCCCCGCGACACAGGGCATGATCCCTAGTGCGGGAGTTGTCTTTATAAAATAAAAATATAATAGGACAAAAAAAAAAATTTCTATATTAGGGGGCCTAAGGGCCTACTCAGAAGGCTCATAGTCACTCAGAGGGCAATGGAGAGACCTATGTTGTAGCCTGACCTATAGACCTACTCAGAAGGCTTATGGTTTTTCAGATGGCAATGGAGAGAGATATGTTGTAGCCTGATCTATGAATGTACTCAAAACGCTCATGGTGTCTTGGAGGGCAATGGAGAGAGCTATGTTGTGCCTGATCTATGAACTCAAAACCTCCTATTTCATTTCAAATTTAATCGCGGACAAAGTCGCGTTTTACAGCTAGTGGTTTTATATAAAAACAAAACTAATAATAACACAAAATATTAACTAAGCCTTAGGCGCGCACTACCGAATTTAATTAGCTTTAAATTAATTTGTGTGTTAGTGCACACTTAAGTAATCATTAGTTTTTTTACATTATTTATTTACTAGACGATTACAGTCGTCATTTTTTAATTATTTGCACTACTTTCTTTTGTATTCATACTTAATATAGTATAAATTCAATGAATGTTATTTATTATAATCAATTTCAAAAAATATTTATTTTAAATTTGCCGGTTAAATTATACGGAGCTACTCACCTGTAGTATAATTGAATTAACTTTTCAAATAGCACAGAGCTAAAACGGCTCTTTATTGTTACTAATCTTATGCTTCCATTATTTATGCTTTCATGTTTACGAACTACAACAATTTTGTTACCATTTTTGGCCAAATCAACTCAAACAAAAATGTATATCTGTCAGTCAGTCAGTCAAGTCAACAAACTCGGTCAGAACCATAAATAACAGACGAACAAAGTAAAGATGACGTCAGCCACCGACTTTTAAGTGCTGTACTCGACATGAAAGATGTCATAGACTAGAAATCCGATTCCATGATACAACCATTAAAAAAACATAAACCTATCGTAAACTCTTGCTTATAATCAAGCTTAATCATTTCGTTAACACTTTACTGACTACACTACACTCAAGAATTACCATTCATGCGTCCGGAGCTAGACCCCGATCTATATTAAATCACAACATTCAGAATTAACGATTACGCTATCAGGCATCACCACATCAACACAAAATGTTGAGTTTTTATAAAAAATATTCATTACGAACATAATTTGCAATAAGTCAAGGTTGAAATTAGGAATTCAATTTAAAAAATTTAGCTTTGCGTTTCCTCGTGATTTTTTATGGTTAAACGCCATCAGAAAATACTGTAACTTACAATTATTATTGTATTGTAATTTGTAACATCTAACATTTGAGGGCCGTTAATGTGAAGTGTGTACAAGCGAGTGTAAAATAGGTGACTGATCAACTTAATTTTTTAATTTTATGTTATGCTTTTCCAAATATATATGATTTGGATTTTCTCGATGTACTTATCGAGAAAATCGATTCTTATCGGCGTTGTTCGTCTGTTCAAATTGTTATGGTTAACGAAGTCTCTATTGGAAAAGACAACTCCGTTTCACTGCGTGTTCTTTTCCTAATCTATGAACAAATATGAAATTATATTGATATTTAACATGCTAAAAGCATTTTTTTGTTTTAATTTATTTAAAATTGTTATAAGACTGTAGTATTAGTAAGTTAAATTGTTAAATTAAAGTACAAAAAAAAATGTAAGCTATTTTAAAACATAAGACAAATGCGTAGAACTGAACTTTGTATTTCTAATGTATTGTTATGTTGCATAGATGGCGCGGCGAACTTGTAAACTGCGTATGCCGAACTGACGTTTTTGGTTATTTTTGTTCTTGCCTCGTGTTTACTTTAGTGTCTAATTTCGGTCCAATTGCGAAAATTCAGTTGTGCAACAACTAAATGGTGAATATTTCGTTAATATAAGACATATCCGTACTTAACAGTATCGATCTGCTCTTCCGGACTAGGTATATGTATACATTATTATCACGTGGTGGTGTGGTGGTTTATATAATTCTTGTTTACCGCACAAGTTGAAACTTTGCGCATGTGCGTCCCGTCAGTAACCTCAAATTGTAAAGGCACGGGTTCGGCAGGTTCCGGATATCCGGGTCGCGACGCGACGGCGGTGGTTCTCGCGGCGGTATTGTGATGTGCCCTCGTGCAAGGCGTTCGCGCCCCGCGTGTGGAAAGCATTGGTGATATCGGTACGCGCGCGCCTACCATGGCCCAGACTCAGTTTACGCCGAGCTCAGAGAGCGACGCGTGGGCGCTGCTCTCGTTGAAGTCAGCGCCTCCGTCGCCTTCCAAAGTGCAGTGGGCCCAGGAGCCGGCCCCTATCGCGATCGCGAGGCTCGATGGTCGCGACTTCGAGTACCTCATCCGGCAAAAGCGTGTCATCATCGGGCGGAACTCTAGTCGGGGACAAGTGGACGTTAACATGGGACATTCCAGTTTTATATCGCGTAGACATTTGGAACTGTTATATGATCACCCTGAGTTTTACTTAACGTGCAACAGTAAGAACGGCGTGTTGGTGGATGGCGTGTTCCAGAGGAAGGGCTCCGCCGCCATGCTGCTTCCTAAGAGGTGAGTCCTGCACGATCTACACTCACGTAGCGTCCCGCCCGCGTTACCGGCGCCCTTTTCACTCTTTGATAACTCACTATTATTGTTTGTAAACAAATCATATTGTTTATGTTCAACCCACCTGTTGTAGTTTTGTTTAAAAAAAAATAGTGTTTTTATTAATTTGTTGACACATGTGGTTAGTATTATAATATTCTAAGACTTATTAGATAAGAAGCCAATTGGAATATACAATTAGAGAGATAATTAGCCAATTGGAAGTGTGGTGGATTGCAAAATATAATGTGTCAAATCATTGTCTTCTTTTATTATTGTTTGCCATCCGATTGTCATTTGTCAATATGATGCATGCATAACCTCTATATTTTACAAAGTTATTTCACTTTGTTTTTGTAAGATATAGATAAAGATACACTCACAAATCATTATTTACTAGCCTTAATTATCAAATTGTTTTCAATTTTAATTACCTAAGTGATAAACATAAACATTCCTGCAATTTTTCAATCACTTTTGAGTTTTAATGAAGTTTGATAACATATCAAATATGTGTTGTCTAGTATTTGTTTAAATTTAATTGTTTTTAAAATACAGCGGGTTGAATATAACACGGATGAAATTATTTGTAGCTATACAAAGTCTACCTTACATCTATATTCAGACATAATTAAGATGATGCAATACTATTTAAAATGTAATATTGCAAGTCACCTTTTGCCAATGTTTATTTAGATAAATGTTTTATTTATTATAGTTGTTTATGTTATTTTTTGTCATAAGTAGTTATCCTGCATCTTTCATGTAGTGTACATGAAAGATGCAGAATGGGCAGACCCTTTATGAGGTGGTTTAGCGAAGGAATCATGGACGTAGATAAGACTTAAAATACAAAACGTCATCACACCTGAATGTCCCATGGCTAAGGGAATTAATAAGGAATAATGAAGATTTCAGAAACATAATATTATTGCAAGGAATTTTGTAAATAAATGAAAACAATACAAATTTACCACCATCACTGAAATTAAATTTCCAATAAGTCAAGAACCGGAAGGACAATTTAACAACATACTCATACACAAGTAAACAGTTAGGTAAATCAATAGAAATGTTGCCACTGCTAGATGCATGCCTTCACTGTATGTTTCTGAGGGTATGCCCTCTTATTTTCTGTTGTTAATTTATTTTGCTTATGCACTGGTAAAGTCCTGTATTTTTTTAATTGTCAAAGCGTAACTATTACTTTGTTTTTGATGGTGCATGAGGTCGATTTCAAACTTTTACTCTCATTTTATTTGTTATGTCAATCTTTCAGACTATGTCTTATAATAATAGAGGTCTCTAGAGGCGTTTTTAAAGTCCACATTTAGTGTTCAATGTATTTATAAACGTAAATAACAATATAATATATTTCAGCAAAAGATTTTGCTTAGTAGTAGTTCTATTCAATGATATACATGCTTTATTTAAAACAGTTTTAGTTGAAAGTTTGAATTCCAAATGTACTCAGATGATGAATTATTTTTAAAATATTTATTTGCATGATCTATGTAAGATAATGTTTGATGCATCATTAAATTAACAATTTTTTTAAACATGTCCAACTTATTAAAAGCTATTTACCAATGGAACCTGGTTATTGACTAAAACCCACAGTGTTTTTCTCATCAGAAAATAAGCAGAGATACTTAGCCTAGCAACCATTAGCACAATTTTTTCTCAAAAGAGGCAAGGAGGTGCTCTTAAGAAATGTAATTACCCCTCTCTCTAAGTATGCTGATATCTAGGTTTGAATTTTTTATTCTTTTTTTAACTATATATGCACATTAGTATTAGAAGAATCATCTCATCTCATTGCTAAAATACAGCATTATTTATACATCAATGTTTATTAATTATAATTAATTAACTTATTTTATTAATTCATTCAAGGACATTATTAGCATTTGTAACTATTTATAAATACATTACAAAATGATTAATTTCAATGAACTCTAACAAGTAATGTAAATGTTGGTAGACAATTGTTACTAAACATTGTTGGTTTGTATTTGTGTGAGCAAGTGGCGAGCAAATTTGTTTTTTTGTTTCACCAATGCCTTTGAGCATACAGAATGGAGGCATAGAATTCCTTGTCTGTTTACTTTGAGTTAATTGGTCTTCATTCACACTGCAGGGAAATTTTCCACTAATCTATACTAATGTTATACTCAATTCTTTATTGCGTTCCACAATGTTTTATAGGTAAACAAGATGGTAAAGTTAACAAAGGTTCAAATTGTAGACCCTGTGGGGCACAGCATAGTGTAGGAGAGAGGAGGAAGGGCGCTAGAATTTTACTTAAATTAATTATTAAGCATAAATTCATAAATAAATATATAGCTATTTCAAATTATTAACAAACCAATATTAAATTAATACATTAAGTTACTATTAAATTATTATCAAATTAATATACCTACTTATTTTCTTTTATCAAATTATACTTTTAATATTTTATTATATTTGTGAATACCTTAATATGTACCAATTTCTGTGCACATAATTATAAGAGGTAAAGATTGTGTGATTGTGTGTTTGTGACGTTGCTGGGTGCAATCTCTGTGTAGTATCACGCTATGACTAACAGGAGTGGAGCAGTAATGAAACTATGTTTAAAAAGAGACGATTAATAACGTTTTTTTTCGCCGACCAACGAAGTGGCCACGGGTTAGCTAGTATTTATATAAAGTTAGCTCTCTGTTTCCCTTCTCTTGCTATTTAAGCAAATCAGGCTTCTTGATTTAATTTCAAATTACATTTGCAGAAACACATTATTATTCTTTTTATTATAAAAACATTAATTTACTGTACCTACTAGCTTTATTTTATTTTTTTATTGGAACCTAGGTCAATATGTAAATGAGGAATACTTTACATTGTTACTAGTTTCCTTTAGCTAAAAATATAACTTGTTACCTAGTCATTAATAAAAGTAATACATAATACAATGTAAACACTGGTAGTAATGATAATTATTATTATGGATGTAATTGGCAATGACCTAAAAAGGAATTTATTGTCATTTAAGTTTAGTTCCGATTTTAGGCTTTAATATTATTTAATCTGTTGTTTTCGTTCTTTATTTTTTTGGATACTTAACAAACAGCTTGTGTTGAATGTGTTGAGATAACTTCCTTAAAGTCTTTACAAAATCATTTCTGTCAATGGATTCTCACTGTTGAACATAGACTTCGTCCAAGATTTTCATCTTGTGTGGTCATGTGCCTCCCTTATTCACCGGATTACCGACGCCCTAACTATGTCGTCTGTCCACCGTGTGAGGGGTATTTGTTCACGCCTATTCGGGTTGCTATTCTAGAACCTTTACAAAATGCTGTAATAACCATTAAAATCTCCTTAACGCTCAGGCTTTGTTACGAGTGACACCTTATATTATAGCAATAATACTGTTTCATTGATAATAACTTATCTATTAAACGTTTAAATAAACTCGACATTTTGACCCACTAAAACCTAATTAACTATTTTATTTATGTAAGCATTATTTTATTACTTTAACTAAACTAGCACTACATAATTAATGAAACATACTCAATGTAAATAAATACCTAAGGCATCATTATTAAGGCGCGTCGCTTGTAAAATATTCCCGTTAACCACGTGAACTAAATCCTATGCAGAAGCTATTGGTTGGTTTAGCTACAGAAACAATACCGGTATCGATAACTGCTGGCAGATACCATAGGTTGTGGAATGCTTACTAAGACAGGAAAATCGACACAAAACTCGGCACTATATTATTAGTTTCCTGAAGCTTACTTTAGCTCAAGGATACGTTATTATTATTTTTTGATGAGGTGTCTCTGACGGGGGCATTTTTTTTTAACATATTTGCCGAATTTATGTGATTCCTACATAAACATGTCTATCGCCATTTCGCGTATTACGCAAGCTCCATCTTTGTATCATAAGCTGTAAGCTGAACACCTGTGCTATATAAACATAAAGCCCGAATATACCCTGAGAGACAAGCTACTTAGTTTCATAGACCTGTAATGTCACTAATTATTGCACCTTTTCACCTAAATATATATTCCATAAAACTACTAAAACTTTTCAGTTTGCTCACTACTGCGAATCCCGCGCAACACAATTATTTGTCCTAACCCGGCAAGTCCTTTGTTGTTCGTTAGCTATGTCTACAAAAATAACCACGTCCCACTCGATCCCTTCTATTCTTTATAAAAATCACAGTGACCAAAAATAGTTATCTTATCTTCTAAATTCCTGGTCGATGGACATTTGGCATGGCTCGGGTGTTACTGCTGCGATTTTAAGAAGGGAATCTCAATACGGGTTAGTTTCGTATTTTATATCAGGTTCTCCTTGCTCCCTGTTAGATACTGTTAAGTGTTAAGTAGTCCCTTAATCGGGTTTCACCATAATAGCTCATTAATGTCCCACTGCAGGGAAGAGCCTCCCCCCGTGGCGAAGGGATCCTTGGCCTACTAATACCACGCTGGCCAGACGTATTGGTATAGGGTTTCATTTCAAGTTTCAATCGGCTTTATCCCTTCTTATATAGGGGTGACCTTGTGTCCTTAACCACGCGGTATTTCTTTATATTTTTTAAATATTACCGTAACATGTTGTTTATTACAGGCTACGTTTTCACCTACGTTTTGTTATTGCAGGTTATTCAACCCTATTTGTTTGTAAATCTACATATTGATTGTATGTTGTATTATCTGTATTTGTTATCGCTTAGTAAACAAAGGGAAGTAAACTACCTATTTGATGAATACTAGTTTGTTGTTTTCTGTTTGAGTAGAAGTCTTGTTGATGGAAATGAATTTAAATGATGGTACAGCCAGAAACACACTAACGTGTACTTTTAACTCTTGTTATAAGGCAATTTCGTGTAAAAATGTATCGGTTGTTGAAAATAAATTTAGGCGCCAGTCTCCTACAAAATATTCTTTAATTATGTATACAATTATTGAATTGTATGTTGTAAACTGTATATTGTAGTATGCAAAAACCATTTACCTGCTTTTATGGACTAGTTTAATGAGTTACTATTTGGTTAGTAGATTGTTATCTGATACCATTTCCCTATACGAAACAAGGCTTTTATATCCATAGTATTACACTCTAAGAGAAATCCCTTGTATTCTCCCTTTTCACAGTAAGTCTCATTCAACCCTCATGAATTTGAATATGATCTGCCCTAAGTTTCATTTGTGTAGCATCGCAATTATTAAGTAGGTATGTCTCCGGCTCTACTAGTGATAATGTCTATCACATTATGAAGACTTATCTATTAGAATAATACATTATTATCTCCAAACAAGGTTGTTTTAGAATAACTATACGTTAGGGCAGAACGGTTTATGAAAAGGGACCCCATGCCACTCGATCTGAGGGAGATTCCTTGTTTTATTTAACCATTACGCTTATTTTCATGATAAACTTTAACTATGTTACAGTTCAACGATGCACATGTTCTTGATTTG
This sequence comes from Schrankia costaestrigalis, assembly GCA_905475405.1. Classification (NCBI taxonomy): domain Eukaryota; kingdom Metazoa; phylum Arthropoda; class Insecta; order Lepidoptera; family Erebidae; genus Schrankia; species Schrankia costaestrigalis. The sequence goes on along the minus strand of FR997831.1, from coordinate 20,111,036 downwards.
ATGGTAAATCTATTTTAAAATGCATACATTATTCTTTCCTAAAATACATTAATTCGTGATAAACTTTAGCTTTAGCTAAGGTATCGATAACTTATACTAATCCTGCTGATTATACTGCCCCTTTTCTATTTAACTGAATGAATCTACAAGTTACTGCAGCTAATGCCTATGCCAATATAATTGAACGATAATGTTAAATGACCAAACAATATTTCTACCGATTTCCTCAACCGAAAAACTAAATCTGCTCAGAAATAATATGTAACGGTGACTAAGCTGTTAGCATATTATATCGATCGATAGTAATACCGTTTGATATTTGACGTATTCAATGAATCATGATGTAGACGGCATGTAAAGTCACGACATGCCTTTTGATTTGTGCTCTCAGATGCTACTTATTTTATTCGTCTACGTCCTGATTCTGAAACTGTATTGATAGCTTGTCTGTTTCATGTTGGGATGATTTGTGTCAAGTTTCTCTTCTTTGATAGAATTATTGACTGTTATGTTATTTATTCTATTAGATACTTTTCTCCTAGGGAGGAGATAGAGTGAAGACACCGGTGTTTTTAGTCCGTAAGATCGTGGATAAGTTATCCTTATGTTTCAATATTATTTTGCTTTTTGAAATTCCGGGTGCGAAGAGTTGTTGATAATTGTATTCTTAGTGTGTCATCAAACGGATCTTTTTAACTCTTTCATAATTTCTCTGTAGCGGGGTCATTAAAATTAAATTAAATGTGAGTAGTCTTAAACGTAAATGAATTACTAAACGCGGCGATTATCTGCGAACTAAACTATTTGTAGAATTATATTGAAGAAGTACAACAAATGAAAAGCTCAGATGAAAGCGATAAGTTGAATGAATTGAACATAGTTCTACAGGATAATTTGCTGAATGCCCGTTACAGATTGTAGGTTGCCGGGTAGAGCTAAATCGTGGGAAAGTAGACCCTTGTGCATCAATTTAAAAGAGATTTTGCTTTATTGGAAAGCCGGTCTCAATTTTATCTGGGTGATGAAGAGTTTTTCAAAACGTAGAGGTGCAAAATCCATACTCTGTCATCATCCAATTATTCGCAACGTTTAATAAACATGCTCCATGCTTGCACTTGTTTCCTTGACATAATTACCTACCTCTTGTATTCGCTGATGGTGCATTCTTAACTGTATTATGCAATTCCGATTGAAGATTGAAAAATGCTGTGTCTAAATACAAAATGACAATATACATTTAGTGGCATTCACCAATTGAAAGTGGAAAACTACTCAGTAGGTATATAGTACACATTAGTTCTTTGTCCGATCTAGGGCATATACACGGCTGCGTGTTGTCAACTAATGTCAGCACGTATTACATACTAGATAGGGCTGGTCAAATGTGTTTTATCTATTTATATTGTGACCTTGTTTTTTTATATTATGGTCATATTATCGCACTCGGTTTCAGTTTCATCTAGTTTTCGTTCTCTCTTTATGAGATTTGGTTTGCTGATCAAACTATCATGGAACACCTAATTCAAAGATCTTAAAGTAAATTGGCAGATTTAAGTCAGTTTTCAGAACCTTAGTTCCTTATTATATTTCTGCGATACCCTGTTGTTGATCCTGGTCTAACCATCTGGAGTTGGAGTGAGAAAGTGGCACTAGACCATGGTATTTCTTGACCCTAAATAGCACTTTGATTTGTTTCTTACAACATTTCATTCTTACCGGTTTCACTATACCAAGTTTAGCATATAAATTCGCCAACTTTACTCCAAAACTCTTCAAACAATTTGACAATAGGGTCAGTTTCATGATAACCTTTCCATTTGCCTTGACATCTGTTATAGCCGGCCTTCCAAAACAGGTCGTCTATTTACGGTACAACTTTAGCCGATATTAACTTTGTTATGTAAAAGCATGGTTTGAGTGGTAACCCTAACTTATTATTGTTTGTACTGATAATGTTGCTAAGTAGGTCGCCCTTAGATGTTTGATAGATATACGTAAATGGTTTCAATGTTACGTAGGTATAGGTTAGGCACAAATTGATACAGACATATCGAATAAAGATATTATTATACGGCTTTGCTATGACTATATTTTATCACTAAGTAGTCTATTATCAGACCTAGTTTGACTTAATCAATACACAGATGTTTTTCTAGATCCAGCGGATAGTAAAAAATAATTAAGTATGCTTCTACAAATTATCATACACTTGTGTGTAATTCGTAATGTTTCCATACTGCTTTTCTATTTGTTCGAGTGGTAGCCATAACTACGAGTACGTATGTACGCGTGTTTACAACTGCCGTGACGAATTATTTGTTTGTACGTCTGCGCTTTTGTCACATACGGATGATTAATGTGTGCGTAATACTACTTTTATAAACGCAATGCATACTTAAATTATTTTTGATGCTAATGCCCGAATACTCAAACGCTAGTTAAATATTTATCGGTTTCTTAGCTACAAAGTAGCTCTTATCCTATACACAAACCACAATTTTAAGCAACGATTTATCTTAAATTTATTTGTACTTAAACGCCGACTTAGTAATAAATTCGTATACTCAAACGTTACTTAACTTATTTAGCTGTCAAATGACCTGCCAAATTGATTAAAGTAGCTTAAAAACTTGAGAGTGGTCGCAAGGTGTCTTAAATCTCCAAAAAGTTAATAAACAAGTGATTATGATGATTCAAACAGTGGTTCAATGTCTGGAAATCAGTAAAGTAAGCGTCAGTTGCCGCACTAGCGGTAGAGTAAAAGTATACAGGCTGTTAAAGTCATTAAAAAATCTCTGGAAAACCTCAGTTTTAAACACATTTATAAATAAAATAATCGTCAGCAATATGCAGTTAAGGCGGCTTCAACGTCAATCGGATTCGATTGAGAAAAATATTTTACGCCATTTTACGCCTAAAAATAGGTCATGATGTTTATAATCTAATATTGCTATAAAAAAATCATCAGGCGTTATATAAATATTTTCACTCTAATTTAATGGACTTAACAACCCCTCTCGTCCCTACAGCTGACGATTATCGCTTTAATAATCAAAGAAGTGTATTCATTCACCGAATTGTACATTAGATGACAGCCAAAACTTTGCATTACAAATGTTATTGCAAGGTGGCTAGGTTCCGAACATGATAGCACAATATTAAATGACTTTCCTCTATGTGCACAGTTAGAGCGTGGAGATTTTCAAGCCATGAGACTCTACTTGGTTATAGCTAGTGATGTACCGTGCCCGGGCACACTGCCAAGGACTGGAAATATTGCCGGCAGCGCTGCCGGCAATGTTCCCAAAGTGGGAATTTACTGGGAATTTAGGTTAATTTTTCAGAAATTTTATGACATTTGTATTAAATTCGCTTTAATTTATTCAGGTCTATAGACTTATTATAAAAAAATGTCAATAAAACTTAAAATTAACGAAAATTCCCAGTTCATTGGCAATGTGCCCGGCAATATTCCCAGCATTATTTCCAGTTTGTTGCCGGCAATGTTCCCAATGGGTTAAAAGTTTTATAATTTATTCTTTTTCGATCTTTAAATTAGATTTTAGAAAATCTCTGTTTTAGATAAATAGTGTTTTTCTTCAGATAGATAGTGTTTAAATAACAAAACATAATATGCAACTAGTTTACTTTTATAAACAATGAAAATCTGTAATTATTATGATACGAATACTACAATCAAGACCATAATCTTCTGATTGAACTATAACTTGGATTATAGGCATAGAATTAAATTAGGAAAAGTACTTTGAGAAGTACTTTTCTTATATATACATCTATTCATATAGTTAAATAAAATTGAAATGTCTGTTTGTAACACGATATCCACGACTTTTACTAATTGCATATCAATGTGTACACAATCCCAATGCCGTAAATTACAATTAATTTTTTTTTGTCCGTCTGTCTGTCTGTTTGTTCCGGCTAATCTCCGAGGCTGCTGGACCGATTTTGATGGGAATTTTCCTATTGGTTTGTAAATTTTACGGCGCGTAAACTTGGCTACTTTCGATTTTTATAAAGATTTAGGGTTCCGCAGAAATAATTAAAAACCAAAAAATGTCAATGATACCTATATGAATATATACCTATATGGATTTTACGGAAGGTTAAAACGAGTTACTTAGGCTTCTTTTTTTAGGGTTCCGCAGTTTTTTTTTACAAAACCTTGGTCGTAGGTAGGGGTTTGGCTTTTTAGATGAAGCTTTTACTGTTTATATTAAAAAAGTAATTTTACAAATAACCAAAAAAAACATTGTTAGGGTTCTGCAGAAAAAAAAAGAAAATTGTAACATTTTAGGTTTTTTTACAGGGCTTTTTCAGGCAGATAGATGATGTTTTAACAAAGCACTAGGGGTTAAGGTCATAGCACACCTAAACGACTTTGCTCCCACCCGGCAAAAAGAATATGATTCAAGTAAGGGCTATAAATATTGCTCTTTGAATATATTTTACATTGGCATCCTAAATTAGCAGACAGCTCGCTGTCAACGAGTCTACCGCCGCCAGGCTGCTCTTAAGGCCTAGCTTACCGCTCGTTACAGGTGAGCGGTCGGTGCGGTGTCTGCGCGGTCACTGCTAGCTGTCGGTCGGTCAGTATCTATGAACTATCTATGGACAGCTGGCCGTCTACTAACAGTTACGGCATGGACTGCTGGGTGCCTGCTAGCTATCGCCGCGTAGACTATGAGCAGTCATTTTAGTATAGGAACGGTGTTGGGTGGGAACGGTGTTGGAGCAGTCATTAAAGTGTGCCATGACCTCAAGGCTTCTTTTTCAGGTCATCGCAGAAAAAAAAATGGTTTTGTTTAAAATGCATTTTCTCTGGCAGCCACTCACAGCCCGTTGCGGTCACAGATTTAAAAGCGAAAAATTTCACCGAGGTCATTGCATAGACGGGTGACCACTCAGTGGTATTTTATTTGAACATATCCGTACTTCGGAGGGGACGTAAAACGTGGCTCCTGACTGTCGTTCTCGTAGTTGTTTGGTCACGTCAAAGGGTTTTTAAATGGTTCCGCAAAACAAAAAATGGTGAATGTGTGCTTTCGTGGACGAAGGTCGCGGGAAACAGCTAGTTATACAATAATATTTAAAGTAAAACAGTCGCCAAAGAATGTGCATTTAAAAATTGTACGACACGTATTATCCTTGTCTTCTATTAAATATTCGTGTTCTTTTGATTTCTCTTGCATTACAATGTAATATAACGATGCGCCCAGTGCTTTAACAAGATTTTACTAAGTATTCTCGGCAACAAACACGTAAATACTGCGCACATCGGGGCGCGTGCGGCGCGTGAGCGGTGGGAGAGCGCGGGGGTCGGGGGGTAGCTATAGCAAGCGTTTACAGGTACAAGAGATAAAAATTAATCATATTTTACACTTTAAAAGTAACAATCTGTTTAGTGGGCATTTTCGGCAATATTGCCAATGCGCCCGGAAGTTTCCCGGGCACATTGGCAGTGGAAATTTGCCGGCAGTGGCAATATTCCCAAGCGTACATCACTAGTTATAGCGGTTATCTGTGTCGACCGTACCTGCTAACCCCATTATAAAATCCACGGACACCAACAGAATAAGCTTACAATAGAGCCCAAATAAGCACCAGAAATCCTATAGAGGCTTTTTGGTGTACTAAAAAGGAGATTTCCCTGTCTTCAACATAGAATGGGTTTAAAAATTAATATTATTCCACTAGCTATTGTGGGATGCGCTTTGTTACACAACATAGCGCTGCGTAGGCGAAATGGGATCTTAGAAGAGGATTCACTTTCTACCGTAGAAGAAAAACCTGTAGGTACCACAGCCTAGAAGCCTTTATACTAATCAACATTTTATAACAAGGACTACTTTAATAAATACACACTTTTTTAATTATAAGGAGTTTTATTTATATACAACATAATTAAACAAGATTATTATTTTCAATTTTTCCATTTCCATTTATATTCTGTATTTATTGATTTCCATTCTGTTTTTATTATTTTTTGACTTCTGTTTGTGTTTCTCGTAAAAGTGTCGCAGTTGTTGCCATGATCTGAAGCCACTCACAGCAACGGCATTACAGTGCTGACACACAAATTCCCAGGTCTCTCGCTTCTTATCATGTAGCCGTTTATTTCCTTATTTTCTACAATATTTTGATATCTGGAAAGTCATTGTTGATTGAATTGAATCACAAACTTGCAATTTAAAAAGAAGTATGTTGAAATGTGTTCACATTAAATTGTCTCATTTTCGTATTACGTTCACATTTCACTCACTTTTTAATTATTTCTAAATGATTTCATCTCTTTTCGAAAGTAAAAGATTCTTCTGAAAAATTTTCAAGCTGATGAAAACTCGCGCTTTGTCGTGTTGTGTCAGTGTCACTGAGTAAACGTTTCGTTCTTTGTGCAATGATCGTGTCAATCATAGATAAAGATAATAACCAGTTATAGGGGTATTTAAAAATAAATAATGGTGTAATTCAGTTTGTTTATTGAAATTGTAATACTTATGTCTGAAAATTTCCAAGTGAATATTCAATTACAATCGTAGTATGCAGCACACAACTGATTATTCTTTTCCATTTTCTGCGTAAAACGAAAACACAGCATAGGGTAATTAAATTTGTAATTGAAAACATACTTTATGAGGTGAATGTTACCAGTACGCAAACATTTATCGGCTGTTTAGCTAATCAAAGATATGAATGACTTAAGTGGCGTTTGTGTATACCGAAAAAAATTTAAGGATCCAAACGTTTAGGATGCCGTTTATTGTTAGACGATTTAAGTGACGTTTGAGTATTCGGGCGTTAGTATATTATTGTAATGTGTAGGCGTAATTAGCTGAACTATGTAACTTGCTTGCTTGAGGCTTTAATCAAAGATGCTCTATAAAGTATACTATTATGTTCTTGTTTTGTCTGTGCTGTTAACATCATTATTATGTTAGAGCCATAAGAATGCAATTGATATCCAGAAAGATTCAGTAAATATAATACTGAGAAACTACAGACATCAAATTATGGACGAAAATAAAATATGTTTCGGTCAGAAAATATTGTCTGATTGACAGAAAAAACTATTTTATTCACTTGTAAAAAATACCGTCTTCTAAAGATACTAAATTTGTGATAAGGACAGTGTTTGATAATGATAAAAAGAAATAAGAAGTATGTTTCTCGCAGATAATATTATCTTATAAGTAACGCTACTTTATCTATTTAATATTAACCTCATTCACAGACTGATAAAATGATATCAAGTTATAAATACACAAACTTGTTAAGTGACATATTAAAAGCTCAAAGTGCAGCCATCTTTTTGTTATGAATATTGTATCAGAATAATAATGTTTTATGTAACTAATCAACTTCTTTATCACACGTGCCACTTGTATCTTGATAAATATTTATTACTAACTTGTACTACTTGCGTTTATATGTATTTAATGATATAAGCAATAATTTATAGAAGTGTCTATTCTACAACTACTTTGAAACAAGTAACTGTCACGATAATTGTTAGTTTAATTTCCCCTTAATTACAATATCGGTGTTAATGCTAATTCCGATGTTGACTTTTCAAGTTCAAATAACTTTTAGTATTACGAGAATCGATTATTGAAATGTCAAAGCAACATTTTTTGGGTCTATTTGCGTTTACTAAAACGCTCTGACATCTTTTTCGTATGACGTAATCTTCGAAATTTTCACACGTCTACAACATTCAACGGAATTTTTATTTTAAATTATAACGGTTGATTAATTTAAAAGCGTTCGCAGGCGCATTAGCGTCCCGTGTGTTGTACGTTAACAAGTGCCAACGATCCGTTGCGTAATGACACACTGCACGTATTGGTAAACAAGTCGGATCTCAAAGTACTAACCGTGTTATTTGCAGGCTTGTCTTGAGGGGGAATGTTTGTGTTGAATTTATTCATTTGTCAGGGTGTACTAGTTAGTCTGCTTGGTTTGTTTTGTAGCTATGTTGTGTAGCCTTGATCATGTGTACCTATGACTAGACTTTAACTAAAAACTGGTTATTGATGTTGACTCGTTGGTGCGAAATTCTGTATCGAAAGACAATTTTTACTAGGTTTAAAAATTAGACTGGATAGTGGTTTTCGCTAGTTAATTCCAGATAACATCACAATATTGAAGGTCGTTAAATTTACTTAGTTTATAAAGATATAAAGCGAAACATTATCGTGCTAATTAACTTTAAAAATGCTGCTTTCCTAAAGATTTATAAAGATCGCCGAGACTCTATAATCTTAAAGAAAGCAAAATGTTGATGTTGCTTGGAACAGTAATATTGTCGAAATACAACAGTTTTGTGAAATAAATCTGTCAGCACTGTTTAAATAAAAAGAAATAAAACCTATTCTTAAATGCAGTGTAAGCTCCGATGTTTTGCTGGGCAACACATTTAGTTGACTGAAAAATACAATGCAGAATGTTGCTAGTAGTATTAATACAATTTTTGTTACGCCTTAACTGCCCCTTCGAGCTGTCATGTAGATATGACAACTGATATTATAGGATCTCTATACTTAGGTGTATTATAATATTAACGGAAAAATTGAGGCCTTAATAGAAAAGTGACACGCTTGACATTATAGTTAGTTGACTATTTTTAGTTGTTACATTTATAATAGAAGAACGATCATCAACATAATTATAACAGCTCATTAATGTCCCACTGCAGGGACGTGCCTCCTCGCGTGACGGAGGGATACTGGGCCTACTAATACCACGCTGGCCAGACGGATTGGTATAGGGTTTAATTCCAAGTTTTCCTTCTTTTTACTTCGTAAAGATAATATTTACGGTTAGTCCCCTTAGTCGGTTTTTACAACACCAACATAATACGTACATAAACTCATGACTTTATCATCGGGGGTAAGCAGAGATTACTGAGAGCCAAGTACTACGTGTGTTGTCAGAGACCTCTATGTCCAGCAGTTGACTGCGATAGCCTAATTGATGATTGATTTGATTGAAGTACTGCGATACTTACAAACCTTCTTTGTCTAAATTCACACTTCGCCAACAATAAGGACAAATATAACATTGAAGCAGCAGGCAAAATCATAAGAAATAGGACACGTATATTTTATATTCCATGTCAAGATTCAAGATGTGAATTTGAAATCAACCGTACCCCACTTTTGAATGATTTCTCGTACCAGAAGTATTTTTTAATTTTAATAAATCAGCCACTCGCCTGGATATCGGATTTTGTTACGAAGTTATGTAGAAAACTTTACCATCCTAGTTGGTAATTAGTTTGTTCTGATATACAGTGGTGGTCATATAATTAAGAACGGTGATATAAAGGGAAGATTTTTAAAAACTAAGATGCAAAACTCGTTGCCCTCATTTTTTTTTATTTCTCTTGGTATCGTAAAACTTTTCCATAACACCACTGTATTCATTGATACACACGATTAGATTAAAAATAAATAGACAAACTTTTTACACTACGTCTAAACATAGTATTTCTATTTACTGGCTGGTCACGTAATTAAGAACGCTAAATAGTTTATACCTTTGTTCCAATTTAAATAGAGAACACTCAGTTGATTTGTTATTGTTTGAATAATTTGGCGCCATATAGAGCTGTAAAAGATTAAAAGTGATTGCTTTTTATGAAACAACAATGGGAAAAAATAAAAGTTGTGATAAATCTACAAGGGAAGTAATAATAAAACTTCGCCGGATGGATTGGTCTTACAAAAAGATAGCCGACCATCTTCAATGTTCAAAAACGATGGTTTTCCATGCTGTAAAGCATTTTGCTACGTATCAAACTACTGCAAATGTTGCACGTGTACCTAAACAGAGAAAAACAACTCCTCGAGATGACCGAAACATCGTTCGGATGGCAAAACAAAATCCTTTTAAAGGGTCTAATGAGCTGAGAAAAGAGTATTTTGGTGATAATAACCCTTCAGCAATTTCAGCACGCACTATTAGAAGACGTTTGGTAGAAGAAAAGTTGCACGGTAGGATAGCAAGAAAGGTACCCATGTTAAAACTTTGCCACAGACAAGCCCGGCTTGCATTTGCTAGAAAGTACGAAAACTGGACAGTGCAACAGTGGAAAAATGTACTTTTTTCTGATGAGACAAAAATAAACAGAGTATGTTCTGATGGTAAACGATATGTAAGACGTCTCCCGAATACAGCATTCGACCCTAAGTATACCAAAGTTACTTTAAAGCACGGTGGGGGAAATGTGAAAATTTGGGGTTGCTTTTCTGGACATGGTGTTGGACCTGTAAAGTTGATAGAAGGTAACATGGATCAGTTCCAATACAGAAATATACTGGAAGAAACAATGTTACCTTATGCTGAAGACGTTCTCCCGGTTATCTGGACTTTCCAGCATGACAATGATCCAAAGCACACTGCACGCACCGTAAAGGATTTTCTAACAGCACAATCAGTTTCTGCCCTAGACTGGCCAGCTAACAGCCCAGATCTAAACCCAATAGAGAATTTGTGGTGCGAAGTAAAAAAAAAGGTGTCAAATACACAGTGTGAAAATTTAAGAAAGCTTTACGACGTTTTTTTAGAGGAATGGAATTGTATTTCTCTTGCGAAATGTCAAAAATTAATTGAATCAATGCCTCGCCGATGTAAAGCAGTAATTAAAAGCCGTGGATATGCTATCAACTATTAATTTTAGTTACAAATGTATTCAAATGCTTTTTAAAATTTCCGCGCTACATATTAATATAATTTTTTAAATGTAAGTGTCATAGAAAATAATTTCCTATTAGTTTAGTAAATCGTTCTTAATTATTTGTCCAGCTTTAATTATATTTGAATGTGTTACTTTTTTTTAAATAAAATAAATTGTCAATAAAATTAAATCGTTTTTTATTCTTTATTACTAAGCCACGTTACTCTATTAATATGGCTATTTTATAACATAACTAGTTGCTTTTCAGAAAGTACACATCTCTGCGTATGACACGATTTAAATAAAAATCTCCTAGAACTTCAAACCGTTCTTAATTATATGACCACAACTGTATTTCTGATCATGAGTATCTGATTCCAAGAAATAATTAAAGTTTAGCTCAGTATGTACCTAAAGTTACAGAGAACATTGATTTAAAAATGAAAAAGCATCTGACACAAAAAATATTGACAGAGAATTAAATTCGTCTTAGCTATATCATAAATACATGTGTTTTCCTGGCTGCAACTCGGTTTCTCAACCACAATTCCCTAGTAGGAATTCCCAATGGTATTTATAAATGGCAATCGCCGCAAAACTAATACGGCAGTAACAGTCCAAGTAATAAAATACAAATAATCTAACATACGCTACACTTAATACAATCAACTGATAGCGTATATTAAATTATGTCACCGCCTATCTATCTATATCTTTTAAAATTCTATTTGTTTTGATCGCGCATAATTTGAAGGTTATCTTTCTTTACGTTATGCAAAATTAGCTCATAAATATACCGGCGATATAGTCTAGTTTCCAATAATCATTTTACTATTTATCATACAGGTTTGGCGACCCGGTCTTCGTCATACTCTGTTGATGATTATGCTTGTCGTTACATCGCTTTGAAATAGTAATTTATAGTTTTGATATACTATTACAACCAATTTTCGTGTTGTACGATTTTAATGAGATACTTAAGGTATGCGTCTTCCTTTAGCAAGCGTATGATGTGTTGCCTTGCATCGTTATTATGTTAAAGTAGGTACTATTAAAGTCCCTCACTTTACTTACCTTCTTAGCGTATCGATGGCAAAACGATACTAGACTAAATTGATGTAGCCCAAAACTCTGCGACACAGACTGCGTTGTCGCTGGCAATCATTAGCTCTTCCTGAGTGCAGGTGTAAGGGCATCCAGGACATGATGAGAGGTGAGCCATAGTTTGTGGAGCGCCGCACAGGCAACCCTGTCCGCCACTGTCCGTGAGGCCCCACCGGAGCATGACTATGAGGGACCTTTACCAGGGAAGAATTATGGGACCATTACCAGGGAAGAAAAGTTGGAGAAAGAAATGAAAGCTAGGCTCGATACATTAAGATACTTGATAGTCTTAACCCCAAAGAGATTCAGAACCTATACCTACCAACCTCAACGGAGTACTAAATTGACTCCCGCGGTAAATGGTCGTCAAACATGGTTTCACACAAAATAAAATAAGTTGGGTTGTCATTTCGCCCAGTATTAATACAATGAATTTGGCTTAGTCTTCTTATAAGACACCCCAGATGATCCAGATGAGAGGCGATGATCAAATAATGCCAATAACATATAAGTCGGTTCTTGTTGCGATAATACTTTTTATAAAACCCCGCTTGGTAACAATTTGATATGTACCGGTAGACGTACCTATCTTTGTCGATTACGTGGGTATTGTCACTCGATTGTCATTATGTTGGCTAATGAGCTGCGTTCTCATCATTTTTGATAAATACTTACTATTATTGAGTGATTACGAAACAATAGCAGAACGTAACCATACTCTATTTTAATCTTGAAAGTATTGAACTAAGTAGGATCCACTCGTGTGCAAAGTTGTTTATACGCATGAATAATCTTACTTCTATACGCGAGAACGCCTGTTTAATAAAAGATGTTATAAAAACGACGATATTTATGTTTTAACACCATATTCATTGTTTATTCGGTTTTCAGGATTTGTATGGACAAATTTTTGTTAAAATATTATTTAAAATTATAAAACATTAATAATAAATTAAGTATAAATGTTTCAGTAATCGTCAAGACCCATACACCTACATAAAATGTCTATAGAATAGTCCCAAAATATAACGTCAATACTTCATATATTTTTTGACCTGAATATTTCAAAGCCTTAGAAACTTATAAAAGAGAAAGTACATGTATGAAAGAAACAAAAATTATATAAGATAAGGAGCTTAATGTCTACCAAAGACAGCTTATTTAAGAGCCTATTTTCAGTGTTCGTTACACCACTAGGTAGGAATAGGTTTTTAAAGGATCGGCAATGCGTATGTGATTCATCTAGTGTTGCAAGCGTCCATAGGCTACGATAACCACTTACAATCAGGTGGAGCGTCTCCCTGTTTGCCTCCACCGTGGTATAAAAAAACCTCCATGGAGAAGTATATAGCGCGTAGTCAATCTGCACAAAAGTGCCTACTTAATGTATTACAAGGAGAGAGCATGTCAGAAATATGTAAATAGTGCACATTCAAAAACAAACAGATGCCTTATAGTTGATCGATCGCGTGATTTCTTATAGTAGATACCGTCAGTAGCATCCATAGTAATTTTACTTGGTCTAGGTACGGTTACTAGGTCTGGTACTAGGCCCATTGGCCTCGATGTATTTTACTATTGCAGTTTACAGTATATAAGCTCTGTGAATGGATTGATGACACGCTTGCATAAATAGTTGCAGCAGTAAAATTAGAAATGTTGATGTATTCTGACAATTTTGCTAGTAATATTTCAGCTGTATTGGGCTTTCATTGGATCTTATACATTTTCTAAGCACGTGGATCCAGACATTACTGTCTTGTCACTCAATAAATGAGTTAATAAATTGCATACAAGTGGAACAATTTAAACGAAATCAATTATTTATCTTTAAATCGTGCATCGAAAAAAAAAGAGACACACTAACCAAATTGAATTAGTAGAAATAGTTACTTAGCGTAACTATTCTTCTATGTTCCAATCATCCCGTTCACGTGATAAGGAAAACTGATGGAAACAGAAACCTATGTTATTCTCATATCTACTAGTTCATAGGTTTAGTCTCGCCATAAGTTTTATAACGCCAATTGTGATCGAGCGTATCTGGTAGCGATACGGTTACCTTTTGTTACTGATAAGAACAGTGACAAGTCAAGATTGAGTTGTCACTACTTGTTATCATACTGTGTTTATTTTTATAGTTGGTTAAATAATTTATTCTTTGCGTTGAAACTTAATAATATTTACTGATAAACATGCCTTATCGACGACCTTCCCTTTAATTAATTTTGGCCAAATACAGTTGGTTAAACGTATTGATGAAAAAATAATTTTGCAAATTTAATCAAGATCAAAGTTTTCATAAATGTATGGTTGTACTAAGTATGTTTTAAGTTAAGACGAACTTAATTATAAAACTGGTGTAAACAAAAGTTATATACTGATTAACTAATATAATTTAATCTAGAACTCATATACTTGAAATTATTAAAAACCTATATATCTATGTAAACAGCAACAAACATGGTATCTTCAGTATAGAATGCGCCAAGAGATGCGCCCACACAAATTCGTCGTACAATACGAGATCGCATGCGCAAAGCGAGCGAGCAATAGACGGCGACATTCCACCGGCCCTAAGTGCATCGTACTCACTATCTGGATACGACGATTCTAGTTTATTGAGATTATTATTATTATGTTTACATGTTTTTATGTTAGAACGGGCAAACCCTTAACTTTGATTCTCCTAAATGTATACCCTGAATTGTATACTGAGTGACTATAGCTATACCACGATGGAGATACTGGTATAGGTTTTTCTCTCTGAAGTCTGCATAAAGTTTATTGTATTAAGTATTCATAGGTATGCTGATAAATGAACGAAGCAATATCGCACAAAGTAAAAACGTTTGAGTTTAGGTTTTAATCAGTAGTGAATAATGTTATTTAGCTCCAATTTAAATTTTTACTAAGATGGATATTTTATTTCTGTACCAAATAAGTTTTTAAAAAAAGGTACCATAGTTCGGAACATTGTAAAATATTCTTCATAAAAAAAAAACTACGAGTGTTCAAGTTTTGCCTGTACTTTTTATTCGTAGATGAAGCTAGAACGAACTCCATTATTTCTCTAAACAACAACAGATTTATAATGCGCTTATTATTATCAGTGTAAATAAATGGTTCTCTCAACAATAGTAGTAAACAATTGGTTGTGTATTCTTTAGCGGATGAAGGCGGTCGGGCTCCGGAGTGCGGGGACTAAGTAATTGATTCCGTAGAGACTTGTTTATATCAGCTTTGTTAATACAAGCTTCTGATAAAGGCTTTGCTCGCTCGTGATTAATTTGACTTTATTATAAGTTTTTCTTAATTTTAAGTAGGTATTTATAAATGAGGTACGTCTGACTTACAGAATGAAAAGCAATAGTCATAAGTCCTCCGACAGACGTGACCAGCCCACTTTTACTTCATCTTATGCCCGATTTACACATCGACAAGTACAGTAGCGAGTTAAGTAGTAAGTTGCTGATTAAGTTGATTTAAATAGATCTCCATCTTATTTTTTGGCAAGTTAAGTTGGCGAGACGCGAGAGAGAGGGCTACTTCGTACTTAACTCGCCAAAAAATAGGATGGAGATCTATTTAAATCAACTTAATCTTAAAATACTACTTAACTCGCCACTGTACTTGTCGATGTGTAAATCGGGCATTACAGATTCTGCGAGCGAGCATTGTTGATCACTTTAGTCCTGCCTCCAATTTTAAAATTATTTGAAAAATAAACTGGACAGAAATATTCGTACTGTTCTAATACAAATCATCTTTCTGATTCGAACTGTAAAGATATTGTGTAGTATTTTAAAAATATATGCTTATCTCTCAAAAATTTAAACGTGCAAACTGTACAGTACATACACAGATACTGTAAAACGGTCTCAGAGATGGTATGAACAAAAAAACAAACAGTCTATCCTCTCGAAGATTTTATTAGTAGTCGCTAATCGTAGGTTATTGATGTGTATCGCAATAGCGTCTGGACCGGCTGACAGGATATTGGAATCTGTCGAGATTTCTTATTAGAAAGGATCCTTTTATTTGATTGTAAATGGAGCATAAAGGTGCTCCTTCATAGAAAATATTTGCTTGTGAGTAGGTACCGAAAGGATAGAGAGTAAAATTATAAGTAAATTAAATACGGTCAAAGAAATAGATATTTTGAATGAGGATAAAATTTTCTTAATAATATATCTCAAATCAGAGCAAATTTGGATTTGGAGATAGCTTATTATGTATTTGAGACTAACCTAAGTGATTAAAATTTTTATTTCTGCTTTTATCTTTTTGTAGTATACTATTCAAAATAAATGAATATACTTAAGTAGTAAATTGTCTTAAGTACTTTGCAGGAAATTCTAAGTAGTAAATGCTAAGTCAAGTGAAATTGAACACCTATCTGAAAGTATGACCTCACTCTGTCAACTAACATATTATGCAAAAAAATATTATTATTGACTGTATGAATGAATAAGATTTTGTATAGCAGATAGTATAGAGTATATTTAGATTTATTTAGATAGAATATATATTTACGATAGAAAGAAACATTTTTTCAGCAAAATGAATGATATTAGGTAAACATTTGGCAAGAATCCTAGTTACAAACAAAAATATTGATCTCCCGAGTTACATACCCTCTTAACGTTAAATTAAAATAGTGTAGTACTTTACTAAAAAGTATTTGATGGTTGTGTATATGTATAAGTATACCGTTTTTGATACTGACTGGTTAAAAGCAGAAAACTGTTTACAACGTTGTCGCGGCCTAAATCTATCGCTGTAATCTGAGTTGGTAAACAATCCAAGCTTGTTGTTATACATACCTACTTTGATAAAAGCGCTACAGATTTTGTTCTGCATATTTATTACTTACTCAATCAATTTAGAAGAAAGTTCATGGTTTATAATTCATTCAACAGCCAATTGACGTCCACTGCTGGACATAGGCCTCCTCCAAATATTGCCACCTTGTGCGGTCCTGCGTCTCCCTCATCCATCAGTTTATAGCCTTCATGTCCATATTTTTTATTACTCATCAATCAGTATATTCGACAAAGTTTGTGATTGTGTATGTGGTGGAGTGATTTTCTAAACGATTTGATTAATAATACTATTATAAACGTATTGTAGGTATTTCGACACACTACACTAATGACGTCTCCCGGTTTTTGAGCTGCAACACTGTGATGATGTTTACACTTGCTGATTGATGACTGGATTCCATGTAGTAGATAATCTATATCCGTCCTCCCGGTTGAAATTATTGTGTTTTTTGATTTCCGCTTCACGTACTATCCTGGAGTAATAGTGACGCTCGGTGGATAAGACCTTTGGGTTGTGTAACTCTATCCAGTGGTTAGTTCCAGACTCCAACAAGTGTTCAGCTATTGCAGACTTGTGGGTTTGTCGGTTTTTCACAGCCGCGATGTGTTCCTTGACCCTTTCCGCATTTCCCTATTTGATTAATGACATACCAACGAAGAAATTACATTGATAACGATTTATCTTAAGTTACAATAGTAGGTAATCACCTAAATACCAGGGTTTAAAAAAGTTCGCGACGCCAAGTACTTAAATGCATTATATAAGCAGTTGTGTTTTTATTTGTTACAATAAATGATTCATTTCTCGTATCTTAAACTTTGCAAGTTCCTCTTTTCTTTAAATGTGCCGAGTTTCATAAATTGTTCCAGTACGAAAGAGAACTTGCACTTCAAGTTAATAATATAGGAACATAGTTTTTCTTTCTTCGATTGCAACTCAATACAATAAAGCATGTACTTAATTGTTTGGATTTTTATGCATCATATATACTTATTTTTAAAAAGTATGTTTATCGCTAGTCCCGTACCCATATCATAGTACAAGGCGTTTTGTACATATTTATGCGAGGAATAATATTCGTATTAAGATGAGTCGTCTGTTTAACATTGTACGTTAATAAAGTCACTACCACGTGCTACTAATTTAATCAATTATATTGTTGTGACATGCTTTTAAAATAAAGCGTATAGCATATTACAACAATGTTCACAGTGAAAGGGGTACGTGCCGTGACCGATATAGAACAATGAGACTGTAAAAGCCGAATACACGCTACGTTTTGATACACAAATACAAGGAAAAATAAACAGAAGCGTCTTTTAAATGTCTCTTGTATTTTACCTGCTTGCTTGCTATTATCTTGAAAAGAATTTTGTTTGATATTGTACATTGCGTTAATTAGCAAGAGTTCCAGACGTGTAGAGTAATTTAGCCTGCTAGCAATTATTGTCCGAAGAATTGGAATATATTTTTAATTATTTAGTCATAAGGTTTTAATATGTAAACTACCCATATTAACATTGTATTTGACTGCTTCTTCTTTCTTTCGTTTCGATTTCAATGCTGTTTGCTTTCTCTTTGATTGTTAATTTTACCCCTGTGAGGCTTTCCAAAAATAGTAGGCTGAGGCCTGGGGCTAGCGCCTTTGCCTTTATTGCACGAAAGGACTGAGACAGGACTTAGGAGGATAATAAACTCTAACAAGCACCTTTCGAGATGACTTAGCGTGTACAATAAGTCGTCTAGACATAATAATATATTCTTATTCTGTCACTAAGCGAAAAATTGTTTACCTAAAACCATTGTTGGTCGAAAACTAAAACATAATTATTGTTTATCTTCTTACAAGCCAAGAATAAATATGATCGATAAATATGTTAGTTGGTGATCGTATTAGTCAGGTGAATGCAAGCTTTAGTTTCACATGATTAGTCTAATGGCTACAGAAACCTAACAGCGGTCAATCGCCTGTAATATTATGTCCCTTTGTATTTGTATGTGAAAGTAAATTTATTTACAAACATGGTTGTAAAATGTTGTGAACTGTCCATGTGGTCAAAGATAAAAAAGTATCTCTCCACCTTGAGATATGACCTTGAGACCGTGTTAGGAATTGACAAGCTCCGGTAAAACATTATGCAAAGAACTAACAGATATATTTAGTGATTAGTATGTTAGATACCTATAACACAGCTTTTATTCGAGCTACCTTACACCAATATTAAGAAAGCGGATTATCCAACCCCAGCAGTGTATCCAACTGAGATATTGTGTACCCTGGCTTGCCAACGTGTGTGTTGGCACCATTTCAAAACAAATACTACTTGGAACGTTTCCGTTTAAAATTACTTGAAAAGCTCAAAATTAAGCCGCACCGGTCTAATAGAAAACTTATTATTTCAATGCTGTGTGTTTTCATTTGTTGCCCATTCTAGTTGAAAGTTAATAATAAGTTTTCAAGAAAGCTTTTCTTTGCGACGGTATTTTACCGGTTGGTAGTTTTGAATTGGTATCTTGACTTTAATCTTTTATCTAATTCGTCTGAAAGCTACTGTAGCCTTAGCGCAACAGATTTGTTTTATAGCATCTTTGGATATATCTCAAAAGATGGTTTTAAAGGAAATGTTTTGAACTAACCCTTATAGTCTCTCCGTTGATTTGATTTTATAAGAAAAGAAGAATAAAAGATTCTAAAGTCGTACAATTCCTTTCAAAATACGTTTTCTTTGTTCTGTTGTCGTCGCAAAGACTACACTATTAAAACTACTATTACACATTTATTGTACCGGTGTTTTAGATTGGTTTAATCTACGTGGAAATCATCGGCATAACGATTGCATGCGAGACAAAATGCAACGGCATAATAATAGCTTGTATTTATTTACGAACATTTTCAGCTGAACACGATCTAAATGGAATACTAACTAATCTTTCAACGGTTAATGTACCATAATGTAGTAGTTTAACTTACTTTTAAGTAATATGGTTCGTGATTTAGCTAATTTTATAAAAGAATGGCTGTGTAAATTGTCCGTATTTGTAAGAATATAATTTAAGGAGCTAATTTTACTAAAAACTTAATAAATATGCTGAAGTATAACATACTTAGTTAGGACAGAAATACTTTTTTACATTTTTACTTTTTCACATTGTAAGACAAGAAATAATATATGTTAAAGTTTATAGTAACTTATATTATAATATGCTCCGCTTTTATAAAAACACTCAGTATTGAACGTAGTAATGCAAACGACAATTATTTTATTACTTTTCTCATTTTCCTGGCTTCTTTAGGGTTTAGTGTTGCTTTTCTCCTCTATGTCTTCATTATAATTCCGCATTTCTAATCAAGAAGCTAGTTTTAGCACTAAGACAGGGTGACTTTTTACAGTAAACCGCATTGCATTCTTTTTTCAGTAATAATGCAATTGCAATCACCTTGAAAGCGGAATAAATAAATTTTTATTGTTTAATAAAAGTTATGAAGAAAATTATTAAGTTACCTAAATAACTTTCACAGAAGTATTTCTTTATTAGATAGTACACACGAACAATAGACACGGAGTTGTTATTAGTACATATTTTATAAGTATTCACTGTTTTTATTGGTACTTTAATTTAATAAAGAAAAAAGTCAGAAAAGTGATAAGCAAAGTAGGTTTGTAAGGATTGTAGTATGTGACACTGAGTATTCTCTGTCTACCCCCATGGGAATAAGACCTGAGTTTATGTATGTATTTATTGTAATACGCGATAGACTGTGATTAAGTTTCAAGTAATAGATAATTGTAAGCTCCGCGTATTATTCTGTACTTGTAGTTTCCCGTAATCCAAGTCGAAAATGCACCGAAATATTTATCTCAAACGAGCTTTGAGCTAACACTATACACTACACATACATGTTTGTCGTATACCATTACTACAGCATATATCTAGTGTCACTGGCAACTGTACGTCGCCAAAAATATCCGACGTATCGTCCGTCAGACAACTTACGATGCGCAACGACGACCTATTTTCGTGTTCGTATGATTTGTTTACAAAGGGACGAGAGACAAAAGGTATTTGCGATTGACGGACGTGCTACTTTTAAGACGCTACTTTGAAAATTTTCGAGTTGAATTCGGCCGTGGCCAGAGGGGCGCGCCCCTCGGCGCGCGAATGAGACGGATATACTCGCTCACGCGCCGCCGCCGCGCCGTGTGCGCCGTCGTCGTCCGGCCGGCCCTCAAGGACACGTTATCGCTCTGTGCCATAGTACAAATATATACTTACAGTATTTCAACTTCATAGAAACGGACGAAACGTGAGTTTATACCTACACGCTCACGATCGCGGAGGGAACAGTCGCTACTGTGCCGCAGTAACGAGCGGACTGTGTGTTATAATTTGAAACTAAATATATTATTCATATGTCAATTTCAAACAAACATGGCTGATATAAATACCTACTTTACTAAATGACTTAGGTATTTTTATTAGACGACGACCTCGGTGGCGCGCCGGTAGAGCCAGCGGCTGCCGCGCATGAGGTTGTGGGTTCGATCCCCACGCAGGACAATAATTTGTGAGATCCACAAATTATTGTCCTGAGTCTGGGTGTTCTATGTGTCCGTTAATTGATGTTTGTAAAAGTCCCCGCGACACAGGGCATGATCCCTAGTGCGGGAGGTGTCTTTTTAAAAAAAAAAAAAAAAAAAAAAAAAAAAAAAAAAAAAAAAAAAAAAAAAAAAAATTAATATTATAATATAGTATTTTTTTTATCACGAAAACGGTTTTTTGTACTTAGGTCAATAATAATGAAAATTTAGCCCCCCTTTATGTAATCCCCCATGCGTGTCTTTCACTTTGATCTAGGTAAATTTAAGCAATGACATCGATGTCATTTTTTGAATGGATTGGTCACCCATCCATAAAGTGACCTCGATGCCTTTATTTTGACGTTAGAATAGATCTAATAGACCTGTTTTAAGTTTGGTTTTGGTTATCGATAAATTCAATTTCAAACAAACATGGCCAATATAATAAATCAAATCAAATCAAATCAAATCAGTTTATTGTGGGCATAGGTGAATAGAGTTCATACATAAAGAATACAGTTCCAATATGTCCTGCGGTTAAGCATACAATAATTAATTTATAAAATAATTTAGTTACATGCACAATTAATACAAATCCTAGCAATATTTTATGAGTAAGTAATTATAAATTTTTATCATTCAGAAATTCTTGGATAGAGTAATACGTCTTATCAATCAGCAAATTGTTCAATTTATTTTTAAACATTTGTAATTCTGGAGTGTTGATAATGTATGACGGTACTTTATTATAAATTCTTGATGCCATTCCAAAAAAGCTTTTATCAAAAAGGGCAGTTTTATGCGGCGTACAAGTGATTTTATGCTTACACCTCAGTGATTTTAGTTCACCAAATAGAGACTTATTTATTTTTACAAAGACTACGATTTCGTATATGTAAATTGAAGCAAAGGTTAAGATTTTAAATTTCTTAAAATATGGCTTGCATGAATCAGGAACGCATATTTTCGCTATTGCCCGGACACATCTTTTCTGGGCCTTAAATACTGACTCTTTGTCTGTAGCATTGCCCCAAAATATGATACCATACCGTAATGTTGACGACACATAAGCATGGTATGCAGTTATTACAGCTGATTGATCAACAACTTTGGCCAAATTATGTAACGCATACGAATATTGACTTAGTTTATTACACATTGAAATTACATGCGTTTTCCAAGTCATGTCACTATCAATCCAAAGGCCTAAAAACTTTATGCAGTTTACTTCTTCAATTTTTGTTTGACTATGTTGAATGTTGAGAGGATTTTGGAATTTTTTGGCATAAGTTACTAACTTAGTTTTATTTAGATTTATAACTAAGTTGTTCGTTGTCAGCCATTCAATGATAGAGTTCAAAGAGTCATTAATAACAGTTTCAAAAGTATTCATATCATTGGCCTTAAAAAGTGCTGTGCTGTCATCGGCAAAGAGTATCATTGGATGCTGTATTGTTTGAGGTAAATCATTGATATATATTAAGAACAGTAATGGTCCCAACACGCTGCCCTGTGGAACTCCGTACTTTACTTTTTTTAATTTTGACTGATAGATTTCTTCAGTGCTAGTTCCTCTGCATATTTTATTTATTTGGACTAACTGGTATCTATCCGTTAGATAGGATTCCAGTAATTTATGGACATTTCCTCGTATTCCGTATTTATATAATTTAGTTAAAAGTGTTTGATGGTCTACGTAATCAAACGCTTTTGTCATGTCCATGTACAATGCAGCGATAGGAATTCGCTTATCAACACAGGTGTAAATAGGTTTCAAAAGATCGTACATTGCCATATTAATTGATTTATTTTTCCGGAAACCTTTTTGTTCCTTTGCAAATAAATTGTGTTTTTCAAAATAGCTGTTAATTGCATTGTATATCACCTTTTCCAAGATCTTTGAAAACACGGGAAGGAGAGCTATAGGTCTATAATTAGCCAAGTCCTCTTTATCACCTTTTTTAAGAGCAGGTTTAACAATAGACGTTTTTAACTTTTTAGGAAAAACTCCCTGTTCAATACACAAGTTGACTATGTAACTAAGTACAGGACCTATAATTTGTGCCACATATTTTATAGTTAAAGTTGAAATATCATCATAGCCTGTGCTTTGTGAATTTTTCAAAGATTTAATCAATATTACAATGTC
This sequence comes from Schrankia costaestrigalis, assembly GCA_905475405.1. Classification (NCBI taxonomy): domain Eukaryota; kingdom Metazoa; phylum Arthropoda; class Insecta; order Lepidoptera; family Erebidae; genus Schrankia; species Schrankia costaestrigalis. Next base: position 20,087,677 of record FR997831.1, on the reverse strand, counting down.
ATATGGACTTACTGGAGACAAAAATAATGAATTCAAATTATTGTTGATTGAATTGAACGTATTATTGGTACATGTCATTCGAGATAAATTTGGATTAAATTTCAGATTATTATTATGAATGTCAATATTAATGGGGTCAATTACATCAATAAAATAGTTGTTAAATTCATTAGCAATATTTTTAGGATTAGATATTAAGTTATTATTTGATTTTATTTGGATTATATTTTCTTTTGGTAAGTTGGTTTTATTAGAATTTATGATTTTCCAGGTAGCTTTTGTCTTATTTTCAGCATTGGCGATATAATGATTATTTTGAGACTGTTGTGTAAGATTAACTATTTTCTTTAGTCTATTGCTGTAAGTTTTTAAAATAGATTTTTGGTTTTCCGTCGGATTCATTCTATATTTCCACAACAGTAATCGTTTGCGTCTACAACACTTGCTAATTCCTTTTGACATCCACTTGGGTTTTTTAGTGACAGTGTTTCTAATCCTTATTACTGGGAAGCAAAGGTCATAAAAAAGTTTGTAATAATCATAGAATGTATTAAAAGCTAATTCAGCGTCATTCGTAGAGTATATTTCGCTAAAACTCAAACTCTGTAGGCACTTACTAAACTTTCTTTTATTTTCCAAGCTAAAGTCTCTTCTTTTAATGTACCAATGCTTTAGAGTACACGTTTTTTTGACAGGATATATTATTTTTTGCGCTAGGTGATCGGATAGACCAAGGTCCAAAACGTTACATTTACTACCTGTTGTGTTAAATATTATGTTATCTATACAAGTTTTACTATTAGGGCGAGTAACAGCACGTATTCCAAATTTCATGTTAAAACTTGAGATTAAATGTTCAAATCTTAAAGAAATTAAAGTTTTTTTTAACAAATCTATATTAAAATCTCCGCATACAATTAGTTTTTTGTTGTTGCGTTTTAGCACTTTTTGGAGTATCGCATCAAAAATATTAAAGAAAGTATTTATTTTTTCTTTAGTATATTTAGGCGGTCTATATATACAAATTATTACAATATTATGCTCTATTAATTCTACAGCTGAACACTCCACATCATTACAAACGCTAAGATCACATATGTCTTGCAACACCTTATATTTATGTATATTGTTAATCATAATACACGATCCACCATTTCTGTTTTCTCTGGCATAACAAGCACCTACAGAAAAATTTGGTACTGTCACATGTACAATGTCTGACGCTATCATATTATGTTCTGATATACAAATGACATCAATTTTGTTGTTAAATTTGACAATTTCTTTGATATTAACAGAGAGTACATCAGATTTGCTAATTAATCCATTAATGTTTTGATGTATTATAGTTAGTTTGTTATACACGAAAAAAATCTTTATTGTTATTTACTGTTCTAACTTCTATGTCAGAGTTATGTTTATCTAATAATATTGTATCTACATTCTCACGCAAGCCAGCAAGATTATTTATTCGCAAACATTCGATAAGTTTTGCTATGTCCTTAAATATTGTGATTATGCCTTTACTATTTATTAATCCTGTATGTTTGTGAAACATATTATAGCTACATTCTAAATTTAAATTGGAATCTAAAACATGTGCATATTTGTGAGAAATTACATCTTGATATAGTAATTGATTAAAATATTCAACTCTACAATTATACATATTTGTCTGGCTATTGTATTTATAAGTTGGAAGACAAATTATAATATTAGTATTTTTTACATTGTTCAAAGAGCTTCGTATAAAGTCAATCATCTCAAAATAGTCCTTTGTTATTTCAAAATCTTCTGAACTAAGCATTATAACACAGTAGTCGTCCATACTATAGTCCATTAGTTTACTTTCTATGTGTTCTAATTGGTGTTTAATTCCTCGATTGGGCAATAGATAATGCAGTATTTCATAGTCCTGAAGAGTATTTTGAGCTATTGTAAGTATATTGGTCTTTTTATTGGCGCTAATAATGGTAATTTTGTTTCGTAGGCGGTTAATGTCTTTCATATTCCTGAAATTCTTATTGTTATCGCATTCTATTATTGCATGTCTCATAGTTGTATCAGGTTTATTTTGATTATCTGTGCTAGTTGTAGTGTGTGTATTCTTTTTGGCCTTCTTTGGTGTGTGTAATTGTGTAGGACTACTAATAACTTTTTTATATAGGTTATTCTTTTTTTGCAGCTCTTCAATTTTACATTTAAGTTGACTATTTTCTATCAATAGCGAATCTACTTCATTGTGCGCACTGTTGAGTTCCATAGTTACTTTCAAAAGTTGTTGTTTCAGCTTTACTATTTCATCGTCCTCATTATCTTCAATATCAGGCAGACTTGTTGAAGTGCCATCTAGATACGAAGGTTGCGAATCGCTGCTTTCGTTTAGAGTAATGGTATCTGACTGAGTTCGCTTACGTCTAAGCGTGATATTTCCCAAGAAATTCATTGTTTTATTTTGTAGTATAATCTCACGCAATGTAGGTATAACTTATTATTCTTGTGATTATATGCAACTACTGTATATCAATTTAAATTATACTTTCAATTTAAATTATACTTTAATTTATATTATACTTTCAATTCATATTATACTTTATAATTAATTTGCGTCGAACGAAACGCAATCTCAAAAGACTGGTGTTCAAATTCTAATAAGTGCAGATTACGTGTTTCCGAACGAAACATTAGATTTCAATGCAGTGATGTTTACTTATTTTATCTATATATTGAGTGAAAAAGTTTTGACCAATTATTATAGGCTTCCGTTAAATTATATTTGTTTGATCACCCTTTTATTATCAATTTATATAAATTCAAATAATAACTGCCAGACAGAATAGATAGAATATGCTTATTTATGCGCTGAACAGCTGTACAAAAGGAACATAAATATGTGACTTGCCAAAACTGAGGTTATATCTTTGTTGACATTCTTCCTATGGTGAGTTTCAAGCACTTTATTTCACAAAAACTTTGATTTACACACAGTGAAAGAGAAGTACGTCTATCTAACTCTTTGTTTAAACCGGAAGTCCAAAACAGAAAATACAATACCCGGCCGTAAATATTACACATCGACTTTTTCTCTGACGCTCTACGAAGCCGAAATTGACCGATTGTATTTTTCTATAGGTTGATATGCAATATAAACGGCCCGGTACTGTACCTACTTTACTGAATGACTTGTTAAGTACCTTCTTAATATTACAATTTAGTATTTTATTTATATCACAAACATGGTGGATATAAATACAAACATATACATGTTTCTTTAAATTAAATGTATCAATCATAAAACAACACGTTTTTTACAGAACACTTCCTATTTATTTAAATATAAAATAGAAAAATAAAACGTATTAATTTACAATTACAAAACTAAATGGAAACACAAAGTAGATCGCATGTTTACTATTGTTTACGTACCGCGCACCCATTTATAATAAATATTCGGCCTAGTTTGACTACTGGTTATACTGTGACGTCAGTCCGCGGTAGGTAACAGAAAATTCTGTTACAGAAAAACCTATCTACCGGTCTATTATGTTTATACATGTAGCCCCTATTTTTTTTTTAATTTACACCCGCGCAAGGTATTATGAAGGCACAAAGCGCATCCAGATTCAGGACAATGATTTGGGGATCACAAAAATAATTTGACCGCCTCGGGGTAGCGGTCGCAGTGCACGAGGTCGCGGGTTTGAATCTCACGCAAAACAATAGAACTTTAAAAAAAATACAATAGCCCCACTATGTATTGTCCTGTGTCGCGGGGTATTTACAAACATTTACTTAGCTGACACAAAGAACATCCAGACTCAGGACAATAATTAGTGGATGGAACAAATAAAATTGTCTTACGTGAGATTTGAACTCTAGGTGATTTTCCACCAGAGGGAAGAAACGAGGCAAAAATTGAAATCTTTATGTAAAAATGAACCGTATTGCTTAGGAAATAGAGTATATATTAACTTTGTAATAAAAACACTCGCTTCTCGCGATAGGCCTATTGTTGTTTGTTGCTACTTTTTGTTTGTGTAAAAATGAACCGTATTATTTCTTCAATAGAGTTCAAAATACATTAACAAGAAACACGCATGTCGCGATGTCAATTTTTGGTGGAAAGAGTTCGGTGCGATTTCAATTCTCGTCTCGTCTCGCCCTTCTGGTGGACTCTTCATGCTGACTTACGATTACCGATTACTGCGCCCGCCACTGCCTAAGGCAGAGATTTTTTTTGTGTGATCCACAAACAACAGTCCTGAGTCTGGACGTTCTTTGTGTTCGTTTGTTTCATGTTTGTAAACGTTCCCGCAGTGGAGTGCATGAGAGTTCAAATCTCACGTAAGACAATTTTTTTGTGTGATCCACAAACAATTGTCCTGAGTCTGGACGTTCTTTCTTTGTGTTCGTTTGTTTCAAGTTTGTAAACATTCCCGCGGTGGAATGCATGAGTTCAAATCTCACGTAAGAAAATTTTTTGTGTGATCCACAAACAACTGTCCTGAGTCTGGACGTTCTTTGTGTTCGTTTATTTCATGTTTGTAAACGTTCCCGCGGTGGAGTGCGAGAGAGTTCAAATATCACGTAAGAAATTTTTTTGTGTGATCCACAAACAACTGTCCTGAGTCTGGACGTTCTTTGTGTTCGTTTGTTTCATGTTTGTAAACGTTCCCACGGTGGAGTGCATGAGAGTTCAAATCTCACGTAAGACAATTTTTTTTGTGTGATCCACAAACAACAGTCCTGAGTCTGGACGTTCTTTGTGTTCGTTTGTTTCATGTTTGTAAACGTTCCCGCAGTGGAGTGCATGAGAGTTCAAATCTCACGTAAGACAATTTTTTTGTGTGATCCACAAACAATTGTCCTGAGTCTGGACGTTCTTTCTTTGTGTTCGTTTGTTTCATGTTTGTAAACATTCCCGCGGTGGAATGCATGAGTTCAAATCTCACGTAAGAAAATTTTTTGTGTGATCCACAAACAACTGTCCTGAGTCTGGACGTTCTTTGTGTTCGTTTATTTCATGTTTGTAAACGTTCCCGCGGTGGAGTGCGAGAGAGTTCAAATATCACGTAAGAAATTTTTTTGTGTGATCCACAAACAACTGTCCTGAGTCTGGACGTTCTTTGTGTTCGTTTGTTTCATGTTTGTAAAAGTTTCCGCGAAAGTAAAAAGTATTATTTAGATCTTATCAGTAAGTACCTACCTACCTAAGCTTGCAAATAAAATAGGTGAGTAATATTATTTCTTTGATTTCTTCAGTTTCACACAACTCCTAGGTACTGTCGCGGAGACTTTTACAAAGAACATCCGAACTCAGGACAGTAATTTGTGAATCGCTCAAACAACTTTTTTGCTTGGATTCGAGCCCGCGACCTCGTGCACGCAAGCCATTACCGCGACCGGGCCGCACTGCCCGCGCCACTGAGGCCGTTTCAATTACGTGATCTTGACGAAAACGGTTATAAAACTTATTACACTTGAGCATATAGTCTAAAATCGCTTATATAAACAAACGCTTGCATTATCAAAAGGGTCAACAGTAACTATATAGGTACTTAGTTGAGTTATGGCGAACTTTACCTAAGTTTTATAAAAGACATAACTACAAAAATATTTTACGAACCAATGTTATCGAAATAACTATTATAAAATAATATATTTACTTATAAAAGAGAACAAAGTATTAATAAAAACTTCGGTATAAATATTTTAAACCTAACCTATATATTTTACCTACGATTAAAAATTACGCGATAAAATTTAGTACGAACGGTGAGTAGACATGCACAGGTCCGGCGTCGAAGAGGGCCATCGCCCGACTGAATCGTCGACCGTACTCATTCTGTATCGATCGTTAACTAATCGGTATAAGGTCTGAAATTGCGATGCGCCCGCAACGATCCGGAGCGCTTAGAAATTGCTAAAATCTTATTTGATTCATTAAAAATTATTGGTTGTAGTTATGTAATGATATTCTACAGTAATACTAATATTGATGTTACGAATGTATTTGAGTAATTCCTAAGCATAATGACAGTGTACTTTCCGTGTAATATGTAAAAACCTGTTTTTGTAGAGGTGTTTTCAAAAATAAATATGATCGAGCCAAAATCAAGCTATCGCGTTTTGGTAATTACAAAAACCTAGTTAAAGGTATCAATTTACCTATATTAAAATTCTAGATCAATAGGTCTTTTCATAGTCCTGTAGTAGTTGATGAAAGATAGTGCATTTTATCAATGTATCACCTTAATGATACGTAGACTATTTAAATGGAGGAAGTTGGAGATTCCTTGCTTTGTCATTATGTCATAGCAGCACATTTACTGCTGGGATCTGCTTCAGTGATGGAAGAAAATTTGGTTTACTTATACTACGAGACTATTTTATGTTAAGTTTTTCGCCTATTTTACCGAAGCAGAACATACCTTCTTTTTTAGCTTTTGATCTGAGTAATCCATACTCAGATCTTGGAGTTGCTTGTATCCGTACTTCACGTTAATCAATCGATGTTATTAAGGCTAACGTGCATTCAAAATATTTTGCGAATGAGGTGGATACGTGTGAAGGAATATCCTTAATTTTCCAAATTGATCCATGTAAATTACAATGAAAAGTAAAATTAAAATACCATAATTTTAAATGCGATATGGGCTTAAAGTCGATTGATTTAATGGTTTTAATAACACATTTAAATTGCCTATCTTAATATTTAATATCGCAAGCCGTATAACGTCTTTTTTTTATTCCTCGTGTCCACTCCAACCTCGTGGTATACGCATTCTTTATACACCATGGCTTTCGCGAACGAGGTCACTGATCCCCACAGACGACAAGACGCCACGCGGTGTCTGCGATGCCGCGTCTAAAGTCCACATGGGGTTCATGATTTTACATCAAAACAGTATTATATTTAAACAGATTATAAATACCTGCAGTATTTATTTATTAGGGATTGTTGTAGAATTTAATCGTGAATAATTTTAAGTGAATCTGAAAACTGATCAACAGTTTTGAATTAAGTTAATGAATAAAGTTTAACTTTCACTTAACTTTAAATGAGCTTATGCACTTATTTCAAAAACAATATTTGAAATACTTAACTGGCTTATTAAAATATTAGACTAGTATAGTAATAAAAACATCGTAACCTTATATTATTCCACATTATTATCTGTCTAGAATGATAATTTTGATAATGATTTTCAGTACAGAAGCATTCGCCATTTTGTATTCCAATCTGACAGTAAATTAATTGTGGCAGTTTACATTAATTTGTGATGTCACAAGCAGTACATTAATTTGTACGCTATTTACTCAAGGATACATTACGTTGTACCTACATATATTTATGTAGACCCGGTCTACGTTGTCGCATGGTAACGAAATCCTACTAATATTATAAATGCGAAAGTTTGTGAGGATGTATGGATGTTTGTTACTCTTTCACGCAAAAACTACTGCATAGATTTTGATAAAATTTGGAATATACTTATACAACGCGCTAGAAGCCGCGGTCATCAGCTAATATTAGAAACGTGAAAGTTTGTAAGTCTGGATTGATGTTGGTTACTCTTTCACGTAAAAACTATTGAATGGATTTTAATAAAACATCAGACTAACACATAGGCTACAATTTATGACGGTATTGTTTATATAAACTTGCATATAAACATATAGGCTACTTGAAATACTGATCCCGCGTAGATGAAGTCTCAGACCAGCTAGTAAAGCATAAATCTACAAACAGGCTTTTTACTTCTATCATTTTGATATTACAGATGTATTTACTTTAATGATATACACCCTGATTTAATTCGCCAACAGTAAAATGCATTGTAATGACTAAGTTACTTAGGCAGCAGTATTCGTATTTGCTACTTTTTTCTATCTATACCAAATACACGTGCAAATATTTTAGTTTTAAAAATAAATGTACATTAATGCTGATTTAAATAATAAAACTTTTAATTAGGTTAACGAAATCAGAGCTCTGCTTACAATAAGTATTAAATCCGTAGTATTTGTTTATCAATATGCTGTTTGTTGTTGCTTTCTTTTATAATAATTCAAGTTTTTGAAGTTATGAAAATTGAAACGTAGACGTACACACAACAAAACAAACCTCCTTGTTGCTCCATCTAGGCATGCTAACATTTTTTTTTACTTGACTATGAAAACTCAATCTTTTACTTAGTAATTTCACTTCCATTATTTTAAATAGATCCACGGTAAAAAAAAAATGAACACGTGTATTATGTACCAAATTTAACACGTGTATACATGGCAACAATAATTCAATTTAATTTAGCTGTGTTTATCCTTCAAGGACACTGACAGGACGTGTGAGCTTGTGCGAACGATGACTCATAGCATAGTGATGTCATTCAATATTTAGGATATACTTATAGAAAATACTCTCATAGTATTTTTTGTTCGGTTATTCGTCCATTCATATACTAATTGTATCGGTAAGGTAACATACTGCTTGACGATTTTTGCACACGGCACGGCGCATGTATAAGGTCTATTAAATTTTGATAGGATAAGCACCTAAAGAGCTTGTTTTTTACGAGCATTTGGAACTAAAATCGACTAGTAATGGAAGATAGATAGTGTGAAGATAAGAATATTGTTGCCTATCTGAAATTAGTTTTTGAATTCACTTGCATGGATAGCGTAATAAAATATAAACTCTGTTGCTTATTGTGCTTTCGCCTAAATGTATGTATGTATATGTATTGAAAACAAGATAAAATAGAATAATAGAAATAGAATTGGTCCGTCAATAAACCAGGAGACATGACGGGGAAAAATAGGATTAGTGATCTAGTGCGTAAACAGCCATATACATTCTTGTACCATTATTTGGACCGTATTTCCATGAGCTAGGATTAGGATGGGACGTAGTGCGAAACCGCTGAACGCATTATACGCCCCGAACCAAGCTGACAAATAAATAAGGTATAATTGTATGTGTGTGACAACTATCAATATCCTTATGTGGACTTACGTCTTCATAATATTAGCCAAAAGATCGTTGAAAACAAGCCTGTATAAAATTCTTTAACAACTCATTTAATATCATTAAGTCATTAATATGTCTGCCTTATCAAGGCTTTGTCTAACTTCATCTAAATGATTACTATTTTGCATAGTAATGCCCTCTATTACACTAATGACGAACGTCGCGAATATAATGGCGGGGTCATCGGTCTAATTCTCGACATAGTGTGCACAATTTTGGCACCTACCTTGTAATGGATATTACAGTTAGGGTTGTTCGCTACCTAGTATATCCGATTTGCGATAAAGTACTGTATCTGCTTATGTGATTACCTACGATAAGTAATCATAGTATTCTATTACTAGACTGTATTTTCTCATCAAAAGTGTAGGGATGGTTGATTTTTCAGTTCACTTTTATTCAAATATCCTATCGATATCAGATTTTTCTGGATAAAAAAATAGTTTCCCACTCCCTGTCATTCAGAGTGATTAAAAAATAAATTATTGTATGTATAACACATACTAATCATCATTTAAACGAACCTGCAACCTGTCTGACCAACATTGTACTTGGTATTTGTAGGACAAGTTTCCTTCTATGACAGGAAGGAGGCATGTCCTTATGGAACGACTTATGGGTTGATCTTACGATTATAAGTAATTACTGAGCTTTACATTCAACATTGTTTATGTAAAATTAATTGTAACGTTATCGACTACTATCTTACAAATATTATAGTAATCTCACTATAGGTGATAAAAGTTATTTTACCGTGTATATGTAATAATAAGATTGCGCGCAGTGGAAATATTAAGACGAGGTCTGTATAGCAGTAGAAATATTTTACCTGACATCACGATGATTAGCTTTATACAAAACGACAACATACATTTTTATCTTCTACAAATTACTATACTTTGATAAAAACGTAGATATCGCGAGTATACTAGTATGATACCGATACAGGTGCAGTATCGGTCGTAGCTCTACACAATATTATTTTGTATGCAAATAATATTCGTCATACGTGTGCGTCATTCTACACCTGTATCTACGTAAAAGTTGACTCTATTTTCAGTTTGTTGTGTAGTTAATTTTGTTGTATACAGAAATAACTTTGTTTTGTAAATACGTTACATTAATATTCATATGCGTTATAGGGGATGACTAGAGCGTACTGTCATATACATAGTCTTGTTTCGTGATCTCGTTGTTTGCGAGCGCTTGGAGTCACTTAGGATGTAGTAACTAAATGTTATGTTCTAAGGCAGAGCTCTGATTCAGTCATCATCAGCATATCAGCCAATTGACGTCCACTGCTGGACATAGGCCTCCTCCAAATACTGCCACCTTGTGCGGTCCTGCGCCTCCCTCATCCATCGGCTTCCCGCCGTCCTAAACAGGTTGTCGGTCCACCGTGTAAGGGGTCTCCCCACCCTGCGTTTTCCGTTCCTGATTCAGTGATACAGAGAAATTCCAAGTAAATCAAATTTTAAACGATTATCCTAAACAATTTTATATTATGTCGCCTGTTTAATTCTCTTTTAACACGTCTTCTTACAACAACCAAAGATAATGACGAAATATCAGAGGATACTTCGTGGTTATCTGGATGTGTGGCTTTTCACGGAATAGGGGAAAGGTATCAAAGAGCTGTATAAATAGTACCACCCTGTATGTAACTCAATTATAGGTAGCACAATACATATTAATTTATAATTAAATGTAATAATGACAATGTTATCTTCAATTACCAATATATTAATGAGCAATACAATTATGTATGTATGATACAAATAGAACAAAAAATGTTTATTACTGATATTTGTAAAGTACAACACGCCATGTCATTGCAGGCAAGCGAAATTCTGTTTTATGTTTGTCACGAAATTGCAAATTAGGTTATTTGCATTCTGCTAACTAGCAAAAAAAAAACAGTCGAAAAACAGTAAATGTAGTTTATTGTTTTGTTTAGATAGATATAGATTTGTGTCTAGCAAAGTACATACGAGTCGCCATAAGTGAAGCAAAGCAATTTCTAGTATCACATATTCGTTGTAGTGAGTAGTCTTAAAATTGGATTCCTCCACTCTTATAAACACAATTAAAACGTAGCCTATTTTTTTTTTGTTTTGTTTTAAGGTAGAAGATGGCCTGCCTGGCCGTTAGTTGTTAAATAAAAGAAATAAGACATTTTCTAGTTTTAATAATACAACGTGGTAATTAAAAATTAAACAAATTTTTCTTGTATTTTCACAAACATTTATAATTTAAATACTTAACTGCAAAGTGTTAGTTAACTAGATGTTGTTTGTCAAGTTACTTATAATATTATTTCTAATAAGTTCTTAAATGCTATTAAATCTGCCAATAACATCGTAAACCACTGTAAAATTAAACTGGTAAAACCAATTTTATTCACATCATAAACAATAATCGCAACAAATAGCAGATCAAAAGCTCTTTGACAGTCGGGTTCCTGATTTCCCAATCGATAACGTCTGCGGGTGCAGCTGCTATTTTCCCAGCGCTGGGAATAAAAAGCTTTACCCACTAGTCTATGTGTCGTCGAGTTAATTGGACGCTACAGCCCTCATGGCTGTGCCAGACAAGGCTGCTTTGATTGCGTTACAGAAGTAGGCACTTTTTTTTTACTGGACGATAACGTCTAGAAAGAAATGAGTTTGATTTTGTGGCATATTAGATAAGATGTTTATTTATTTTTATTTTAGATGGAAATTTTACTGCTTTAAGAGCTTAGGTTAAAACTTATAGCACATTCTCTACTTTTAACTTTCGAGTCTAGTGGATCGTTAAACATACGGCCAGAGATTAATTTGGACTGTAACTAGCCTACTCTGTATGTGAAGAGCACCCCTGTTAATATTTATTTCTTTGCCGTAGAGTAAAATCCCTTTATCGTCTTTTACAACAGTCTCAGGATGAGTTGTAGTCTATATTCTTAGTCCCTCATGTAATAGTTACATATAATTAACTCCCAATAATATTCGCAATCTTTTTTAATCTTTCTGATGTAAATTACTAGAGCCAAAAATCTGTCTACGAGTCACGAACAAACAAACACTTGTGTGGGTTTTGCACTAATCATAGTATATTGACACTGACGTACGTGTGTGACACGATCTATGACGTCATTGTCTTCCTAATCTACCACTAATCACCACTAAATATACGCTATGACGTCAGTGTATTCTATTTATGATAAAACCGTTGTAATTAATTGACGGTAATTTGTAATTTTATGTGGGTTATTCCTCCCCAGGTGCACTGCGGTTTAAGCGTAGGGTTTTCTCATACAACTGAACAATCAAGCCATGGCATACCTGACAGTAAGTAGGTATGGTGTCCTTGGCGCGTTGCTGACTCTGTACAGATAGCTCTCCTCTCCTCTTTTGATGTGTATCATTGTACAGGGAAATTATATTGTGGTTTAAGTAGATACTCCGTAACATGTCTATTAATATCTTTTAAAATAACAAAACGTTTTTATGTTAATGTAATATAATTGTTATGACGTCTTTGCCAGGGTGGTTACTAATATGTAATATAAAAATGTTAACACGCTTTTCGTCCTGTAGGGTACTTTAAGTCAACCTTTAGTTACTGCTTCTTGCAGTTTTATATCTCCATCAAAGAAAGAAGTAACTTGACACAAAACCCGATACCAAATAAAGATAATAAATATATACGAACTTGCTTTTTAGTCGACATTTACGATAACCATGATGAGATGGAGTGGTAGCACACATGGAGAGAGATTAATACGAATATTATTAATTAAATCGAAATACAATTTGCAAGTAATGTATTTTCATTGCTTGCACAGTCAGCTGAAACTGCCTGTTGAACAAGATACAGCTTTATATTAAAGCTGTTGGAGTACAAATTTTATTAGCAAAGTGAATACAAACAGGATTCAATTTATGCGACCGCAGGACGTTCGGGCGGCGCGGACAAACACGTCTATGTAAATACGTACTGTAGGGTTGACGCACTTTAGCCTATTTTATTATTACTGATGTTATTATTTAATACATTATAAATAATGGAGACACAGGACCGCGCAAGGTGGAAATATTTCGAAAATATATCCACCAATGGACGTTGGACGTCCATAGACTGATATGATATTAAACATACCCATAAAATAGTAATTCAGTTTCTTATTGTTCACAAAACTGGGAAAGCTCGTCGACTAATAGACATATTTATTTGGATATCCTTCAATTCAAATTTACCTGGTATTGATATTAGCTACACAGTTAAAATACCTTTTCCTACCTTTCAATTTTGTAAACAAGAGATACCCAAAAATCAGGCGTGACGCATGCCTACAAGGAGCGTGTCTTGGCCTGACCTTGGAGTTCGTCGACCTATCTGACGTCATACCCACCCTTCCCCCCTCCTCGCCCTACAACCCCCCGGCTCCCTGTTACCAACCGACATGGCGTGTACACCAAATATTTACTTTATTATGTACACGATGTATTTTATGTTGTATTTAGTAATTTTGGTTAACGTTTCTATGTTTATTTGTTGCAGGTATGACAAAATATTGGCTGGAATATAAAATGATTGAAGTATAACAAGCTAAGTAGAAAGTACTCAATAATGTAAGTAGAGTATGGTATTAATTATTATTTTATTGATAAAAGTTCATACTATCTCCGTCGGGACTCGGATGGTTTGAATCAGTCTTCTCGCCGTCCTGGCCGTCCATGGATTAGAGAAGGAACACCGTTGGTTTTAGTCGGTACTAAACTCTATTATACCTCTATATTATTACGTATTATCTATCATCTTTTCGGGATGCCAACACACTTGAAAGGCTTTTAAAAGCTAAAGCCTTTACCACGTAAAAAGGGGTTCTTGATATGAAGTAATCTGTGTAGCATAATAATACATCTGCTACACAGAATACCTCCTGTCTCAATTCTTCAGCAATTATGAATTGACTTATGTCGCGAGAGTTTATGGAAATCAATTAGACCGAAATCCAATATTGTTAAAAACCATTTCCCTTAAGAATGTGCTCAAGGGCACCTCAGGGTTGATCGTCAACGGCACGCAGAATGTAGTGAAGGCATGCCCAAGAGAGCGTGTGTGTTCCGCCCTCGCAGCGAAGACGTATCGCGGAAAGAAGTATTGTTGTTTGAGCTATCGTGATTGTATCATCAAGCTTACTTCGAACTGGATATCCGAGTGTTTTTTCGGGAGGCTGCAACCAGTAGTTGGTTGGGTTTATAGGCAGCCGTGTCAAAGCACATGAAAATGTTTATTAAAGACTCATCATAACAGCCCATTAATGTCCCACTGCAGGGACGGGCCTACTAATACAACGCTGGCCAGATGGATTGGTATAGAGTTTAATTTCAAGTTTTCCTTCTTTTTATTTCGTAAAGATAATATTCACAGATAGTCCCTTAGTCGGTTTTTACAACACCCATGGGATGCGATGGGGTGGTGAAATACCTATTGTATTCTTACTCCGTCACCACACGGAGCAAAAAAACAATATGGCTGCCAAAATGTATAAACCTTTAAAATAATTTAATTCGAACACCAAATAAATAGTCACACCAAAATATAATTTTAATACCCACTTAACCTCAAATTAATCCATCCTTCGCTCGGTAATACTCGAGTATTTTCCCCACGACAAAAAGGTTACCCTTTGTTGAATTACGTGGCCTATATTTGTACTTGTGCCTGGAAAATTCTATTTACGGCGATGATATAACGTAGAGAGCCTTTCAAAAATAACCTTCTGTTAACTACAATTATTTCAGCCAGTTAATATTCAAAATCCAGGGACACACCTGGTGATGGAGGTAAACTTAACTCACTTCATCCTCTTCTCTCGTGTCAATGGTCGAAACTCAAACAGTTTTAGAATAGTGAGCGACCACTTAAAATAATTACTTAATGGCATTTGAAGTGTCCGCGTGAAGATCGGTCATCGTGCACCGCTCAGGACACAAAGCGCACACCAGTAAATCCGACATTGATTGTTCTGGATTGCCGCAGTCACATTGGAGAAGACAAGCTTAGCTTACTATTACACCGGTCTGAGCTTTATTATTATTATATTATCTGCGCTTTCCGCCTTTGTTGTCTCTTTCATAAGTAATAGAGAAGTGAGATAGTGGAATTATGACATCCTTGTAGGTAATATTATAATTAAGAAAACTATAAAACGTTCACTTAAAGGTCAGTTAGAGGGAGCCAACATTAAGTTTAGACTATTCTTGCTAAAATGTTACCCTGATTTTTAATAATTATGAAAAAAAATCTGAAAAATAACTCAAAACAGCCTATTATTGCCCCATTGCAGGAACGGACCTCTTTACAGTAACGAAGGGCTATAACGCTTGTTATTAGCCCCCTGGTTTTGTTTTTGATGAGATTAAATCGGCAAGTTTCCCCTAAAAAAAACAGCAGTTGGGTAGTTGATAATCATTGTTTGTTTCAATCATTATATTAAGTAACCGAACCTAAACCTAATACGAACATCACGCAGTTTTGAATCTTGGGGTCGATAGCAGTGTGTGATTTATCGAATGACCCATTTCTGCTGTCCCCTCCTTCATACTTATACGAAGGGACACAAATAAATTATAAATGTACGTTAGGTTAAATATACAATTATCTTAAAAATTACTAGTTTCAATTTGATATTTTATTGTGTGGATGGGTATTGGTAGGTTTACCATAGTTTTAAAAGTGATTTGTTTATTCTTTTATATCCAATACATTGTAAGGGAGGCAGTATTGTGCCTCCCTATCTGTGCACAAGATGGCAATATTTGGAGGAGGCCTATGTCCAGCAGTGGACGTAAATTGGCTGATATGATGATGATGATGACATTGTAAAAAAATAGATGAAATGGTGAGTAGTTTTTTTTGGCTAACAGGAAGAGATGCGCGAAGATGTGTAAGTGGATGTGAAGTATTCTGTGACTTTCGACAGCAATTTTAAACGTGACAATCTTATCTTACACATTATTGGTCGTAATGTCTCCATTTTCTTATTATAATTTGTATTATTTGACACGTAGTGCTTGCATTCAGATTTTAGTTTCCGTCCTTAACATTTACGTTTTATAATGGAATAAAGAAAAGAAAGTATTTTTATTCCGGCTCGTTAAGATACGTTTTAATTAATTTATAATTAATTTCATAAGCAGTCTATGAAACCTATTTATCAATGAACCAAAACAATAAAGCGCCCGAGCTGTACGGTACACTGTTTAATCTATCCATTCATCCCGAGGACCGGGTACAAAGTTAATTAATACCGAAGACTCATAAACACAACATCAAGGGATTTCGGTTCAAGGTAATTTACTTAAGATTTGTACTGCTAATAATAACTTATCGATTTTTATCCCTATTTCTGGTAACAAAAATATATTTAGCGAGAGGAAAATATTTATGGAGATATTTGCCAATTAATTTGTTTAAGTACATCTCTTGAGAATAAAAATAATGATATTACTTTTAATTTTAATTACATTGACACGGCAACCTTCCTGTTTGACTAATTAATTAAAGTAAAAAAAAATAAAAAATAACCCTCATTTTAGTTCTCTCTAGAGGGTTGCATTTAATTTACTATTTAATAAGATATGATCAATAATGATCTGTTCAATATTGAACTAAGTAAAACATTCAAGTGTACATCCACGATGTACTACGATATAACGAAACACCAAGATTATATACATTCAATAAAAATAATCTAATAAGTGAACCTCTGAACAGAAATGGTCCATTTTATACTAATATTTGAGCACAAAAAATGGAAGGTAAAAAAGTTTTGTTTAACAAACGTTTTACTAACACGTGTATTTCAGCTTTACGACCATATTCGTGCTTTCAAATTCTATCGACAAAATGTTTGAGTACATCCATGCGAATCCCGAACATACAGTTCTTTTAACTCTATACAACATGGCACATTTTGGCATACACTCTCTCATTTCATTCGGGATTCACTATATTACGAGCATTTCTTTACGGCTATTGCATAGTCCTCGAATGTTAGAGCAATATTAAAGCTTTTATTTATCTATGTTGATAACTCGATTAATTCAAGCGCACGATCTAGCGGAAAAAACATCACACTAGTTATCACACATAAAAGGCCTCTATAATAGCTTATAAGGGAAGAAAAACACCTCATTTGTCAAAGGCTCTCCCGCAAAATGAGTTGTCATTCCCACCCTATGGGTGAAACATATTTGCATAAGTCGGTTTATGTGTGACTCGGTTCGTGTGGCATTGGCAACACACCCCCCTCTCACCCCATTTCTGTCTAGCCTCTAAATAGCTATCTACAACAGACTAACGGAAACGCTTCTGAATATCTTGTGTTGGAACGAAAACAAATGTTCTGGCTTTGGAGACAAAACGTGTAGACTGTAGCACATTTTTTGTATAAAAACATCACAGTTTTTCTTGATAAGTAAACATGTTTGTTCCATAGTAATTGATGTTAGTAACAAGAAACAAAAATGGATTTGGCCTTAGTGTGTTCGTATAAAATAGCATGAGCCAATGTATTTTCGTGATTACATTTCGAGCTTTTTTTGCTACATACGAGAAAATGTCCTGGCACTTAGTCTCAGTGATTGTGTAGACTTTTTAGACTTCCATTTTCCGAGCAATTGATCGGTTTACAAACGATTAAGACGAAATGAGATTACATCTTTCCGCTTTATAAGAGTCATTGAGCTTATCGTAACAGATATGTTATGTTTATTAAGTGACTTTGTTCTCAACAGCCTTTATAACAAAAAAATACGGAACCCTAAAAATAGGATTTAAGGAGTATAATTTTTAAA
Organism: Schrankia costaestrigalis; assembly: GCA_905475405.1. NCBI lineage: Eukaryota > Metazoa > Arthropoda > Insecta > Lepidoptera > Erebidae > Schrankia > Schrankia costaestrigalis. Next base: position 20,069,797 of record FR997831.1, on the reverse strand, counting down.
AGACATGAGTATCAAACGAAAATGTCCTGATTTCAGAAATGTCCGATTGTAATAGATTGAACTTCAATAAAAACGATATAGAATTGATTTATATCCCAATAGACGTAATACGAGTATTGATGGACAGACGGACATAGCTGACAATATGTCTGATCGAGACAACAACCTATAACCTCCCTTCTGTTTTTGCCAGACTTACGAATGAACCAACAAAAATACACTCTCGAAGCCGCCGGAAAACATAGTAACTGATTGTCTCATTTCCCTACTTCCAAGACTGTTTTGTAAATCGGTCGGTTTATAACGAAAGGGCACGAGGTGAAGGACGTCCGTTTTGCTCGGAAATTGACGATCGATACACCGTCTGTAAAATTGTTACGGAAATACGGACCTTATTTATAGACTTGTAGAATCTAATTTAGTTTTACGTCGATATTCTGTTGACCTGTTGGTTGTGGACGTGTTTCGACTGCAAACTCTTTCAATTTGGAGCATCTTTGCTTATTAAAGGTTCTGCAACATGTTGGCGATGACAGCGGTCGTTTCTGCGTTTCCTCTATTTGTTTTATGAAGTTTTATTAATTTTATAAATTGTTATAAGTTAGCAAAGATGAAGAGAAGGTAGAAAACATTACCTGTATTATCATACTAATTAGTACCCTTGGAGGAGTAGAATAGGAAGAAATGCCTGAGTTGGTCAGTTGGTATTTCAGAGATCATAAATGTTTTCTATGTTGTCAACATATCCATTGGCCGATTGCAGTCTTCTGCTGGACATAAGCCTCTCCTAACACGCACCACAGAATATAGTCCTCTCCGCCTTCCTCACCCAGGCTGATCCTAAGTCCGTCGTACTGGAAAGTAAACATATATAATTAATTGAGCTGTTATGTTAACAACTACCCCTTATAGTCTTCTATAAATAAGTTTGTTTGTCGAAGAAATAAACTAAAGTTTGTATTAGTGACACTACAAGTTGCAGCAGTCTTCTATAAATAAGTTTGTTTGTCGAAGAAATAAACTAAAGTTTGTATTAGTGACACTACAAGTTGCAGCAGTCTTCTATAAATAAGTTTGTTTGTCGAAGAAATAAACTAAAGTTTGTATTAGTGACACTACAAGTTGCAGCAGTCTTCTATAAATAAGTTTGTTTGTCGAAGAAATAAACTAAAGTTTGTATTAGTGACACTACAAGTTGCAGCAGTCTTCTATAAATAAGTTTGTTTGTCGAAGAAATAAACTAAAGTTTGTATTAGTGACACTACAAGTTGCAGCAGTCTTCTATAAATAAGTTTGTTTGTCGAAGAAATAAACTAAAGTTTGTATTAGTGACACTACAAGTTGCAGCAAAATAAATAAACAAACGTTTACCTTATTATGGAAGTTCTCGTTTTGATTACAACAGAGGAATCACATAGAGTTCAATTTAACTTGGCCACGTAATCTTTGCAAATTAAATTGAACTCCATAAATAAAGTTTCATTTTTATAATAAAAGCTGAAACAAATTAGTAAGGCTAAAACTTGTAAGGTTTTTAGTTTATTGGAATTTATATTTAGTCTCCCTATGGCGCAATCGTTTTATTGTAAACCTTTTATTGTAGCAGTAACTCTGACTCACGTTTTACGAGTTTCGCAAATTCTGAAAATGCAACCAATACTACGCTTCTGATTAAATGTTTTGGTTCTGATTGATTGTAGCGTGATATAATATAAACTTAAGGGCTTCCACGATAATTTGTACTTTAAGCAAGAAATGTTTTTTACATTATACACTTGTCAGGTGCATAATCATCATCTGGAGATAGGCCTCCAAAAGTTCGTGTGGTGACGGAATAAGAATACAATATGTCACCACCCCATCTCATCCCATGGGTGTCGTAAAAACCGACTAAAAGACGAAAAAAGACGAAGAAGTAAAAAGAAGGAAAACTTGAAATTAAACCCAATACCAATCCGTCTGGCCAACGTGGTATTAGTAGGCCAAGTATCCCTACATCACGGGAGGAGGCCCGTCTCTCCAGTTAGACATTAATGGGCTGTTATGATGATGATGATGATGACTATACCTATAAACCTTGACACCTTATAAAATGTTGTGTAAGAACATGCAGCTACGTACTGAAAAAGTAACTTGTGTTAAAAATAAAGCTTCCCTATTTACACTTCCTTTTTATTCGAAAACCAGCGCTGCAGCTTGCATACATAATGTGATGTGATGCTACTTATGTTAGAGATTGCGACAGGTTTTGCCTTCTTGCAGATATTAGATTTTTCTTTACGACAAATGTAAAGGGTACAATTTCTTTTATACCACTAAACTTGCCAACAAACTCATGGACGGCTTGGTAGTAAGCGATAACCGAACCTTTAAATTAATAGTTATCTACTTTTACAGCATCGGAAATTCCGCATGCGTTTTACTAAACTTTCAAAATATTTTCACTTATCTTTTTATTAATTATAAATCGGAAAGTGTGTCTGTTTGTCTTTCTTTCACGGCAAAACGGAGCGACGAATTGACGTGATTTTTGAAGTGGAAATAGTTGAAGGTATGGAGAGTAACATAGGCTCTTTTTTAGTCTTTGTCCAGGAAAGGGGAACGGTACTACCCCGAATTTAACGCGAGCGAAGCCGCGGGCAAAAGCTAGTTGGTAAATAATTTAATTAAAAGACGTTAAATGTTCTTTAAAGACTGCTGAGAACATGGTCGCAAGCAATCTTAACCGCGCTGCGCGCTGGCTAAGCCAAATTGGTATAGGATTTATTTCTCGTTTTCCATCTTTTGTAATCGTAGAGATATTTTTCTTTAAAACAACCTTAAAATGAATTAAGATATACTATTAGTAACACCCTAAATTCTTGCTCCGTCAACAAACAGAGAATTAAATAAATACATATAATTATAATATACCAAAACGTCGCCAATTGAAATATAACACGAGTTGTTAAAACGTTAAGTGCGTGGGCCCGCACCGCGTGGTAAACAAGCGTGGTATTGATTTCTCTCGCTAGCTGCTGAAAGTACGACACAACAATGTTTTGATTTACTTGTTGTTATTTATTTATATCGTTATCAGTACATTTTTGTATATTACTTAAAGAGTAAATATGTCATGAACGATTGGTATCTTGAACTTGACCAAATGCGTTTTATGCTTTTTTTCTCATAAAAACATTGATAAGAAAGCATTAAGTGCTAGAAATAGAATAAAATAATTTGGAAATAAAATAAGTTTTTTAAGAAGTACAAGTATTATTCTTCGTTGTCAAATATCGCACAAAACGAAGCGTTATAATATCGCCTTTTTGTTTCATGGAGATTTTCCTCCGTCATTCATGTCAGCGTCATGAGGTCGTGAAGTCATTTCGTGGCGTACCTTGCCTTAATTCCTGGACTGTTCCGCGCTTTGGGAACGCCTAATTGAAATGAATCCATCCTAAGATAATGGCCCCATGTTTTAAATGACTATAAGAAAAAGCTATCTAATTAGGTTATTTTGTCTATTATAAGAAAATCAATTAATTCCTCTTAGCGACTATGATCAACATGTTTCCATTAACCTTTTCATTGGTAGAGATGTGCGTGGGTGTTAAGAAGTGTCTGGCTCTTTATTGTTGAGTGATTATATTTATTTATAACATCGTACTTCTTCTCATTATTTTAGCATTATCACGAAAATAGTTGGTTTAATTAATACATTAAGTTCGGGATCTCAAGCCTCATTTATTTTTCCCCCGCAGTAGTCTTTCCATCAGGTGTAGGATTTGCTGACCGTACGTCTTCCTTTGACGCCATTCTAGAACTTCTCTGCCCCAAATATCAGCGCAATATGACGTGCCCTACGCATTGCCAATTTAATAGGACATTATAGTTCTTCTGTGAATTTTCCTATTTCTGAGTTAATCGCGCAAAGAAACACCCAGCATTGATCTTGCCTCTGTCCTTTGCTAGGTTTGAATCCTTCTACCCTGGCGTAGGAAATATAATTATTATTTTTATTATTTAATTTTATAACAGATTTATTTGTATCTATAAGACGCCTTATATGAGAACCTCTCAGTATTGCAAGATAAAATTAAATATTTTAAATATCAAATAAGTTACAGACTTCCGCAATCTAAAGCCTGATTTTATTGTTAATCAATGACAATCGCAATTCTCATAGCAAGCCATAAAACTACGACAACTACGTATTAGTGATAATTAAAATATCAAATAAACTCATAATAGAAGTAGCACATAGTGACAGACAGTGGACACGGCTGCTCGGCGCCGATAACTAGTGGCGCGAATAGTGACCGTGTTTCAGTACTTTAGTTCGCGTGCACTTGTTTTGTTTTATATAGGGATAACGCTGGACGGAACATAGGTTATCTACGTTTGTGTTTTTTAGCTTCTTTATCTACGTAGCAAGTTCCGTCTTCTTTTAATTAACTTTGGCCTTTTGCTAATGTATTGTGTTTTAGTCACATTGTGTCTTTGTTTGTTATTAAAATAATGTAATGTTTGTCGCACAATTGTATCTAGTCCCAAACTAAACAGGAAATATTTTGAATACTAGACAATTAATGATACCTAAACCTACTTTAATACTTGTGTTTATGCATACAAAGATATGCATTAGGGTTCTAGGCGTAGCTGTTATGTCTTTTGTATTAGAATTTTGGGTCAGAACTTTTTTGCAAATTGGTAACCGACGCTCATTGACGCCAGCAATGCCAGAGCATTGAAAAGTTGCCCCCTAAGCTAGACAGAAGCTGTTAAAATCTCAACATTGTATTTTCCTACTGCGTTACAGATACAACAGTTTCTTATTACGTAACACATACAACAGTTTATTATATTCTAATAAAACAAATACTCAATCTAGTTACGCCTGACCATGTACGGGGTACAAAGTGCATCGTCCTATTTCTGTATTTACAGGCGCCATAACGTCGTTCACTAGATAAACACTTACACAGACATATTGATTTTGTTCAGAGTAGCGACCCCTGCTTGCAACGTGCACACACAGGGTGCCCCTGGTAAGTACCTGCCCTCAACCCTATTTGTAACTGAGTTTTAAAGTAGGCCTAAATGTACTGTACCCAGTGCTTTGAGTGGATTTTGTGTGTACATTATGTGGTATAATCGTATGGCCAAAGGAAATGTTTGAAAAATCCCAATGTGTTGCAGTGAGCTTTGCTGATATAATGATGATTATTGTATACTACATGGGGTTGCCTTTTTGTCTGTGATGTGTGTGTAGCCATTGATAATACTTCCCTATTTCCAGCGATTTAGGGAAAATTACAGGCATAGGGTAAAAGCCGGACAGTTGCACCATATTTCGATGAATCTCCGTTATAAGGTCTCCTCCGGTAATAACAACTAGACCGTTTAATATCTCGTAGGCTAGACGGGGTAATAAGGGGTTCATTTCGAGTTTTCTGATATTTAACATGTTTTTGGGTTCACTCTTAGTCATTTTTAACAACATAAAAGCTGGAACATTTGCTTATTTCTTTAATCTTTCTCCACACTAACTTATATAAAAAAAAAATCAAATCTGACAAATCAGGTTTGTCTCTGCTTACTTCATAGGTGTGTATTTAATGAATGTTTTAATTCATTATAAAATTATGTTGGTTCTAGAACCTCCTGTATCTAGGGTGCACCGAACCGACCTACCAAGCATTCTACGAAACGCTACTATTACCTATATAGCATTCCGGGGAAATAGCAGAATTAATTCCTTGAACTGATATTAAAAATGAATTATGTTAACTGTAATAGTTAGGTTCTATGTAACTACACGATAACACTGCTACTATAGCGTGCAGATTACGCGTACTGAGCGATGGTTAACGTGTCAGATTTACTATCCTTAGATACATCTTTGATTAGACAAGACACCCTATTATTTATATGAAAATAAAGTCATACAGTCATGGGAGGAGGCCCGTCCCTGCAGCGGGACATTAATGGGCTGTTATAATGATGATGAAAGTCATACAGTAACCAAAGGTGTTTTTAGCAGATCGTCGGTCTACCATGTGAAGGGTCTGTCCACCCTACGACTGCCAGTAGCAGTCGCCATTTCAGAACCTATAGGTACTACTTTTCTGCCCATTTAATTGAGGCAAATCTATCCCCCGAGGAAAGAAACCGAGAGGTTCTCTTCATTAGCCTCTGCATGACTTAAAGCTTTTATTAATGATATTCATGTTTCATGCAAGTATTTCACCATTTTCAGATTTTTTTCCCCTAATCAACTTTTTAATAAATTATGATGTAAAATCGTGAATCTTTAAAAACATAGATTACGTATGTATTTACATAATAGGTAGTATTAATACGACCCCTTTGACCAACTAACAGATAAAGAAAACAAAAAAACTCGCATTGACCTGTCCTGGCATTCGAGTGATCGTTAATATTATCGACTTATCAATGAATGGACGAACGTAAACAAAGACCAATAATATTTTTCCTCCTAACTACGTCATAGTAAACAACAATCTTTTGCTTGCTAGTTGATTTACTATACTATTAACGCCATCTATTGTTACGATTATAAAATATTAATGTAACTATTGCATATGTATAAAGAAAGATAGATGGCAGTTTTTGAATATTCAGTAAAGTATTCGTTTAAGGACTACCCTCATCGAAACGCTCGGTAGTAATAACTGAAATGTGAGATGCGAATAAAACTTTGATGGTAGATCGCAGAGCTTTTACAAAGGAGATGGAAACTTCTGGGCTAAAGCCTGTACATTACTGTACAGAGTAAGGATATGCCCTAAAAATCTTTGCTATTATTTAATAAAATAATAATAAAATTACTCAATTGTATTAGGCTTGTAACTTGAAAAAAATAGAAAAGATTTTTAGGGCATATCCTTACTCTGTACAGTAATGTACAGACTTTAGCCCAGAAGTTTCCATCTCCTTCAAAAAAAAATTATCTTGGATTTCAGATTGCCAAAACTAACCAAAGATTTAGAACTAGACTAATAAGTGTGAAGCTATAAATTGATAATACTATCATTTCTGTATAATCTTGGCCCAAAAGTCTTAGTGAAGGTTTCATTCTCCTTTATGCAATTATTAGGATACTTAGTTTGGTCAGAAAATAAACTGAATACAATAAGCTTCTAATTTAACATAAGAGAGAATGGATCATTGTGATATCTGAAATACTCGAAGCAAAACGCTCGCTATACTAATATAGGTAGAATGTCATTCCATCACAGGAAGGGAAGGGTCCCCCTTCCGTCTAAAGTTGCAGACTTGGACTTGGTTGTGTAAGTTTGTTAGTGTAACTTTCGTACTGAAATGTTAGGAGAGAGAAGTCAATGATTAATATAAGACATCTATGAACGTCAAGGGTTTGTTTATTTTTTCATCGGATTTAAGATAAGATATTTTTTTTTTGCAGCCCATTTAAATCTATGTACCTACATATTTCAGTGATAGCCACACTTGGCAAAGCCTAAATACTACGGGTTCGGAAGGCCATGTAAGAGGAGGTATCTACTGAAACAGTTGGGTTTCCAACATCGCAGTTTTTATGATCTCTATTTCACAATATCGATGTGCTATCTACTCTAATATAAAAGCCACTGGAAGGTCAAGAAACTTATCACGTTCCTAAGCTACGAACACAGTAGAAGTTGCCGGCCGTCTACTTAGAAATTAGTTCAACGCAAAGTAGAACTTAGAAGTATTATAATATTAAACTTTCTAAAATGCATTATCTCTCTCAAATCTTATTTTAAAGGAGTAATATATGATTTATAACAAGATTTATTCTCATAAATGTTTCTGCTGGCATTATTTATTAAATATATTTTATAATATCGTTAACTACTAAACTGCATGTCAATTCTCGTTCCTAAAATTCGGTTAAGTTAACTTTTAGTTGTCATGTTTTTGCTATTGCAATTGTAATATTTTGTGGTCGTGTTAAAGTTTTATTTAGAGTGTGACAATTTGACAACTAAAAGTTAACTTAACCGAATTTTAGCAACGAGAATTGACATGCTGATTTAAACAAAAATATATCAATTTGTGTCTGAAACGCTTAATCTTATATGAATGTAAATTATGTTAAAACCTGTTTTGTCTTTTTTACAAAAGTAAGATCATTGAGGTAATATGTACTACGTACTAGAGAAGACACCCCGAAGAAAATGTGTGCTCCAATTTTCAAGCTACATTGCACAATACAAGTTTTGCACGACGTTTTAACCCTTAACTGGTATTGGGGGTCTAAATTGACCCCAAGAGCTTTTGATTTTATTCATAACTATGCAGCTACACTCTCGCGCATCAAGCAAGGTAATCCCATGTGGTCGCGGGGTACGGCGGGTATTGACGGACGCTCGTAACTTACTTCCTACTAGGTACGTATCATGTTGGGGTCAAAATTGGACCCGATACCAAAAGTGAGTTTTTTATTTTATGAGTTGCCTTGGTATATTTTGTTATATTTACAAGACACAATCATCGCAATGGCGGATTATTTAAGTGATGATTAAAACTCTCTCCTTCTAGCTGATGAAGACAATGAATGGGACTCCGAAATTGTAAATGATGCCACAACAGCTGCGTGTGACCAAGAAATTATTAAGCTGAAGTACTTAGCTGTTCTGTTATAGCCAAGGAAGCTAATTCTTCGAGTACAATCAGTAAAGGGAAAAAGGATGTTAGAATGCTATAAAAAATGTAGAAAGTGTATGAACTACATATATTCAATCATACTGCAAAGTTGGTCAAATGTCAGATTATATGAAATTTTTAAATTTTTATTCATAGGATATGTTTAAGTTGTCAAATTTTTATTTACATGTGATCTCAGAAGAAGTTTCTTACTTTTATTTTATTTTTTAAAGAAAACGATTTTAATATACAACAGAAAGTTATTTTTAGTTTTTATATTAATATCAATACCTAAAGTAGAGTCAAAGAAAAAAAATAGATGTTAGCAATTTTATAAATAAAAACATGATTTCTTGTTAAAATTAGTTAAAAATTTATCTTATGTTTATAATATAAGTGCTATTTTCCTAAATAAAAGTAAAGTTTAATCTATATAAATGTTTTTTAATATTTATATACACATAATATGTCACACACCTCATCCGAGTCACTTTTGACCCGATACCACTTACGTTGCACTTTTTAACGATACCAGCTAAGGGTTAAACGTCGTGCATTAATTTCATATCATTTTGCACAATATAGACTAACTAAATAGCTGTGAACAGAACGGACACATATAGATTTGTGCCTAATTCAATACGTATAAATTAATAGTTTTTTGTTTTTTTTTTCATTACAAGTGGGAATTCACCCAAGTAAATTAAATGTGATTTTTGTTCAATATCTTTAAATTATTCTATATGTATTATAATACTTCTTATGGAACTTATATAGTTCTATTATATTATATTGACTAACTTTCAAGATGAACGAAAAATGTATTCTGGCAACATAATAGCATAATGAGTTATTATAAATATTTTTAATATACTCAAAGTACAATACAGATTAGGTACAATAGTAAAAGATCTGTCTGTGGATGTTTATTTTGTTGATCTATGGTAAATATGTCTTCTCGCTACTAGGTTCAAATGTCGACTGAGACAACTGAGGTGCATGCACCTCAGTTAATGGAGCAAAAATTTTGTTCGGGATGTCATCTCTAGTACGTAGTACATATTACCTCAATGAGTAAGATAGGCTTCATACACGTATTATTTATTGTTACCTTTGTAGATTTACTATAAGTATATAAAGCAATCAGTATGTATCTTCATCATAAATATTATGTTTTAATAATGCGATAAAATTTAGTTCAATCAACCATAGAACACCAATTACGTACCCGCAATTTTCCTCATTATCGAAGCTTGAGCGGAACAACGACGACGGCTCAATGACTTGCGAAAATGTTGTAAATAATCACACACAATGCTCGTTTATGCTGAAATTTCGCAGTATTTAAGCATTAAGTATGAATTTCTTGTATGTTATTTATCATTTCTTAAGTTGTGTTACAGATGTCGCCATTCAATTTCAAAATAAGGTGCAAAATGGATTATGCCAACTATATACAATAATTTAAAATAAAGCATTAGAAGATTTATTCCACTTCTAACATGTGCTTTAAAGAAACATAGTTCGTGTACTTCCAAAATCGGTTCAGATATTGCAGATTCAATGACCAAGTGTTTTTCTGTAAGTGCCTCTGGGGTAGCAAAAAATGAGAATGATACTGTTGGTCCTATGTTTGGGTAATAACAGAATCTCGGCAAAAATGTACAGTAGCGGTAGCTCAAAGTAATGTGTTTATAAATTTATTTATCATTTAAAACTATTGTAGCATACTTACTCATTTCTAATTACTAGTTCAATAAAATACTTTTAGGGGGGATTATTTGGGAACTGCCTAACACTGTAATTAGCACAGGGAACCCCTTATGTCCTGACCCTTGCCTGTAGTAGCTCACGCAATAGGTTTGATTATTTTTAGTGATCGCGATACCAAATAAATGTTAAGTGTATGACGTGCCTTTTAAGACTATTCCGTAAACAAGATTATGCTTACAGACTGGTGACTAAGCACTTATTTATTTAATAGTCACTATTTATATTTTGCTTGTAAATTGTACTTTTAAAAAGGTTAATCAAATTATTTAACTCGATTTAAATTCTCTAGGGTTGTTAGCTTTCTGATACTTTTTTGTCATTATTCAAGGAAAAAGTTCTTTGCGGGTTGAACTCAGTATCTTCACCAGGGTGCTAAGCTAAGTTTGGGTGTTTAAAAGTTAAGATTTTTTGCCATTGCTTTCCTCCGTAACTTTGAGCTCTTGTATTTGTTTGGATAGTGACAACGGGTGAAAACAGTTTCTGGTAACATTTTGATTATTCAAACAATGTAACGTGTATAAAATACCATGTATATTCTGATAATATACATGTATGACAATGCTTTGATCTGGTTATGAATGTACGTCAGCAGATGTGGAAACGCGTCGCGTCGTGTGCCTATTCAGGTGTTGATAGAATCTTGGTCACGTTCCCATTATCCAGACTGTCTCTGTGAAGCCTGTAGCCTGTGTACCTCGCCTTCATATTATGTAGTACTAGTATTCAACCTCTGTGTGCTTGTATTATTTTACATTTGTTTACATAAGTGGTCTTGTATTGTCAGAATGTCCAAGAACTGGGAATACAAAATGTTGCATGGGTATCGTAAATAGCTACTAAACAAGATCTTTTTAAATATTTTTTTTATATTATAGTATAAAATAAGTACATTAATCAAAAGATCAACCTATTTAGACAGTTTTTGTTACTTAAAGCCATAACTTTTATAATAATGAATTCCCTAAGTATATTATTTTATTCAGATATATAATAACCGTAACGTATACAATAATAATATCATTCATTCACGACACCAAAGCCTATACATAACATAACAACTTCCAATATTACGTAACATAAATTTTCCTCCATACGGCACACATACATAATTATAATTATACATACGCACCTAGTATTTTTGCGTCTGCTTATTCCAGACGGATTGCGTTCCATTGAAAGCACATTTCAAGCGTTGTCATGCCAACAGTTCATTATGCCTCGTAGCTATGTCTCGCTGTCTGTCCGCTTATTGAATTCGCTGCACTGCGATGAGAAATAAATACTCATTCGTATTGTTCCATAGGTCAATAATGTAGGCTTTTACAAGACTACTGTTAGGGTGGTTTTAGTCCCTCGTTGGGCGCCAAAACATTGATTTTACTAATAACTGGGGGAATATTGCGAGGGAGTTGTATAACCAATGTGCATTTTAAATATTATTTTTGCTTTTAGGTACATTACTTTGAACTTCAAAGATGAACTTCAAAGATTTTATTTCTTGTTAACGACATTTTATTTAATATGATGCACTAATGAAATGAAAATGATAATGAATACCTAAAACTAAAATAAGGTCTGTAATATTTTCGTATGAAAGAAAAAAATGTCTTGACACTAAACTTAAGCGCCGATGACACTACCCTACATGTAGGGCACTAAATGATGTAGGACCCTACATGAGCTAGTGCACTACATGAGCTAGTGCACTACATGAGCTAGTGCACTACATGAGCTAGTGCACTACATGAGGAAGGGCACTACATGATGTAGGGCGGTCGGGACTCGCCAATCTCCGATATGTAGTGTCCATCCAGATCTAAACAGAGCTAACTCAAAAATTGACGTTTTTGACTTTTACACACAGTCGAATTCCTTGATTCGTTACGCATCGACCACGAAAACAGATTTAAATATATCAACACTACACGACGCTAGATGTCGTAAGGAGTCTTTTTTGTTGGATAAACGGACTCCTCTCCTCGGAGTTATTTTGATTTTACTGACTATATCTGACATTTTTCGTAATTTTATTTTGAGTTGTCTCTATTTTAACGATTAGTTTCAAGTGTCTATATGAAACATTTTGAGTTAAACTTGTATTGCTGGTCTTCATCTAGCGTCGTGTAGTGTAGACTCGTATATTTAAATCTGTTTTCGTGGTCGATGCGTAACGAATCAAGGAATTCGACGACCTTGGTGGCGCGACGGTAGCGCAAGCGGCTGCCGTGCAAGAGGTTGTGGGTTCGATCCCCACGCAGGACAATAATTTGGGAGATCCACAAATTATTGTCCTGGTCTGGGTGTTCTTTGTGTCCGTTAATTGATGTTTGTAAAAGGTCCCCGCGACTAGTGCGGGAGTTGTCTTTAAAAAAAAAAACTGTGTAAAAGTCAAAAACGTCAATTTTTGAGTTAGCTCTGTTTAGATCTGGATGGACACTACATATCGGAGATTGACGAGTCCCGACCGCCCTACATCATGTAGTGCCCTAAGCGATGTAGTGCACTACCTCATGTAGTGCCCTAACTCATGTAGTGCACTAACTGATGTAGGGCCCTACATTATGTAGTGCCCTACACAATGTAGGGCCCTACATGTAGGGTAGTGTAATCGGCGCTTTACTTGAAATATTTACTAACCCTTGTTTTTAAGGAGCATTGTAGTTGCGAGCTTATCGATGAAAAAATATGTAATCCATAAACAAAATTCTTTAAATGAGTTATTATGTTATTATTTAACAATTTTTAATCAAGTATTTTTCAGTTGGAGTATAATTAAAGTTATAATAAATATTAAAAATTTAAATGGTTATTTTCAGATGTACATTACGCTTCCCTTCGACGAACATTCGGCTGGAATTCCAGTCGCTGGTCGAGGAGAGCGGCGCCGGTGGCAGTACGGCACCGATGCCGCCTCTCCGCATCACCATACCTACGGACAGCGACGGACGAAGCCCCGCGCCTTCCCCAACAGGTAATATTACATCAAATACATAATAACTAGCCTATCGCAATCCAATGCTGGACATAGACCTCTCCCAACACGCGCTACAGAACAGATTCAGTCCGTCTCAGAGACCTTTTGGAAGTGGTCGGTCCACCTGAGCGTAAAGTACTACATTCTTTACAAATATACTTTGCTTCGTCAACATTTATACATTCATGTCCATAGATTCCGAGTGCTAAGCACATTTCTGGAGGATGTCTAAAATTACATCACTGTATGTCATTTCATCAAATATATGCTATTAATTAAATTATAAATAAATACAAAACTAGATGAAAAAAAGGGACGAAACTATACAAGACTGAAGGCGATGCGACGGATGATATTCATGAAATAAATTCACTCCCTATCCCCATTCCTTTACCGACTTATCTATAACTTTTAAAGGATTTGATTTCGTAGCAAGGATACTGTCGCAATATTGGTTAACTTTTAATACTTAGTTTCAAATCAAAAAATCAATTGCGATTGTTTGTAACTTTAAACGGACAAGGCACCAAGAAATACTTAAAAATATCATTATTTCCCGGCCTTGTGGTTATAGACTAATAATAAATAACCACGCGGTCGTTTGCTGCGCGGAGGATGTCGTAAATGTGTAATAAAGGAACAGCTATGGAATTGGTACTATTTCGAGACTAAATTCAAAATCTGTAACTGATTACCCTCGTGGTTACCCTACCTTAAATTCTGTAGCAAGCAAATAGACGGGATAGGTATATATTTTGATTAAAAGTAAATCTCTTCCTGTCAAGCAAATATTTGACAGAAAATTGTGTGAGAGAGTTCACATAATGAATGGGCCGACTTGACTAGGACAGTAGGTTCTGCTGTGTTTCGCTATGTTTCTATGTATTATTTGGTAATTGATAGTTAATGTTAAGTTGTCTAGTACTAATCGTAATAGAACAATATTATGTAAGTATTCCACGTCAATACAAATTGTAAAACTGGTGTATTGTGATGTTTCAGGCACGATAAGCGCGGCGAACAGTTGTCCAACCTCCCCACGCGGCGCCGGCTCATCGGGCCGGAGACACGCGGACTTGGGACTTGTCGCACACTACGCGGCGTTAGCTGACCATGCGAGACCTAACTCTAATGGAACTGCTGTAAGTTACTTGATGTGATATATTTTTATCTAATAAGTCAACTGAGACACCATTCGAAATTGCCTGCATTGCTATATTTATACTGAAGGCTTAGTATATTATGCGACCTTTCGCAGGGAATAATATTAAGGTCTAAATCTATGCTTTTGTTCAAACCCACAAAGCGAGCAAGGGATAGAGTCATACCAGGTTTTAAAGAGTAGCCACAAAAGTTATTTTAATACATTCGCTTTTAAAAAAACTCTTAATTGTTAAATTTCTTGTCAAGTTACATCAACTTTTTACTGTTTATCTAAATTCTAATGATTGTTTTTTTAAATGTATTGTAACATGTGGAGACCTATCAATTTTTTTATTGATGGGGGGAAATCCTCATGGATCTGACTGAAACATTATAATAACATACAAATGTACAAATTACAGGCAACCTCATCAAACTCAGAGTCAGGCTACAACAACAACCGAGAAGCCCGCGAGGCTCGCAACGAGGCGCGGGAGGCGCGCGACGACGCCAAGCCGCCGTACTCGTACGCGCAGCTCATCGTGCAAGCTGTGGCCTCCGCGCCCGACAAGCAGCTCACGCTGTCCGGCATCTACAGCTACATCACCAAGCACTACCCCTACTACCGCACCGCCGACAAGGGCTGGCAGAACTCTATACGTCACAATTTATCGCTCAATAGGTCTGTTCAACTTTTAAACTATTTAATCTAATTACTGTATTTTTTTGGATAAGAACTAAGGCTTTATGGCCTCAGTGGAGTCTCTCAACAAGTGACAAGACCAAGATTACAGCAAATGTCCATGTTGCATCCACCCCAATTACGGTTGGAGGTTCTACACTTTACGTTGTCGAAGAATATCTATTTACCTGGGACAGTCAGCCTTGCGGGGTAAGCCCAACTTCGAGAAAAAGGTCACTCGTCGAATCGAACTCGGTTGAGCAACGGGAAGACGTATCTTCTCGTCCTCATTGCCGCAGTATCTGAAGACATGTTTTCGACCAGTACGTGTTGGCAATAATGACATATGGGGGAGAGCTATGTTGGGAGTTTCCCTGCGTGATCGTATCAGATATGGAATGAGGAGATTTGCAGGAGAACCAATGTGACCGACATAGCGCTCAGGAATGCCCTATTAAAGGGCACATAGCACGATAAAACCAAAAGCTTTTGTGGCAGAAATTTAAAATTAATAACTAGTTTAGTATTTTAATAATGGACAAATATTGAGTTGAGATGTATGTTTAATTTTGCAGATATTTTATTAAAGTCCCTCGCAGCCAAGAGGAGCCGGGCAAGGGTAGTTTCTGGCGCATCGACCCGCAGAGCGAGGGCAAGCTCATCGAGCTCGCCTTCCGTCCCAGGCGACCGCGCGGCGTGCAGTTCCGAGCGCCCTTCGGACTGTCCTCGAGGTAATGCATGGCTAGAGTTACTTGATTACTT
This sequence comes from Schrankia costaestrigalis, assembly GCA_905475405.1. Lineage (NCBI taxonomy): Eukaryota > Metazoa > Arthropoda > Insecta > Lepidoptera > Erebidae > Schrankia > Schrankia costaestrigalis. The sequence continues at coordinate 20,053,811 of FR997831.1, read as the reverse complement.
ACATTGTCGCATAAAGTGGATATCGAAGCAGACCCTGTGTGACACATTAGAAAAATGCTAACCCAGGCAGGGTATTATAGGGCTGTTATAAAACACGTTAGTACATGGGCAATAAATAAAATAGTGTTTCAGAAATCTACTATATAAAAATAAGTCGGGTTTTCCTTCCTGACGCTATAACTCCAAAACGCACGAAGCTATTACCTCGGTTTTGCATTCATTGGAAAGGTCTCGGGCTCCGTGAGGTTTATAGCAAAGAAAATTCAGGAAAATTTTCAACAGAATAGCGGAAAAATAATGCCCGTGCGAAGCCGGGACAGGCCGCTAGTCTTGTATAAAAATAAAAGTCAAATGATTTAGGTACACTAAAATAGCAACTGGCCCATAATAGAGCCCTGGGACACTCCCATAACTGCAGAAAGTCTAAAGCCAATTTAAATATGCGTATTAAACCCTAGGTTTAAATGGAGCTTTGCTTTTTTTACTGTTTTTACTCAGCTAAAGCTTAAACAGACTGAAAAAAGATTAGCCTTTGCTATAAGCGTGTGTCAACACAGCCAAATAGCTTACAAATAACATAAAACTAAACCTAATGTTAGTAGGGTTGCTCTTTATGAAATAGTAATTATAGTTTAGTACAAATAGTTATTGTTATGTATTACAGAAGCGCGCCGACGTCTCCGTCGCAGGTGGGCGTGTCGGGGCTGGTGACTCCCGAGGAGTTGTCTCGTGAGCCCACTCCTGATCTGTTCCCGCCCGAGGAACAAGAATCACAGGTACACACTATTTTACTTATCTTTGTTGTACGGGCCTAAAAGAATGATGACTGCGTACTGTAAGAAGGAAATTAAGTCGCGCAAAACAAGACAAGACTGCGCAGTTGAAAATGTTTGGAGGAGGCCTATGTCCAGCAGTGGACATGAATATGCTGATACGATAAGTCTTTGCGACACAGAGTATGATTCCAAGTACAGAAGTTGTCTTAAAAATTGTCATATAAAATGTCAAAACGAACAACTTATTTTTTTAGCTGATAAAATAATGACAACTAATACACAGCCAGTATGTATTGTGTAGTTAAGTAAATGTTATTCATATCAAACATTATGTATGAAATAGGAGGAGGGGCGGACTCGTGGTCACACTAGTGCTACTATCAGGAAATAGAGAAATAAAATGAAATAGGGAGCTTATCGTCGATCAAGGACCTGTTGATCAAATATTTACGTATGCTGAATTATGCTTATAGACGATGTTTTAATCACAATTCTTAATATTTTCAGTCGAATCGCGGCGACCAGCGACTGAACAGCAATAGTCAGTCGACGCAGTATCTGTTCCCGCAGCGGAGCGGGGTCAGTCAGAGTGCGCCGGGCTCACCTGGTATGTGTTCATTACTGAATCAGGACTTCCTTGAACCAACAATAAACTCTGTTGACCCATTAATGTAACTGTAGTGGGTCGTAAATAAACTATTGTACCATTATTAAACCCTTATTAATCTTAGGGCCCTTTTAGTGTCATGCGTGTGTCCGCACTGACGTGGGCATGACACCCGCTTGCGTGTGCGGACGACGCGCTGTGCACACACACGCGTCACAATAAAAGAGCCCTAACATTAAATCAATAAACCACACTGAATCCAAAGCTTGTTTATCCACGCTTGCAACTGCTTGACTATGTTATTATACTGCATTTACATACATTATTTTAATTTCTGAAACTAACATTACTTTTAGTGACCTTATTATAATGTATTTTATTTTATTTGGGAAGCTTACAGCTATTATAAAAATAGTACTTAAAATTAATTTAAGATATGCCAATAACAAGCATCCACATATTGTAGTTAAAATATTTTAATTTTACGAGACAATATTGCTAAAAGCTCTTTCAAACAAACGGTAAAAGATTTATATTAATAATCCTAAGGATTTTTAAGTTATTAGTGCACATACGAATGGTATTGGATATGATTAAGAATATACTTCTTCAAACAATATTGAATAACCCCACCATACCGTAACATTTACAAATTCTGACTTACTTTACAATTAATTATGATTTTAAATAGTTGTTAAATTATGATTATATTGCGTGGATTATAGCTTATAACCAACACAACGGAAATCAGATTTGGCGAAATATTATGTGGACAGCCACAAGCTATTGTCTTGTCTAAAATATGTGCACGCGACTGGCATGTGTTTTACATCAAGCTCTCATTTGACATCTAGGGCTACGCTCAAATCATTCCTACCTATAACTAGTATTATCATCGTATTTAACATAATCCATGATTATATTATTTTTTAAATCGTAAAGGAATAATAATATTATGTATCATCATAACAGCCCATTAATGTCCCACTGCAGGGACGGGCTTCCTCCCGTGACGGAGGGATACTTGGCCTACTTATACCACGCTGGTCAGACGGATTGGTATAGGGTTTAATTTCAAGTTTTCCTTCTTTTTATTTCGTAAGGATAAGATTCACGGATAGTCCCTTAGTCGGTTTTTACGACACCCATGGGATGATATGGGGTGATGACATATTGTATTCTTACTCCGTCACCACACAGAGAATAATAATATGTATGATACTTGCATTTGTATGATACCTACTTGCTTGAATTGCACTTATAATATTGAAATTCTCGTAACTATGTTTTTCAAACTTACCTTTTTGCTGTTTGATCAAACGAAAAGTCTATTTATCATTTTAACAAGATTAACATTTAGCGTTGTTCGATTTCACTAATTTGTCATTAGACAATGTAAGACGAATGAATACAGATTATAGCTGATATTCTGAAATATAGTTACAAGAATTGCCCCGATTTCTTGTTACATTTGGTTATTTGCAATGGTTAGCTTGATTTTTGTGTTGTGAGTATATATTGAACCCTAAATAAAATCAAACATGAAATTAGTATTTACTACCCTTTAATCGAATACAAAGTAAAGAAAATGTCTTAAGAAATGAACGTACCACAAAAGCCCACCAATGTCCCACTGCAGGGACGGACCTCCTTGCTTTAAGGAGGGATACTTGGCCTTCTAATATCACGCTGGCCAAACGGATTTGTATAGGGTTTCATTTCAAGTTTTCCTTCTTTTTATTTCGTAAAATTAATATTCACGGATAGTCCCGTAGTCGGTTTTTACGACACTTATGGGATGAGATGGGGCGGTGACATAATATTTTATTCTTACTCCGTCACCACACAGAGAAATAAACGTATGATACTGCTAAACACATTGTCGTCATTGCTTCGCTTTGTCTTCTAAAATTCTTTCATTTTCCACTTGTCTTTGATGCTTGCTATTTCCGCAGTTAGTCTACATAGGTAACTTATATGATTGTGTTGTGTTTTCATTCGTTTAAGTTGTCGTTACCCGTTTCCCATATACATTGACTTGCTTTTATTTGGTGTTATGTCTGCAATTATTAAAATGCGTTGCATAAAATAACTGTATTGATTCTTATGTTTTTGATTACTATTGCATGTACGTATCGCAGTAGGATAGATAAAGCCGTAATATATTTTTATCCCCAGGGAAAGAGTTATATACGGTAACATTTACACGACAGCGATTCATTATTATCTTACTAGGAATATTCATGTTCTAAGCTCAAAACTTAGAACTTATGTCTAGAACGGAAGTTGTTTTGTTCCCAGAAGTCCTGCCTTTGATTGACTTCGGGCTAGTATTGGTAGTAAGAAATCTATTATCTTATTATACTGTAAACTGTATGGCTCTACCTTAGACTTTCGAGCGCTGTTTTTATCTTTTGAGAACACAATGAAAGAGTTATAAGTTATAGTTTAGTGACTAGTAGGCCACTCCTACGTCATCTCCATTAAGTTGTTTCTGCTTTTGCTATCATGGTTAAGTTTTTGAGAATGCTGTCTTGCTGGCTTTATTTCCTGCTTTGCATACCCCTCCCTTGTTGGTCTCCCCTCCCTGCAGAGTGTGTTGTGGTGTGGTGCAGAGCTCGCAGTAACTGTGTGCCCCGCAGGTCACGGGCTCGCGTACAGCGCGGGGGGCGGCGCGCTCGTGATGGCGGGACATCAGATCACCGTCGTCACCAACGGCGCGGGAGGGGAGAGAGAAGGTACCTAGTTATTACCTCCATCTACAATGTTATGTGTGACTTGTGTCTCAGTTTCAGGAATCCAGAAGTTCTTTTTGTTCTCGCTGAGGATAATTATTAAGCTAGTTGTATGATTCACTAAAAAAAAAGTATGTAATGTAATTTTTTGCTAGCTCTTGGTAATAGGAATGGATCTCAACATATTTATTATTTAAGCGCCGATTACACTAGACTACATGTAGTCAACTACATTTTGTAGGAGACTACATCTTGTAGGAAACTACATGTAGTTTTGTATAAATATAAAATAAAGCGTCCTCTAATTTGTACAATGTTGAAGGTTTGTTAGTTTTGGGAAAAGTCGCTAAAAGTAGCAATTCATTTTAATCGCTAGATTGAAAAAAAATGTCGCTAACCATGTCAAAAATCCGCTAGATCTAGCGACAATGTACTTACTTATGTAGTCTCCTACATCATGTAGGAGACTACATGATGTAGGATGGTCGGGGCTCCCCAATCTAAATGTGATTACACTAGAATATTAGTATAGATTGTGGAAATAAAAGTAATTTTCATAGCTGATATAATTTTATACTTTGTCATTTTGTGCACACCTAAGTTAAATTATGTCTAAAAAACTTAATGAGATTTATCTCAATTTGCTGTTTATATTAAATTTTGTCACTGTGCTTCCATTAAATAATAGTAATTGAGTAGATTGATTATATGGGGTAAGTGCATTGTGGTCGCTCATAAACATGATGAAAAAAAAAAATACAACCGAATTGAGAACCTCCTCCGTTTTTTGAAGTCGGTTGAAAACTTGTGTTGCCTCTGGTATTGCAGGCTTCCATATACTACGGTAACGACTTACCATCAAGTGGACCATGCCAGTTTGCCAGCAGCATGGTATAAAAAAACATTGGATGCAGTAGCGTTTGACATAGACTGTCACAGTACCTAGTTATAGTTTCTTTCCAGTAAGAATCTAAATAGAGATCTCAAATCTCTCAGTCCTCAGAGAGCTATGAGAATTTTCCTCGCATCCCATGGGAGTTTGAATCAATTCGACTCAGACTCCCATGGGATGTGACGAAAATTCGTAGATGAAAGCGGGATGAGATGATGGTGATAAGTATATTGTATTATGGTTTAGTTCATTATTTATTTATTTTGAGGACCACTTAGGAAAGCATCAAAACAGATTTTAGTGGCTCTGGCAATAGTGCTGTTTCATTTACAAGCTGCCACGGCATGCATTACTGTTTACAATATTTAAACATTTTTATTGAAAAATTGGCTAGGTACCTATATACTTACTACAGATATTGAGAATTAACATTATAGGTACATATATTTAAAGTATGTTAATATAGATGGAGATATTCGTTATTTGGTTTAATTATTCAGGTAATAATATATAGTAATTTATTTACAGAAAAGTACGTTGTGGGCACGACCGGCGGTAACCTGGTGTCTATCCAGGAGGAGGACGTGCCTTCTAACGTCGTCATACACCAGCACTCGCCTTACTACGGGTAAGTATAGCATTACACTTTATTGTTCATAATTTTAACTATGAGCCAAAGCCTACATTTCTGCAACGTATTCGGATTTTCTATGAGTTTCGTGGACCTGTGGAAATTAATATTTTTGTAAACAAGGTCCTATATATTTATCCTATTATATTATATTATTTATATCAAATATTTTATTCTTTTTTCGCTAATTTTAAAATATTTAACAAAAGTCTTATTCCCAAGTAAAGTTAATACTTTGTATGCCCTATTAAAATAACCTTTTCTGTCAATGTCTCCGTTTATTCTAAAAATACGCAAACTACGCAAATACTGACTGAGAAATCGTCCGTCTGCTTCCTCCTGTTGCGGCACGGGGTCGTAGCATGTAACTACGACGGTGCTGTGCCGGTAGACATAGAGCTACGGCCTGAGAGCTTCCATAATGCACTCTGCATTTTATCAACGCGGCGTCGTGTTTACGTGTGGGAGCGCTGAGATAGCTTGTACTGTATATGTATGTAATGTTCTGTGTGATGTCGCAGCGGCGCGTACGGCAGCTCGGAGGAGTGCGGCGCGGTGGGCGGCGAGCTCGTCATCGAGGAGGCGCCCGACGACCCGCCGCACAAGCGCGCCAGACACAACGTGAGTGTACACGTCTACTGTACTCACTACACACACGTACAGACTCGCACAGCCATGCTCGACGACACCATCGGATCTTCTGTGCTACACACCACATACACTTACACACTCACACTATATACGCACACGCAGTAAACAAACTCTCAGCCATACCCTACACCTACACCCTAAACACACATAAACACACAAACTTTCTTCCCAAAGCTGGAAAAAAGTTAAACGAAATTTACAAACCAATGTTATCAAATAGATCCTATTTATTTTATATTTGAAAGCGTGTAAAGATGAAAGTATACACATTTTCTTTGTTTAAAATAATATGTATTATGAAAATTCAGTGACACGATAATGCTTGTTCTAGATGTCGGAGATGGAGGAGCGGCGTGCTTATTGACGTCCCGCCCCCGCCTCGCGCGCACGTCGGACCGACACTACGTCACAGAACTGATATACGTCACACGCAGACATAAACACACGCCTTACACGACGAACAGTTCTATATATATAGCTACTGAGATCGACACACAATAACTAAATACTCTTTAAAAAAAACCACATAAAAATGATCGGTCAATGAATTATTTAAGTACAATAAAAATCATTTTACAAAATGAATGAATTCTCACCGTAATCGGTCTAAGTATATGGACATAGCAATAATAGTGATTTCACGAACAATTGGACAAGACAGTGTTAGTATTAGTGTTTTGAATGTTAAGTTGTATTTTAAGTTATAAACATTACTTTAGTAAGGCGCCAAACGAGCTTTAAAGGTGAAGGACGAATAACTGGTATGAAGGAAACGTTTTCGCCGTTTATTTTTTATTATAATATGTGCTTTGCAAAATCGCTACCATTAATGATAACCCTTCAATTGATATTGATTTATAAAATATATTTATTTAACTTTCAACCGATTAAATATACCTTTAATTACATTTCAACCGATTGGATATAACTTGGATTGTTAATCAACTGAATGGGTATAGCCTTAATTCCAATTAAACTGATTAGGTACAACTCTAGATTCCATATCAACCGATTGGGTGTAACTTTAATTAAAGTTTCTTGCTCAAATTGTTTTTTTTTAATATTGATTAAGTACCCATGCTTATCTAATAAACCGATGATTACAGTTCTGAGTTTTAATTTTTTTTATATCAACTCCATTTTTAATTGTATCAAAATATTCGAAAGAAAACAAAGAGGTTAATAAAATTGTATAAATATAAGTACTTTTGCGATTATTCTTCAACATGCCATGTTCAAAGAAAGAATGAAATATGCGAAATGGGTATTAATCTAACAATGCCACAGTTGGCTCGTTACCCAATTAAATCACAATTAATAATATCTACTGAATATAAAACTGGGCATTATTCTTAAATACCGATTTCGTATTATTATTATTATAAATCTGACATAACTAATTCCTGAATTGGCAATTTGATAAGAATAATAATTACAACAGTCCAAATATATTGTTATTTTATAAATTGTTTGTCTTAACAATCTATAAAGTAACCTAACAGCGGATTTCATAATTATTTATTTAAAAGCAGAACGTAGATTGCGAGTCTATCATTTATTTCTCTACATCAGAACTAACATTTGCATTTTATTGAAAACATGTATATTGTACATTGTTTTAACATAATTAAATACCAACTAAATAAATATCAATGATGTTCTTATATGATACCATTTGTATGATACATTTAGTAATGGGTTGTGCTGTATACATAGATCAAACAGTTATACATACACTTTACAGCAGTTATAAGTATTGATTTTGCATGTAAAATAATAAAACATGCGGCACTATGCTGCCAGCTTCGAAAATATTCCAGAACAAGTATTGCCATACTTTAATATAATAAAAAAACAATTGGGTGTCTATAATAAAAATATATATTATTAAGTAAAACATTGGTAAAACTAAGGTTACAATATTATAACGTCTTGAATCTCGAGATTAAAATGAATATTTCTGAGGCTGGCATATTTATGTTTAGTGAGTGCAATGATAGTGAAAGTTCATTAGTTTATATATACACATAAATAAATACAATATGTATTCCTTTAAAGATTCCCGATTAATGTCTTGTATGTATATGTGGATTCAAGTGTATATAAGTTTGTATACATTCGCTAGCGACATATAAACTAGACCTTGGTGCGAATGAAACTTCTATTGCTATTCATGTATATTAAAAGTGATGAAAAACGACAACTTTTCATGAATCCAATGCGCTTTACTTCGTTACTTTTTGGTGTATCTCTAGAAGTAAATATGGGGCATCCAATAATGCGCATTCAGTTATTTATATACTATCAAATGACATTAATAATATATTATCCATCTTATAACCATTACTAGAAAAGAAACCGTGAATATTCGATGTAGGAATTTCTTTCGTTGTTTCTTGGTTAGTCTATTCAGTTGCCCACAATACCAGTGTAGTGGAATGAGGACATTCACTTAGACATTAATTGATGGCATGTGAAGTTCACAAATTGTCATAAGCCTGTCGTATAATAGCTTGCGCTAATGTCTGCGAGTCATTTAACTGTATGTTGTATACAATACTTGGTGATAAAAGGTTTAATGACATTTTTAAAGGTACCTACAAAAGTAGGTATATTTTATAAGTCTTGTGGCTCCAGAAGCATTACAATTAAAGACATATTTGTAGGAAAGTGTTCCCTATACTATAATATATATATTCCGATGTTATAGTGTCCCAAATCAACCAATTAATACATAGAAACTGGCTCATCTTGCACAATATATTCTTATAATGTGTTCATAATAGTAATTAAACATTATATACATGCCATCATAACTATATCATATGTTTTATTTTATTCATTTCTGTACAATATACCGGTGAATGTCTACAATATAAAATATTTATATAAGTATACACAAGTATTGTAAACAAAAATATATATACTTTTATCACTCGTTAAGAGGATAGGAGCACTTTAATTAAGTCGACTGCACTCTAAGAGTGGTACATACAGTGTTAAATTGTATCTTTTTAGGTTCTATTTAAATTGTAGCTAATTTAAACATCAGGTGGAACGAACCAAATAACGATAGGTATTTAAATTTTTTAAATAATACATAGTAAAATTTATTTGTGAGAACATTGTATAATACTTGTATATCAATGTATACATGAATAGTACCTGAAAATACAGGCCTTAGGTATTTGTGAAACTGTTTCTCACAATATAGTGGGGTTCAGATTTGTATCTCTTTTATATAAAGGTTAAATATCTGTATCTATAATGATACATTTTTAAAACATGAATTTGTCTATCATTCAGTTTACAAGTAATATTCATTGCTAATAAGACGAGTCCATTCGTCACTTATTATTATTGAAAGTAAAACTAGAAAAATAAAACAATGTTTATGAAAAAAGAATAGGAAAATATTCACTATAATTAACGAAATTGTATCAGTGTTGATATTATATACACAAAAAAAATGTCGAGTAATATATTAATGTCGGGATCGTTGCACCTGTCTACAAACAATAAAATAAAGTAAGAACATATTCTACTACTACATGTAAATATACTTAGTTATTTATACAAATAGTTATACCGAAATTAAGTAGCTCCATTCGCTTGTCTACAAAAGTTAAACTTTATCATTCATAGAAACGCATTATCACATTGTCTTTATAACCGAACTGTTTCTTATATGAGATGAGATGTGAACCACTATATCGAAGATATATCACATAATATAATACATTAAAATAATATATAAATAAAGACACTTTTGTTAAGCCTGCAAATGTACCTACTTTAATTCTTGTGATGTAGCTTAGAATGAACAATTTTTCTTTTTCTCTCCTTTAAAAATTAATTTCTGCCTTGGTTTAGGTGTATAAACATGATTATAATAAATAAATAATAAAATATAGTTATTGAATATGTAAAGCTATATTCACTAGTAGTTTGTTATTAATATTATAGATAGTGTAAAGTTCTACGGTTAGTAATAATTTAGCATTTAATATATGCATATATGTGAAATGTAATACACTAGCGAGAGGCTTATCCTATGGAACAAATTTGTATTTTCTCTTACATACCCATATCGAATATCGATAAAACTCTGACTCATATGTATCGATAGACTATGTCGTTGTGTTGTAATCGAGACTTCAAATTATCAACTATCGATATTGTTATTTTGAATAATGTTCTCAATACCAAATGTCGCTTTTTGATAAAACTAAATGACACTTGAGCAGTAAAGTAATATTCGAAGCAATGCATACAATATTTCACCTGCATTTTTGTGATTGATGAAATATTGATAATGATAGAGGGTAATTGTAAAAAAATGTATAGAAAAAAATAATGATATTATTTTTAGATGTTTGTGCGTTTGGAACGAAGAAATTGGTTCGATACTACATTTTATTGACGATTAACTGTTTTTTTATATGTAGTAGTGTTATTATTTATTATCAGCAGTTTGTGTTCTTATAGATGAGGGGATTTCAAAACTTCGTATTACTTTGCCCACTTAAATATTGTTCCTAAAATATGCACATTTACAAGTGAAAATTCAAATATGAAACACATAACAACCAATCTTCGTCCAAAAGCTTGAACATCTAAAATGAAATATTTGCTGCCTGGACACTAACTACAACTTGTCCAAAATTAGTTACAAACTATAAACATTTTGTCAACGACAAGGTATATATTGTATAGTTTAATATGGTATTTATTTTTACTTAAATTATTGTATTTTTTAAAGAAGGCAAATTTTAGTTTCTTTCTTTTTTAATAACACAACCTTGATGTTATTAGCTTTTTGCCAATTTATTATTCATAGAAAAGTGTTTGTTTAATAAAGACAAATCTTTCCTATTTAAGTAGCCTAAACTACAATGAAATAGTTTGCTTACAATGTAAAAGCTATATTAGCTTTGAAATCACAATATTTATTAAGCTAAGCCAATATTTAGTACTTTGTCAATTTGATATCTTTATGATAATAATCCTCACTGTTCTGTCTGAGCTTCGGTTACTACATGTTATAATGACACTGTACTAAACGAAATTAATATTGAAAAACTAGGTTCTCTTTGCACATTCTAAGCGCATTGGAAAATTCAACTTATTTAATCATCAAAACGTTAGTGTGCATGAGATGCTCACCTTTTGGAGCTATATTTCTGTTTTCAGGAGGTATTTTGTTCCTTAAAACCTATTTGAAATAGTGAGAATTGTATTAAGATAAGAGATACATGTGTTTTTTGATTAAGTCTAAATGAATATTTTGAAATAAATACCATATTTCATGTTAGTATTTGGGTAGCAAGTAAAGAGAGTCGAGGCGACTGTAGTTTGTAAACTTAAGTAAGGCATATGATATAAGGCATTTAATGCTTAATAAAATTATTTCTTGTCTAAATGATGTATGTAGCGTACATTAACATTGTTGTTTATATTGAGTAAGATAAGACCATGCATAAAAGAATAAAGGATAATGGTTGTAATGACGCGCGTATGATATATTGACAAATTTTAAGAAATAAACGTATTTTATCTCCTTTGGCAGTTTGTTTTATTTTTGGTTTGAGCCTTTCGTGTTTGAGGATGGTTATTTCTAAATTTAATTGACATTTCAAAGGATATAATGTCCTTAAATTAAAATACTGTTTCGTGATATACTTATTCTTCTCTAATACATTTTTATATATATAAAATTGTGAATGTTCTTAAGGCCTACGCAGACCGGGACGGCATGGCAAGGGGTTTTAATTTTTACTAATGGACATTCAACCGTACTGTTACAGAAATACAATATAAATTGCTATGCTTTAAAATGATGCCGTGGCATTTAAAGGGATTTTATCGCACGGCATTGTTCATTTTAAAGCATAGAAATTTATATCGTTCCCTTGCCATGCCGTCCCGGTCTGCGTAGGCCTTTAGCATTCCATCGCGTGATAAAAGACGGAACACTTGCATGACAGCGTCTAGGACTTACGATCAGCTGATGTAGGTTTAAGAAGCCCCCTTACAATGCGTTAGCGGTCACCTTCACTGTCCGCTATGTTCCTCCTCTGTCTAGCTAAATTTGGCAGAAACACAAGGTGATAGTAGAGAATTTAATTTATTTTAGATTAGAGAAATGAAATGGAATTATAAAGGCATACTTGTTTTACCCGAACAAGCTACCTACTGTTATGGTCTATCAATAAAAAACGGCTTAGTTTTACTACTATTATGGTCCATCATTAGAAAGCAGTCTAGTTTGCGATTTTTTATAAAAGACCTATAGATTATATTTTTTTATTCGCGTATTAGGTAATTTTTTCTATCCACCCCGACGTTACCAGAAACATTTGGTAAACAATGAAGACAATAATAAGAAAGAGTGAACAATATTATAGGGATTTTCTATAATAGATTATGTTATTCCATAATAATATTGCCCTATGCTGGACATAGGCCTCCCCTTCAAATACTTTCAACTTTACGCTGTCCTGCTGAAGTCCTGAGTCTCCCTCTCCATCGCTTGGTATCCCTCCTCTCCCAGACTTGGTGTAAACCGTGAGGTCTCCGCACCTTACCTTATTCGGTACGTTGCCATACCAGAACTTATCTATCCCAACGGTGGCTAGTGATTTGATTTATTATATTTATATAATAATATTTGTAAAAACATTCCCAAACATAGTGTTAATCAAGTTACGTGGTTCGAAGTTTAAAAATGATCTGTTTTAGAACTTGTCTTCTTAACTGTCATCTATGTCAGTGTCACTGTCAGCTATTTAGCAACAATCCCTATTCTCTGTAAATGTCGGTGGTGTTTCGAATGTCGGGGTGGAAAGTTCTAGAAGCGATTGATCTGTCAAAAAAAAAAAATTGAGTGTGATTTATTTTTTGACATTTTTCTTTGATTATTTTAATATATTTTATTTTATAATTATACATATTTAAGGTATAGTTTTTTTGTTAATTATAGTATAGTGGGAAGTGGTTTTACTAAAATGGAGGAGGATGATATTCCTCCTCGACCGCCAGACCCTCCGGATCCCGGTAAGGTTTCTATTTCTAATAATAAACGTCGACTTGAGCCTAGCTCTCAAGTGCCTACTAAAAAACCGTCATCATCTATTGATGATGTTCCTTCTATCGACACTCAATTTACGGATCCAGCGATGGTTGTGGGGGCTTTAAGTTACTCACAATCTGACGCCGGCCCCTTTATTATCCATGTATCAAAAATTGATCAAGATGCAGGCTCTTCCATTAGACCTATTAAGTTTGGCCAGTTTTTAAAATCTAATAAAGTTACTGACATTTGTCGTGATGGCGTTAGGAAGGTTGGAAGAAACAGAATTTCGGTCCAATTTACTACTGCCGATGCGGCCAACAATTTTTTAGCCCTTCCACTTTTGGCTGCATACAAATACGCTGCAATTATTCCTACTTTCAGCATTACACGAATGGGTCTTATTAGACAAGTCCCTACGGACATCTCTATGACTGAATTTGTTCAGTCACTTGTTTTACCGACAGGTTGTGGCAATATATTAAAGGCGCGACGTCTCAATAGAAAAGTCTGTGACAGTTCTAATAATACTACTTGGGTCCCGACACAGACAGTTGTTGTCACCTTTCGTGGGCAAATGCTGCCTACGAAAGTATATTCCTACTACACAGCGTTACCAGTAGAATTGTATTATTTCCCCACCATTATTTGCCACTCATGTTGCAGATATGGTCACACAAAGGCTCAATGTCGTTCAAAGCCCAGGTGCTTTCGTTGTTCTAAGGAGCACTTTGGTGATACATGTGATATTGAAGAAACAGAATCTACGTGCTTACATTGTTCTGGTCGGCACTTTGCCACTAAAAACTCCTGCCCAGAATTTGCTAGGCAAAAGTCTATAAAAATGTCAATGTCACAAAACAATATTTCGTATATTGAGGCTTCTCATCAATTCCCGAGAGTTGATAGGTCATACGCTGCGGTCACTCAAGAGGTCAGTAGACCTCGATCATCTTTTTCCCCTGTAACTCCATCTCAGTCCTCGTCTTCCTCTTTTTCTTACAGAAACACTAAATTCCTTCCACCTAAATCCAGAGCTCCGTTGGGTAACTCTTATGATAGGGTTGCTCTTCAAAATATTGTATCAACACCTCCATCTCAGCTGCACAATGGTTGTGCAATTAATAACAGTTTGCAATCAGAAACAGGTCCCCAATGTGCCAATACGTTGGAATCCCTGATCACTCTTCTTCTCGAATTTATTCTTTCTAATTCTCAATCATTACCGTCCAACGTGGCATCTAAACTTATACATTTAGTTTCTCTTTCTTCCAGTAATGGAACAAACTCATCTCCTGCAATGGAATTGCCAAAGCATGCGTCGCAAGAAGCATGAACTTTTAGATCTTATTTCTCAATTTAATCCCTCAGTCATTGCTATCTCGGAGACTTGGTTGAAACCTGGTTCCCGATTTCGGGTGCCTGGTTTCTTCTGCCTGCGGGATGACAGGGCTGACGGGTATGCGGGTTGTGCTTTGCTCTTAAAGCGCGCTCTTTCTTATCTTCCTATAACCTTTCCCTCTCACCCTCCTAATATAAATATTGTTGGCGTGAGAACTGTAAATATCTCTTTTATTTCTTTGTATATTTCTCGCCCTCATTCATCCCTTATAGCCGATATCCAGTTGCTTCTTTCATCTGTATCGTCCCCAATGGTTGTGATGGGTGACTTTAACGCCCATCATACTCTTTGGGGTTCCGCGAACTCTGACTTATTTGGTCTTTCTCTTCTAGATTCCTTCTACGAAGTTGGTCTGTGTGTTATGAATAATGGTGCTCCTACTCGCAGGGTATATCCTTCCCAGAATCCTAAAAGTGCGGTCGATCTTACATTATGTTCGCCATCGCTTACCCCTCTTTTTTCATGGAGCATCTTGCCTCTAACTTTTGGTAGTGACCATTTCCCTATTTTGAGCACCCTTACTACCAGTGTAATTCCCTTTTGTAACTCTAATCCCTCTCTAAAATACAAACTATCTTCTGCTGATTGGCCCTCTTATTCGGCTACCCTTGATTCAAATTTACAAACTGTTGTTTTTGATCCCGTCGATGTTGATCCCTTAGAATCATATAACTCTTTCGTTGATGCTATTCTTTCATCTGCTTTGCTTCATATTCCTAAAAAGAAACCTTCCAAGTCTTTTAGGATTTCCCCCCCGTGGTGGGATTCTGAATGTACAGAAGCCGTTCGTGCTCGAAAAGAAGCTGAATTGTTATATAATTCGTGCATGAACGATCAAAATTTTTTCAACTTTCAAAATGCTTCTGCTCGTTTCAAAAGATTAGTTTTATCTAAGAAAAGACTTGGTTGGCAAAAGTTTTGTGAAAATCTATCTCCAAAAACACCATCTACTATAATCTGGAACCAAATTAGGCGCTTTAGAGGAGCAATGAATAGTACGGATGTGCCTTCCATTGACTCTTCATCTTGGCTGGAGGTATTTTCGGACAAACTAGCACCTAGTTTTGTTCCTTCAGATGATTTCCTACCTTCTCCGAGTTCTTTTCTCGTCTCTACTAATACATTCGATCGTTCCTTCTCCTTTGATGAATTGTCTTTGGTCCTAGGTAACTTGTCGGACTCTTCTCCTGGAATAGATGGCATCCCTTACTCATTTATCACTAAATCTTCCGTTCGCACAAAACAAATGTTTCTAAACCTTATTAATTATTTTTTCGATTATGGTATTGTTCCACTACAATGGAAGTCTCAAATAATTATCCCTATCCTTAAGCCTGGTAAAGATCCTACGGATGGCAATAGCTACAGGCCGATTGCACTTTCCTCAGTCTTGTGCAAAATTACTGAACACTTGCTGAGAATCCGCTTAGAGTGGTTTGTAGAAAACAAATCAATTCTGGCGGATTCTCAGTTCGGGTTTAGAAAGGGTCTCAGCACAATGGACAATTTGTCCTTACTAACGGTAGACATTATAACAGCCTTTAAACAAAAAAAATATCTTACGGCTGCTTTCCTTGATGTGGTAGGTGCCTATGACAATGTCCAGCTTCCAATATTAAGAAATAAGCTTTGTCAGCTTGGTGTTGCTCCCAAGCTTATCCGCTTCATCTGCAACATTCTGATGGAACGTTCGGTAGTAGTAAGGTACCAAAACATTCTTCTTCCGCCTAAAACTGTCTGGTGTGGGTTACCCCAAGGTTCGGTCTTGAGTCCTCTGCTGTACAATATTTACACATATGACTTGGAGCAGAGCGTACAATGCTTCTGTTCCATAATTCAGTACGCAGATGATATCTGCCTTTATGTGATCGATGATTCTATTGAGATTGCGTCAAATAAACTAAATTCTGCCTTATGTTACCTTAATTCCTGGATGTTAGATCATGGCCTCTCAGTGTCCTCATCTAAAAGTTCTTCTATGGTTTTTACAAAAAAAAGATTGATTCCTCCTGTTGATCTGTTTATCGGTGAGGATCTAATTCCCCAATCTAATAGCTCAAGATTTTTAGGCGTCGTTCTCGACAATAAATTTTCTGGCTCTTTCCATTTTGATTATGTTTCCAATAAAGCCGAACGCAACCTCAACATTCTCCGAGCTTTGTCAGGAGTATGGTGGGGTTCTCATCCCTATTCTCAAAAACTATTATATAATGCAATAATTCGTAGTCACTTGGATTATGGTTCTTTTCTTTTAAACTTGTGTAACAAATCTTGCCTAAATTCTCTTTCCAAAATTCAATCTAAGTGCCTTCGTATTATTTTAGGAGCAATGAAATCGTCTCCAATTAATCGTCGCCTGAATGCTTATTTGCTCAACCGACCATTTTAACGAATTTCACTTTTTAATGCAGTTTTATTAAGGATCAAATTGCGCTTCGATTGGTATATAATACTTGCTGTTTGGACTTTAAATACATGATTTAAAAGGAATTTAAGTTTTTTTAAACTAACACAAGAGAATTAAAACTTCATGCTTAATTGCTCAAAGTCCGTAGAGAAACACCAAACGTGCATCCAAGCATCGATTGCGTGCTTAAGTATTCAACCTCCACACAGGTAACCAATCACGACATCGCATTTTGATGACGCATACGCCGCCATCATTAATTTCTTATGTGACGAAGCTGGTGCTCGCACGCATTTAAGTAAAAATTAACGCCAAATATAGATAAAAAGTATTAATTTTAATAGAAAACAGTACCTAAAAAGTCCGTAACGAAATGTAAGTCGGAAAATATAGCCACAACTATAGAAAAGAATCGGTAAGTTGCATTTTTGTTAACATTTCTTTGTAGATTATCACTGCGTATCGTTAACTTATAGTACAGGATGTTTAAATTTAATTCTTATAATTTCAGATTTAATTATATCCCTAAATGAAGTTGTGACGTATCTATAAATGAACAGATTGTTTTGAACATTTCGTAAGGTTGTAAAATATAACTAAAATAATAATAAAAAAATTTGCTTTTGTGCGGGCTTGTTTAAAATGCCTTATTGTATGGTTTTTTGTCAAAATATACCTGCCACTACCATATTTGCTAATTGTTAAATGAGTAAATTTCTTACCATTATAAGTTTTGTGTTTACGTACCTACGCTTTGTGTTCGCAATGATGTTAGATGCTAGATAAGTAGATTAATACTATTTTTTACTCGCCATTGATCCACTCACATTGTATCTAATTTATTTTATTACGTCCGTTGCTTTGCATTTTCTTCCCTATTTTGGATAAGAAATTCAGAACTAATAACGCCGTTGAGGGATAAATAGCCGATAAATCAAAGAATTCCTTATGAAAACATAAAGAATCGTCAAAAAAGGGTCAATTTGCTTGAAAAAATAAATCAATTAGTCTCAGTATATTAATAATTTTTATACGTACCTATAGGTATGATATTATCACCGTTTTATTTTCTATTTACCTATGTTGTTTTTATTGTACATATTTAAATGAAGAAGTGGAGTCACGGTAATACCATAGTTTTATTTTATGTTAACATTACAACGAATCAAGAATCTGACCAAACAAGAATCCGACGAATAAGAACTAATTCAAATCAGACACTAACCAAAAAGAAAATAAAATATATTAGAAGTACCTACAAATATATTATGAAAGCTGACGACAAAACCTTTATGGAAGCTCTAATTAAAAAGGTTTTGACAGGATCAGACAACATACACAATACCAGGCGAAGTAAACGATCTTGTATCGGTACAAAAACAAAAAAAAAACAAAAAAATAGTCTTATGTATTTTACATATTAAACAGTATTTTTTTTTAAATTCTGTGTTTTTTTTATTAATAAATAGCAAGTTGACTACTTAGTTTATCTTTTTTTTTTATCACGATACCCAAACATACTGTGTTTGGTTATAGAGCACTTAAGTACTAAATATATTTGAATGCAAAATGCTCAACCTCCACTCCAGTAGTGGTCTATCTCCAGTTGCAAAACTATTTATGTGTTTATTTGCTCAACCTCCATAAAAAATAGTGAAAATAAACAAAACTGTTTGACTTTTTAATGATTATTTATAATATATCATATCATATACACATTAACTATTTTTTTAATATAATACTTTTATAAAATCATATTATTTGCTTAAACTAATCAATTAAACGTCTCTGGTGTAAAATGTTGAAAATGGAGGTTGGCCACTTAAGTATTCGTGCGACGTAATGCTATGCAGGTTGAAAGTGGAGAGCCCCCTTTAAATTTGCGTAGACAGTTTCTTGCAGACAGGTTTATTTTTAAACTTAGGTATTCAAAATTCTAGTCACCCTCTTATTCCTAAGTTAAATATTCTATTAGAACTTTTTCAAAATTCAAACCCTGACAAACTCCCTTTTATCCTAACTAGTTATATTAAATTTTCCAAAATTCCTTATTCGATTGTTCAATTCCCTTTAAATCCGCTATTTAGTATTGCGTATGAGGCGCTTATTTATCTGCCAAATATTATTTTAGATTTTGGTGTTGATAAAACGTCTCTCTCCCCTAATACAGAATTCTCTAATATTTTAGATAATAATTTTAAAGATTGGTTTACATTTTATACTGATGCATCAAAACAATCTGTAAATAGTAATGTCGGTGTAGCTGTATGGATCCCTTTTACCAGAATTTTTTTAAGCTATAAATGCCCTCCTCTTTCCTCAGTTTTTACTGGGGAAGCTTTAGCTATTCTCGAAGCTATATTGTACATAAAATCCCATGGTCTCAATAACTCAATTATCTTTTCGGATTCTAAAAGTTGTCTCCAGGCCATCTTATCCAACCCATTTCATTCCTCTTCCAAACCTGTAAACCTTAAAATTAGAGAATCCTTATATGATTGTCATTCTTCCAATATTCTCGTGGCTATAGCATGGATCCCTAGTCATGTTGGTATTCCTGGCAATGAGACTGTTGATTCCTGTGCTAAATCTGCGTCCCAAATTGGATCCCTTGAACTTTTCAAAATTTATTCCCATGATTTATGCCTCCTTCCTAAAACCATCCTTCAAAAGTCTTGGGCTCAGTATTGGGCTTCTTCAAAACATACAAAAGGCAGATTCTATGGTGAGGTCCAACCGGAGTTACCATCAGTTCCTTGGTTTTTTAAGTTTCGACATGCGAATAAATTAACTACGTCCACTATTTGTCGTCTCCGGTTGGGTCATTCATGCACTCCTGTCCACCTGGCCAAACTTAGGATTAGGGATAATTCATTGTGTGAATGTGGTCTAGACATAGGGTCTGCAGATCACATCTTTTTCAATTGCCCTGTTTATAGATTTTCCCTCTTCGACTTTCTCCCTCCTGATATCCCTCGTCCTGTTTCCTTAAAATGTCTCCTTTCCCGTATATTTAGTCCTAATATTGCTTTATGTTTATGTAAATATATAGCGTTTAATAAAATTAAATTGTAGATAGTTATGTAAGTTTGTGTTTTTTTTTTAGCTTAATAATTTTGTATTTAGTTATCTTATTTATTTATTTTCGTGTATATAATTATGTTATTCTGTTTAAAATAATCATCCTGAACAATTGTTTCTGATTTGTTTTGGTTTACCATTTATTTGGTTATTAGCATGGATCATGACACTTCTTGATTAATGACATTACGAGCCCCTCGACAAGACACTGGCAAAATATGTGACGTTTCACATGAGGCCATTCACGAAGAAGTCAAGTCAAGTCTCTGTAAATGTCGATATCTCGAAAAATTAGTTCATTTGTATCTGGAGTTGCATATTCATGTCGGCTTAATTTTTGAATGAAATAAACAAGTGAACTATCTCTTGTATAGTATTCTGTACAAATTTTGGACACCTGTGTTGTAACAACGCAGCAAATTTACCTTAGGGAAAAATAACTATTCAGTGAAAATGGATTCAATAGATGAATACTTCGATGCTGCGTTAGTGCAAGTAAAAGCCTGTGGAAACCTTATAAGTGAGCACGTAAATGGTTGTAAAGAGTTTGAGCAGAAATCTTGTAACATTGACCTTGTTACTGAAATAGATAAAAAGGTTGAGGAAATTCTTATCGATGGGTTATCGCAAAAGTTTCCTACACACAAATTTATAGGAGAGGAGACGGTAGCCGGTGGAGGGAAATGTGAATTAACAGACGCTCCTACATGGATAATAGACCCAGTAGATGGTACATTAAATTTTATTCATGGCTTCCCTCTTTGCTGCATATCTGTTGGACTTGCAATAAACAAGGAGTGTGTTGCGGGCATTATTTATAATCCCAATCTGAATCAACTTTTTACTGCCAAAAAAGGTCAGGGTGCTTTCCTGAATGATAGACAGATTCATGTCTCAAAGATAGATAAACTTAAGGATGCTTTAATAGCATTTGAATGTGGGACAAGTCGTGATGAAGATAGATGCCAAGTTGTGTTGGAGAACTTTAAGCTGATTGTAGCTAATGGTCATGGGATGAGGTCTCTGGGCTCAGCTGCTCTGAATATGGCAATGGTGGCTATGGGTGGTGCTGATGCCAATTTTGAATATGGTATCCATGCCTGGGACATTGCGGCTGGTGATATTTTAGTCCGAGAGGCTGGTGGAGTCTGCATGGACCCAGCTGGTGGACCTCTAGACCTGCTATCCAGACGAGTACTATGTGCTAGTACTAAAGAACTAGCAGATGAATTAAGTAAAACACTGGTACAATTTTATCCAGAAAGAGATTAAAGTGTTTAATCATTATTTATAGTATTTAAATGTACTTATATTGTACTGTAATTTACTGTATTTATTATGTTTGTTAATCATAATTTAAATACACTAGATTGTATTGCATATTGTTACTACTGTTATGTGTAAATGTTCTATTTATGGTTATGGAGTATAATGACAATACATTAAAATTGAAAGTATATTATATTTGAAGAAAGTTATACCTAAGTATACCTATTCTATGTGTCAGGTGTATATTTAAAGTGTAGGTAATGTCTTAATTATTTATTTGTGATCCCTATAAGGATGAAAATTATGTGATTAAAGTATACATATAAAATGAATGTATTTCCCTTTTTGTACTATCATTTCAGAGCTCATGTAATCAATTTAATAGTCTTTGACTATTCTGTTTTTTTATTTATTAAAAGTATTAATATTATTGTTGTTCTTTTTAATGTTAGATTTTTTTAAGCGTAAATAAGATTAAACCATAAATATGTAATAATCAAATTTGTACTAGGTTCATATCTAAATAAACAGGATAAAGGAGATGGAAACTTCTGGGCTAAAGCCTGTACATTACTGTACAGAGTAAGGATATGCCCTAAAAATCTTTTCTAATATTAAATAAAATAATAATAAAATTACTCAATTGTATTAAGCTTGTAACTTGAAAAAAATAGAAAAGATTTTTAGGGCATATCCTTACTCTGTACAGTAATGTACAGGCTTTAGCCCAGAAGTTTCCATCTCCTTCAAAAAAAAATTATCTTGGATTTCAGATTGCCAAAACTAACCAAAGATTTAGAACTAGACTAATAAGTGTGAAGCTATAAATTGATAATACTCTCATTTCTGTATAATCTTGGCCCAAAAGTCTTAGTGAAGGTTTCATTCTCCTTTGAAGATCATTTTATCATGCTTTATTAGCATTATGTTTAATTTATAAATAAATGTTATTTTTATTGTGTCATAGATAATTTTATGTTAGCTAACTTACTTATTGTGTATTGATATACATCTATATAAAATTATATTAATGAACTTAAGGGAAAAAAATGTTTAAATTCAATGATTAATAAAACCATGAATAATGTTATTAAATATATTAAATAACTTTAATCTTAAAATAAAAATTAAATTTGTTCTTTATTTAGTTTTAACTAATTTTATTTACATGTTTAAGAGGTGATTGTACTGAATGTTACCTATTGGTAGAGTGAGAATGTTTATTAAAAGTAAAATTACTCAAAAAATATAAAATATTGGCATAGTAAACAAGTTATTTAACTTGTGTAAAAATATTTTTATACAAGAGACTGTAAGGACTTTAAAAAATATAGTAATATATAAATACATATTGTAACAGAATGCAGCACCATTGTGTTTGAGTGCACAGTAAATTGTTGACCTACAGATGTACTTATGTTGTTGTGTGTAACTACAATACAAGATTTGTATTAGTCGTAAGTACTAAGTACCTACTTCAACGCATCTTTAGGCCCCATTCGCACGAGCGCTTTTTTTAACGCGCGTTAATAAAAGCGAGATGTCAAGTTTGGACCAGCGCAGCGTGTGGGTGCGAGCGGCATGCAGCGAGTGTGGAGCGACGTCATATTTTTTAACGTCGTTGGAAATTGTGTTCTATTTCAAGGAATATAAGAATGCATTTTGTTCTAATTCGACCCTTTTTAACGCGCGTTAAAAAAGCGCTCGTGCGGATGGGGCCTTAGGCTGTTCGGATGTTTGATAATCAAACATATCGTTTGTCATAATACTTATACATATCGTCATTCGACGAAATGAAAAGGTCAAATAGTACAATGTGTTGCCAAAACAAAAAAAATGAACAAATAACAATTGTAGGTAGAAAAAAAAACTCCATTTCATGAAAGAAGTCCCACGGCAATTTTTGGAACTAAATTTGACAGCACGGCCATGTTGTCGATTGTCGATGTTATCAAGGGTGTTATTTGTGGTAAATACTTTTTAGGGTTGCTATACAAGGATTTTTTGCCGTTGGGCTGGGAATTTGTTGTGTTATTAATGGGAAAATATTTTTTAAGTTATTAATACGTTATTAAACTTAAATATAAGAATAGTATAATTACAAAAGACATAAAATATTTAAAGAAATATTTTATAATGCTAATTTATTCATAATATTTGTGGGTTAGGTGATTTTTTAAATAATAAATTGTAGTCTTGAATACTTACTTGTAATAATTAGATGTTAATAGAAAAATAATTGTTATCTTCTAAAGTAAGTTTGGATGTATTCGTGTAAAGGTATTGTAGATGTCTATGTATTTATACAAATAAATGTCTATGTATATAAATAAACAACTGCCGACAAACCCGAGACCTCTACCTCTCTCTATTTCAAGCACACTAGCCATTAAGCCATGGGGGTCGCTATAGCATTACCTAAAATTAGTGCATTTTTTCATGAGTAGGTATAGAACTTTTATTGCGTATTTAAATAATTGGGAAAGTTTTTTGTAAACTTGGCAACATTGTATCTCGGGAATACAGCGCCGCACCAAAGGGACTTCTTTCGTGAAATGGAGTCTACTCTAGGAACTTATTACGTCATTAAGTCAAAATTAAGTAGATTACCTTTATGTAATTTATTTCAATGTGATGCCAAAACAAAAATTTGTAAGAAATTAGTTACGAACTTTAATTATGTTTTCATCTAATTTTACTTTCGTGACATATTTTTAGAAATCATGTCGCCATCAAACTAAAATTATTATCAGAAATTATAATCCATTACGTTGTCATAAATTAGGTCCCAAAAGATGTAAATAATGTGTAGGTTATATTACATAGAGTAGGTAGTTAATTTTTTAAAACTACATATTTACTTATTTTATTTGTTTCTGTTTAAGTACCTATATGTATTTATCAAATTGAACAAAATTATTTAACCACGTAGGTACAATTGTAATAGTTATAAAAAGTTTAATCAGTACTTAAACGTTTATGTGTACTTAATAAACCAATGAAATATGACTAATAAGCTATTTAATTTTCGAATAAACTACCTGTTAAATTATTCTGTCAACACTGTTTAATACAACTTTACTTTGTTTTTTTTTTAAAGACTAATCACAGGATTTAGCTCTATGCTTATACAAACGATAATAAAACGAACAATAGTTACATCTCGAGACAGTGGACTTCTTTTTGTGAAGATTCCTTGAACAATGTCCATCGTAGGACTCAAACCCACGACGTCAAGGTCCGGAAGTGCGTGTTTGAATTGGTAACTGATAGGCCGGTCCTCCTCCAATCACCTCAAAACAATTTTATATCAATAGGTACTAGCTAAGCCCAACGAAGTGGGCACGGAGCCCACATCGTTGGACGGCGAAAAAAACGCGTCCCTTTTTTAAACATATTTCATTACTGCTCCACCCCTATTAGTCATAGCGTGATAATATATGCCTATGACACTCCCCGATAAATGGACTAGAAACACAGAAAGAATTTTATAATCGGTTCATTAGATCCAGAGATTACCTACTGCCTACAACGTTACAAACTCACAAACTTTACCTCTTTAAAATATTAGTAGGTATAGATTACTTTGCTTTATCTTTACGATCATATTTTTATTGGGTAACAGACAGTCACCTCTTCTTTCATAGTTAAAACTATATGTTTGCCCGTGACATTAGTGTGCGCAACGGTTGCCGTGCACGAAGTCGCGGCTATGATTCCCTCTCAGGACAATTCTATAACAAAGTTGGTCACGCACGACTCACGTTCATGTAACTAAAAGGTAGGTAGTAGTAAAAAAACAATGTGTTTTTGATAGAGAATAATTTAATGTAAGTAGTTTGTTAAAAATGTGGACAACCACTTTTAGTTTTTGAGAAGTGAATATTAATTTATTTATTCACTGAGATCAATTTTATTGTACATTTGTTTATGCAGGTACAGGAAAGTTAACCTTAACCATATTGAACATTTACTTAAGTAAATCTGGTTGACCACATTCTTAGCCGAGATTAATAGTACCTGTATAGTCTAGGTACTTATAATAGTTTGACCCTTTTTACATTATAATTAGAAGTTCAGTCATACTTTTAGTCCCTAATGTTATAAATAGTCAGTCAACTTTTATCTTATTTGTGTTGTTAGATCAGTCAAAAGTGGTCGGTCAAATGTCAAATTATGTTTCTTTGTTTCTACCAATTCACTGAAAGGTCTGTCTCTGTTTTGACCATTACTAGGTAATTTCTGACCTTAATTGAAGTTTCTGTTAATGTAGAACTGTCATTAAATCTTTACTAAATTTACAGCATGCCAGTGTAAAATGTAGGTAAGTAAATAGTCAAAGTAATAGTCAAGTCTTTTCCACGCTTAGCATTCTCAAAGGTCACTGTAAAACATAGTAGTAGATAATAGTCAGTTCAGTAATGTCAAAATTAACTAGAGCAATCTATTGTCCGCATGGTCGAAGGTAGTCAGTAAGGCGGTCAAGTTATTATGAAAGTATTTAAGAATAATGCAAACTTCTTATAGTCTCTTGAAGTCAGTCAAAGTCGTTTTAAAAGCAAGTCATTGTCAAAGTCAGTCGTATTTTTAAGGTCAGTCAAGTCATTGTTAAAATCTGTTAAAGCATTTTACAAATTAAAGTCAGTCCGTAATTTAAAGTCAGGCCGTAATTTTAAGTCACCATAAAAGTTATCATAAAGCCCAGTGAAAGCTTAAGTCAAAACGAGCCAAGTCATTTTCAAAGTCAGTCAAGTCCATTTCAAAGGCAGTCAAAGGTAGGTATACAAAAAGCTCTCAAAGGTATTTAGCTTCTGTCATAGTCGTTAGAAAGCCAAGTAAGTACGTCATACTAAAATGAGCAAATTTATTGTCAAAGTCAGTAGGTAAATTCAGTGTCAAAGTTAGTCAAGTCATTGTCAAAGTTAGTCTGCCAATCTCAATGATCTTGAATTGTCAGAGGCAGAGAAGTTATTGTCAAAGATAGTGTAGTCATTGTCAAAGGTAGGTGTACCTAGCAAACTCGTTGTCAAAGTTAGTCAAGTCAGAGTCAAGTAAAGTCAATATAAAAGGAGGTTAAATAATTCTCAAAGGTGGTGAACTCATTGCAAAGGTAGTCAGTTATTGGCAAAGATAGTCAAATTATTGTCAAAGTCAGTTAGTTATTCTCTAGGCAGTAAAGTCATTATAAAAGGCATTTATATAATTGTTAAAGGTAGTCAAGTTATTATCAAAGGTAGTCATTGTCCACGGTACTCAGTTACTGCCAAAGATAGTTATGTTATTGTCAAAGTCAGTTAGTCATTCCCTAGGCAGTAAAGTCATTATAAAAGGCATTTATATCATTGTCAAAGGTAGTCAAGTCATTACCAAAGGTAGTCAGTCTTTGTCCAAGGTACTCAGTTATTGCCAAAGATAGTTAGTTATTGTCAAAGTCAGTTAGTCATTCCCTAGGCAGTAAAGTCATTATAAAAGCCATTTATATAATTGTCAAAGGTAGTCAAGTCATTACCAAAGGTATTAAGTCATTGTTCAAAGTACTCAGTTATTGCCAAAGATAGTTAAGTTATTGTCAAAGTCAGTTAGTCATTCCCTAGACAGTAAAGTCATTATAAAAGCCATTTATATAATTGTCAAAGGTAGTCAAGTCATTACCAAAGGTAGTCAGTCATTGTCCATGGTACTCAGTTATTGCCAAAGATAGTTAAGTTGAAGTCAGTTAGTCTTTCTCTAGGTAGTAAAGTCATTACAAAAGGCAGTTACATAATTGTCAAAGTTAGTCAAATTTCTGTGAAAGGTGTTCATGATGCTGACTCAAATGTTTATTTACAGTCAAAGTCATTGCAGAGCCCAGTCAAATCTCTTGGCAAAAAAATTGTCAATGTCAGTCGAGTCAATGTCAGAATGAGTCAAACTAATGTCAAAGTCAGTCAAGTTATTCCAAAAGTCAGTCGAGTCATTGGTCTATATCAGTCAAGTCATTATCAGAAGCTTGTATTGTCGGTCAGTTGTCAATTTCTGTCAAAGTACTTATGTCATATTTTTACAATAATTAACAAAATCTTTGAATTTGTCAAGTTGACTTGCTAATCACTCTCTGTCAATAGTTATATCGTATTTAAATATTAACTATGCAATTTCAAATGTTGCATTTACTGTCATTTTTATTACATTTAGTCTGATTGAAATTGCATAACAGAGATAAAGTTAAATATTGTCTTGTCTTTATCTAATAGTACTTATATCGTTATTAACTTCCTATAAGTTTCTCAATTACACAATAATCTTAATATTTATACATATAAGGATCAATTAACTTAAAATAATTATTTGGAACTGTGGCGAGTCTTAGACTTAATCATTAATGTCTACCTAAAGTTGGTTTTCTTCTTCGGAAGTTATTGAAGTTGATAGGTCTTGGGATTTCCTTTAAGGCATAGGGGTCGTTCTTCATAACAGGCATTTTTCCGTGATGTTCTGGCAGGTCTTTGTTTTCTTCGTAAACAGCCCATTGCGATGGTCTGAAATAGAAGTTATTTAGATACTTTAATATGGAGACACTGCTGTTTTTGGTGCATCTCGGTTTAAGAGAATTTTAAAAGTCAGTCAAATCATTATTTACTTTACCTTAAATTATCTACAAGTAGGTAGCTTTTACATCTCAAGAACTCTTGAGTTGATAAGAAAATAAGAATATCGTCGGTATATTTGTAATCATGAAAAGAATTGTGTTATCTATGTATGTAAAAATAGAATTGTTTTTATTTCACTTAGATATACATATTGACATTATGATTATAGATAATTAATTCAATGTTAAATTGTAAGGTCAGAAAGAGTTTCATTATTATCTTATAAAAAGAAATAAAATACTTACGTAATTTCACTAGGAATGACATCGAAAGTTACAGATGGGGTCTTAGCAGGACTGGATGGTTTAAGTTTTTGTCTGTTCTTGATCTGGCTCTTAGGCTTTACTTCTATTTCATCTAAGGATGCCATTTTATCTAAAGCTGAGCGTTCTTCTATACTACCATCAGAATTTCCAAGTTTACTATTATTTTCTTTTAATGTATCTTTTTTTTCTAGCTGAATATCGACTTTATTTATGCCTTTATCAGTTATAGGGTACTTGTGTAATACATTTCTTATGTAGTAGTATTTATTTGTCTGTACAGATGCGTCATCGTTTCGTCTTGTCGATCTTTGTAAGTATGGTTTAGTTGAACTGTCATATAAATAGAAGGTGGATAGTTTCATGTTTTTGTCAGTCGAATCTAGGCTTGCAAAGTCTTTGCTAAGAGATTCACCTTTCAGTTTGTCAGTTTTTGGAACTGTTGTTAGTTTGTCAGTCACGTCTTTTACTCTTTCAGTGGTTCTTTCAGTAGTTGGTGAGCTTCCTTTATATGTCCCTACGTATCCAAAAGTCACTAGTTTGTACAAATCAGTTGTGCTTTCACTCTTAACGTCAGGTTTGTCAGTCACTTTACTTTTTTGAGTAACATTGTCGTCATTAGATCTAGCAGAAGAAGGGTAGTTGTATCTTGTAGTGTAAGTCGGTGGATTGTTTCTGTAACTTAGATTGTCGTCTCTATTGTAATAGTAAGGTTTATTAGGTCGTCTGTATGTGTCGTCGTATGTCTGGTAAGTCACTTTTACAACGTCTCTGTCACGTATGGGGCTTGGTGTTGGTCTTCGACTAGTTTGTCGCCACGACTCGGTAGGCCGTGGTACGTAATTAATTAAGTAAGTGTATTTGTCAATGTTTTCTGTCACAGTTATCACAGGTCGTCTGTTATTGTAAGGTCTTTTATGAGCTACGTTATTGACTACGACTGATTGAACTTGTTGTATCTCTCCGTCGTCATAGTCGTATTCGTCATATTTAGTCGGTCTATGTCTGGAGTCTATGATTTCGTCAACGAGTCTACTTTTGTTTTTAAAGTCAAGTTTGTCGTCAATAAGAACGTTGCGTCTAGTCACTGTTGAGGGTGCAGTAGTCTTAGAATCTGGTTTAAGAGTGCTACTGTCAGTTAAGTGTAAGTTGAATTCGTCATAGTCACTGTCTTTAGGTGATAGGTTAGCGTTCAGTTTGTCAGTCGGGTTTACTTTTGTTACATTTTTAGTCGAGTCTTTGGATTGATTAATGTTATGTTTAGTGGTGTTATGTTTAGGCGTAGTTGTGCCTTTGTGTATAATCTTTTTTGTCGAAGTATTTATTGGTCTTAGCGTCGTAGTCTTTCTTGTAGGTTTCTTGGGGATATGTTCTTCAGATTTACTAATATCATTGTCAGATTCAGAGTCTATTTCTACCCAAGGTGATAAGTCAAAATTATTAAGTAAGCCATTTTGGCACGAGATTCTTTCATTGTCACGGTTGTCTGGCGAGAGAAAAACAAATGGCTGAACTGTTTCTATGCTGTCCAGATTTCGGCAAAGAACTTGAGCAAAAGATATTCTACGAATTTGTTGTAATTGTGCCGGAGTAAGAGAGGAATCGAAGCCGCCATTTTCGTACCTGAATACAAACATTCATTTATTTATCTCATACATAACTAGTTAAAGATTATTAAATAGATAAAGTATTCTGCTTGATAATGTAATCATAGTCATTTAAATATATAACTTTTATTGACTTAGTAAACAGACAGAACAGTGAAATATTAGATAATGTTGATTAAATTATACAATACGTCATGATGGTACTAGCCGTACGTACCAAAATCGATCACCCTTTCGTAAGTTAGAGAATTGCTGCGCGATGATGCAAGCGAATGTTGGTCCTACAAGTCCTCCCTGCACTGGTCTCTCTGCCATGCCTGCGGTGAATAGGTCTATGTCGTCCACATGCCTGTTCAACATTAAAATACAAGACTATTAATTTCGTTGCACCAACTATCGCTAGAATCTATTTCATAAAATATTTCAAGTTTAGATACAGTGAAGTATTTTACTCAATCGAAAAAATGAGAGTTTTTATAAATGCAGGGAATGCTTCTATTTTGTTTAACCAACGAAAGCGTTAATTTATAACACGAGATGAACATAAGGATCATTTTAATTTCATCCACTCAGGATGAGATAATTTTATACTGTTATGCTAGTCATCAATTTAGTGGTTTGTTTCAAGTATTCCATTCCTTGCAGCCAAAGTGACACATAAGGATCATTTTAATCATTAGGATGAGATGGGGTAATCAAGTTATACTCCTAAAGTCACTACTTACCTGTATATAGATGTGAGTTTTCTTGCCACACGTGCTGGCATAACTCTAAACAGATCATCAAAGTCTGTTATAGCAGATAGTCCACAAGGCTCCCTCCAAGACGTATAAGGTGGAACACCATGATCCCTTCCTCTCTGAATGTTGATCGCGGCCAGATCCATGCCGAAAGTGAATGAAGGAGTTTGGAACAGATGGTTGGTAAGCTCTTCTGTTATGAACTCGTCACGTCTTTGTATGTGCTGGTTTAACATGCCGAGGAGTAGACGGTCTACTGCACCGATACTCCAGATGTTTGAGGGGTTCGTTAACTCGTTGTGGAGGGATACGTCTGTGAAATTTTAGAGTATGTTATTTTAGGATAGCTTGCAGCTAATTTGTCTTAAAGGGTCTGCTTTAAAGGGCACCAAGGGATGAGGGATGATCAGAATCATCACTCATCAGATCTATATTGAAATTTGCACAAGTTATCTTTCATTTGCAAAAAAAAGCACCTCTGATTATCTTAAGTTAGGTAACCACCATACATTAAAGACATTCTACCTGCTGAGTTGTTTATAAGTATTCAGTTACGAACATTGATTGATAAATAAAATAAAGCACGTTTATTAAAGTCGGCGCGGTCATACTACAGATGGGTGATCACTTAGTGACAAAGTTTTAGGTCAAGTTCTCTTCATGTTTACGAGAGGTCTGCAATATTTTTTACATGGCTTTTATAATAGCTATTAGACGAGATAAGGCGGAGACACCATGAATTTTTAATAAAAAGTAGAAGATTATGTCTATACTTACTGTTATCCATTGGCCTGTGGAACTTGTCAAACCGCACCATGGATGACTGCACGAGACTGTGGCCGAACCTGAATGCTGCTGACCCAAACGAACTGGCAGGACTTGCGTTGATCTTAGGGCTGTAACCTTTGTAGTAACCTTTCTTCTGAAGCTCCAACTCAAATCGCTCCAACACCTCGTTGCCTAGGTTAGGAGTAAAATGTTATTAGAGAATTCCAAAGCTCATACACATTTTTGAGGTCAAGCAAATGTCTAATCACCATTTTGTAATATAAAATATGGCAATTTAATTCTAATTTTAACACTCGAAACCCGACGGTCATGAGTCAATGTAAAGGAAATAAAACAGATTTGTATGGTGATCCATACAATGATTTGAAAATCCGATCTCTGACAATGATTTGTCAGAGACTACTAAATGCCATGATGCCCATTGGGGCAAGGAATGACTTTTTGTATGTAAATTGTACATCATCATCATAATCATATCATCCATTAGACGTCCGTGCTGGACATACTGGTCCTCTAAACATTTACACCTTTCCTAGTCGTGTGCCTCCCTCATACATCGGTTACCCCAAACTTCACCAGATCGTCAGTCCATCAGTACTCTCCATCCTCAAGCTTCGTGCTTTGTCCATTGCCACTAAATGGAGGCAATCCTAAATGCTATACAATACCTAATACGATGGGCAAAAATTCTCTATAAGTGATGTGTTGCATCATAGCTCCAACAATCTTCCTCGTCTCCTGGTAGATCTTCTCGTCACTCCAGTGTGGGTTTAGATGTGCTAGTTCTTGTGCCATTCTGAAATTTAGAAAATTCTTACAATTTCTCATATAAGTTAAAACAAATATCAGAAAAAAAATTGGAAGTGTGGTGATTTTGCATTTCCGTACGAAGGTTACGAAAGAGCATCCAC
The DNA here is from genome assembly GCA_905475405.1 of Schrankia costaestrigalis. Taxonomy (NCBI): domain Eukaryota; kingdom Metazoa; phylum Arthropoda; class Insecta; order Lepidoptera; family Erebidae; genus Schrankia; species Schrankia costaestrigalis. Next base: position 20,021,349 of record FR997831.1, on the reverse strand, counting down.
GGGTGTCGTTAAAGTTGAATCTTCTTACCAGCAAAAACTTTGTTTGTGTAATCCTTATTAATCGACTTTGTAAAATTTGAATGTTGGTTGAACCTTGTTCTTAAGTGTTATTACCATCTACAAAAAGGATTTTTTCAATTTCGACAAAGTTTTTGGTGATCTCTTCAATTATAGAAACAATCTTTAGTACTATTATGGGGTGTTCTAAATAATCCACTGACCTGTTATGCTGCCTCATCCACACAATATGCGCGGCGACGAGCCCGGGATGTTCGTTGACGCGCGCGTCACCAGACTTGAAGCAGTCTGACGACACCGCGCCGCCGCGACACAGCTCGTCACGTCGCGACTCCCCGACTGCTGCCGGGAGCACCGGACGACGCTGTTGTACGCGACCGTACTGGAGCATGCCTGGGGGGATGAGGGGACTTTTGAACTATGTTGTCCGAAACATTTAATTGTTGATCAATCTTTCGCTAAAATATGCGTTCATTGCCTTCCTTGCGTTAGACGTTGTTGTTGTCCTTGTTATGACATAAGGTGGATCTAACGTAGGTAAGTGTCAAGTAGCATTTAGCCAGAACGACAAAACAACGAAAACGAATGAAGTTATTTTTTGTCTACCTTCAATTGCCTTAATTCCTGAGCTGTTTCTGTGCTTTCCATCAAGTTTGACGTAATCACATTGCCGTTCATTTACCAAAAAATTAAATTACTCAGTCAGATAAAATATGGTATAAACAAAGACATGTGCTTGTTGCTACTTGTAAACAAAATTAAAATTTTTAAAACGATACCAATTTATTCACTTACCATTCCTAAAGAGTCTCAATTTATCAGATTTAGCGGCAGAACTTCCGTAGAGGGGTGATCCATCGAGATAAGCAGAAACTTGATTGAGTTGTTCCCTCCATCCTAGTGAGCAGTCATCGCGAGGTGCTGGTGAAGAACGTACGAAGTCCAAACAGCGAACACCCTTGGGGCCGTAGAATGGATCATTTGGCGGCACCGTGATTGGGAAGCATTCTGGATGCTGTCAAAGAATATTAATATTAGAGTTAAGTTGGGTGTAACCATAATAATTGCTTAATCGAATAATAATTGACCACGTCTCATCTTGCCTCGCCGTGGATGTTGAAGGTCTGTAAACGTTGATATTTTGGTCTTGGCATAAATGTTTTTGTTTTAAGCTGCGGCTTACTTGATGCTAAATATTAATAGCTGCTTTACCTAGACAAAAGTTGTAAATCATAGCCCTGTAATTTTACTGGCTACTGTATTCTTCTACTTAAACACAGTAACATTTGCACACTACAGGCTTGAGGTCGATTTGGCAGACTTATTCCAAAATAAATTGAAAATTTATATATCTCATATGAATTTTAACTTTAGTCTTCCTAACCAGAATCAATTTCTCTAAAAAATGTTTGCTTATATTTTCCATAGCTTACCAAAAACTCTTTCGGCACGAAATCCCTCCCGCCGTCCTTGCAGCACCGCGGCACTGAACCATTAAAGCCTCTAGTCTGCGACGACGAAGTCACATCATGATCCACAAACTGCCCCCACTGCATCAACAAATGTGTCACACCAGTATTCACTGCATTTCTATCTTGATGCACAGTAGAACTGATCTCCCGAGCTGATGGTAGCTGGGAACCGAAGATGGAGACTCTCGGAGCTTGCAGTCCATCGGAGTAAGTGGGCGGTAGAAAACGTTGGACAGGGGTCATGGTGGACCCCCATCGGGCGCGGTTGATGTTGTTGCAAGTGCCATCGTGAGTGCGGTATCTGGGACAAAAATAGTTGTAGTTATTTATTTGTGTATAGGCTCTAATATAAGCATGCGCAAAAATTTTTATAGACACGCTACATATAAAAAACTTGATAATTATGAAACCTTATACCACTTCATCATAACAGCTCATTAATGTCTCACAGTAGGGACGGGCCTCCTCCCGTGACGGAGGGATACTTGGCCTACTGATACCACGCTGGCCAGACGGTATGTAATAGGGTTTAATTTCAAGTTTTCCTTTTTTCTATTTCGTAAAGATAATATTCACGGATAGTCTCTTAGTCGGATAAGATGGGGTGGTGACATATTGTATTCTTACTCCGTCACCACACCGAGAATACCTGTATAATCCATTAATTGTCTAGACCCTGGATATTCTTTGTGTACTAAGTATGTTGTACTCAGTTTGTAATAGGAATATGACGAATTAGGAACAAATCAAAGGTCTCTCATGGTCAATCATGTCACGACCACAGGTACAGGAATCGATGACTAGATCTACTACTAATCTCGTAAATAAATTCGGATTTGCGGTTACGGTGTACGAGATCGCGGGTTCGACTCCCACTTAATAAACTTCTGTGAAAGTATTGAGGAGGAGGAAGACAAATAATGAAATCAATAATCAAATAACGATAAATGCTGTACCTTTTAGAAGCAGGAGGACATTTAGGAGCTCCTTTTAGTGGACAATGCTGCAGTAGCGGTGACTGTCTGAGAGCACTCGCTGCTGGAAACTGAGTTTCTTCCGTACGACCTTCCAGATCTTCGCCATTTCCACCACTGAAACCAGAAAGAAAGAAGCTTACAAATATTTTAGCAAATAGTTTAATTAAAATTAAAATATAATTATCTTCATGACATTTTTTAAGGTAGAACACATCAGTGTGGTCAGACGATTTCTGGTATACCTCAGTAGGTAAAAAACACGAAAAACTTAACACAGAACAGCTTCTGTGTTAAGTTTTTCGTGTCTTTTCTCACACTGCTCACAGGATAACAATATCGTCTAGCTTTATTCTTTAATTGACATTTACAAAACTCAAAAGAAGATATGGAGTGAGGATCTTTTAATGACGGGAAGTTAGCAAGTATAATTTGTACGAAAAGTAAGGTAGAAAAACTTGATATAAAACTCTGAATCAAGCTAACGTGTGGGAAGGTCAAGATTTCTTTCGTATCTATAAAAGGTCCGTCTTTGCAGTGGGTCATAAATGGGCTATTATCATGATTAAATATTATATTTCTTAAACTGTCGCATTTTATTACTATAAGCTCTATCGTTTATCCGAAAGACGCGGGCTTTAACAACCCACGTTCTAAAGAAAAAAAGCTTAAAATGTCCAAAAGTAAATTTATTGTTTTTTAATGCCAAAAGGTTTCATATTAGCATAATGTCGTTCATAAATTAAAATAAATGTGAAAAGATTATGTAAATTTAGTTTCGAAAATGTTAGATAACAATTTTGTTGAGAGGTGAAAGTGATTGAGAGAAGTTTCACATTGTGTTAACGACATGTGGGAAACGTTTAGTTAAAGTAACATACCTAGATGATATTTTTAAATCGTTATTTATGTAATTTAATTATTTTTTTCAAGTAGGTTTTTATTTTGTAGTTATTTTGTAACAATCTGACTATGTCACTTCGTCATGGCCACATTATTATCGTGTATTAATAAAAATATTATTTTAATTACATAAAATAAATATTATATTATTATACAACTTATAAGACGTTAAGGTCTTTAGGGGACAATACTTGGAGGAACCCCATGTCCAGTTGTGGGCGTCCGTAGTCAGATCAATGGTTTTAGAAATCAATTTGCCTCTCCTTTAATAGGCTGCTTTTAGAGGTCGTAAAAGAAATTACGGGCCTAGGGATCATTTTTAGTTTTCTTTCTCTTGTAGTACAAGTGCTTTTCGAATAAATTATTGTTTACTTTTACGATAGACATGGAAAGTGAGATGGCGATTCTAACGTACCTACCTACAAAATTAAAAAAATTGTTTTATTTAGTTATATTATATTATCCGTTTGACGTAATTTTCAAGTTAATTAAAAAACATGAGTAATTAAAGATAATTTATTACATAAAAATACATAATACACGGTCATAGGATCCAAGATCTTTTATTTATGCACCAAAAAGTATTTTTATAAACGCATTGACCTTCTAAATGGATGGAATTGCAACATAAATAATTATATCCCTTCTAGTTTTGTTTCATATTTATATCGAGGTTGAAGTATCTATTACGTATGATATTATTATACTAATACTAGTAATTACTATATTTTTACAGGTTTTATATTTTTTATACTTTATTCTTTAAAGCTATTAATTTATTTTTGAGACAATCATTTTTCTTCATTTTAGAGTAAATAAAAAAGAAGATGTTTCTTTATTTAAAACACGTGTTAAAAGATTTAACTTGTATGATTTTTATTTATTTAAATTTTGTATTAACGCCTTTTTATTTTTCATTTTAGTGTTAGTTTTCATTACGTACCTGCAAGAATTTCTATGAATGAATTTATGTTTTAGATTAGAACCGACAAAGAGAATTATTTATTACTTACATACAATTTATGAATTATGTTTTAGAAAGTATATAAAACGATTTCATAGTGCATAAGATTGTGTGATTAAAAAGGTCAGGCATAAAATATCCGTGTGGTGACGGAGTAAGAATACAATATGTCACCACCCCATCTCATCCCATGGGAGTCGTAAAAACCGACTATCCGTATATATTATCTTTACAAAATAAAAAGAAGGAAAACTTTAAATTAAACCCTGTACCAATCCGTCTGGCCAGCGTGGTATTAGTAGGCTAAGTATCCCTCCGTCACTCCGGACATTAATAGGCTGTTATAATTATGATGATATAATATATCACGTACCTAGAAGTAAGAGCCAATGTGACAGAAATAATAATGTTATTTCTGTCACATTGGCTAGTATAGTATACTTATTATACTGGAATAGAAAATCTTTTTGAATCCTGCTTTGCAGTAGTTTTTGGAGAAGGCCTACGTTTACTAAGTAGTAAACATATTTTAATAAATAAAGTACTTAATTTCAATATTATAACTTTATTTAATCTTTTTATGGCTTTACAAAAACTCTACCTGCCATTTACGTAAGATTTTTTTTATTAAACCAGTAACGCAGTCAAATAAGGAGTGGCAGTTTTCCCCGACAGAGAAACTTCAAGATAACTACATAATATATGAAACCAGTTATCAACGTCTAATAAACCTCCATTTGTATGCCTAAATATTTATCTTTACACTTTATCTTATAGTTAGGTGATTATAATAATAAATAATGGATTGCTTGTACACGGGTTCAGAAAGAGGTCGCTTGAATAGCATACAACATCGTTTAGTCACAGAACAGAAAAAGGTACAGAAGTTAATTTAATAAAAAATAAAAATAAAAATAAAAATAACTTTATTCACATAAAATGTAGGTACATAGGATGGATATAAGATTTGGAGCCATATACATTTTGTCAGATTGTGACATGCAAATATTAATGAGATACATAAAATGCATTCCTATTAAGTATATCAAGTTTTTTACATCAGATTATACACATAGACCAAGTTACAAATAGAACCAAATACAGCTAGTTAGGCATTTGCAAATGCAGCCGTAGTACTTTGTTACATTTCATTTTTTACACATCTAAAATATTCTTCAATTGAGTAGAACGCTTTATCAGTCAACCAGTGTTTGAGTTTAGTGCAGAATTGACGAGTAGGCATTTCCTTAAAACTACCAGGCAGTGCATTAAAAATACGTCCACACATAACAAGACTACTCTTAAGGTACATAGCCGTTCTAGGTATTTTAGGCAACACAATTCTGTCGGGATTTCGCGTGTTACGAGGGTACAAGTCTCGTGCTTTTGTGAACAAGTGAGGGTGCTGCATAAAAAATTTAGCCGTCTCTAGGATATACATACAGGGTAGAGTAAGAATGCGAGAGCTTGTAAAAAGAGGCTTACAAGACTGCCATGGTGGTATGCCATGAATAGCGCGAATACATTTTTTTTGCGCTAAAAAGGCGCGTTGCGCCTTAGTCGAGTTACCCCACAGTATGAGGCCGTAATTTAGGACAGATGACACATATCCGTGATATGCCATTAATACTGTATGTTCAGTGGAAGTTTTGCGTAATTTGTAAAGTACATACACAAATTTATTGATTTTTATACATACATTTTCTACGTGGAGCTTCCAATTCAGGTAATTGTCTAAATGAAATCCTAAAAAAACTGTACTAGTGACCTCTGCAATTTCTTGATCTTCATACTCTATTTTTATGTTTTTATGCGGTTTACCATACGTGCTAAACTGAATGAATTTTGTTTTATTCAGGTTAACTTGCAAATTATTATTTTTTAGCCATGCCATTATATTATTAATTGTATTAGTAATGTCAAATGAAAATTGATTAATGTCATAATCTTTTTCACAAGACGCAATCACGGAAAAATCATCTGCGAATAATATAGATGAGTTGGAGGTAATTTCAGGTAAATCATTGATGTATAATAAGAATAATAAAGGGCCAATTTACGTACAAACTGTGCTTAAGCAATGTACAATAAGTCAACACCGTTCTCGAATAAGATTTCTCTGTATGTTTTATTTACATTGTTTTATGGAGGCAGAACAACAAGTTATCTACCTGGTGGTAAGTGGTATTCGCCATAATGATCGTCAGTAATGCCAGAGTATCTCCGTGTGGTGACAGAGTAAGAATACAGTGTGTCACCACCCCATCTCATCCCATAGGTGTCGCAGAAACCGACTAAGGGACTATCCGTGAATTTTACCTATACGAAATAAAAAGAAGGAGAACTTGGAATTAAACCCTATACCAATTCGTCTGGCCAGCGTGGTATTATCCCTCCGTCACGGGAGGAGGCCCGTCCCTGTAGTAGGACATTAATGGGCTGTTATGATGAAAATACAGTATTTATGATGACAATACTTGACCCCTAGTGCGGGGACTTGTACAGACATGTAGGTAATAACGGAGTTTTACGGACACAAACATTCAGACTTGAAACATAATGGTCTATCGCAAAAATATTCTTGCGTAGTATTCAAACCCGCGACAACATCTAGCACGTCAGACGACTACTCTGCCACCGAGGCAGTAAACACTTACGTTGACGACATTTTAAGTCATATTTATTATTCATACATTTTTGATTTATTAGAGAAATCATTTATTTTCATTTTCTTCAATTTAAATAAGGATCTCATAATTAAAAATGCTATTTATTTTCTCATTTTGGTTATGTGATAACAGCTGTGCTTGTGACCTCGGGTGAAAGCGAAGCGCTTTCGTTGATCACATAATAATGAAGCTTTCTTGTTATGAAAGCGATGTGTTCTTAAATATTTGTACAAACAAGTTTTACGCTCATTCATTTATGAAAGAAAGGCTTGTTTAGAAATCTTTACTGTTTTGATGTCGCAATAAGAAACTTGTAGGTAAATATGTGTTCTTAGTTGAAGAACTTGATTTCTGAGAACTTTTTTTTTGTTGCCGTGCGGTTCCCGGTTAGTATAGGACTGCCCCATATCCTCCCGTGGGTGTCGTAAGAGGCGACTAAGGGACACCACGACACGGTGCATACCACCTAGAACCTCGGGTCAACCTCCTTGTGGGGAGAAAACAACAACAGCATACCCAAGGAGGGTTGGCGCCAGGCAGGCGGCCGGCCGTAAAACATAGCCAAAACTTTTAGCAGCATGTGGAAAAGTACATGCTGCGCCGAACCCAAAAAAAAATAAAATGGGATAAGGGCAGGGGAATGATGAGTTGAAGAAATTGATTTTGTTTCGATTATTACTTTATCGCACACAGACGAATTTGAATACCGTACACATTACACATATCCTGCGGGAATGCCTTATTTTACCAGTGGAAAAAGTTGCTTATGTGTTAATCACGAAAGTTAGATAAGTAGGTATACTTATTTTTAACAGGGGAAAATATATATTTTTTTGCAATTTTATAAAAAAAAATAAACCAAAATACCTTTACTTTTAAAGTTAAGACCGAGAGAATCATATACTTAGTGAGGTTCGTTGTAAAAAGAACCTATTTAGTATCTAGTTTTAGCAAATTATATTTTATTTGGCGATCTCTGTGGCATAGTGGTTTTATTACATGGATGCTACCCAGAGGTCTCGGGTTTAGTTCCTGCTCAATGCAAATATTTATGTGCATGAACATTATTGTTTGTATTGGTTTGAGTGTTTCTATGTAAGTATTTTTTTTTTTAATAAAACTAAAAGTTACAAGTAGAAAGTTAAACGTACATGTGCTGCGATTGTCATTGTGATCTCTATCATGTCCACAGAACATTTATAATCATGTCATAATTTTGTCCTTAGGGACGCACGTGATATCATTTATTAAAAAGAAAAAAATATACTCGTATGTAATAATAATAAGGGTTTGATTAAATTTATTTATTTTTAACAAATGCAACTTAGTTAAGTATAATTTGTTGATGTCAATTTTATTCTAACCTTGTGTGTACCGAAGCTTATTTATTTTCCGAGTAATTTCCTGCTAAGAAGATGTTATTTAACAATCTCTTTAAATGCTAAGGCTAGGTTTTAATATCATGAGGTCGCGGAATCTCATAAATGCTCAATGCGTCCAATTAATTAAGGTACCTAAGTATTTTAGGAACGTTATTATTTTGGTTGTTGAGGTTAATTAGTATTCTATTATGTAATGGTAGTATTAATCCTAATTATTTAAGTATTAATCAATCATAGTATAAAACAAAGTCTCTAATATAAATTATGCAACGTATTTTCAAGAAGTTTTTTTAAAAGATTGATTGATTCTAGAGGACGGTCCTTATTTATAATAGAATAATTAAATATAATAAAATAAATTAAAAAAGTCTGTACTAACCTGCATTTCCCGCCAACAGTCAAGTCCAGTCAGTCAATCCAAGTCAAGTCATTGTCACTTACACTGTCACACGTCAGTCAAAACATTACTGTCACTTCATTGTCAAGTCTTAAAAAAAAACTACATTATAATCTGTGATTTAAAAATAAATGACTAGAATTTGAATTTGGCGCGCGCGTACGTCATTACGCGTCGGACCGCCATGGCGTCCATGCTTGACTGTTGTGGGGGGAGAAGCGCGCTCTCTCAAATACTACCACTACTACTCGAATAATTTCGTAATTATAATATTAAAAGGTGCATGTTGACATTATAGTTGCTACGGTACGATGATTAGTGTTAAACAATTTGATTTGGAACCGATTGATTTGTTTGTTTGTTTCAAGTAGCGTAGAGTCACTTGGATTGCAGTTTTCATGATTGAAATCGCTTGCAAAATGACATTTTGAAATTATTGATAAAGTACTTAAATCAGATTTTTTAAGATTGTATTTATTATAAGATTTAAGTACAATGTTTCTTAATAATATAATAATTATAATTAATACATGAGATTATCAAAGAAAATAAATTGGAAAAATCCCTATTACATTCATCTGATTAGTAGTTGAAATTATAGGTAGGTTCCATCTGTTACTGGAGGAGAGGCGTCTCTACTGACACTGCAGAAACGACCAATAATATGATATTACTATTATAATTACTTAATGCAGAATTTCTTTTAGTCGTAAGGCGAAGACTTTAGAATACAACACGCTTCCTTTAGGCGATGTGGTCGCTAAGCGACAAGGCCTATAAAAATAAATTTAAAAAAAAACTCGCTTCCCTTGCCATACTCGAGGCTCTTTCATCTTTTGAGTTTAGTGGTAGGTGAATTAATGGCCGCCAGTATAGAACGCCATTGACTCTAGCGAAAAGCCGATTATTTGTGATTCATAACCTGAACGAGTCTAAAGGCACATTTTAAATATTAATTTACTTTTAAACCGAGAAGAGTAGGACTACTCTCTCTCTGGATGAGGCCTATACCTGCAGTGGGACTTGCTTAATTAATTACAACATTTATTTAAAGTTTTTAAACATCAATCAACTAGCCTATTGCAGTCTACTGCTGGACATAGGCCGCGCCACAGAACTCGGTCCTGCGCCTTCCGCATCCAGTCCGACCCAGAGACCTTTATGAGGTCGTCGGTCCACCTAGTTGGGGGACATTTTAAACATGATTTTAGTAATTAAACTTCGGGAAAGGTGAAATGAAGATGGTGTAGTGATAGTCAATATTTTATATAACATAACCAAACGGATCTAACGCCAGGCCATTATGTTCACATTATAAAGGCATTTCAATGTCAATTAGGGTGAAAACTCATTAAATATCATACGATGTACGTATCGCTATTGAATGAAGAGAAACTCAAACAAGCTCTCGGGAAAGTTGTACTTGCGGTAGGAAATGTCTCTCTTTATTTCTTACTTATATTGGTTATAGACTTACTATCATATTAATCGTTATTTATATAAAAGAACTCTCCGCGTGGTGACGGAGTAAGAATACGATATGTCACCACCCCATCTTATCCCATGGGTGTCGTGAAAACCGACTAAGGGACTATCCGTGAATATTAGTATGCGTGGTATTAGTGGGCCAAGTATACCTCTGTCATGGGAGGAGGCCCGTCCCTGCAGTGGGACATTAATGGGCTGTTATGATACAAAAGAAAAAGTTTTAGTTGATGACCTAGAACTCTTTTTAGTCCGAAAAAAAATTAATATTCTTTGCTAACGTTTATTGTAAAATTTGAGTGCTATGTATAGTTAGGCCTCTAGTGTGGAAGATTGCTTAAAAAAACCTCTGCTATAAAGTCAAAGAGGTTGTTAATACAAGGAAATAAAATCTGGATAAGGTGACTGGCAGTCATTCACAGTCAGCTGAAGCTCTTATGAATGAGCCCGAAACTATTATTATGGTATTCGTGCAAGCCGGTCGATGACTCGAAACGAGACTGTCTGAAGAGTCTCATCTCTTTGGTTGTGATGAAAAAGTATGATAATTACTCCGTGTGGTAACGGAGTAAGAATACAATATGTCTCCACCCCATCTCATCCCATGGGTGTCGTAATAACCGACTAAGGGACTATCCGTGAATATTATCATTACGAAGTAAAAAGAAGGAAAACTTGAAATTAAACCCTATACCAATCCGTCTGGCCAGCATAGTATTAGTAGGCCAAGTATCCCTCTGTCATGGAAGGAGGCCCGTCCCTGCATTCGGACATTAATGGGCTCTTATGATGACGATGATTACAGGATATAAGGGAAATCTTGATGAGAATCTATTACGACACCGTAAGGAAGCTGCCTACATTACAGACAGCTAAAAAATCTAGTTCTGGCTATATACAGTTGTTCTACGAAAACTGCCATATAACACGCAGATAGGTATTTAATGTAAGAATTATATAATTTGTTATGTAAGTTGTTCCTTGTGCATTACCAAATTTGGATGGTACATACATACATACATAAACTCACGCCTTATCCCGTCCGGGGTAGGCAGAGACGACAGAACGCCACTTGTCACGATCCTGGCAAACAGCAACAACAACATTTGGATGGTATTAGTCAAAAATAGTTTTCTAATTAAATAACTAACTCTAGAGTGTTAATACCGGTTATGATTTCTTCTTCAGCAGTTGTGTTTAAGTGGTTGGGTCACAGAACTACAAATTTTTAAGATGATAAAAGAAGAATTTTCTATGGGACCAACTTGATAGTTCAGCCTTACAAACAAAATTATGTTTTATACTGGTAACTATTAGGTCTTCATCTATGAAATTGCCGTTTTGTATAGAGATTTTATGCGAAGTTAGATTTTTCATACTAACGTTTTCTTATTAATCTTAATAGAATGAAATTTGGTATAAGTAACAGCGCACATCTTAGCTAACTTACAGCATTTTAATCATAAGAAAAAAAAATTAGGGAAGAAGTTACATTTGTTTGAATGGTAAAATCCGCTGGTTTATATTGGAGCCATATTTACAGGCTTATTACTAATACAAATAGTTATTATTTTTCTTCATTATCTTTTTTTAGTTGTTGTTAATGTCCTGTATTTACCAAATTACAAAAATTATACACGCAATCTATTTTTTAAAAGAAAATAGAGGCGAAAAAAAACGGCAATTTAATAGGTAAAGACCTATTATTTACTTCTGAGGGAATAAACAATGAACTGATAAAAAAACAACTGAATTGGTAAGTTCCTTTTTCGAGTTTGTTCAGAATGGGTATGCAGCTATCATTTGACACCATCACATTACCATCCGTGAATATTATCTTTACGAAATAAAAAGAAGAAAAACTTAAAATTTAACCCTATACCAATCCGTCTGGCCAGTGTGGTATTAGTAGGTCAAGTATCTTCAGTCACGGGAGGAGGCCCGTCCCTGCAGTGGGACATTAATGGGCTATTATGAGATAAAAATATAACTGAATTGGTAAGTCCCTTTTTGAAGTTGGATGTAGATTTCATAATCAAAAATTATTATTTCACACCATGACATTACCATCGGCCAGGGAATTATTCGTCTCATCATAGAAATGGCTCGGCTTAAGTTTCTTCTTACGAAAGGCTAACACCAACACCAATAGACACTTATTAAGCCTCTTCAAAATGCTTTAAACAGCAAAGTCTAAACTAATGAAGTCTAACGAAATAGGAATAACTTAGTATACAATAGTTCTGCTTGAACGGTAATCAGGAAATAGTTTAAACAATTGTTCCTCGTGATGTTGCGTGCAAAGATATTAGTTGTCGGCATGCACATGGTACTGTCTTCCTAGTGCATTGCACGACATGTCTAGATAAATGGTTCATTGGCTTGAGTGTTGGTTGCTGAACTTGATGTTGCGGGTTTTCGTCCCTAATTTGCCATATTCATAACAGCCCATTAATGTCCCACTGCAGGGACGGGCCTCCTCTAGTGACGGAGAGATACTTGGCCTACTAATACCACACTGGTCAAACGGATTGGTATAGGGTTTAATTTCAAGTTTTCCTTCTTTTTATTACGTAAAGATAATATTCACGGACAGTCCCTTAGTCAGTTTCTACGACACCCATGGGATGAGATGGGGTGGTGACACACTGTATTCTTACTCCGTCACCACACGGAGAAATTTGCCATAGCAGCTTATTAATGCTGAAATTGGGCTTGTCAGAGGGCAAAAGCGTAGTCATACATTTTGGAAAAAATAGATTTTTTGAAGCTGTCATGTTGTACAAAGTAATATGTTATCTTATATTACTTCGGGAAAATGTGGTATTCCCGTGAAATCTATACTTATAATAAAACTGTAGAGAGATCAATTCTGTACATTGAATATATAATATGTTAAAAATTAATATTGGAGGATGAATGGTGATCGATACTAATGCCAAAAATGCAATCAATAAATTTTTTGTCTGTCTGTCTGTCTGTCTGTCTGTCTGTCTGTCTGTCTGTCTGTCTGTCTGTATGTGCACGCATGGGTCAAAAACTACTGAAGGCATTTTAACCAAACTTGGTACGATTGTAGTCCATACTCCCGGGCAGGTTATAGGCTGTATAACATAACGCTAAGACACATAGAAGCTGAGCAGTGACGAAAAATTTGAAGCAAGTCGGTTGAAAAAACGCGCGTTCGAGCTCTTATCGTCGCATACGTTGATCATACGCCAAAAATATGTATTACAAAAATAATAGTCTTCAAAAGATGTACAAAAAAGTCCTGAATAGTATATATCTATCTTTTATATATTAGCCACAATAACCTGTTTAATCGTTAGGGTTTTCTTCAAAGTGTATTAAATACATAAATATATTGTAATTTGCATAGACATATCTTTTTCAAACTCCCATATTTCAAAAGTACACTTTAATACCTTATTCATAAAAAAAAAATTAGAGAAATCGGTTTATAAACACACAAGATTTAGATGAAAGAAAATTTCCAAATGTCGCCGCGCCAGTATGAGTACGGCTGTACGGTTGATTTTTGTTTAACGTCCGAAACGGCCAACCGTTGCATCTATATAATTTCATTCACATTGACTCTTAATGCGAACGGACGTGGTTCTTATTGACTCTTCTCGGAATAAGCGCGCTTTAGATATTAAAATACATAGATACGTAGTTTTTAGGTATTAAGTTTAAAGTAGGTATCTATCTATACTATAATAAAACAATCGGAATCGGATAAGTAATACTCGAGATATCGCTAGATCTCTTTATTAGAACAGTCCAATACAAATCAGGGGTCATGAAAAATGGATTTCGTTCAATGTTGAATGAATTTAAATTTCGTTTCTTTTGTTCACGAGATGGCGTTACCAGTAGTAATCATAAAATAAATAATTTTTAAATAATCTATAACTATTTTATTATTAAGTGCTATTAATAAGTTATTCCTTTTAAATGTTAATAAAATTAACCATGAATCGTATGTGTAACATCAATTATAAGTCTTCACACTAGCCTTTAAAAATATCAATTTAACGGACACAAAGAACATCCAGACTAAGGACAATAGTTTGTGTATCACAATTGTCCTCCATGGGAATCGAACCCGCGACCTCATGCACGCCAGCCATGTAATGGCTAACGCAGACCTGGACGTCATGGCAAACGTCCGCGGCATTGAAAAATCCCTTTCAATGCCGCGGCATCATTTTAAAGCATAGCAATTTATGTCGTATTTCTGTAACAGTACGGTTGAATTTCCATTAATAAAAATTAAAATACTTTGCCATGCCGTCTAGGTCTGCGTTAGCCATAATGCGACCGCCGCGCCACCGAGGCAGGTAATTCTGCCGCACCGTAACGTGGCGTGCAAATGTATTCATTCATAATTAATTAGCGATTATCCGTGTGGTGACGGAGCAAGAATACAATATGTCACCTCCCCATCTCATCCCATGGGTGGCGTAAAACAGACTAAGGGACTATCGGTGAATATTATCTTCTATACTTATAATAAAACTGTAGAGAAGTCAATTCTGTACATTGAATATATGTTAAAAATTAATATTGGAGGATGAATGGTGATCGATACTGATGCCAAAAATGCAATTAATAAATTTTTTGTCTGTCTGTCTGTCTGTCTGTCTGTCTGTCTGTCTGTCTGTATGTGCACGTATGGGTCAAAAACTACTGAAGGCATATTAACCAAACTTGGTACGATTGTAGTCCATACTCCTGGGCAGGTTATAGGCTGTATAACATAACGCTAAGACACATACGAGCTGAGCAGTGACGATAAATTTGAAGTAAGTCGGTTGAAAATGCGCTTTCGAGCTCTTATCATCGCATACGTTGATCATACGCTAAAAATATGTATTACAAAAATAATGGTCTTCAAAAGATGTACAAAAAAGTCCTCAATAGTATATCTATCTTTTATATATTACCCACAATAACGTGTTTAATCGTTAGGCTTTTCTTCAAAGTGTATTAAATACATAAATATATTGTATTTTGCATAGACATATCTTTATCAAACTCCCATATTTCAAAAGTACACTTTAATATCTTATTCATAAAAAAAATTATAGAAATCGGTTTATAAACAAACAAGATATAGATGAAAGAAAATTTCCAAATGTCGCCGCGCCAGTATGAGTACGGCTGTACGGTTGATTTTTGTTTAACGTCCGAAACGGCCAACCGGTGCATCTATATAATTTCATTTACATTGACTCTTAATGCGAACGGACGTGGTTCTTATTGACTCTTCTCGGAATAAGCGCGCTTTAGATATTAAAATACATAGATACGTAGTTTTTATTAGGTATTAAGTTTAAAGTATCTATCTATACTATAATAAAACTGTAGAGGTCGAAATGTCTGTTCTTTTCGAAAATTCAGATAAAAATTATCTATAAAATCTAGAAAAAAGTCAAAAACTACGAAATTTCAATTTTTAGTATTAATGTCTATCTGTCTGTTTGTTACACGTCTTAAGGGCATTGCATTGCTCAAACCCCAAAAACACGCTCGGTTTGGAGAAGTTTGTTGACGAATCCTTACATACGTTTACTTCACAAAAAAACATGAATAAACTAGATACTACCGAAAAAACTTTGTATTGATTAAAAACGCTAATTATTTCTTAAAAACTTCCAAAAAAAAATCACGAAATCTGGTATTATAATAACTAAATATCAAATTGTCTATTGAACGGATGATTGATTTTATTCGAAATTTATACAAAAAATGTGCTATATTCTAACTAATAATCTGTATTGATTACTTTATCTTAATTATTCGTTATATTTAAAATAATTGATAAAAACTAGATTTTCATAAAATCCCCGCGCCTGCACCCCCGCTACCGCCGTGACGATTGCTCGGGAGTCGGCACATTCAGTGTCGTTACGACTCTTGTGACGGGTGGACTGTACGACCGTATTTTCTACCGAATAAAACTTTAAACCGACCAACTTTGAATGAAAAACTATTGTAAATAAAAAGTACACAATTGTTTTAAATAATACTAGTTCTAATTAAATACATAAGTGTAATAAACCCTAGTTTTTAATTAAATTTTGTTTTTGAATCACTCATAGACTAACCAACAAAAGTAATGAGAAGCGTGACGGAGCTCTTCAAAACTTATACTATTGTACCTACAAGCTTTATACATTAATATTTTATACCTTAGTATGCTTTAGACTCGTCTTTATTTAAACGAAGCATGTTTAAATTCATTTTATGAACGTCGCTTCGATTAAACTTATATTTTGAGACCTTTAGAAGACATAGTTTAGTAGCATCAGTAATCAAATAGGGTAATTATGAAAACTGCTGTTACTATGTCCTTATATTATACCATAAAATACGTATGTATAAAATTGGTGTCTCCCAAAGAATAAATAATAATTTAGGTAAAAACAATGACAAATTTGTGTCGCATCTGTGATCTGAATAATCATTAGTAGATTATACCCTTGTATTAATCTCTGTTAGTAGATGGCTCTATTTTTATGAAAGCGGTAACAAACCTCAGATCTTCAAGGTCATTCGGCAATGCAATGCCCTTAAAACGAATTATTATAATCTTAAGACCAATACATTGTATTGTAGCCTTTTTTATTAGGCTTAAACTGATGTGTGTTTCATCAAAATCGGAACAGTATTACACGAGATATCGCTAGATCTCTATATTAGAACAGTCTAATCAGGGGTCATGAAAAATGGATTTGGTTTAATGTTGAATGAATTTAAATTTCGTTTCTTTTGTTCACGAGATGGCGTTACCAGTAGTAATCACAAAATAAATGTGTATGTAAATAATCTATAACTATTTTATTATTAAGTGCTATTACTTGTAAGTTATTCCTTTTAAATGTTAATAAAATTAACCATGAATGGTATGTGTAATATCAATTATAAGTCTTATTAAATTAAATCGATTATAAGTTTACTTGATTGTTATATTTTTGTGTTTTTCTTAAATGAAACGCAATTTAATTAAATATAAATTGTATTAGTAAGCTATTAATCTAAAATATCAATTATTCTTTTAATATTAATTTAGTTTAAACTGTAGTAGTTAGTGGTCAACGTAAAAATATGCAACAGACTCCACCTGTTTTTATTAATGTAAATAAATACAAATAACCTTTATTAGTTAATCACAGGTACAAATCATCTGACAAAAATAAATAGTCTTTCCCTGTTTTGACAATATTGGCGTACAAACTTATTTTTTAAAGTTAAACTATACCTATTATCATAACAGTCCAATAATATCCCACTGCAGGGACGGGCCTCCTCCCGTGAAGGATGGATACTTGGCCTACTAATACCACGCTGGAATACAATATGTCACCACCCCATCTCATCCCCTGGGTGTCGTAAAAACCGACTAAGGGACTATCCGTGAATAGGTACTATCTTTACGAAATAAAAAGAAGGAAAACTTGAAATTAAACCCTATACCAATCCGTCTGGCTAGCGCGGTATTAGTAGGCCAAGTATCCCTCCGTCACGGGAGGAGGCCCGTCTTTGCAGTGGGACATTAATGGGCTGTTATGATGAAATAAGCGATGTCATTTATTCTAACTTACAAATTTGACAACAGATGGCGTTGTGCCTGTGACGTCATTTTCAGTATCGCGTTGTTAAGATTTATGTCTGTATGGGTTTAGAAGCAGTCTCTAAAGATTTGTCTTTATAAAGATCTGTTTTTAAAAAGGTTTTGGTTCGTTCTTTAATATCCTAATTCGTTTGGAGTATATTCTTTCGTTACAAGGTTTAAAAAACAATTTTTCAGTATTAAATCGAATTGCGAAGTAGTAACATCGACCACGCGAACGAAGTCGCGGGGACAGCTAGTTACGAAATAAAAATGAAGGAAAACTTGAAATTAAACCCTATACCAATCCGACTGGCCAACGTGGTATTAGTAGGCCAAGTATCCCTCCGTCACGGGAGGAAGCCCGTCCTTGCAGTGAGACATTAATGGGCTGTTATGATGAAATAAGCGATGTCATTTATTTTAACTTACAAATTTGACAACAGATGGCATTGTGCCTGTGACGTCATTTTCAGTATCGCGGTATTACGATTTTACTTGAAAGAATGACGTTCGCTCATGTCTTTCAGTATAAGTTTAAACACAGTCTTCATAGATCTGTCTTTGTAAAGATCTGTTTTTGAAAAGGTTTTGGTTCGTTCGTTAATTTTACAATTCGTGTATATCTGTTTGTTATAAGGTTTAAAAAACGATTTTTCATTATTAAATCGAATTGCGAAGTAAGTAATATCCGCCACGCGAACGAAGTCGCGGGCACAGCAGCTAGTTAATAATAAATTGGAAATTTACTTTAAAAAATTTACGAATTTGGGAAAGAAAGGACAAAGGTTATTTGTTAGTCATTATAATCAACATATTTACGTTTACGTGTGGTGACGGATTAAGAATATATGTTGTCACCACTCCTATATAATCCCAGGGTTGTTGAAGACAACTATGGGAAAGGTTGCAGTTATTTTAAGTTTATTACTAGTTAAGAAACTTTAGTATCCCTCCGTCATGAGAGGAGGCCCGTCCCTGCAGTGGAACATTAATGGGCTGTTATAATTTATTTAATTTTATTTATTTTTTCTGTACGTATTACATTTTCCAGTTCTACCTAAATAACTAATACTTTATACACTATAACACTTATAAGGAACTTTATGCATCTTCTTTGCAGTGGGACATTACCAGGCTTTTATGATAATGATTATGTCCTAAAATTAGTGTTCAACAAAGCAAGTATATCTGTTTATATCAATTTATGTAAAGCCCCTGTATACTATTATTATTTAGAGATAGGTGTTAGAGTAAATTATTATAGTAATGTAAGATTACGTATGATGATAACAATCTAATAGTTACGGTGAACGATTCCTATGAATTAAAAATTTAGGGTTCCTTACGATGCAGCGATGATTGAGAAGCCTTTGGTATACATTTATTAGTTATCTAAACCTACTATTTTTCAAATGTTTGTTACATCTGTACTCAGTCAATTAAATTAAAGGGTATAACTTGCCAGTTTACCACAGAACTTAGTTAGGTTAAATGACATAAAATTTTTACCTATAAAGCTTAGGTATAACTAGATAAATCTGAAAAGAAGAAAGACAATGGAAAAAAATGGTACTCGATGCGGGACTCGAACCCGCGTCTCTGAACTATACGGGTCCAGTTACTCGGTTGGCCTAGTGGTCATGGGCGCGTATAGTTTAGAGACGCGGGTTTTAGTCCAGCATCGAGTAGCAATTTTTTCCATTGTCTTTTTTCTTTTCGGATTAGTTACGTTATTTAAGTTGTTGTATCTCAAAAATATGATCTTTTCTGAATCGTCGATGTTAACGAAATTGCGTTACTTGGTACCTAAGTAAATGATACTTAGGGCCAGATTCAGAGACCGCACTTTGTCTTTACTTTAGCAAAGTCTAGTTATTATCTCTGAATTTGAACAACATTAAAGTAATTTTTCGCATGAAAAAGTTTACTTTCATTATTTATTACTACAAAGTAAACTTTTCATGCGAAAAGATTACTTTAATGTTGTTCAAATTAAGAGATAATAACTAGACTTTGCTAAAGTAAAGTCAAAGTGCGGTCTCTGAATCTGGCCCTTAGATCAATAGTCTGGAAAAAGCGATTATACGAAATACCATTTTGCTCTTTTGATATTATTTTGCACCAAGGTTTAGGTTAATTTAGGTACTGCATATTCCAACAACTGAATTGTATACTATAAGTACAATTCAAGTGTTAGTAGGTAAGCCCTTGTTTTTAAGTTAGCCTTGAGCTCTGTATCTTACGAATCAGTTTCTTCCAAAATAGGGTAATTTTATAATTTTGTGTTACAGTCCACTTGACAATAGAAAAGAAATTAGTTTGTCATATACACATATTAGTTTTTAATAAACCTTCATACACGGAACCCACATATAAAGGCGTACTTGATCTTAATTAAAAAACAAAATCTATTTTCAAAATTATAATACGCTTGTATTTTTTTGTGTTCACATTATTAGAGAAAGTGTTACTCTAGCAATTACATGATATTATTATGTATATTATAACATATTTTCTAATATGTTATGTAATATAGAATAATATTCTATACACATATTAAAAATAAACTGTTTATAACTGTCTCGGTAGCATAGTGGGCGTGTGTACGGCTGCCGTGTATGAAGTCGCGGGTTCGATTCCCACTTTTTACAGGACAGTTCTTTGTGTGATGCATAAATTATTGTCCTGAGTCTGGATGTTCTTTGTGTCCATTAAATCTATGTTTGTGAAGTGGCCATGATTCATAGAGCACCAGTTGTCTGGTTGTATTTTATGAGTTTGATTAGTACATGCTACAAGTTTTGCCTAGTTTGGGACTAAATCATCATCATCATCATCATCTCAGCCAATTAACGTCCACTGCTGGGCATAGGCCTCCTGCAAATATTGCGATCTTGGGACTAAATACTGTTGTGTTAATGAGTGCTGCACGTGGCATTCTGCCAGTAGCTCACTACCACTACCTATTACCGGTTCCTTAAAATTTTAAAATGATTTCAAATACCGCGTACGTAAAAGCTCAATAATAATTTCCATCCTCTTTGGAACTACGTCAAATCTGGTCAATGGGGCAAGAGTTCAGGAGGTCTTTTCTTACAGTCCAACGGCTATTAATAGACCGATGACTTGAACCTCAAATCGTCTATTACGCATTTATTTAGGTAAGTAAGAACAATGTTACAAATATTATGAATTGCGACCGTTTATAAATTGCTATTCCGTAATCGATGTAACGCTATTAAAGAAATGGATCGAAACCACTAGCGGTCAGTTAGTATTGCCAATTTTTTTGCTTAACCACGGTAACGAGATGAATGACCTTGTAGAATGATTTTTGGTTTTTTGACGTCAGTATAATTGAAGCTGTGATCACAATTGGTAGAATAGAAAAAACAAATTAAAATTTGTTCGTCGAATGTTAGAAGACTATAATAGAAAAGTAAAATAAAATATAAATATTCCTCAAACATTCACATAACGCCATCTAGTCCCAAACTAAGCAAGCTATGGGTACTAGACAACGGATAAACATACTTAAATACTTAATTTTGTAAATACATACAAAATATACATAGAAAACACCCAGACCAATGCAAGCAATCATGTTCATGCACACAAAGATTTCCATTGAGCGGGAATCGAACCCAAGACCTCTGCGTAGCAGTCATGTCATATAACCACTACGCCACAGAGGTCGCCAAAAAAGTTCGATAGCTTGAGCAGTGCTTGTAGCGTAATTACTAAACAGGTTAATATTGATAAATTATTTTACCATGTGGTTAGGTTTCTAACAAGAGGCCATCTAGTTTGGTAGCATCGCTGTGATCGCTTAATTAACCTCCAAGTAGTAGTGTGCAAATATTAATTGTTTAGATATAGAAGCCCTAGTTAAATTACAAAGCTATACCACTTACTTTCACGAGTAAATGGACTCGTCCCCACTAAGCAATAAAAATAATATTATGCCCGCTAATAAGCTTGTACGCTATCTTTTCTTTACCAAGGCTATCAATATTATTGCATAAGGAATCCAAAAATTCTTGCAATTCGCTGCAAAATGCATTAAGATCGAAGATAGAAAGTAGTTTGTCCTGTTCTCACTTGATTGCAGTAGCTATTGGAAATTATCTTTGCAAAGACCACTTTCACCAGTTTGATGAGTCAATGGTTAAATTATATTTATCATTGCCAAGAACAGCTTAAAGATAATTAACGTCAATGACAATTTAACTAACAGAGGTTCTGGTTTCAACTCTAGCGCAATGCAAATCTTTATGTGCATGAATGTTTGCATTGGTCTTAATGTTTTCCATGTATAGTGTGCCCGTATTCAGAAAAAAACGTAATGTTTAACAGTTTTCTAGTACTTTTAGTATAAGCATTGATTATTTCGGGGCTAGATGGCGTTGTAAGTCAGAGTAAAACTTTCGTATCTTTGTAATTCTATTTCTTTGGACAGCTACCACACTTTAAGGCCCTTGCTACACGTTGCAATCTCGAATCAATGAGAGGTATGACTAGTTTAACAACTACATCTTCGCTCAAATTGCATCTTACAATTTTTAAAACAAGTTTCGTCATTCTGTCAGCGAGTCATCCCATCGTGTCATTGTTACAGTTCCGGACCAGATCGTAGGTTTTAGTCGGAACAACGTGCTTTGATTTTTTCGGGACTATACACGACACCTGTCTAAATGATGATGACTAAAAGGTGTTCAATCAATCAACTAGCCTATTGCAGTCCACTGCAGGCTGGACATAGGCCGCTCCCAACACGCGCCATAGAACACGGTCCTGCGTATCCAGTCCGTC
The DNA here is from genome assembly GCA_905475405.1 of Schrankia costaestrigalis. Taxonomy (NCBI): domain Eukaryota; kingdom Metazoa; phylum Arthropoda; class Insecta; order Lepidoptera; family Erebidae; genus Schrankia; species Schrankia costaestrigalis. The sequence continues at coordinate 19,998,652 of FR997831.1, read as the reverse complement.
CTATAGACTTTTTTAAGGTCGTCGGTCGACCTAGCTAGGGGTTGTCCTACACTACTGTCTACTTAAACAGACTTGCTCTAAAACGTAAACATATTATATGGCGTCGTGTCAACCACAGACTAAAGACTTTAGTCTTTAATCTTTGAAAAATGTATAGGAATCAAGGACAAAATTCTATAATCTACAAATGTCAAATCGTAAAAATAATTTTATCTGTGAAATTTTATGTTGGAAAAAAATACATTTATTTAAAATTTACGAAAGATAGTGGATAAATCAAAGTTATTTACGTGTTTTCTATTGCATAAACGTTTAATGCTACTTTCCAGAAATTTTCATCCATATCAAAGTGTGCGATTGATGTAAAAACTAGTGAATTTGCAATATGTGGTGTTTGTGTACTAAATAAATCTAGTAAGGATAAATACGGTATACGTTTGCCGAGTCGCGGTCTCCACTTTAGGACACGTTTGCTCCAACGGCCATCAATCCTTCGACAGATATGACCAGCCCATTGCCACTTCAGGTTGCTTATTCTACGAGCTATGTCAGTAACTTTGGTTCTTTGTCGGATAACCTCGTTTCGAATTTTATCCTTCAAGGAGACGCCGAGCATAGCCCGGTGTTATAGTATTGTAATTTTACATTGCTAGTCAATACTACAAGAGAGTTCAAGAGACGGACGAACGATACGTCATCAGAAGTAATTAACAAACAATTATGTAAGTTTAACTTTCTACATGAGATACTCTTGTATACAGAGTGTTGTATAATACTTGCTTTGGGTGCGTATGAGTTTATATATGGTGTTGTTCCACTGCAAGAACGGGCTTTCAGTGATGGTAATTTGGCTTGTTCATACCATGGTGAAATGTATGACCGACGACCTGGTTAGGATGGCGGGAAGTCGACGGATGAAGGAGGCACAAGACCACGCAGGCTGGAAACGTTTAGAGGAGGTCTATGTCCAGCAGTGGACATCCATAAAAATATCATGGTTGGCAACCTTTTTGCAAAATTTTCATTTCAAGATTAGGCTTTCCTAATCATAGTCATCTTCATAACAATCCATGAATGTACATAATTATTCTGTCTTCTTTTGTTTTCGTAGCAAGAACATAATAATACGAAATTGGGTTTTACTACCCCCATGGGTTGAGATGGGGTAGTAATACCATGTATGCTTACTCCATAATCTAAGAGAGATACGTACAAACTGCAAATATGTGACTATAAATATACCAACGCCAATTTCTGGCTTATTAAAATTAAAAAAACAAGAGTTTCTAAAATTATTAATGTAGTCAAAATGTTCGCGTAAAGCAAGGATTTATAATTTAAAGTATGTCATAGTTCACATCAATTAATATTAAAAATAAAATATTATAATTTATGATGGACTCGCCATTTTCTACACAGATAATTTATAACAAACTAGGTGATGATAAATGAAGATATTTCTAAGTTACCTATAGTATACAGTCTCATTATCACCAATAAGAATTTAAGAGTTTTTTTCTATACAATTACTTATTTAATACTAAAATATTGTTTTAACTTACGGATTATAGCAAATCGAGCCTGTTGGAAAGCACAAGTTCAGTCTAGGAAATGATATCAACAGATGGTAGTCAAAAATAGTATCACGTCCAAAGTTATTAAATAAAAGAAAAAGGATTATTTTTCAAAGAATATAATTTTTCCCGCGTCATTGTAATTGCTTTCGTCTCCTTGACGTTGGCAGAATCATCATAAACAATGGAGCCATTAAAAAAAAACAGAACAGAACAGAAAATAACTGTTAATATTCCCGCGTTTTGCGGTCAAAAAAATCTTTTGAACCCGTCAAAAATTTTTTTAGTAAACCATTTTAGAAAAAGAATCCTTTTTAAAATTTAAACATCTTGTACCAAAAATGACACAGCATAAACATTTATGAATATTTTTCAGCATTTAAAGCAGTTATGTAATTTAACGAGTAAGTGTTAGTATCGAGTAACGTTATGATTCGTCAGCTACGTGATTCTGATATAATTTAAATGACGTTATGAAATAGCGTTCAGCTGATTTTTTTATTCGTAGAAAGTTTGCTTCAGTTTTGTTTGCGGTTGATTTTTTTAACTAATTTTAGCTTGTGGTTTTTTAAATAAATTATGTAACTATTACCACCTAAAAGACGTCTTAGTGCTTCATACATATTATTTCAAGAGAAAGCCAGCTGGAGACAGACGGAACCACAGTACCTAGACACAGCACTAGCGGGACATTAGACAGACATTAGCTGTAAAAAATAGACTCAACATTACGTAAATAATCGTTATAATGAATCTACATATACAAAACATAATGACTAATTAAGTTAAAAGCAAGATGAATTGAATTGAAAATGAAATTGAAAAAAATGAATTGCTACGTAAAAATAAAACATACAAAAATGAAAGCGACTTCACACTTCACAGTACCGCGGTAATGTGCTGTATTTATTCAATAAATATTTTTTTTTTATTATATGGCAAGGGGATTGACAAGTCGCTTGCCTGAGTTTACTCTCAGCTTACGGATAGATCAGATTCCACGCTTCCATTTAGAACTAAAGTCTTCATTCTAGGACATGTACGCTCCAACTGCTTAATAATACCGCATGAAACTTTTTTCTACAACCATTTTAATCTGTAACACAACATAGTTATAATTATTTCCCATAAATGTAGAAATATTACTTTAAATAAAAAACTAAACCATTTCGATCAATTAGCACTGTTTTAAATTAAGTTCCCATGTGCTTGCGACAGTAGATTGACATACCTATGAACAAAATGTTACTATTATTAGTTTAGATTTAGAAGTGAGAAAATTGGAACTCTTTTGTGTAATACTGTTTTAACAATGTCAAAGAAAAAACTGGCTAGAATAATGATGCTGCCAGTTTTTTTTCAGTTCAACCAAAGGGTTTTAACATAAGTTTTTTCTTCATTTTCGTAGAATTATCATTAATAAACTTTTTCTATGTAAAGTTCACGACACTCATGGGGAAAATGCATCGGTCGAATAAAATCTAATAATACGATATTTCATTCAAATCTAATCATTCATTAATTTCACAATGTATTATACAAAACAAGCAATTTCCTAATCTGTAAAAAGTCGGAAGTGTTTCTATCTTATCTGTGCGTAAGATCACTAATGAGTTATGACTCGATATCTTCAATAACAATACATTATTATGGGAATTAGAAATTATCGATTAGATCTTGTGATGACACTTTTCCTATTGTTACTTTTTTATCTATATAGAAATCCGTATGTTGGATGAAAAAAGTGTTATTGTGTCTAAAATGAAAAATGCTCTGATGGTTGTAATCAAGGTTTCTATTTTTTTCATAACAGCCCATTAATGTCCCACTGCAGGGACGGGCCTCCTCCTGTGACGGAGGGATACTTGGCCTACTAATACTTTGGTATAGGGTTTATTTTAAGTTTTCCTTATTTTTATTTCATTATGACAATATTCACGAATAGTCCCTTAGTCGGTTAGGTTTTTATATTATAAGATAATAATAGATACATAAATTCACGCTTTGATTTTTTTAGGATAGGCAGAGATTTAGAACACCACCTACTATGATCTTCTACGCTTATACGGTCTCTTTAGAGTAGGTAATTAGGTTCCTGTTCTTTTTGTAGGATGTTACCGATTAAATCGTAGTTAGTCCTGGTCTAAGTTTGACTCTTAACTAGTTTGTTTAAATAAGTATACAGCCTATATTACTCACGCAATGCAATAATGAAAAAAATAAACGTTATATCTAAGCACCCCGAGCACAAGCTAGACAACTGAAAAACGGACTAAACTACTTATTGTTTTTTTCATATTCCTCACAATTTTACACAACGCCATTCAATCGCAAACTATGCAGAGCTTGTACTATGGGTACTAGACAACGGATAAACATACTTAAATACTTTTTTTTTGTAGATAGGTACATACATATTACACATAGAAAACACCCAGACCAATGCAAACAATCATGTTCATGCACACAAAGATATGCATTGAGCGGGAATCGAACCTGAGAACTTTGCGTAGCAGCCACGTTAAATAACCACTACGCCACAGAAGTCGTCGTTTTGCAGTGAAACACACAAAATAATATACCGAAAAATGACCACAGTTCACAACTGACTTACAGACTTTTACTTCTACAAATTTATTACAGCATAAAGATGCACTAACGCACAATTTTTTAACGTATATCCATAAATATGGATCGTTCTATTCATAATAACATACTTACTATCGTATATAAACGTATTATAAATTATAAAATAGACAGCCAGTAAAAGCTGCGTTTATCTATTGTTAAAATATGATATCTTTTTATGTGAACAATTTATTTTAATAGACAAATAAAACAATGACATTGCACTCTATTGTGTGACGGGTGAAAGTTTTTACTACTTGATAAACAAACGTACGATGTTATAAAAGTAATTGTTATTAATTTCACAGTAACGCACTTGGGAAATTAGGTACAATATTATTTTTATCATCATAACAGCCCATCAATGTCCCACTGCAGAGATGGACCTCCTCCCGTGACGGAGGGATACTTGGCCTACTTCTACTTGGGTTTTATTTTAAGTTTTCCTTCTTTCTTTGTAAATGTAATATTCACAGATAGCCTCTTAGTCGGTTTCTACGACACCCATGGGATGAGATAGGGTGGTGACATATTGTATTCTTACTCCGTCACCACATGGATAATTATTTTTATAGTGACGTAGTAAAATGACTAATTCACCCGATGTTAAGCAATCGTAAAAACGACGACCGGATGTTGAATCTCCGGTCTGCGCCAGCGTCATACTAGTCTTCCTAAATACTATAATATTTAATTTAATTGGGAGTACACATCTTAGAAGGTGACAAACGCATAGTGGTCAAAGCAATATGGATAGTCTACCTAATTAAAGAATAGATAAACCACACAAAGTACAAATATTTGGTATAGACATTTATCGCCAGAATACATGTTCCTGGCTATAATTTAATTTAAAAAGTTATAAGTAGTTTGTATTCTCAATTCGAAGTCATGTCCAGTTTTTTAACGTGTAGGATTCTTGAACGGACTTCATGACATTATGAGGTGCCAGTGTCATGGACATGTCGGACTTCATAAAAACCACAACAATGCTCTTCCTAACCGTCATAAGCCGAGGACTATTGGAAAGTCGCAGTCAATCCCCAATATCAAATTGTAGCCTATATTAATTTTCATACAAAAAATACTTGCATAATTGTACATTAAAATACGGTATCGTTGTTGAGTTCAGTGGCCTAGGTGCGTACATTCAGTAGCCAGCAGACAGACGTATGCGCGGATGTAAAATCGAAAGTGGAGGGAAAGTAAACCTTGCACTTGAAAGCGAAAGGTGCTGTGTTTTATATTATATTGGTGGTTTGTGTGTTTGTTGATGATATATTTATGTGGTTTTGTATTGTATGTATTTGTTTAATATTTGCATGTTGGTGGTTTGCTGTTGATACTAAGTAGGAGGTAATTAATAAAGTATAATATATTTATACATTATTTTATTATTTTATACCTGTTTGAACTTCGAAGAGCAATTTCAAGCAAAAAATTTTAGTATAATTTGGTAAAAAAATTATTCTTGATAATATTTTTTTACTGAAATCCTTCCATTCTCCTGAATATTTGAATATTATAAAACATTAAACCATCAATAAAAATGAGTTTAAAAAAATTGACAGTTACAATTTAGTATTCGATTTTAATTAATTAATGGCCCGAACCTGGACTAAGGTTAAAAACAAAGGAATTACAACAAAAAAAAAAAATGATGGCAGCCCATGACTCTACGACTTTCAATAGCTACCATGATTATGACAGACCCATTATACTTACTAAACACATACGCTCCAATAGCATCCAATACATACACAATTTCCTTATTCATTGATCACGATCAGTTTAATAATGCGTTGTAAATTATACTCGTAATTAACTTTCGTTTTCAAGTGCAAGGTTTCACTTAACAATGGGTGGTTGTATTTATAGAAAGAACTATTGATAATATGACGTTGAATAAGGGTGAATTAATATACATTGATATTACCTAATTAACTGGCGAAACTCCGTGTGGTGACGGAGTAAGAATACAATATGTCACCACCCACCGAGCTCGAGGTGGTGGAAGATTACAAGTACTTAGGGTTAACTGTGGATAAATCTTTTAGTTGGCTAAGACATGTTAACGTGGTATGTGATAAACTGAGATCAGTGCTTGTAAAGTTCCACCACCTGAAGTTCTTTACAAACAGGGCCATTTTGTACACTGTTTATTATGCTTTGGCGGATTCGATAATTTCTTATGGACTGAGCTGTTATGGACGCACGTTCAAATCATATTTAGACAAAATAAAAATGCTACAAATCAGGTTTATGAAAATGTTGGTAGACAAGAAAACGAAGAGTGACTGTAGCCCTAACTATGACAAACTATTTGCAGAGTGTAAACTACTCCCAGTTCATGAGAAAGTGTCGCATACCGTTGCCGTTGAGCAGTTTGATAGTGATAATTATAAGAATCGTAAGAATCAACTTCGCCCAAATAGACGTGGCGAGTTATACTGTGTTCCCCGGTTCAACAACTATTATGGTAAAAGAACTAGACACCATATGGTGCCGTGCATTTACAATGAATTACCTGGAAATGTAAAAGTCGAGCCAATATCAAAGTCTGTCTTTAAACGTAGATGTAAGGAATTCTATTTGAATAAATTCATATCAAATATTGTTTAGGTATTTGACATTACTTTGCTAGATTTAAGTATTTTTGTATTCACCTGCTAACTACAATACCTATATGTATAATGTTAAAAGGGTATCTTTCTGCCAACAAACTGCTATGCAGTTTGGCGGATAGTAATGTATGAATAAGTATTGTTTTGAAATAAAAGATTTAAAATTTAAAAAATTTTTTTTTTTTAACCCCATCTCATCCTATGGGTGTCCTAAAAACCGACTTAGCGACTAACCGTAAATGTTATCTTTGAAATTAAACCCTTTACCAATCCGTCTGGTTAGCGTGGTATTAGTAGGCCAAGTATCCCTCCGTCACGGGAGAAGGCACGTCCCTGCAGTGGCACATTAATAGCCCAGTCAAATTAGACAAAATTATGATTAAAGTTTGCATTAATTCCCAACAAGCTGGATTTTTGTGCAGGCCTTGAATACGTCATTACAAATGATATGTCAAAAGTCCCCATCGATCCCGCTTGTGCGTTGTTTTTTATTCGGGGTTAAAGGTCACAAATTTGCGTTTTTTGCGTATATCTCTGAAACAACGAGAGCTATCGAAAAATGGTTCAGACAAACTTTGTAGACCATAAAATTATCTACAAAAAATATCTCAACACTTTTCTCCTACAAGGCATCGCTTTCGAGATATCGTGACTTTAGAGCGCAGGAAAGTCATATTTTCGACTATATGCACACACTTGCTTTTTCCCGCAATTTCGCTCACGTTTATAAGTATTATTAAAAATAAGGCTTATTTCAATATATAGCAGCAATATGCATGCTTGGCCTCAGCCTTATCGGTTTGAAATTGACAAAGTTACATACAAACTTTCATCCCCTATCTTATCCCTTTAGGGGTAAAATTTATCAAAATCCTTTCTTAGCGAATGCCTGCGTTATATCATCTACCTGCATGCCAAAATTCAGCCAGATCTGTCCAGTGGTTTGGGCTGTGCGTTCATAGATCACTATGTCGTAGGAGTATTCCTACTGGAGAAAACACGTTAAAAAAAGCGTCGTGTACTTGATTCAATGTACTGTTGTATTTGATTCAATGTTGGTGCAAGATTGGCCTTACCTACCTCAGAGGTGGTGCGGAAATCTTCTATATTTATAAAACTCAAAGGTGACAGACATAGTTATCTATCAACGCACAGCCCAAACCACTGGATAGATCTGGCTGAATTTTGGCATGCAGGTAGATGATATAACGTAGGCATCCGCTAAGAAAGGATTTTGATAAATTTTACCCCTGAAGGGATAAGATAGGGGATGAAAGTTTGTATGTAATTTTGTCAATTTCAAACCGATTAGGCTGAGACCAAGCATGTATATTGCTACTATATATTGAAATAAGCCTTATTTTTAATAATACTTATAAACGCGAGCGAAATCGCGGGAAAAAGCAAGTGTGTGCATATAGTCGAAAATACGACTTTCCTGCGCTCTAAAGTCACGATATCTCGAAAGCGATGCCTTGTAGGAGAAAAGTGTTGAGATATTTTTTGTAGATAATTTTATGGTCTACAAACTTTGTCTGAACCATTTTTCGATAGCTCTCGTTGTTTCAGAGATATACGCAAAAAACGCAAATTTGTGACTTTTGACCTCGAATAAAAAACAACGCACAAGCGGGATCGATGGGGACTTTTGACATATTATTTGTAATGACGTATTCAAGGCCTGCACAAAAATCCAGCTTGTTGGGAAATAATGCAAACTGGATATCTATTTTGACTGGACTATAATGAGCTGTTATGAACTGTCGAAATAAAATAAATACAATAAAAATAAGTAAAGCATGACACTAGATTCCAGCCTACAAGCTGCCCATTTTGGGCAAACGCCTCAGATGTTTCGACATAGGACATCTATTACGAATCGCAAAAAATAATTGTAAGTATTGTAAGGGAATCGTAAATGGTAGACTCCGAGTTACTTTATTTAATATTTTTTTTATAAATAACTTTGATTTATCGGAAACAAAAAAATATTTTAGGTTTAAGGCAACACAGTTTTTCGGCATGAGAATCTAACTCGCGAAGCTTTGCACGGCAGCAGTATACCGTGGCCACTGCACCGTCGAGGCAATAAGAATAATATGAGAATATTATTATAAGTATAATTACAAGTCATTGTTAATTATTATCCGTGTGGTGACGGAGTAAGAATACAATATGTCACCACCCCATCTCATCCCATGGGTGTCGTAAAAACCGACTAAGGGACTACTCGTGAATATTATCGACGTCCCCGGGCAATAACCACGTAATCGCAAAAATCAAATTTTACAGGTAAAAATATTTAGTGATTTTTAACTATATCTCTTTAACAAAACATTATTATACCATGTTCAATGTATCAAATGAAAGCTAATTTTTTAAAGAATCAATTTGCAGTATTACAGTTACATTATATATTCAAAGGTTTATGTAATACATAAAAGTAACTGTTACATAAAATGTTTTTGAAACGTTTTAACAGTAATTGTATCTTACCGTTTAAAATAATAAAGATGAAGCCAGTAATATCAACTTACAAGATTATTGCGGTATTTTTTTCAAATTTAATAGTACAATAATGACTATTTACTGTGTTCTCTAACTAACTTTTTCAATGAACATAGAAATGGTAACGTTCTATTACTGGCTTATTGCCGTGAAATCTAAAGCGTCTCCAAACAGTAAATATCTAGTACCGCAATAAACTTTTTGTATTTTAACTGTATATTATGTATACTGATATATTTTGACAAGTCTTTTTTGAAACAAAACTACACATAAGCACAAAATTATAGCAGTTTTAAAAAAAAAAACCAATACACATCAAACATAAAAATACAAACAGTCTTCTGTATTAGTTATAGTTAGTAAAATCAAATGAAAAATACAATATGGCATTAAAAATATGAAATTAAAATTGAATGTTGTCAATCTTCACTATCCGACGTTTCTTCAGTAAGTAAGTTGCTAATATTATCTTGAGAATACGTCAGATGATTTGTAAAAAATATAGTAGTGTCTTGGAATTCCTCCACTATTGCACAAGGAATGTAAATCTGTATGGAGTGCATTGCTAATTGGAAAAGGTTGATGATAAGCGGGTTCTAGCGCAATATCTTCAATCGGTGAGCCTGGTTTAGATTTTCGTCCCCGTAGTCTAATTAGAGTTATGTGTTAGGTGTCTAACTCCAAACATTCTTTATCAAAATCGTATTTAAAATAAATCTTACCTGGTTGTGTAGGCGGTACATGAAATCAGATCAACGAATAACATTTCCATATGAATTCCGACGCCAATGGATAGGAGTAACTAATTTTCTGATGTCTAAATCATCAGATTGCTCGATTTCTGTTATGGTGTACTATTCCTACAGTTGTGTATCTATTTTTATTCTCCCCGTAGCACACATAAGAGTAGTTCGATATTGTAATTAATTATTTTAACAACAAACAACTACCAATTTCTATACACTCTTTTTTGCCACATTCTAATGCCATACATAGCAGTACTCTATACTATATTTACTCATAATATAAGTAAAAAGGGTACCCATATTATGGGTATCAAATAAAAGAACCCATCGAGAATAATTTGAAAAATATTCTAACATGTCAAAATAGTTTTTTTATACTCTTCTGCAATATGGGTATATCAAATGAAACGGTTTGCCGAGAATTTTGAGATGTCAGAAGATATTTACACCTGTTAATTATCTAGGATGCGATCCAAAAGTTAAGTTAACTCGACACCCTACTGACAAAATCACGGTCGTCAATTTGCGTTAGATTAATAATACCTACTCTCCGACAACTTAAGGACGACAAGCTTTTATTACTGAAGGCCGGCGCAGAACTCGTTCTAGGCTCATTAGAATTACAGACCCATGACTCTTTCTTCTGCCTAACGTCACAAATCGTACCTGAAAGTTATCACGAAAGGTCTCGAACGCAGACTGGATGACTTTCAGCCTTCCGAACAAGCCGGTTCGGTAAAAAAAAACTATACTATATAATATACCACAAGCATACGCTGCGGCAGGTTATACAAAATATTATACCTCTGTCGTGGTTTATAAAGACTTTCTGAGGATGTTGCAGATAGCTAACACGACTAGAAACTCGCGAAACACGTCCTCTACGTGAATCTGAGTGAAAATTGAACAGGACTCACCTGTAAACACCATTACCGAACACCAGAACAGCTTATCTTTCCAGAGCAAATGTTTACGAGCCCACTATAGTCGTCTCTTTTGCAATAAATACTCCGCTCAGTAGCCGCAGGCAGGAGCATGCCTAGCCTACTACTCTTAACATTTCCTCTCTGATTAAATAGCGCCGCTGCTTGATGCACACAATAACATTTTATCATATCAGCCAAACCTTACGGATCAGAGACGTGGTCGCTAACTATGGGCCTTCTCGAAAGGCTCATGGTCACTTAAAGGGCAATTGAGAGAACAATTGTTAGTTTACCTGCGTGATTTCATCAGAAATGAGGAGATTCGCAAGAGAATCAAAGTGACCGACATATCGCTCAAAATTGCCCGGCCTACAGCTGTTGGAGCAGAAAGGTTCTGGCGTGGCGACCGCGTACTGAAAGCGCAGGATGGGGAGACCACTCACACGGTAGACCGACGACCTAATTAGGACGGCGGGAAACCGATGGACGAGGGAGGCACAGGACCGCACAAGGTGGCAATAAGTGGAGGAGGCCTATGTCCAGCAGTGACAATAACATTTAATCGAAATTAATCCTTAAATTGTTTTATAACAATTAAGTTTAATAACTTAAATTTGACACGAAAAAAACAGTCCACTTGGGTCAATATAACGCGTAAATCTTTTGTATATAGTTTTTTTTTTAATTCAAATTTAGAATCGTTAATAAAGTTTAACATAATAAGATTTTTCATCAAAATAATTTTCAAATCGCCTACGTAATGTGCGATACGGGTCAAAAAGTGTTTGTGATGAGCCAGTACAAACGTTTAATCGTGTATTTCAATTCGTATAAATACTGCTACCAACCATTACCGAAAACATCTGCCTCATATTTCACGGCAATAAACTTGTAATCGCGATAACCAAAACTTTACAAGAATTATTTTCCAGTATTACTATAATACCAAATAACAGTTATAAAATTTATAAAGTTATATTGTATTAATTGATTTTTGCCGTATAAAAATGCGATGAAAGTTCCATGCAATAAAACTGTCATTGATCATATTTTCGTAATTAACCGCAGAAAAAATCTATAAAAAATTACATACATGAGTTCTAACTCACAGATGCTAAATATCAAATAAAAAAAAATTCCAGTAATATACTATTACTGGGTTATTGCCCGGGGACGTCGTTATCTTTACGAAATAAAAAGAAGGAAAACTTGAAATTAAACCCTACACCAATCCTTTTGGCCAGCGTGGTATGAGTAGGCCAAGTATCCCTCCGTCCCAGGAGGAGGCCCGTCCCTGCAGTGGGAGATTAATGGGCTGTTATGATGATAATGATGATAATAGTATAATTACAAGTCATTGTTAATTATTAGTAGGTATGTAGGTTTTGGAACCAGCACGGGTGTTAACTTTTTGGGATATTTCATGCTACAGCAAGCGTGGTTTATTATTTATCTGGTCAGTTATATTACAGAGGTTCATATTTATATAATATCTAATGATTTTAATTATTAATTAACAATTGTGAAATACCTACACAATTATAATGGAAATAAGTATGTGGGTTATTTCAACTACTCTACAAACTACTAATAGATTAGAACTCAAACATCATGCAAATTTTAAGTCGGATCTTATATACCTACTACATAGAATAATAAATAAATAAATATTTCTTACACATTCACACAGCGCCACCTAGTCCCAAACTAAGCAAAGCTTGTACTAGGGGTAACATAGTTAAATACTTTTTTTTTTCTGTAATTACATACATGTTATTATACATAGAAAACACCCAGACCAATCAATCATGTTCATGCACACAAAGATTTGTATTGAGCGGGATTCAAAACCGAGACCTCTGCTTAGCAGTCATGTTATGTAACCACTACGCCACAGAGGTCATCGAAGAATAAATATAAAAGAACCTAAGATTCATAATAGGTACTTACAATATCTTACCAATAAATATTTAAAGAAAATGTAGCCTTAAAAGGTTTATGCATCTAACGCCGCCCTTTCTGTACCAGCATTGACAAGCAGTGACTTTCCCTAATCGATTTCAATTTGTGAGAAAATTAGATCGCTTGTAGGTATAAGTTGGTTTTTGGGAAAGTGGCAATAGCATTTGAGTAGTTGCTTTTGTGGGAAGGTAGTCACTATATGCTGCTGTCGAGCACAAGCGACTTCATTTAATTTATTTGTTGATTGATTGATTATGTTGTCTTGAGTGTGGATGTTCTATGAGACCGTTTAATCAATGTATGAAAAAAAAACATAATTTGCAAATCAAAAACTGATTTCAACTAGAAACTTGTTATAATAATTTTATATTTTTCTAGATAAAATCAAAAATTTCTGAACTTATTTTGAAGTTTCTGAAATTTCTATCGGCCTATTCTGGAGTTATCTTCTTTCCAACAAAAAAATTAATCATCAAAATCCATTCTTAAACATACGGGTTATCGGCAAACATAATTAAGTACATAAAAATAAAACATAACGTGTGGTGACGGAGTTATCCGTGTGGTGACGGAGTAAGAATACAATATGTCACCACCCCATCTCATCCCATGGGTGTCGGAAAAACCGACTAAGGGAATACCCGTAACTACTATCCTTACGAAATAAAAAGAAGGAAAACTTGAAATTAAATCCTATACCAATCCGTCTGGCCAGCGTGGTATCAGTAGGCCAAGTATCCCTCCGTCACGGGAGGAGGCCCGTCCCTGCAGTGGGACATTAATGGGCTGTTATGATGATTATGATGAAAACATAATTATGTAGGTACAATTGAATTGAGTAACCTCCTCATTTTTTTAAGTCGGTTGAAAAGAAGCCAAGCAACATTTGCTATGGGTATGTTTTGAAATCGTTATCAAGATGATTTTACTCAAAAATACCTTTAAATACTATGATTTCAGTAGCTTTAAGCAACCCTGTACCAACCCGCCTAACTAGCATGTTCAGTGGGGCATGTTAATATACATACTACAATGTTACAAACTGTTATATATAATGTAACAGAGCGCATTTCCTCTTCCTAAGTATCAGAGTAAAAACATTTCCGTTCTGTTGGTACCACGGCCCGTGTTCACTTCATACTTTTTAGACTATAATATGTTATTCTTGTAAATGTCGTTGATTTCAACGCTCATATAAATATCGCACGATATGAATAAGTAGAAGAATGAATACTTTACATAAAATGTTTTACTGATCTGTCTAGCAAGCGTGGTAGATCGAATATTTGAGTGATTGTCTTGTGTCTAGATGTGTCCATTAATTTCATGTCTGTAAAAGTCCCCGCGATGCAGGGCATAAATTTTTGTGAAAAGTCTATAAAAATCATATCATAATATTTTGGTTAATAAAGCAATAATTTTGTTGTAATTCATAATTAAAACTCTTAGATTACTCTAACTCACGCAATGACCATCTACATATAAATTAAATTACTTAACTCTTAACTTGATTAATACTTAACTTAATCTTAGTGGTTAGTATGTTAATTAGATTGTTTAAAATTTAAGTTAAATTAGAGTAATGTTATAATGTTAATGGAAAATTTAAATTTAATTATTGTGAAATAGGAAAACTGTATCAATGGAAAGATATAATGAATAATTAGTTTTATTTCCTTATTTTTTTCGTCTGGTCTTGAGTTTCTTTTATAAATTTACGACAAAATGACTTAATTGATCTAGACGGAAAACATTTATTCAGTTTATATAAAACATTAAACCTAGATAAAATATTTATATAAACTAAGGTTTGATTCGTGGGTAAAACAGTGATCGTTGTTTTGTGCTCGTTTGTACTCAAATGACGCCCACCAAATCCGCAATTAATAATGATTATGTCGATGCTTTTTTAGAACAAACACAAGAAGTCCCAAACTAAGCTATGAATAGCAGTAACCTAAGAGGTCGTCAACTTAACACATGAAGTTTTAAATAAACTGTCAAATTTACAACAAAAATAAAGTATTAAAAATAATTTTCTACATAGTATCAAGTAAGAAGTCATTGACGCGAGCACAGTAAAGTTTCCCACAAGACACCGGTTTTCGCAGCAACCGGTATAATGTCTCCATCTTGCTTTCTAGAGAGCCGGCTCATGCTCAGCTTTCGCGACAATGGACTGTTTCGGGGACTAACATAACTAGTTTTCTATTATAAACTTAAGTCTGCAAATCGTTTTGTTGAGAAATTATAACTAGGTACATTAAAATGGATGCTTTAAAGTAAAGAGTAAAGACACATTCTATATTTCTAGTTTGAGTGAATATAACTCAGAGATTTCTTCAAAGGGCCATTGAAAATCCTTGGCATGGCATTGCATGCCCAGTCATGTGAGGAATTTTATTATTACTTTAGGCAGTCTAGGTTGGGACCACTAATGTTTCGACTTTTTTTCATCTACAAGCTTTCGTGTGTTAATGATGCCGCAGAGGTAGAGGTATTGTGGCTAATAAAATTGTCCTGTAATTTCAATGTTTTTACCATATTTGTAATGTATTTAAATGGCATGAAAAAGCGAGAATCAGATTAGACAAAAGTCTTTTTCGTTTCGTCACAATACATGTCGAAGTAAATAAAGTCGTAATAAAATACTCTGTAAAAACCAGAAATCAAGATAATTTTTTTTCTAAAAAGAACTTATAAATTAAATACTTACGCCCGAATACTCAAACGTCACTTAAATCGTCTAACAATAAACGGCATCCTAAACGTTTGGATCCTTAAATTTTTTTCGGTATACACAAACGCCACTTAAGAAGGCTCATTCTGTCAAAACCAACTCAGCTGTCGGCGAAGCCTAAACATTGTTGTTTCACCAAACGTCGCGTGAGAAAGAGAACAACTCATAGAAAAGCAGTAAGAAACATGCACACGCACACGCGCTCGATTGTATTTATTACAAATCAAAATGTCGTTCAAAATATAAATATTGTTCTTCTTGATTGTTAGGGTTGACACTAATACTAGCTGTAGGTAGTTACTCAAAAAGTAATAAATCAGGAGTAAATAAAGATAACTAAAATGGGTTATTAAAAAATATTTTATTGTAAGTTTTGTTGCGGAAGACACACCAAGCGAGACATCAATTTATCTTGTAAGTGGTGTAGGTATGACACCGTAAAACATTATATATTTTTTTTTTTTAAGTTAAACTGTTTATTCTTAAGGCAGTTTTTTAGACCGTGCATCGTTAATAGGGGTTCCATACAGTACACAATAATATCTTACTTCACATACAGTACATGAAGTTAATTTTAGCTGGATTTAAAAAAAAAGAAGAAAAATCATATAATTTTCTAATTAAAAAACCGACTTCAACAGGAGTCGGTTAAAAACCATGCTGATTACAATTTCTAAGATTAG
Source organism: Schrankia costaestrigalis (assembly GCA_905475405.1). Taxonomy (NCBI): domain Eukaryota; kingdom Metazoa; phylum Arthropoda; class Insecta; order Lepidoptera; family Erebidae; genus Schrankia; species Schrankia costaestrigalis. Next base: position 19,982,261 of record FR997831.1, on the reverse strand, counting down.
TATTAAATAAATTTCTGCAGTTGTCTTCATCATAAGATCATGTTTGTGTAAAGTTGTGTAAAGTTTTCATCAATACAATTAAAATAAGCCCAAACACAAGGTAGCTGCTATATGCCGTTGAGGTGTTCCCTCGACTCTCGGTGGTCTCCAGGATCTGACCAGTTCTAACTCTTGATTATTTTTATTAAAAATAAATAAAAATCATAAAATCTGGAAATGATAGTTGACAAGAAATGATACTTGATCAGTCATTCAGATACCGGGGCGGGGGTGAGTCACGTAAATATAAAAAAAAAAAATACAAAATGAATTACAAAAAAAATACAGTTTGTGCAATGTGACAGCCTTAGCTATGCTCTATTGACTATTGTAATAATAGGTGAATTTTGACAGTTGATTTTAGTCAAGAATGTCACTGATGTAGGTATTTTATTTAACTGGTTATGCATCTGATAATAATTGGATCTCTTTGATAAAAGAAATTACGAAACTTCTTACTGGCAAGCGATACGTAATTGTCATAAATGACATAGATTAAAGTTTAAAAATAAATATTCGGTAACATTCGACGACGGTCGGCTCGCTGTCGTACCTCCCCTCCGCCGACCCAAGGGGTGCAGAAAGTGGAGGCGAGATGCAAGATGTCGATGGCGGAAACGAGCACGGTAAAATTTCCTAAAATGGTTTTGGGAAAAAGGTAATTGCGTACAAACTTTAGAATGTATTTAGTCAATATAAAATTATTTGAATTTTCGAATAAATAATCTATTCCTAGTCCCAAAATATATTTACCTTTATAAACGTTTAATCCTATTTTATTACGCTAAAAGTTGTCATAAAATGTGCATAGAATTATGAACTTTGAAGCCTCATAACTTGTAAATAAATATTTTTTTTACTGTTTTATTAATCAATAAGACTAGATAATAACGAGACAAAACGATATCATCTATAGTTTTGAGTATTTATTATCTAATGAAGGAGGAATTAACTTTCTTTGTTTGTATGGAATTGCGATTGAATTGTTTCCCCTTAAGTCATTCATATCTTTGAATAGCTAAACAGCCGATAAATGTTTGCGTACTGGTAACATTCACCTCATAAAGTATGTTTTCAATTACAAATTTAATTACCCTATGCTGTGTTTTCGTTTTACGCAGAAAATGGAAAAGAATAATCAGTTGTGTGCTGCATACTACGATTGTAATTGAATATTCACTTGGAAATTTTCAGACATAAGTATTACAATTTCAATAAACAAACTGAATTACACCATTCTTTATTTTTAAATATCCCTATAATTGGTTATTATCTTTATCTATGATTGACACGATCATTGCACAAAGAACGAAACGTTTACTCAGTGACACTGACACAACAAGACAAAGCGCGAGTTTTCATCAGCTTGAAAATTTTTAAGAAGAATCTTTTACTTTCGAAAAGAGATGAAATCATTTAGAAATAATTAAAAAGTGAGTGAAATGTGAACGTAATACGAAAATGAGACAATTTAATGTGAACACATTTCAACATAAGGTCAGGTGGGGTAAGTGAAACATACTTTATTTTTTTTATACATATTGACCCATAGCTCATTAGGATGATTCTCATTTCGGATAGGGATAGGTGCTTCGTACTCTTGATTTAATCAGCTTTATTGTTACATAACATCAGGCCCTCTAGTCATGCCACCAACTACGTAATTACCAAATAAAAGAAGACAGTGTTTTTGTTTCACTTACCCCTATAACGGGGTAAGTGAAACAGTCATCAGAATGTCTGTAAATATTAAAGTTATGGAACTATTTTAATAACTAAAATGACATTTCAAATGCATTCATTCTAATTTAAGTATTACTGAATCATAATACGGTTTATTTTTCAATATACAACGAAAAAACGGAAACTGGGGTAAGTGAAACATAGTATTGGTAGTCAGGGGTAATAATGTAATAAACTAAAAATAAAATCAAGCATGTTCTACTATTTTTCATATTATGTATTCATTATGAAAATAAATAGTAAATTATTAAACAGTCTTTTCAAATTATCACTGTCCCTCCTAAAACTTGATTTATCTAAATTGTTTAAATGGCTAGGTTTATCATACAAATCTAATTCATTGATAGTATTCTCCAGTAAGTCGAAGTATGGATATACGAGTATTGTATCAGATCTGCACGCATTTTTCCTGGGATATTCAACAGACTGCGTTTTTTTTTACTGTGAGGTCATGCATTTTTTTATTCCAGAAACCAATCTTCGCCTTTTGTTGACATATCCACCAACTACTTCAAAGATTGCCTTTCTTGTTAATCCAAATCCACATTTTTCCATAATATGTATAAAGATTCTTAGCCAACAACTCCTTAACTTCATGTGATAAAATTGTACTCTCCTTCCCAAGGTTTTTCAAACTCCTATGTTCCTGAATGCGATTAACTATGGTTGACCGTGGAATGCTATAATGTTTCGAAGCAGTATAAGCTGACACTGTTCCGTTCTTGACTGCATCAATTGAGTAAGCACCTGTGTCAGTTTTTCGAGTGTAATTTCGAGGCATATAGTACATGACCTAAAAACAAAAGTTATAATAAATTAACAGCTAGCAGTTTCCAACTTAAATACACATTAATTCGAACAATATCTCTAGACTGTATTGATGTCTGTATAATTAAGTATAAATAAGATAATATCAGATAACTCTGATATAGGAAAAGATTTTTTAAAGAATGTTGCTGATCCCTGACATGGGGGATGTGGGCCATATGTTTCAGTTACCCCAGAATCACTGTTTCACTTACCCCACTCGGTATGATTTACAGTAAAAATTTTAATCACAATTTAAATAAATTTTCTGTTGTTTTAAGAAATAAACAACTATTGCAACATGAAGTCTATATATTAAATAGTACTTACAGTAAAAAATCTTCATAAAAACAACAAGGAAACACCATGATACGAGCTAAAACTTCAACAGCGTCGAACTCGCGTTTTGTCATTTGACAAGTGTCAAATTTGTTTTATCGATATAAACTTTTAGAAAGATCGCAGGGACATCTGTATTACAGCATTACAACTACGTGGTCACTCCTGTTTTATCGACTGCAATGCTTAGCCAAAATACGCCATAGTTTCTTGTTGGGCTTCGGTGTTTCAGTTACCCCGCCGTTTCACTTACCCCACCTGACCTTACTTCTTTTTAAATTGCAAGTTTGTGATTCAATTCAATCAACAATGACTTTCCAGATATCAAAATATTGTAGAAAATAAGGAAATAAACGGCTACATGATAAGAAGCGAGTGACCTGGGAATTTGTGTGTCAGCACTGTAATGCCGTTGCTGTGAGTGGCTTCAGATCATGGCAACAACTGCGACACTTTTACGAGAAACACAAACAGAAGTCAATAAATAATAAAAACAGAATGGAAATCAATAAATACAGAATAGAAATGGAAATGGAAAAATTGAAAATAAAAATCTTGTATAAATGTTGTATATAAATAAAACTACTTATAATTAAAAAAGTGTGTATTTATTAAAGTAGTCCTTGTTATAAAATGTTGATTAGTATAAAGGCTTCTAGGCTGTGGTACCTACAGGTTTTTCTTCTAAGGTAGAAAGTGAATCCTCTTCTAAGATCCCATTTCGCCTACGCAGCGCTATGTTGTGTAACAAAGCGCATCCCACAATAACTAGTGGAATAATATTAATTTTTAAACCCATTCTATGTTGAAGACAGGGAAATCTCCTTTTTAGTACACCAAAAAGCCTCTATAGGATTTCTGGTGCTTATTTGGGCTCTATTGTAAGCTTATTCTGTTGGTGTCCGTGTATTTTATAATGGGGTTAGCAGGTACGGTCGACACAGATAACCGCTATAACCAAGTAGAGTCTCATGGCTTGAAAATCTCCACGCTCTAACCTATGCACATAGAGGAAAGTCATTTAATATTGTGCTATCATGTTCGGAACCTAGCCATCTTGCAATAACATTTGTAATGCAAAGTTTTGGCTGTCATTTAATGTACAATTCGATGAATGAATACACTTCTTTGATTATTAAAGCGATAATCGTCAGCTGTAGGGACGAGAGGGGTTGTTAAGTCCATTAAATTAGAGTGAAAATATTTATATAACGCCTGATGATTTTTTTATAGCAATATTAGATTGTAAACATCATGACCTATTTTTAGGCGTAAAATATTTTTCTCAATCGAATCCGATTGACGTTGAAGCCGCCTTAACTGCATATTGCTGACGATTATTTTATTTATAAATGTGTTTAAAACTGAGGTTTTCCAGAGATTTTTTAATGACTTTAACAGCCTGTATACTTTTACTCTACCGCTAGTGCGGCAACTGACGCTTACTTTACTGATTTCCAGACATTGAACCACTGTTTGAATCATCATTATCACTTGTTTATTAACTTTTTGGAGATTTAAGAGACCTTGCGACCACTCTCAAGTTTTTAAGCTACTTTAATCAATTTGGCAGGTCATTTGCTAAATAAGTTAAGTAACGTTTGAGTATACGAATTTATTACTAAGTCGGTGTTTAAGTACAAATAAATTTAAGATAAATCGTTGCCCTAAATTGTGGTTTGTGTATAGGATAAGAGCTACCTTGTAGCTAAGAAACCGATAAATATTTAACTAGCGTTTGAGTATTCGGGCATTAGTTAATTTTATTTTAATTATTTATTCTTTTATTTTAAGCCATCTCCGAAAAGTGACGGTGGTTTGAAATTTAGACACATTCTCACATTACTTCATAATAAGACTACAGCTCTAAAGTCCTTAGTTAATGTATTTGTAAGAGTATAAACAAAACGTTTCTATTTTGACCACATAAATGTTAATCGTAATTCCATCACTCAATCGCCATTTTCATTGTCACTTTCGCAAACTGACATTGTGTTGGATGAGAGCTGTTTACTAAATACGAGTAGTATTGGTAGGGTTACCACTATCTTTATATTTATTTACAGCACTTTTATATCACTTATAAGTGGTAAGTAAGTTCCAATTCCTCTCCGTATGGTGACGAAGTAAGAATAAAATATGTCACCCCATCTCATCCTATGGGTGTCGTAAAACCGACTAAGGGACTATCCGTGAATATTATCTTTACGAAATTAAAAGAAGGAAAACTTGAAATTAAACCCTATACTCCTATACCCTATAACCCTATATATCCGTCTGGCCAGCGTGGTATTAGTAGGCCAAGTATCCCTCCGTTACAGGAGGAGGCCCGTCCCTGCAGTGGGACATTAATGGGCTGTTATGATGAAGTATGGCAGAAACGCCTTTGTATCCGGTAATACACCCTAGATGGTACCCAACCCGCACAATATGCTACATACTCCAGATATTATAACAAAAACGTACATAAACAAGTGCTAACCCTAAATGGCAAGTATAAATAGGTAGTTCATTGTCGCGCATGCGCCTAATTTGTAGTGATTTCGTGATTCATTGTTAGGTAGACTTGAATCACATGAGTTTTTGTTACTACATGTAGATTAGCTACTGTCGGCCTCTGTGGCGTAGTGGTTATACAACATGACTGCTACGCAGAGGTCTCGGGTTCGATTCCCGCTCAATGCAAATATTTGTGTGCATGAACACGATTATTTGCATTGGTCTGAGTGTTTCTATGTATAATATGTATGTATTTACAAAAAAAAAGTATATGAGTACTAATATCCGTTGTTCTATTACCCATAACACAAGCAGGTTAAGCCTAGCTTACTTTAAGAACAGATGGCACTGGTTAGAGATGTCCGTGAATATTTACTGTTCACTATAACAATTGTTTGGAGGTGGAATATTAAATTGGTACCGACTGCGACGACCTAATGTTGGAAAACTAATTAATTAGTTAAAATAACTTAGGTACACTTAATTTAACTTACTCGTAGTATTTATAAATAATTACGTCCAACTATTTTAGCTTTAGGAACGTAAATTATATTAAATTAGTGCCTATTTTAACTTAGGTACCTATACATTTATGTACGACATACACATCTTGTGTGAATAATTCAGGTTGCCATTGCAAAAATTTCAATGTACAGGAAACAGACCTACGTTTTGAAGTAGAATGTATAATATTCCTCACACATTCATAAATCGCTATTTAGTCATAAACTAAGCTAAGTTTGTTAGAAGGGACATTTACAGATTAATATTTATAGATAATTATTTATTTATTATTATTTATTAATTATTTACAGATAAACTTTTTTTTTTAACGTAGTGTAGGACGCCCCCCAGCTAGGTGGACCGACGACCTCATAAAGGTCTCTGGGTCGGACTGGATGCGGAAGGCGCAGGACCGAGTTCTGTGGCGTATATTGGGAGAGGCTAGTTGATTGATTGAAACATTTATTATTTATTCACGTCACGGGAGGAGGCCCGTCCTTGCAGTGGGACATTAATGGGCTGCTATGATGATGATGAATCTTTATTTAAATAAAACCACCCAAATCCAATATTTTGTAGCTGTTTGTTTTATACATATTATGTACTTAGTTAGAAGTCTTGTGTGTGTTCAGTAACATAATATCATTATATTTTATTGCACTCATATTTATTTTTTTTTATTTTATTTTTTTTTATTTATATTTTACCGTCCTCAAATGCACAAGTAATAAAGTACGATTTGAAGGGTATTCAAATACGTAGATAAATATAATATTAATATGATAAATATTGATAATAACTCAAAATATTCTTACGATAAACAAGTCAAGGCAAATAACGAAGATTTTGAGTCAAGGCACAAGTTCAGCCGATCCATCAAAGCCTTGTTATTTAAACTGTAACACCTTTCTAAGTTTTGTAATATATTATGAAAATTTAAGACGGTCAAATAAATCTTGTATATTTATTTAAATCATAATTATTTTGTTTTTTATTATATTATTTTCAAGGTCAATGATAAGTAAGATGCTATAAATTAAAATATAGAGTTCTATTTTGTGTGATGGGGCATCTTAGATCATCAGTGCATCTAATGGATGAGAAAAAGGTAGTGTTACTAATAATGTCTTCAGCATAATCCTATACCTCACTGCATAAACTAAATGTAACTCACCCATACAAAAGCAAAAACAATTGCTTTTGACATAAATCGTTCAACATAACCTGCTGGCTCGTTTGCCTCTCATTATAAAATTAGTACAGTCAAAAAAGGCTTAAATAGGGGCAAACATAACTCCAAAAATAACAATAATATTACATTATTTGTAATAATTTGATTATCTTTTAAACAATCTACAAATAAATATATTTACAGACTCTTCAAGAAATATCCTTAACAATACTTTTACAATACTTCATGAAAAGAACCTATTCTATAAATTAAAATTAAATAGAAATAATGGCTGATTTATTGTTGTAAAATCAAAATACAAGTAATTATTTATTACTTTTTAGTGCAATTTTTGTCTTTGAAGTCGGTTCTTTTTTTTTGTGAAAATTAATTTTATTTCTAAATTTTTAGTGAATTCCAATTCTATAAATCCGTGTGGTGACGGAGTGAAAACACAATATGTCACCACCTCATTTCATCCCATGGGTGTCGTAAAAACCGACTAAGGGACTATCCGTGAATATTAACTTTGAGATATAAAAAGAAGGAAAACTTAAAATTAAACCCTATACCAATCCGCCTGGCCAGCGTGGTATTAGTAGGCCAAGTATTTCTCCGTCACAGAAGGAGGCCCGTCCCTGCAGTGGGACATTACTTTGTCGGAATATGGGTAGACCTACGAAACGCGCTGCTTATATGAGACAGCGCCGATTGAATGAAACAAACGAAGAAAGGGATAAACGCCTTTTAATGTAGGAAATCTACCTCCAATGTCATTTCAAAAGAGACTAGTGAACAACGGAGGACCTACATGCAAAAAGTTTTAAATAGGGAGAACATCGAAAAGCGTAGCCACCGTCTCGGCATGGTTAATTGGTAATAATAATTAAGTTAATTTAAATTAAAATAAATCAAATAAATATAATAATTATTATTATCAATTTGTTATATCTAAAGAATAAGTTTAAAATAAATTAAATGCAATTCAACAATTTTGTCTATTTATAATCCGTTATTAATTCCTATTTTAATTTAAAATAAGAATTTCATTCAAGTCTTAAACCACACCTGCGATTACATTCATAATGTTAAGTTTTCATCAATACAATTAAAATAAGCCCAAACACAAGGTAGCTGCTGTATGCCGTTGAGGAGTTTCTTCGACCCTCAGTCGTCTTTATCATGAGATCATGTTTGTGTAAAGTTGTGTAAAGTTTTCATCAATACGAATAAAATAAGCCCAAACACTCGGTAACTGCTATATACCGTTGAGGAGTTGCCTCGACCCTCAATCTTCTTCATCATCAGATCATGTTTGTGTAAAGTTTTGTAAAGTCTTCATCAATACAATTAAAATAAGCCCAAACACAAGGTAGCTGCAATATGCCGTTGAGGTGTTCCCTCGACTCACTCTGGTCTCCAGGATCTGACCAGTTCTTACTCTTGACTATTTGGTAGTGACGTCAGAGATGCACATGTATGACAAGATTTTACACAATGCGTCCCTACAATTTTCAAGAGATGCCCTCGATTTCTCTGGGATCCCGTCATCCAGATCCAGATCTGGTGACAATGGGACCAAATGGGAAGCATACCCATACGAACAAAAAAAAAATTTTTCAAATCGGTCTAGCCGTTTTCGAGAAATCAGGTAACAAACACAAAAAATAAAAAAAAAAATAAAAAAAAAAAAAAAAATACAACCGAATTGAGAACCTCCTCTTTTTTGAAGTCGGTTGAAAATAACAACTTATTAGTAGGCCAAGTATCCCTCCGTCACAGGAGGAGGCCGGGCTGTTATGATGATGATGATTTTTCGATTTAGTTTTAATACAATACGAGTATAAGGTGTCTAAAGATTTAATGTAGCTGAAATTTTATTTCATTGAAAACACTAATTGGCTGGTTTTCTATTAAAAAAGATTCGATTGTATTAGTATTCAATTTTGTATCACAGTTTTGTATTCTTTATTGGCTAGAACATTATAATATAATCACGGTCCTCACAAGGTGTCCATGTAAAAAAATTAGACTAACCCCCGGTTTCCGAATGGCTGATAAAGTCAAAATCAACTAATCAAGTGTCAAAACTATCATTTTTAGGAACTAAAATGACAGTTTTGACACTTGATTAGTTGATTTTGACTTGATCAGTCATTCAGAAACCGGGGGTAACCCAGATAAAATAAACAAGCACAAAGAATGTCCAATGTAACATCGACCTTATAAAATAATCGGCAATAAATTAAGTACTATAATATTAATTAGATTCACAAGATACAGTTTTGCATAACATCACATAATTTTATATTGATATACTCGTATTATGAAATCAATATCTTGAATATTTAATTCATTTGTGCTTATGTGTTGTAATCTAAGGATGTTTAGCATCTTCGTATAGGTTCTTGAATTATTGCCAAATAAATACTCGTTTTAATTCATACATTACAATACATTTAACAACCATCAGCCCATTCGAAAGGTGTGCGTTGTAAAGTAAAATTATTTAATTACATAGCTATATTAAAAGAGCACATTCGAAACGCAGAAAGCCTATAAAGTTAGCCATTGCCAAATATATGCTGAACAGTCATAAGTTTTTTTAGTAAGTAATATTTTTTTAGTAAGTAAGATTTATTTATTCAACATTAAACTAAAACTAGATACATTTGTATATCTGTGTCTGAAGTAGTCTGAACTAGGCTTAACGCCTGTATCTCAGGCTACAGTGCTCTTCATATATACAGGATACTGTCCTGAGGGAGAATGTATACTGCAGACGCTATCGCGAGTGCCGCTCGCCGCACCGATCCAGTTTCTATACTAAAACGTTTAGCAAAATACAGGTAAATTGCATATCACCTTAATTTGTATATCACGTTAATTTGATTGTAGTTTTAAATACACAACGCTACGGTCAAAGAAACCTTACATAGAGATTGAAGTTTCGCGTAATTAGCTGCTCGCTACTGTCATGTAACAATTATGTATATCTACATAGTAAGTGAAAAGGAATAATTAACATGCTATAAAATTATGAATAACATTATAAAGAATTAAGTCTATTATTAAATTATCTTTAAAAAAATGCATAATTTCGGAACAGGATTGGAGACTGCGTCATTTTTATTTTTTTGATTATATTATTTGATTTGATTTTACAAGATTTGCTTAGTATGGGACTAGATGGCGTTGTGTGAATGTGTGGGGAGTATTTATAGTATTTATATTATTTTGATTATTTGACGCCTTGACCGCGAAACAGCTTGTATGACGTAACGAAATAGCGTTTGAAAATGTCATTGCTTACATGTACCACGGATGCCAAAGAAATTGGCATAGAATTTTACTTTAAGCTTTACTTTATTTTACTTTTTTTTTTAAGCTTTTTTTTTGTTTTCATAGAGATACCAATATCTGTAAAAATCACTTAGTCGCCATGACACGGGTGATAAAATGTAACTTTCATAACACCACAAGCTCATTCATCATAACAGCCTACTAATGTCCCACTACAGGGACGGGCCTCCTTCCGTGACGGAGGGATACTTGGCTTACTAACACCACGCTGACCAGACGGATTGGTATAGGATTTAATTTCAAGTTTTCCTTCTTTTTATTACGTAAAGATAGTATTCAGGGTTAGTCTCTTAGTCGGTTTTTACGACACCCATGGGATGAGATGGGGTGGTGACATATTGTATTCTTATTCCGTCACCACACGGAGAGCACATTACTAGCTCATTACATACTTAAAACTAAACAGTTCCTAATTACATAATTTGACACAACCCTACAGAGTTAGATACAAGTTAATCATGCTATATCGCCATCAAGGAACGGATGCGTACAATAATGAGTACCAGTTTCGCAGGTGACTGTACCTCATATGGAACTGTCTATGACCCGTTGTTTCACTCGTCTAATCATCCGTATACAAGCCGGTATAACCTGATGTACAGTCAGTTTGAAAAGTCGATTAATTTACCCAATATTACAAAACATAAGTAAGTGTCTCGTCGAGAACATAAAATTGTCTAATCATTATTGATGTTTACAAAGCACTGAACACATATTTTTTTTTAATAAATAGCTGTTTTTTTCTTAAAAATACATTTTGCGTTGTAAGGATCATGCCCTGTAAACTTTTACAAACATTATTTTAACGAACACAAACAACATCCAGACTTAGGACAATAATTTGTGGATCACACAATGAATTGTCCTGTGCGGGAATCGAAGCAGCACATCGTGCACGGCAGCCGCTAACGCGACCGTCACGCCATCAAGGCTGTTACATTTGCTGAAACCGAAAAGCGACCGTGTACTATTAAATAATAATAATAAATATTCACAGACATCTCTACACAGCGCCATCTGTTCCCAAAGTTGCTATTAGATAATTGTTAATCTATTTTCGTAGTTGACTGTACTTATCTCAAGAAGATGTTCCGTTTTAGTAGATACAGGTTGACTTTAATTCCTTGCTAGGGAAGTGATAAAAAACAAAAATGGCGCCGAAGTGAAGTCATTTTATGTTTACTATCTGTTGCCTCATTCTTGAGCTTTATTAGCATTTTACACTTTTTTACAATACTTGCTGACCCCACTTCGTTAGGCCGCGAAAAAAAATACTATATAGCCTAGGACACTCCCCGATAAATGGACTATTCAACACAGAAAGAATTTTTAAAATCGGTACAGTAGATCCAGAGATTACCCCCTACAACGTCACAAACTTTACCTCTTTATAATATGTATTAGTATAGATAGCAAAGGTTGGTATAAAATGTTACAGAAATACCAAATTAATAAACTCATTTTGACGATTTTTCTATACTAACAACTTGAATCTTTATAATCATGAAAATATATAGTTAATTGACTAAGAAATTACCCACTTCTAAGGTTATAAACACAGCCAAAGTAAGCACTTTATGGAGTCGTTTAATAAAATAAGTAAGTCCTGAATGGCTTCCATCCGGTACTGTTGCAATACTAATAGGAGTTGTGAAAATAACTAAATACTTTTTATACTAATTAGTGACAAAATTACGAAGATTCTAACGTTTATAGTGAAAATATGCAGCATGGAGGCACTCTAGACATGTTGTTAATAGTTATGACGATATTCGGTGGCAGGCTTGTAATTACTTATTTATTGCGAAAGGACTACCGTACCAAATAGAGGTAAATACAGTAGTTTATCTATGTATAAACTTTATAAAGTAGGATCAGGCAATACACATCTGGCCACTTGGCCAGTTTACAGCCATAATAATTTGGACAGTTTGAATCCATGGTCCCCTAAAATGTAATACTTAATTAAAATTATATTTTAGTAGCTGACCCTTGTCTACTTCGTTGGGCGGCGAAAAAATTGCGTCTCTTTTTTAAACATATTTCATTACTGCTCACTCATAGCGTGATACTATATAGCCTATGACACTCCTCAATAAATTGACTATTCATCACAAAAATATTTTTTTTCAAATCGGTTCAGTAGATCCAGAGATTCTACTCCTACAGCGTCACAAACTTTACCTCTTTATAATATTAGTGTAGATATAGTTGACCGAAGATACCGTTTAGTATTACATTTTGGAGTGCGTTACCCTAGCAAGAAAGTATCTCGTAGAGTGATGAGAGTGGTACGTATCGTTCTTGCTAGGTCTACTGAAGATGTGCACGAAATTTGACATTTGTGCGTCCTGGCGTTTTCGAGAAAAATGGAAAAAACGATTCCTGCTAGGGTAACGTTACTCCAGCAAGAAAGTATCTCGTGGAGTGATTTGAGTGGTACCTATCTTTCTTGCTAGGTCTACTGAAGATGTGCACGAAATATGACCTTTGTGCGCCATCAGGTTATTGAGATATTGCATTTCCTGCTGGGGTAACGTTTTGATATATCGTGTTTCTCGATAACCATTATGTGTGCGCCAATATAAAAAATATGCCCATGTACCTCTTAATTTGTGCGTACTTATGGCAGAAAAAGATATGAGGAAATATTAACAGTTTTTGAGTAATTACACTTTGAAAAAATAACGAAAAACGCTCATAACTCGTAAATGAGTAAACGTATAAGTTCACTGACAACTGTTATTGGTACTTCTTAATGTCTATAAAAACCATACAAAGTCTGCAAAAACGCATGGTTCAGCAATTTCACGCACAATCAAAAAACTGTGTCATAATTTTGACGTAAATGTGCAGAAAAACGGCTCAACCCAAGAAGTTCTGGTATAAACCAATACTTAGAGCATACAGTGAACTATCTAAGTGAAAATTTTCAGCTTGGCAAATTTTATATATAAGAAGATACAACCAAATATCTAAACACGTAAATAACGCTCGCCTATCCGACTAAATAGGGTTGTATACAAAAAAGCGGCCGATACATACATATTGATCACCTTCTCAACTTTACTCGCGGACCGCTTGAAACTTGTACACTGAAGTAGAAAATAACATTTAAATAAACATTAATATGTTGCCAGGTAGGTTAGGTAATTTGTTTTTATGACTGCATATTACTATTATATTATAAAAGTTTCCTAAGTGCTATTCCAAGGTATGAAGGGGAGAGTTAAGCAAAGTTATCTTCTATTCAAATACCTACTTACTTAGAGTGATAATAATAATTCAGCTGCTATGCAGTGTGATTGAAGGACAAAGTACTACCCACCAGGCATTTATACCTACTAATATTGGTACCTTTGCTCACACGCGCGCCGCCTCCCCTGACGTCACAATTCATATGTTGCCGCTCGCTGTGCTGCTGGGCCGATGTGAGAAAGGTATATTACTTATTACCTAAACACAGTTACTGTTGTGACATAAGAATATGGAAGCGCATCCCTAGCCCCTTGAAGTAGAAGCGATTGAATACTCCTTTCAAATCCATAGTGATTTATGAAACAAACATTCAAAATGTAATTGTTCGGACGAGAATGACAAGGCAGTTATCATTCTAGCAGAACGTCATGGAAACTGAACAAACAAAACTAAAACATCTTCAAGAAGCTTGTGAATCATGCTTGAAAAGTGAATTTTCTCCAGAATGCTATGTTTGTTGCGCTGGATATGTATCATTTATGTACGACGTTAAAGACATTATCATTTTTGAACTTCATGACATATGCGTAATGTTGGATGATATACCCCTTAACATTAAAATAAATAATAAGGAGTATACAATTCTTTCTGTTATAGAATACGATCCTGCTTTAAAACCCGAAAGTATTGGACATTATAGGGCTCACTGCTATAGATTTGCTTTAAATTTGTTTGAATGTTACGATGATCTATATACCAAAATCCAACGGCGCGGAAAACATAATATCATGCCGCATGTAATAGTTTATTTGGCAGATTAGACATAGGTAGGTAAGGTAAATACTGTATATTATTAATTATTATAATAATAATTTATATGTTGTTTATAATACATACTATTGAGGATCGTAAAGAGGTATGGAAAAGCAAGGAGTTGCATGGTCGTTTTTACCGGGCCTTGAATGGGCCTGATGTTGACACATTATCATCTGTGTCCTGGCTGCAATTCGGTGATCTCCTTGGAGAAACCGAGGGTTTTGTATTTGCAATTATGGACGAAGTCGTAATGACTAAGAATTATCAGAAATATATCCTGAAGGATGGTACGTCGACATATGTCAGGGTTGTCACTGTCCCGGAGAATCACTCAGGCATATTGTTTTTGGTTGTTCTCGTCTTCCGAATGGTGAATACTTGCATAGACACAACCAAGTAGCCAGAATTGTCCACCAACAACTTGCTCTTAAATATCATCTTGTCGATGCAGAAGTACCGTATTATAAGTATGTACCCGACCAGGTTCTCGAAAATAGGGAGTGTTACATTGTATTGGGACCGATCTATCATCACTGATCGGACTATTGTTGCCAATAAGCCAGATATTGTGGTGATAGATCGGTCAGAACGCCGTGAAATGATAATCGATATCACCATTTCTCATGACGAAAATCTTGTTAAAGCCGAAAAAGACAAACAAACGAAATATTTGGACTTCTCTCACGAGGTTAACGACATGTGGAGTGTTGATTCGGCGATCATTGTTCCGATAGTACTTTCGGTGAATGGACTTATTCCAAAATGTCTCTATCAACATCTTCGGAGACTCTCGCTTGACAGTTGGTTCATAGGTCTGATACAGAAGGCAGTACTGCTTGACACGGTACGTATTGTGAGGAGGTTCCTATCTTTGGAGCCCTAACGACCAGTAGCTTGGTCCCTGTACCCGATGCTGGTGGGTCTACCCTTTTTTTATATTTTTAAATGTTTTTATTTTTATATTTACCTATATTTAATATGTAATTTAAGGTCAAAAATGTAAAAAAAAGAGAAGTAGGAGTGTAAGTTGTTAAAAGTACCTAAATAAAATTGATCGGTGATAGTCGGTTTTGGTTTTTGAAGGTTTATTTTTTGTTATCTATTATTGTTATTTTATGTTAGTATAAAATACAATTAAACTATTTATGTTCTAGTTTTCAGTTAGATAATTTGATTTGTGATTTCTTGCCATAATTTAACCTAGAGTGAATATTATAATAATTTAAAAATCAACTTCTTTTATTTAACATTCCAGTGTTTTTACGATTATATTTTAGTTAGCCCCCAAATTGTTAAAATAATAATAAAATTAGCATATGTACTTGAAAGTGCTAAGAAACGTTTTGAACTTGACTGTACCATGACAATTAACGTTTAATGCGTTCATGTTAAGAAGGTCATCAATATGTATGTATCGGCCGCTTTTTTGTATACAACCCTATTTAGTCGGATAGGCGAGCGTTATTTACGTGTTTAGATATTTGGTTGTATCTTCTTATATATAAAATTTGCCAAGCTGAAAATTTTCACTTAGATAGTTCACTGTATGCTCTAAGTATTGGTTTATACCAGAACTTCTTGGGTTGAGCCGTTTTTCTGCACATTTACGTCAAAGTTATGACACAGTTTTTTGATTGTGCGTGAAATTGCTGAACCATGCGTTTTTGCAGACTTTGTATGGTTTTTATAGACATTAAGAAGTACCAATAACAGTTGTCAGTGAACTTATACGTTTACTCATTTACGAGTTATGAGCGTTTTTCGTTATTTTTTCAAAGTGTAATTACTCAAAAACTGTTAATATTTCCTCATATCTTTTTCTGCCATAAGTACGCACAAATTAAGAGGTACATGGGCATATTTTTTATATTGGCGCACACATAATGGTTATCGAGAAACACGATATATCAAAACGTTACCCCAGCAGGAAATGCAATATCTCAATAACCTGATGGCGCACAAAGGTCATATTTCGTGCACATCTTCAGTAGACCTAGCAAGAAAGATAGGTACCACTCAAATCACTCCACGAGATACTTTCTTGCTGGAGTAACGTTACCCTAGCAGGAATCGTTTTTTCCATTTTTCTCGAAAACGCCAGGACGCACAAATGTCAAATTTCGTGCACATCTTCAGTAGACCTAGCAATAACGATACGTACCACTCTCATCACTCTACGAGATACTTTCTTGCTAGGGTAACGCACTCTACATTTTGTAAAAAAATCTGACAGATTCATTTACGAAATTTCATAACATCCCAACTTACAATGATCAAAATTACCATATGATTATTTACAGCTACTCGACCAAGAGTAGTCATTACCAAACAATAGCTTAGATTTGATTGCACTTCACAGTTCACAGCAACAAATCAAGGAACACACTGTTATTCGAAAATGTTTCTTATTACAATGGATTAAGATATACGTATTCTACAATACTTAGGTCTTGATAGATGTGCATTAAAAGTAAATCATTTTGATTACTGTTATTGTAAATATATTATTGTATTGTATTTTGTTTCTTTTAAAAAGATGATTTAACTCTTCATGTGAAAGTTTTAGATTACTATGTTGTTATTTAAAGAATATATTATTTGTATTTATTTTGTTTCGTAATGTGTATTATTGATTATTATTTTTGTATCTCTGTTAGCATTGCGTTGTTTTTTACGTGTAGTGTCAAATTAAAATCCTCCTTCACCTCGTGAAGTAACTGCAGTCACATTTTAGAAACGTTAATTATACACATCCTGTCAAATTAAATTCAACTCATGCACGCATAGTATAAGCTCATAAGGCTACGACAGATCCATAAGATTCATAATCCCTTCCAACCAATAAACCCTTCTGAATAAGGTAATTTCCTTATTAACCTTCTAGATTAGTTATGCGGGTTATGACAACCGTGAATCGAGTGGAGAGTAGAATGGTAAAACGTATGAAAGACATGAAAAATTTCAGACCGAAGTGCTACCGAAACCTTTTGTAAAAGATAATCTGGGTACCAAATTGTTCCTAGCTCCTTTTTAATAATTTTTATTACATCAATAAACAACCATATAGCTGTCATAAGTGATACCACTAACCTGGTAAGCTGTTTTAACTTAGCAGCAGCTTGTAAAGAAGCATAACCGTAGCGGGAGTACTTCGCAGATTCTTCTGCAGGTGCGTTGAAAGCTGCCACGTAGCGGGCTGGACTTGTGTCGTCTAACCAAAGACCTGGGGATTAAAGTAAATAGTGTAATTGTTAGTAAGTATATGAAAAACCGTAATTAAGTACTGGTAAGTGAATATTGACAGACTGTAACTTAGGATAGGCTAGGATAAGGTTTACATCATGTCTTTCGTACTATACGCTTATATTAAAAACGTTGTTTTTTTATAATAAAAAGAACTCCAGTACTAACAATCTTGGAGAGTTTTACAAAAATGAAATGAAACATACTTAATCCGTATTTGTAACTTGGTTTAAATTCAAATACCATTAAAGTACTTGCACTTCCTATAAAATAAGCAAAACTTTGAGGTTGTTTATAGATACAAAACAAAAGAAATATTTCAATCAGTACTCACCCATAGAATATAACTTCGGCTCAAGAACAGTATACAACTCGTGCATCTTCTGCATACCATATTCAGCAGCTTCCATTATCTCTTGTTTTTCACCTACAGTTATGTTCGTTGCTTCTTCATCAACATCCATCTCTGACTCTAATTCATCATCATTATAATAATCCTCATCAGGATCAACTTTATCCTTTACATCATTTACCTCACTAAGTTTGTTATCAGTATTGTTAGATTCAGTTAGATTATCTTTGTCACAGTATGTAACAATTATTGTAGAAACATTCTTAGTAGCAGTAAGAGAGTGATTGACATTCTGATCTCTTTCTACAAAAGTTATGTTATGCACTTCTTTTGAAAGCGTACTATTAAACAAAGGCATCAGATGTTTTAATACTTCTATTATATGCGCTGATGTAGTATTCTTCTTTTTAGTAGGTATAGTTAATATTTCTACATACTGAGGTCTTTCTGTTGTTACTGAATCTTCGAAGTTATCCGCGCTTTTAGTAGTTTGTTTCTTAATTCTATTTGTATCTGATTTTTCTTCGATCCCGCTTTTGATTGGATGCGCTTTTTTGTTATTACTAGGGTTAATTATTATGGCTTCATTGTATTTGTCTGGGTCATTTGTTACGTTATTTTTTATTCTATTTATTGATGCTATGATTACATTTATTAAGTCTTCTTTCTTAGTAACTGTGCCATTTGTGATATTGGCAATTGTGTTTAAAAATAGTTGGACTCTTTCACTATTACGGTTTTCTGTTTGATCGTCTATTGAAGTTTTATTGTTAATTTTAAAGACATCTTCAATAATTTTGGAAAACGGACAGTTAGGTGATGTGCCTGTTAAATTAGTTTTTACTTGATCGTTTTTCACGCTGTTTATGAGAAGTAATGTCGTCACGAAGATATATTTGTATCTGAAATAAAAGAAAGATTGCACTTTAAATATTTGAGTAAATTCTTTAATATTATAAGAATGTTATACTGTGTAATATGACTAAAAATCTGTGTGTGTGTGTGATGAATCTCATCTTTTATCTTCTTGGTCTCATCTACATAAGGCCTCCTACAGCTGCGGCCTTCCCATGCTTTGTGGTGTATTTGTCTGTTTAGACCTAGACAATTTAAAGTAGTTCGTGGATGAATACGTGACAGTACCAAAAATATGGGATTTCTCCAGTTAAGTTTGAATTTACTTTCTTTGAGATTTAATACAGTTTTATTGAATTATATAAAATCCCAGTATCCATCCACTAAGTATGTTCAGTAAGTAATGTTTTTTAGCATTGCAACAGATAATTCTGTTAAGATAACAAATTAGGTAAAAGGTTTAAAGGCTTTAACAAAAAAGCTTAACTTTACAAAACTGTTATATTGTTTTTGCAAACGCTATTGCGCATTGCATTATCTACACTTCTATGCTAATATTATAAAGAGGTAGAGTTTGTGTGTTTGTGAAATTGTACTTAAAGGGATTAAAAAAATTCTTTCTGTGTTGAATAGTCCATTTATCGGTAAGCGTCATAGGCTATATAGTATCACGCTGTGACTAACAGGAGTGGAGCAGTAATGAAATAAGTTTAAAAAAGTTACGCGTTTTTTCGCCGCCCAACGAAGTGGGCATGGATCAGCTAGTTGTTAGCTAAAATAGCTACCATCTTCGTCATTACATGGACAATATAAAAATACATTGTAATAACATTCCTACTCATTTATACAACGCCATCTAGTTCCAAACTAAACAGAGTTTCTACTATTTATAATAAACAACAGATAGACATATAGGTACATACTCGTAATATATTTTTTGGGGAATACATACGCAATTACGTAGAAAACACCTAGACAAATAATAACTTCCATGTTCATGCACACAAGTATTTATCATCATCATCATCATCACATCAGCCAATCGACGTCCACTGCTGGACATAGGCCTTCTCCAAGTATCGCTACATTGTGTGGACCCGTGTTTCCCTCATCCATCGGCTTCCCGCGCGCCGTCCTAATTAGATCGTGGGTCCACCGTGTGAGGGGTCTCCCCACCCTGCGCTTTGTATTGACCGGGAATTGAACTTAAACCTCTGCAGCCATGAACTACTAGGCCACAGAGGACGAGAGGATTGTCATTAGGTATTACATTAAACGATACTAATAATTGCCGAAAGAGCCGATCCGAATTACTTAAGTAACTTAAATATTTCTTAAGTCTTATTACAAGTAACGAGATTCACCGAGGATTTTGTAAGTTAAGAAGCTGTATTTTTTTACTCTTAAATTTCGTAAACTTGCCCAATGTTGGTAAGTAAATGTTGGACAAATTAATGACTATTTACTTCATCGATGTAATTGCCAAATGTTTGGTCAAACTAAAGTTTTGTTATTCTATTGAAAATGTTTCTGATGACACCGTGATTTGAAAGCTTACTGACGATTGGCTTAAGTAATCCGTAATCACTTAAGAAAGACTTCAATTGCGTACATTATAGTATAGTTAAAAATAACATTTAACTACGTCCATGTTATTTCACATAATACAAAATCTATACTAAAATTATAAACTGGTAATGTTTGTGTGTTTATGACGTTGTAGGGGGTAATGTCTGGATCTACTGAACCGATTTTAAAATTCTTGCTGTGTTGAATAGTCCATTTATCGGGGAGTGTCATAGGCTATATAGCATCACGCTATGACTAATAGTAGGGGAGCAGTAATGAAATATGTTTAAAAAGGGACGCGTTTTTTTCGCCACCCAACGAAGTGGGCACGGGTCAGCTAGTACGATATAAAGTGGATGTGAAACTGGTAAGTTCTTACTTCTTGGGTATCACTAAAGTCAGGAATATCAATAAACCTAATATCATTGCAAGAAAAGGATAAAATAGGAATGTATAAGTATATACTTACATACATACATAAACTCACGCCTTATCCCGGCCGGGGTAGGCAGAGACAGTATAAGTATATACTAAGTATATACTTGTGTAGATATATCCAGACCCAGATTGCTCTTTTAAAGCAGTGCGCTTGACTGCTAATATAAGATCACCGTGTGGTTATAGTCGGTGTGAGATCTACATGCCCATGATACTGATAACCCTCAGTACTACGAAGTCTGATTAGAATTTCTACAAATAGAATAATAGAACCTAGTAGGTATTCATAAACATTATTACTATTACGTTCAGTTATGGAAAATAGACATACATATTATTAGTATACAATTTCCCTACCGCTTATAATACAGTCATAGTAGAAAATATGTCACAAACCATTCATACATGCACAGTTTCCGGTCCTATAAACACTATCATCAACCGCCTACCACAGGTACAAACAAACATACAATCAAACAAACAAACAATACACTTAACATCAGTTCACGACACTTGCACCATGCTAGTGAAAGTGCCACACTTTCATTTTCTGTCAGCCATTGAGAAAGTAAACATAACCTATGTTGTGTGTAAGCATACAAACGTAACGTTTGTATAACTAATGTCACTAACGTATTATGATTGATGACTTGGTGACAAGATGGCGTAACCAATAGTGTATGGTAATCCTTCAATGTCCCTCACGTAATGGATAGACTACCTGGTTAGGACAGCGGGAAACCAATTCATGAGGGACAAAGAGGACTGTGTAAAGAGGAAATACTTGGAAGAGGACTAAGTCCTGCAGTGGATGTCTATCGACTGATATAAATCTTCAAAGTGATCGAGTGGTACTTGATAAAACCACTATCAGTAGTGTGATATTGTTTAGGTAGAAGGATACAGAAACAGTTTCTTCCTTGAGTTCAGCGGCTTGGTGTACTCTGGGGAGAAAAAGAGAATAGAACACTTTATGTGTTCTAGCCAAGCAAAAGATAGGGATACTAGAATTTGGCCATTTAACTCCTAATGTTTTGAGGGACTACGAATAAACTCGCACAGTTAGTGCTGTGGTAGTAGAGGTAGTAAGCACGTGAGATCTAAAATAGTTCCTTTTTAAACACATTGATCTCCTTAGGAAACACGAGAAGAATGATTGTCGAATGCTAGAAGTTTAAATTTATCGATAGAAACCGACGAGAAAGCCTGGGAAGATTTTTCATGGACAAACACGTAGATTGCTAATTGCCTACTTAATGAAGAGTATTTTTAATTGCGATATTTGTAATAACTTGAACTAGTCCGGATTAGTTTCAATCAAATTGCCATGTTAATTAAAATAATAATTTAGCCTTAGGAATAATTACGAATTACAGTATTTTTTAATGAATAGTTAATTACTACAGTGCCCAACAGGTTAATATAAGATTTGTAGTAAGTGCCGTCGGCATTTCCTCTCTTTTTTATTTGTCTTACCTCCCTTTGTTCTTTACGAAAACCAACCGAAAAGGTGTGGTATTTTTTTTTAATTCTTTACTACACCGTTTCTTACTCGTTGACACAATTATAACAGGACGAATTTGTTTAAAATGTTGCAGTCAAGGACCGACGATCTAGTTAGGACGGTGGATAGCCGATGGATGAGGGAGGCACAGGACCGCACAAGCTGCCAATACTTGGAGAAGGCCTATGTCCAGCAGTGGACGTCGATTGGCTGATATGATGATGATGATGATGTTGCATTTATTAAAGCACAATATTATGGATCAGAATAACAAAAATGCCATAAATTATCACGATAAACCACACACCCGAGCGGAACCGCGGGTGAAATAAAGTAATTACATTTTGATGTCAAAATACTCATTATTTATATTTTTTAAGGTAGGTAAATAAATAAATCATATGTATAACTGTACTATCCTTATTATAAGGTCAGTAAACTTTGTAGGCGGTAGCCGGAATATCATTACACATTGGACACTTTTTATTTATTTGCCAACATTTGTAGAAACTAGGTAAATTGTAAGTAATAATAATCCTCACACATTCACTCAACGCTATCTAGTCCCAAACTAAGCAGAGCTTGTACTATGGGTACTAGACAAAGAATAAACATACCTTAATACTTTTTTTTTGTAGATACATAAATACATAGAAACACTCAGACCAATGCAAACATTCATGTTCATGTACACAAAGATTTGCATTGAGCGGGAATCGAACCAGAGACCTCTGCGTATTAGTCATGTTATAAAACTACTACGCCACGGAGGTCTTCGAGTTTAAGCAACGCAACGTTGGTGCAGTTAATTTAAAAATCGGTGGCCGTTTTCAAAGCCACGTAAAATTTAACAGCAATGTTTGCTGGATAACAGCAATAGTTCAGGCATGCTGGTGATGATTTTATAGATACGCTGAATATTTCCATTCTTCACAAGGCAGTATTCATGGTCCTCTTAGGTCAAAACACTATTTCGTAAATGAAATAGGTTCATGATGTTAACAATTCAATTAATTAGGTAAACCACAATAGATATCACCAGAGATACAATACATTACATTTGTGGTTTCCGTGTGGCGGCTAATTAGAATTGGCTACTTATATATTCGTGGGAATTTCACTACATAGTTGTTAGATCTAAATGTACTTACACGGAGGAGTAAAATGTACAAGAATCGCGTACTGAAAAACACTAGCTAATGAAGAGAACTAAATATTTTGACGACCTCTGTGACGTAGTGGTTATATAACATGACTGCTACGCAGAGGTCTCGGGTTCGATTCTCGCTCTTTATGTGCATGAACATGATTGTTTGCACTGGTCTGAGTGTTTTCTTTGTATAATATGTATGTATTTACAAAAAAAAGTATTTAAGTATGTTTATCCGTTGTCTAGTACCCATAGTAGGTACAAGCTTTGCTTAGTTTGGGACTAGGTGGCGATGTGTGAATACATACATACATAAACTCACGCCTTATCGCGGCCGGGGTAGGCAGAGACGACAGAACGCCACTTGTCACGATCCTGGCAAACAGATTCAGCCTAGTCCACATTCATTAAGCGAGTCATACATGCGCGTCGGTTACGAGTGCTCTTTATTTGGCCCTTCTCCAATATGCAACCTATGTGGTCACTATATGTTTTCCGGGGCCTACCGGCACCATGTGTGAATGTGTGAAGATTATTTATTTTAAAGATCTACCAATTTACGAGAAAGACTAGTTACCTATATACAAAATTGTGAGTTCTGACGACATACATGGTACGTCAAAATGACGTTTACAATAACTGGTTAGTTAACATCCGTATTCCTTAATTGTCATAATTATACTTTTACTTGCGCTTGCGTAAGCTAAGTTCCGTGTCACAGGAAGTAGGAAAATGAAATTATGTAAAGATATCATAAAAAAGAAATCTGATTGTTGATCGTTAAGATTTTTATTGAGGAATGGGAAAAGGAATTTAACAATTAATATTTAAACAAAGACTAAGTTCTTTTATGACTACAGGCCGTAGCCTTGTTTCTGGACCGTATTTGCGCTTTTCTTCGTCATATTGCCAGGTCTTCACATAAAAAAGAACATTTAAGATCAGTGCTATCTTTTTGGATCGCAAGGTTATCCTGAGGAATTCTTTTTAACTTGGTACCATAGAAATTTACTCAAAAAACGGTTGCGTAATTTGGTTTTAATCGCAAAAAATAAAGAATTTCTGTGAATCATCTATGTAAGCGTCGTATTAGGGCATATTATACTCGTAATTATAATGTAATAGGTAATAACGATAATTTAATCGGTAGGAAGTCGTAAGTTGGTGTCAGTTTTTTAATTAGAAAATAATTTTATTTATTTTATTAGATATTATGTAAATAAATCAAAATGGCTTAAATATACTTAATTCTAATAATTGTAATAAGTATTAAATTGTACAAATTTTGTTAAAGTAGAAATGGGCTCATAACTTATTAGTTAAGTTAAAATATTACATGATTTTCATCATAGATATCAGAAGTAAGTTAATGTTCCACTGCAGAGACGGGCCTCCTCCAGAAACGTAGAGAATTTTAAAACTTGAGTTACCAATTTATCTACCCTGTTTATACGGATTGATAAAGGGTTCGCATTAACTTCCTTCTTTTTTTCAGACAGTAGATATTTATGTAAGTAGTATAGATATTTACGACAGTAGATACTCTATGCCGTGGGAATAGGTGCGAGGGGTACACCAGCTAAATCCCTCTACAACCTAATAAAAGAACTAAGACTGCCATGAACTTCAGTAAGCTCTCTACTATCACGAATCTTATTTAAATGGCATTGTTAGGTTCCTACCAAATTTGGATGGGTAGAGGACGAAACATAGCAGACAGTCTGTGCAGGTGACTCTTATCACGCGATAAACCCGGCACCCGCACGAAGAATCCATGGAATGCTAAGATCAGGTCTTATTTCTTTGGTAGACTTCTACTACACCAATCCGATGTAATAGGGTGGCAAGACCAAGTTATTCTTTCGTACCTATGTCAAACCTAGTAAAGTTTAATACTGCAAAAAATAATACTTTTCATGATAAAAATAGCTCTCGAATACAAGTTGTCATTCACAAATATTATCGATCAAAGAAGATTGGTTACATCTAATTGGTATATAAACTTTTTGCATGAAATAACAGGACACGGTATCTTTTTTTATTTACGAGAACGTGCCATCTGAGTCCGATACGTGAGTCAGAGTAATTTCACGCATCGATTACTTTTGCTAGACCTTTGGTCTGAATTTGTTAATTCGGAAAAAAGTTATCGAAAATTATTTTGAATCTGTCCAAGAAATATGTTGAAAATCAAGAAATTAATTTCTTAAATTTATATTTTTAACTTATAATTTACCGAAAAAAAGCAATTTAAAAAGATATTTTAACAAGTTCAAGATCAAGCAAGCCTCTTTACGTGCTATTGTTTTGTCTTTTACACGAAACTGACTGTTTTTTTTTGAACGGGTGTTAATATGCTTGAAGTAGGTATACTATCAATACTAAGTACTACGCCTTCTACGCATATTAATAATAAGTATAGACTTACACTGTAATATGCGTAGAAGGCGTTTTGTTAAAGTCTATGGTCCTCTCAAATCCCACCATTAGACAAGCTGTCATTAGACGAGACCTACTCCTTACTAACCTCTTTTTAAATAAAAAAACGCTCAGATAGTATTATGTGGTGGTGGGGTGACTTGATCAGACTTGATGAAGTTTTACTTAGTTAATAATATTTAATTCTTCATACATTTCAGACAACGTTATCTTGCCCTAAGCTAAGCATGATTTATTTGTAAGTACCTATGCTCGGTAGCGTACATAGTGGTTATAGTTCATCGCTGCCACGCAGATGTCTTGGGTTCGATTCCCGCTAATTCAAACATAAGTACTTAAACGATTGCAATGGTCGGGCAAATTCTTTAAAATGGTACGAAAGGATATTTTTCTTTCTAATAAAGCAACATAACAACCCTCTCTCATGCTAATTAGACGCTTCCCTTCGCTTACTTTGACGACCTCGGTGGCGCGACGGTAGCGCAAGCGGTTGCCGTGCAAGAGGTTGTGGGTTCGATCCCCACGCAGGACAATAATTTGTGAGATCCACAAATTATTGTCCTGGTCTGGGTGTTCTTTGTGTCCGTTAATTGATGTTTGTAAAAGGTCCCCGCGACACAGGGCATGATCCCTAGTGCGGGAGTTGTCTTTAAAAAAAAAACTTTACCTTCGCTTACTTTGGTACATTTGGCCTGTCAATTTCTCCAGAAATGACGAAAAAAGGTGGTAAGTAACACTTTGTATTCTTTGTCCTTCACCACACAGGAATCAATAAGAAACTACATTAGTTAACAAAATAACAACAAAACATACAAACCTTAAAACTTCCATAATTAAATCATAAGCACAATTCCAATATGGCCGATAATCACAGATTACAAACAATCACACTCCCGCCAAAATTTGACAGTTCAGTTCGACAGATTCAAAATCCTTTTTAAAGTTCGACTAGCGTTCCAGGCGCGTGTTGTGATACAGCCAAGCGGCATTGGACTAGTAGTTACATAACGTCGGGAGGCTGGAGTGATTAAAGTACAGTTACGAGACCTCGCATCGAACGATGATCTCTTCTCACGTCCGTCTTGCTTGTTTTGTGGCGAAATGAGCTTTTTTGGCTCACTCACACCGATAAAGAGTATAGGTATTTGTGGTTCCGTTAAATATACCTGTTATTGATATTATGTTATTATTGGCTATATCCTTACGGTTGTTGTGACGTAATTGTAAGACTTTGATAGATGTTTTTGTTTTTTTTAATATTGAATTGCTCATAGATTATTACAGTATTCATAGATGTAGTTTTTCTCAATCATTTGTGGTTGGGGCAGAGTATTCTTCGTGCGATACTGCATGAAAAACAGCTCCCTATCCTGAAAGCTGTCATCGTCATTATCACCATATCTGCCAAGTAACGTCCACTGATGGATATAAGTCTCCTTTCAAACGGTTCCACCGCGTACTATCTCGTGCCTTTCTCTATCAGTCTGTATTATCCTTATAAGGAACTTTGAACAGGTAGTCCATCCTAAAATTGTAACGTTATAAAATTAGCACTTCCAGAAAGTTTCTACGTAGTCGAAATGTCCACAAATACCTGTACAGGTGGGTAATTAAACGCATGACCGCATTGTACACCCGTGTCGTGTGGTATGTAAAGGTATGGCCAAATATAGAGCGGGATTTGAGAGCGCCTGTAGCTGCTGTAGACTGCGGCTGTAAAGTGCGCGTAAACAAACATCAATAATTAAGATTGGGCTTAATTTTGCGTAGAAAGCTTAATAATTTTAGCTTTTATTTTATTTAAAACTAATCTATATAACTATGTCCGTGTGGTGACGGAGTAAGAATACAATATGTCACCACCATCTCATCCCATGGGTGTCGTAAAAACCGAATAAGGAACTATCCGTGAATATTATCTTTACGAAGTAAAAAGAAGGAAAGCTTGAAATTAAACCCTATACCAATCCTTCTGACCAGCGTGGTATTAGTAGGCCAAGTGTCTCTCCGTCATGGTAGGAGGCCCGTCCCTGCAGTGGGACACTAATGGGCTGTTATAATGATTTAAAACTACCACCTCTGGGCTCGGTTTCGATTCCCGCTGCAAATGTTTGTTTGCATGAACATAAATGTTTGCATTGGTCTAGGCTCTAGATGTTTTCTATTTATATTAAGCACGTATTTACAGAAAAAAATTAAGTAACTATGTTTCTCAGTTGTCTAATACTCACAGTACAGCTTGGGACTAGATGGCGTTGTGTGAGTGTAAACAAAAGCACGGCATAAATGTTTTGCTTAAACGCAGCGTTTTACTCTGTTATGTCGCTCATTTCATTTCAAATCAGAACACGCCTTAAGGTTACGTGTTAATTTAGCTTACATAACCATCACACAATAAGTCCCGGAGGAGTTAATATGGACGTTATATTGCTGTGCCAATCAGGGACTTGTTTCACGCAATAATATTTATATTCATTGTATTGCGACATAACTCATCATAACGGCCCGTTTATGTCCCGCTGTTAGGACATACCGCTTCTAGTAATGGAGGCAATCTTGGTCCACTAGCTCGAATTAGTATAGGGTTTAATGTGTCGGTGTCCTGAAATAATGGCAAAAAGGGTTCTGGCTAAAACCCACGGTGTTCCTCTTACCCATGAATGCCTAGAATAAAAATAAAGCTCTGACAATTTTATTTACCTTCTTCATTAGTGACGACTTCCCGGGGCTTTTTCTGGCTATAAGAAAAAATTAAATCGCTGAAAATGTTACTTCTGCTTAAAAAAAGTGTGCATTTGAAAAAAAAATAGTCGATACAAAGTGGCTGAAAACAGCTAGTAGGTATGTTATTCTCTGTGTGGTGACGGAGTAAGAATACAATATGTCACCACCCCAATACAATATCTCATTCCATGGGTGTCTTAGGAACCGACTTAGGGACTATTCGTAAATATTATCTTAACAAAATAAAAATAAAGAAAACTTGAAATTAAACACTAAGTATACCAATCCGTCTGGGCAGCCTGGTATTAGTATCCCTCCATTACGGGAGGAGGTCCGTTCCTGCAGTGGGACATTAATGGGCTGGTATGAATGTTATTATAAATGAAAAGATAGTAATATTGTATTTTATGTTCGTGTTTAGAAAATCAGTTCGGTGCAATTGAGATAGAAAAGCCTACGGCCCTCATTACACATTGTATCACCGGACATAAGTATTTTATCTGTACGGTTAAAGACCTTTATGTGAAGAAAAAAAAAACAAAGCTATTGTCACTAACAGTCTGAGAATTTGTTGGCGAAAATTAGTTTACGTTTAGAAACGGTATCAGCAATTTTAAAAAGAAAAACGTTGATCTTTTTTTTGCCTACTTACCTTTTTTTTGTTAGCGGTGTAACTAAAAGTTTACATTTTAGTTTAATTGAATCGATGGCGCAGCTGTCGCGCATTCAGCTGACGTGCATGAGGTTGTGGGTTCGAATTCCTTGCAAAATAATTGTTCTGTGTGCACAAATCGTTTGGATGTACTTTATTTTTTTATGCCTGTAGATATTTATGTAGGTATGTTTGTAAAAATCCTCGAGACACAAGAGCCTTGATCTCTAGTGCAAGAGTTTTTTTTTACAATAGCTATGTTTTTCCGAACAATGTGACAGGACTAAAACTTTTTCTTACTGACATCCTGAATGTATCAATTTTTGGACTGTTTTCGATTTTTTTCCTTATGTATGGTGTTCTCCGTGTGGTGACGGAGTAAGAATACAATGTCACTACCCCATGTCATCCCATGGGTGTTGTAAAAGCCGACTAAGGGACTATTCGTGAATATTATCTTTACGAAATAAAAAGAAGGAAAACTTGAAATTAAACACCGTGTTTTTAGATTTAAAATTATAAAGTAGCATTAAGTAGCTGTAAATTAAATAAAATAAATAAATAAACCCTATATCAATCGGTCTGGCCAGCGTGGTATTAGTAGGCCAAGTATCCCTCCGTCACGGGATGAGGCTCGTTCCTGCAGTGGGACATTAATGGGCTGTTATGATAATTATGATGATGGTGTACATTAAAAAAAAAAATTATAATAAATAATTTTAAAATAATAATATAATATAATATATATATTATATAGGTATACATATTATATTTAATTATAATTAAATTGTCCACTGCCGGCCTATGTCCAGCAGTGGACTGCAACAGGCTAGTTGATTGATTGATTGTACATTAAAAATTGTGTTGTATTATACTTAAGTATGTGTTATTAATTTATATCAGGCTCTACACTGGAAGTTGTCGACGTGTTTATTTACCTGGGACAATCTGTTCAGCTGGATATCAGGGTGTCAGCTGACAATCTGTACATCTGAATGAGGTCTATCGTGGAACCAAGTTGGTTGGGTAGTGTTAGGGAAGCTAAAATTACATTCTCGTCCACATAGCGAAGAACTGACAGCCGCTGCGCGGCCCTGTTACGACAAAACACTATAACCCAGGTTACAGCGTTTTGTTGTAACATGATTTAAAATAATCTGCTGCAGGTTAGCTTGCTACTAGTTCAATAAAAATTTCAATATCACTTTTTCTGACTGAAAGATTCTAAATAACATTTTACTGCAACCTTTGGGTTGCAGTAAAATGTTATAATATTTTAACTAAAAATCTTGACAAAACGCTGCATACTAGACTGCAGTGTTCTACCGAAATCTTATTGTCTTATTATTTCAACATAACGCTGCAAACTCGCGTTGCCGCGTTTTGTCAAAATATTAAACGAAA
The DNA here is from genome assembly GCA_905475405.1 of Schrankia costaestrigalis. Lineage (NCBI taxonomy): Eukaryota > Metazoa > Arthropoda > Insecta > Lepidoptera > Erebidae > Schrankia > Schrankia costaestrigalis. The sequence continues at coordinate 19,951,452 of FR997831.1, read as the reverse complement.
ACTTACTAAACAATTGATTGGAAGTTAATTACACAGTTTAACTACTTACAAATGGTTTTCGGTTTCGGTTTTTCGGTACGTTTGGAAATTGGCTTATTTACTACAGATAGCAGAAATGTATTACCATGCCAAAATTATATATTATATGTAATAAAGATTTCTTCTTTAGCCACTTGGACGTCCATGGATACTAAGCTATCAAAAAAAAATATGCCGTCTTACGTCCCGGATAGTATTCCGTCCAGAGACACGTGTTTAGAAAAACGCCCTCTAGTTTATTAATGCCGTATTTGTATCCACGCTCTCGCTGAGCCTCTTGAAGTGGTTGTGCATCTCACCGTCCAGTGATCACTACCAGTTTTCACCGAATTGATCACTGTTTTGTCGACATGATGAAGTCTATCTCCGTTTTTGTGACACCATCAGGACTAAGCCGGATCCACTTACGGTAGTTACGCTTCTTGAAGAAGAGATTCATCATAAAAAGTCCCTCCCACCCCATGAAGTTCGCAAGCATTTGGCCCTGTGTATTTCTTTGCCCATACCCAAAAAACCTACTGTCAACTCATTTCCACTTCTAAAGCCCAGTTTCGCGTTAAAGTCCCCCATGACAATGGTGTAATGGGTCTTAAAGGTATGTATGGCTTAGGAAATATCCTTATACATCTGATTCTCTTCCACCTCATTGTCGGCATGAGCTGATGTGGGATCGTAAACAGGTTTACGATACCACCTCAGCTTTCATAACTTCAACATGGCATTACCTTCAACGAATATCGTTTGGTAATTCTGACGAGAAGGTACGTTACCCTTGAAGACACACTCTCGATCTTCACCACGTTATTTATGATTACGATTTATGGACGAAAATCCCGACACCACCCAGGAACTGTTGGTCGCCCTCCCGGATATAGAGCAGGTTACCGGACTTCAGGATTATCGAATCCTCCCCCTGTCTCCGGACTTCCGATAAGCCGACGATATCCCACCGTAACCTGCTCAATTCTTCCTTCAGTTCTACGACCTTCTCATCGGTACGCAGTGTGGCGCGTTGTATATTGCCAGGGCCAAAGGTCGGTTGTTATGGTAGCTTGACCTCCCCTGGAGATTCTTCGCTCCCCTTACTTTTTGTGTGCTATCATTTTGCGGGATTTGTTGGCCTACTAAGGAGAACACACCGAAAGGTATTTCTCAAAATAATAAAGATGATTTAAAAGATTTATTAAAATGTATGCCCACGTCCAGGCACCACATTTATTATAATTTAACAGTCAATGTTAACATTACTAAAGATTTAGATGAGACTTCAGAAATATGGAAACACCAAAAAGCTCAGTGTTTTTATTTAAATTTTATCTTAACTTACTGTATTCTTATTATAGTTATCACAACAAAACGCGGTAAGCTCAGGTTGCATCGTTATATGACAATACTATCACATACTGGCCAATAATTGTTATCGTAACAAAATAATTTTTCTAAAATTTTGAGGTTTCTAATCAAAATTTGATAATGTTATGTTTTAATGATAGTTAGCAAACACTATTCACAATATTTTATAAAAAAAATCAAACGTCTATCTATACTTGATATAATTTGGTAACGAGTTTAATATTAAAACTTAAAACCGCGTTTTCTGAAACTTGGCACTTCAATGTTTACAGCATTTTGTCGTAACAGGGCCGCGCTGGCGCAGACAGTTTCTGGAATGGTTTCTCTATTTGTACCGGAAGATGCAGGGTAAAAACTCTTCATACAGTGTAAAGGTGACCTAGTTAGTCACCTTAGTCTCACTGCCCATATGAGGCCTCCATACTTGGCCATTGCGTGTACGACTTCATGGTATAGCCTCCTGCAGGGGGCGTTAGTTTCCCTTGTGTTTGCAAGAGTTGTGGGACCTGGGAGCCAACCACAAGCTCTTATAGCAATATTATTGTAATCTTACTTAGCCTTTTCGTACCACGAAGTGCTTAAAACAAGATTAATAATATAGAAACAATATTGTTTTTTATTGAAACAATATAGCGTTATTGAAACAATATTGTTTCAATATTATTATAAGCTTGTTTGAAGCACTTCGTAGTACGAAAAGGCTAAGTAAGATAACAATAATATTGCTATAAGAGCTTGTGGTTGGCTCCCAGACCATTCCTGCTTTTGAAGTCCCTTCAGTAAGTAGTAAGAGGTTTGCCATAATTAATTTCCTAATCTAAATGTTTTGTAGGTATCTAGCAAAATGTAATTTGTATTCTATTATGTAGGTATCAAGGTGCTTTTACGTAACGCCAATAATTACGTGACATGATTTCCTATGGAGTGACCATAACCTGTTTATTATGAATTCGTTATGTATGTTAAGGTGTCATAGACTTTCTTATATGGTGGAATGACTTGGTGGCTGTACCAATAATTGAATCGGTACTGTTTCCCACTTGTGGACGTCATCATGATAGCTTATTAAGGTTTCAGTGCAGGGTTACCTTTGTTAAAGGCGAAGAAAAAGCTGGCCTACTAATAACAGGTTGGCCAATCGGGTTGGTATAGGGTTTTATGTTAAGTAGCTCTTCTTTTGTTTTCATACTGGTAACATTTAGTGGATTTTCCTATACTGTTTACAATAACAATGAGAAGGTAATACCATGTTGAATATATCTTGTTACCTCAGTCAGAATACGTAGTTCCTTTAGGGGTAGGTAGGCAGAACACCTACTATGATAAATTGAAATACGTGAAATGCATTGCACACACCAATGCATTTGATTAATTTTAGACATAATGTTTTTGAGAGATAATTACTGCTAAGACCTTTAGAATCAATATTTAAATAAAGAAGTTTATTTTTGCAAAACAGCCGGGTTATATTCCCCAGCTGGGTACAGTATCTTTTCAGTTTTTCTTTTTATCAATATCGGTGACATAGTTCCTAAGCACAAATCTTTGTATGTCTTATAGTTTAAGACTTTCCCATACTGACCAGTTTGAATTAGCCACCTTGTATATACTTACTTGAAAGGTTTGGTTTCAATCTTCAATTATTTTGCTTAGAAAAGACTATTATTGTAGCGCTGGTATAGGAATCATGATCATTACAACAACCTGAAGTGGGTGGTAAATGAGTTGATTAGTATTCATAGAAGGAGGACAAGACTACGCAAGCTGGCAATATTTGGAGGAGGCTTATTTGCAGCAGTCGACGTTCAATAGTTAATATGATAATGGTGATAATTCACAGTACTTGACAAATACATGATAGTGTTAGAGTAATGGCTAACGCAGAGTAGGACGGCATGGCAAAGTATTTTAATTTTTACTAATGGAAATTCAACCGTACTGTTACAGAAATACGACATAAATTGCTATGCTTTAAAATGATGCCGCGGCATTGAAAGGGATTTTTCAATGCCGCGGCATCATTTTAAAGCATAGCAATTTTGCCATGCCGTCCTACTCTGCGTTAGCCATAAGACTCCACCAACCCAACTCATCCCCGGGATATTGTAAAATGCAACCAAAGGATATTTTTGCAGATAATCCATACTATTGTAAATGGGAAAGTGTGTCTGTTTGTCTTTATTTACGGCAAAACGGAGCGACGAATTGACGTGATTTTTTAAGTGAAGATAGTTGAAGGGATGGGGAGTACCATAGGCTACTTTTTTTCTCCTGTTTCCAGGAAAGGGGAACAGTGCTACCCCGAATTTAACGCAAGCGAAACCACGGGCAAAAGCTAGTATAATATATCGACAATAAGAAAAGAAGGAAAGCCATCAACTATTCCAAATAGCTAGTAAGATAAAGAAACTCGTCCCTGTAGTGGAATGTTAATAGGCTGTTGTAAAGATGACTCGTAGTTCATGCTCTGCTTCTTTTGACACTAAGAAGATGCTATTGTATAGATGAGGAAAGAGTGACTCCGACGACGTCTCAATCCAAATTGAATTGTATTTGTTTACAAACATAGTTCTCAAACTCCGCGTGGTGACTGAGTAAGAATACAATATTTCACCACCCCATCTCATCCCATGGGTGTCGTAAAAATCGACTAAGGGACTATCCGTGAATACTATCTGTACGAAATAAAAAGAAGGAAAACTTGAAATTAAACCCTATACCAATCCGTCATTATTGGGCCAAGTATCCCTCCGTCACGGGAGGAGGCCCGTCCCTGCAGTGAGACATTAATGGGCTGTTATGTTAATAGTGCTCAAGAAATGTCTGAGTTCTGAAGTAGGTACCAAACATTAAAAAAACAACAATGAAACATTATTTAGGCAGTTTTCAAAAAGTTTTAAGAGTAATAGAAATAATCTGTGTATAATATCATTTATTAAAAACATTTACTTCTACATAGTATCAAAGACATAAAAATAATCTAAAAATCCTATGTACAAGTTTATAATTTCTTTAAAATATGTATAAGTCGCAAGGAAATCAGAATAGCAGGTATTTCCTCTACCTAATATCTAGTGATATCATCGCAGGGATTTCGCTTAATGCCTAGGGATTTCACGAATTCAAGGAAGATGACACTCTCTGCTGTCGAATCAATAAATTATTTACGAGGGTACACTGGAACGCACTCAGACAAACACAAGTTTCCCATAGATAGATTAGTAAAACGTTTGATAACACAATAAACCTTAGGGTCGTAGCACAACCATATAACGTAACATAAACGGATCGGCACCGTATCAACTCAATCCGGTCAGTATTATTTGTATGAAACTCCTTACTGCAACGCACACTAATCGGAATCGTAACGTAATCGGATTTTTGACGTTTGACACCAAGGAAAAAGGCGAAGCGGTCAAAATCCGTTTACGTTACGTTATATGTGCTACTACGACCCTTATTGTCATATATTATTATCACTTGAAGATTCAATAAACAAGAGTATTGTACATCTACCGTGAATTCGTGGTACTTAAAGAATTTCGTAAAATTTCTGCTATCCTCATTTCCCTACGACAAACTATGTAATAATATAGACTTTATTAAACATAATTACGTTTTTAATAATTAATTATTATGGACAATTAACTCTGTCTTCCGAGATCACTTCCTTAGCTTCCAATAATGTCTTATCACATAAGTATTCACCGCCTGAAAATTAAAGAAAAAAAAAGAGTAATAAAAATTGAAAAAAAAAAACTATTATTCATAGAAATAGGAACAGTAAGCCCTCCAAGTAACGAAGGGTCACTGTGAATTTTATTTAGTAAATTATTTTTCTTTTTTGTGTGTACATGCCCTTGCATCTTCGCCAGGCGCTAGCCTTGGGTGGAAGAGGATTAAAAGATATAGATGCACGTCATCCATACGTCTGGTATTAGTACATTGGAATGATTTTTCTTGTAGTAATCGATCCAAGATAACTTATTCTCTTGATAATCTTGTTATTGCAATTAGTTTGGGTAATATTTGCCGACAATCATAATAAAAAAACTATACCTATTAGTAAGTATGTTTATCCGTTTTCTAACAGAAGTAGAACCTTAGCTTAGCTAGGGACTAGATAGCTTGTGTGTATATTTAAAATATTAGATAAATAAATAAATATTAAATATTAGATTGCAAAATTTAACTGTTTCATAATTTTGTTAAATTTACGTAAAGCGCCATCTAGTATACATACGCTGAACTACCAAGTCACAAACGCTACAAAAGCTTGTTTAATTTAATACCAAAGACTATCCAAAATTCACAATGTTATTTTACTCACCTATATATAGATGTCGCTAGTGCGTCCGCCTTACTTCCCGCTCCGCCTTGTCTTGTCGTTTAAGGTCATTGATCGTTGTGACGCTTCCAAACAGCACTTTCGCTGTCATTTGCTGGAACATACAAATATTTCATTTCATTTCATTTCATTTCATTTATTTATTTCAAAAACAATTACAAATTGTGTGCGAATGTTTGCTTACATCTAAATTACAACAAGTCTACATACTATAATTTACATAATATTATATAGATGGTTACAATATTAAATCCTTACAAATAAACCAACAATACTAAAGCTATACAATAAATACAATAATTATTTAACATCAAAAAATCCCATAGACCCTACTGATAATTGATTGATTGATTGATTGATTTGATTTTGATAATATAAATTTAGATTACTTATGTCAAAACGAATGTCAAAATTACAAATAATAATCATAATATAATAATAAAAATTCAATTTAATTAATATTGAGGCTACCCAATATATAACCCCAATAATTTTTAATTTAATTCTTTCAAACTTTGGTAAACATACAAGTAAAATTTATGTTTCATACTTCTTAGATGTAAATTCCCCTACTGAATAAAAACAATTACACAAATTGATTAATAGACATCGTTTCGCTTAAATTACAAGAGATTTTGCTTGTTAAAATAAGATTAGGTACGTTCATTAAAGGGGATTGGAAACAGGAATCTTTCTAATCACGAAGAAAGGTGTTCAAATTTCGTTAAACAAAGCAAAAGATTTTTTAACAGAATTTTATAAAAAAACATTTATAAATAGGCAGTAAAATTCAGAGCCTTATTAACTAATACGAAAAGGACTCGGTTGAATTTATTAAAAGTATAAAAGCACGCAGAAAACGTACACTTGATAAACCCCATATTTTCAAAACCAAAACGGAATGAGTTTGGTTTTCTTTGGTTGGAGTTCTGAAAATATGGGGTTTGTCAAGTGCACGTTTTCTGCGTGCTAACAATTTTTATGGACCTTAGTAAATGTTGCAGAGTACCTACTTATCGGCACTGTAGGGAGAGAATGCCTCTCAAATAAAACTTTCCAACAATCTCCTTAACGACCTCTATGGTGTTCGCTCCTTAGATAGCACCTCATTAAAGGTATGGGTAGTGTTTCTGCAAGAGGTTGCGAGGGAGAAACACTACCCCGTTAATACGACGTTTACTATAATAATATACAGGCTATCTTGCAGAAATCGTACTTATAAGATAAGGTAGATTTGACTAATTAAATTTTTTACAGAAATAGATTAACAACATGATAAAAATATATTTATTTTCTATCACGAAGACGAAGCTGGGACCTCGCATAACCAGTTGCAGCTTGCGACCACGGCCAGTGCAACCTGTGCCGAAACGTCAAGTACAATAAAGGTAAATAAAATGCGCATTAATATCCCGTTTATATAATTATTTATAATAATGAAACGCGATAGTTTTAAAGTTATAGATTAACAACACTTAGACCACAATGGTACCCCTTAGGCTCCTCTGTTTTTTCTAGTTCAATTCCTGCTCAATGCTAGTATTTGTGAACATGAACATGAAAGTTTGCTTTGTACAATATGTAGTTATGCATTTACATAAATAGAGTAGGTATGTAGGTAAAAAGGTTTATGATTTCTCTATTACCCATGATACAAGCTCTACTTAATTTCATTATTATAATATTAATTAACTAGCTGACCCGTGCCCATTTCGTTAGGCCGCGAAAAATACGCGTCACTTTTTTAAACATATTTCATTACTGCTCCACTCCTATTAGACATGGCGTGATACTATATAGCCTATAACATTCCCCGATAAATGGACTTTTCAACACAGAAAGAATTTTTAAAATCGGTTTAGTAGATCCAGAGATTACCCCCTACAACGTCACAAACAAACAAACACACAAACTTTACCTCTTTATAATATTAGTATAGATATCACAATGTAATAAACCTTTATAAAAACTACAGTAAAATTGAAAACATACTCCATTTTTTTCATCCAAGGCAGATTTGGCAACAACAAAAAGATTGTTAATCCAGATTTTATTTGAAAAATGGTTGCAAAACACATAATATTGGTCAACATTAAATCGGTACATGTTGAAATGAACTCAATTAGGCCTTCATTATCATCGGGTTTCCGAGAAACGCCCTTAAGGTGAAGATCGATTCGGAAATTATAGGTAAAGTGGGCCCCTTAACGAATTTTGTTAGGGTGGTGTCAAGAGTAATTTGTTCAGTAGGGTAGCACGGGTCTTCATGAAATTATTACTTGTTTTAAAATAACCTTGTGAAAGAGATTATTTTGAATGTTTGTTAACGCTGTTCATGTTAATAATTTAGAAGTAATTTGTACTACATTAAGGTACCTTTTGATCTTAGATTAGCTTTTCTATGCTAATAAGAATTTGCTACTGTGATTTTAGTTTTGGTGGTTGACATACTTACCTTTATTTTATTTTATTTTATTTATTAATACACACGACAAATTACAATTTCACAAATATTCATCTTAAGAACTAAGATACAGATCCAAATTGTAACTCAAATATTGTGTGTAATAAACAAAACACTATATTAAGACGTGTTATAATAATTAAATTGTTAAACAAAGCTTACCAATATAAAAGATAAAAGATACTTAGGACCACGAAAATACAATAAGTACGTGTACATAATATATACTTAACAAAAAGAGTAGGATGTAGTAGTACCTAAAAACTACAGTTAATTAATTGAGAGTACAAAATATGCTTACTAGTTATAGTATAGCTAAAAGTAATACAAGCGAAAAAATAACCTTATAAATAGCTGGTAGAAGCTGCCTGATTGGGTCTGGTGTAGAGGACATCTTTTAGAGAGCTAATATAGGTAGACATTTTAGGGTAAAAAATATCTAATTTAAAATCGTTGTCTGCCATTTCATTATACTGGCGAGCCATTCTTACAACAGGATTATAATAGGAGATATTGTTTTTGTATGTTTGTAGACAGAAAAGGTTTATTTTTTTAGATCTACGGGCACTATACTTTGTGTTAAAAGCTATTTGTGAGAGTAACTCAGGGGTATCAATTTTTGAGTGTATAATTTTATATAAGTAAATGGAGTCAAGATACTTCCGACGTGTTTCCAGTCTTTGCACGTTATATTTAGTCAGTCTAGTATCATAAGTGAGCTTGCTGCGACCCAAATGTTGACGGTAACATAACATTCTCAGACATTTTCTCTGCACCCTCTCTATTTCATCTGCGTGTACCTTATAGTTTGGGGACCAAATAGGGCTGCCATACTCCAAAATACTCCTGATTAGAGTATTAAATAGGTAAAGTACGGAGCTAGGCTTTTTAAAGCCCTTAGTCGACCTAAAAACAAAACCAAGCAATTGGTTAGCTCTGGTGATGATATATTCGTAGTGTTTTCGAAATGTAAGTTTATCATCAAAAACAATGCCCAAATCCTTAGCAAAACTGGATCTTGCAAGCATCTTGCCATCAATAGCATAATCATGCACAATCTTATGGTTCCTGTTGGTGAATGTTATAATAAAGCATTTATCAATGTTGAGGCTCATAAGGTTGGACGTACACCACTCTGAAATTGCATTCAAGTCGTTTTGCAAAAAAGTGCAGTCATCAGCTGAGGATATTGTCCGAAAAACCTTTAGATCATCAGCGTATAACAGACACTCACATGACAACTGTTCCACAAGGTCATTGATGAAAATGTTAAATAATAATGGGCCCAAATGAGATCCCTGAGGAACACCTGACGTGACCGCAATCGGGGATGAAAGGAAGCCCTTAAGAGCGACCAATTGACTTCTGTTACTAAGGTAAGAGGTCATCCAACGGTATAGACTGCCGTGAATTCCATAGGAAGCGAGTTTGCTACAGAGCAGCTTATGGTTGACTCTGTCAAATGCTTTGGAGAAGTCTGTATAAACAGAATCAACCTGACCTCGAACTGCAAAACTCTTACATAGGTAGTTCTTGTACACCAATAGATTAGTGACCGTCGACCGACCCTTAACAAAACCATGCTGCCTATCAGATAGAAGAGGTTTGAAATGATTATATAACTGATCATAGACTAAAGACTCAAATAATTTTGCAAAACATGATAGGATACTAATAGGTCTGTAGTTTTCACATTTAGTCTTGTCACCCTGTTTTAAAATGGGGATTATGTGAGCTGCTTTCCACCGCGCAGGAAAGATTCCATAAGTAAGTGATTTATTATATATAATGTTTAAAGGGACGCTAAGCTCCTCGGCACATAACTTAACAAATGATGCAGGAAGTTGGTCTGGTCCTCCACTTTTATTCTTATCTAAAAGTTTTATTTTAGATAAAATATCACGTTCGGTTATAACAATATGAGAAAGCACATCTGTTGTTTTATCATTAATAAATTTATCATTATTGCAGTTATAACTCAATGGCAATGATGCACTACCATGCAAGTTTGATTCAAACACAGAGCCAAAGCATCTTGAAAACAGCTCACACATGTCCTGTCCACTTGATGATGAAACATTCCCAAATTTCATAACATTTGGAATTGAAACACAACCCTTCCTACTATTAACAAATGTCCAGAAATGTTTTATATTGCTATTCATAGAGTCTTCCGTAGAGGATATAAAATTTTTGTAACATTGATCAGCCATTTTCCGAAACCTTTCACGTAATAAAGAAAATGTATCGTAATCTCGAGGGTTATTGAACTTTTTATACAGTCTATGGTACTTGTTTTTTTCCTCGTTGCACTTTATTAAAGATTTACTGTACCAAATAGGATAATTTGAGGATTTTAAGGCAGTGAGAGGTGTATGATTCTTGATGATGGTAAACAACTTATCGTAAAAAACGCTCGTGCACTTTTCCACATCCAGAGAAGACAAAATGTCGTACCAATCTATAGTATTAAGTTCGGATCGTATAGCACTGTAATTACATTTTGAAAAATTAAACCTTCTGTTGCCTTGTTTTTTTAAATTCCGTCCTGCCATACTAGGCCATAGAAAATTGAACTGAATAGCAGGATGATGCCTATCCACCCGGCTTAGCGGGTTTGCCTCACTCACACATAAGGATTCTACAGATGAAAGGACCAAATCAAGAATATGTCCATTCACATTAGTAATATTATTACATTGATATAAGTTACAGAGTGAAGTAAACTCATTCAAAAGTATCAGTTTTTTACTATAGGAAGGTTGTGAAGGCTCATCAGTTATCGTACACATGGCAATAAAATCCGGGATGTTAAAATCTCCAATAACAAGGCAACTCTGGTTAAGGCAGTTATTTAGTAAGACGTTTTGACAGTTAGAATAAAATTCATCTAATCTTTTTACATCTATGTAAGGAGGAAGATAACAAACACAGATATTAATATTAGAGATGTTGCTAGTATCTGACGTGATTGTAACCCAGATGTCCTCTAAACCACTATCCCAAGATGCCTGTCGGATGACCTGGTAACTTTTCTTAATAGCAATAAGGACACCACCTCCGTCTTTTTTCTGAGAATTAGTTTCTATGCGATCACGTCTGAAAATATTATACCGAGGGTCAATAATTTCTCCATCGAACACACCATAATTTAAGTTAGTCTCCGTCAGGCATATTACGTCATAGTTAAAATTCAACAAATTGAGATAAAATTCAGATAATTTAGTTCGAAATCTATTTACATTTTGGTAATATATACTTAACATTATATAATAAACAACAAAAAGCTTAATAAGAAAATGCACTATTAAGTTATTTACCTATTTAAGTTTATTTAAACATTCTATATTTTTTATGTGTATAGCGGGGCTTTGTTCTCCTTTTCTAATGTATATTTGGCCAAATCGTACCCAAGCAAATTTAAAATTGTGTTCTTTACAAAATTTTCTGGCAGCGCTATGCACTTCCTTTGTTTCAGGAGAAAGATGCTCCGCCACATAAATCCTGTGGGGCTCCCCCGCAATACCTAAATGATTAGATGCTAGTTTTTCTTTAGGGTGAGCCTTATTATATCGTGTTACGGCCGAAAGAACTAGATCACGGAGACGCTGCGATGATAGAGTAACTAGTATATTTCGTGGTCTCTTCGATGATGTATCCATTTTAGCAATGCGGCGGCAGGCTCTCACATCACTGTCCGGAATAACAATTTTCAGACAATCACAAAGTTGTTTGAATAACAGCATTATATTCTCATTTTTACTTTCAGGCACTTCGTGAATCTCAAGATTTAAGTCTCGTGAAATTTTTTCAACTTTAATACTAATAATATAATTTGCTTAATAATGGTCAATAGTGACTCATCATAACAGCCTATTAATGTCCCACGTCAGGGACGGGCCTCCTCCCGTGACGGTGGGATACTTGGCCTACTTCAAATCAATCATGACTTTCTTTTTCAAAAAAAAAATAGCAAAATAAGGATTCAACGACGTACAGCATTTTATTGACCAAGACCTCCAGCTGATTGAGACTGACTGTGTCAACTGGAGACCATGGCCAGTGTACCTGTGCCAATAAGTGTTTAATTGCTGAGCTCTCCCGATGCTTCAATGTGTTTTTAAAAGTTACATACATACATACACTCACGCCTTATCCCGCCCGGGGTAGGCAGAGACGGCAGAACGTCACTTGTCACGATCCTGGCAAACAGATTGGGCCTGACCCACATTCATTCGTTTTAAAAGTTGTATTGTTTCATATTATAATATTAACGAAAACTAATACTACTACATGTTTTATATTATAATATTAGTAGGTACTACATAAGCATAATATGTACCTATACGTTAAATCAGTTCGGAACTTAATTTACGCGAAATCAGTACTAGACTCTCCGTAGTTATAACAAACACTCTTTGACAAAATTTATACAAATTTATGTATTTCTTGGAGAATGTATACATCGCCTTAAGCCTCACAAAGCGGATTCAACGGTTGCTCTAGATTTAATAATTACCATCAAGGTAATGGTCAGATCGAAAATCTTGCCGGATACTGCTCCATATTAAAATTAAAGAAATTAAATCAACTTGAATTTTGGTCACTACCTACCATCTTTTTTTGGTATTGCATTTTGCTTTCTCTTATTTTTGGTGCATGATTAATAATTTGGTGAATAAATGTTTTATTGTAGAATGAAATTGGTTCATTTATAAAATACTGATATGTGTAGCAAACCATCCTTGTTAAAATCGTAGTAAATGACCTCGTTACCGTCTTTGATGATCATACCGAGCTGACTGATAGATGGTAGAAAAGGATTATTTGGTGCTGAGATGAAGCATATAGCTTCTTACGTAATCATCTTTATTTGATATTTTGTATAGGTGTTTACTTTTCTCTCAGCATTTTCTTAATAATAAACGCTCATAGATGATTTATAAAAAATTAATATATATCTAAGTAGGTAGGTAAAAACTAAATTACTTTACCAATTTTAATTTCTGTAGCTCTAACTTCGAATACCAGCCAACAATTTGAGTTTTTGTAACATAACAGCCCATTAATGTTCCACTGCAGGGACGGACCTCCTACTGTAATGGAGGGATACTTGGCCTACTAATACCAGGCTGGCCAGGCGGATTTGTATAGGGTTTAATTTTAAGTGTTTCTTCTTTTAATTTAGTAAAGTTAATATTCACGAGTAGTCCCTTAGTCGGTTTTTACGACACCCATGGGATGAGATGGGGTGGTGACATATTGTATTCTTACTCCGTAACCACACGGAGTTTTTGTTAAATTGGTTTTAAATGACTGAAATCTGAGCTACTCGTAACAAACAGAAAAAAAAAATCACAGGAAACTTTTCCTCTATTAAGAATTGGTTAAAAACTTAAAGGTTTTATATCTTTATTTATGTCTACTGTAACGTAAATATATTGTGTGTAAAAAAAGGAAAATAAACTTTGTTTACAGAACCTATCTACAATACCCCAAAAAAGGGTTTTCAGCAAATAGGCATCGTAATAAAAAGGGTTATTCATTAATATGTGAAGATTAATTTCTTCTAAAACATTAAAACCCTTTTAGCTCGCCATAAAAATTAAATTATTAGTAAAAATGCGTTGATAGGGCTTACTGTGCGGACTTTTACCTACTGAGTTATGACATACATTGGTGTTCTCTCTGTCATAATTTGGTCAGCTGGCTAGGTACCTCATTTTTTTTAAATGACTTTTTATGCAATATGGATTGAACCCTGAGTGTCGGAGACATCAACAAAATGATATTGATGTACAGAAGGTGCATTTCAAAAAACTCAAAACTCAAAAATACTTTATTCGAAATTAATACAGCTTACGTTCTATCTTTTATGAAGTCATTTATATTATCGACTCCCAAACTGAACTTCGACAAACTTTTCTACGAAACCATTTTACTTCGACATAATGAAACTTCGATACATCTTAACTTCGATATTATTTTAGTACGAAACAACTTAACATCGAATCTACTGTACTTCGACACAGCGTTTCTTCGACATGACTTAACTAAGAAGCAATGTAGGTTCGACGACATTCTACTTAGACAACTATGCTACTCCGAAAATAGTCTAATTCGACATACTGTACTCTGAAATACTTTAATTCGACATTATTTTAAATCGACGTGTCTTATCTTAGACACTAACCCCCTTACTCATAAACGCCTCTTAAATTTTAATCAATTGATTTTTTAGCTTAAACTCTTACGTTGTTTGGTATAAGGTTGGTTTTCGTAATAAAAATCTCGCTAAACAGTGATTAAAAGTAAGAGGCGTTTATGATTATGGGGGTATATTTTTCAGATATTAAAAGATGAAACCTACTTATGTACAATATTTTAACTGCACGGATTGAACAGTGGTTTCAGAGAAAGGTAAAATGTTTGACTTTGCAAACACACATACAAAAGGCTTTCATAGCTCAAAAAAAGTGTATTAACGGGCAATAACTGGGGTTTCCCCTTTAACTAGCTGCAGGCCTATATTTAAGCACCTTAAAATTATGACATTGACATATATAATAGAAGCTGGTATGTTTATCAAAAATAATGCACACTTATTTAGTAAAGTAAGCGATGACAGTAGATTTAAGAAAAGGGATCCTACTAGGTTAAAAGTTGAGTTGTGTAAAGGTAGTCTTCGTTACAGAAATAGTCATGCAATGTCACTAAAGATTTATAACCATATTCCTCAGGTGATAAGAGAGTTACCATTATCACATTTCAAAACAAAATTAAAGTCATTGTTAATTGAGAAATGTTTTTACACCCTAGATGAATATTTTAATAGTAAGTTTTAACTTCTCTTAATTCATTTTATTGTTAAAAGTAGTTTAGTTATTAATTTAAGTTTTAAGTATAACATTCGCATGCCTGTCAAGGGCGAATATGTCGGACTCCTATAACCATGTTCTTTATTGAATAAATTTCTTTCTTTCTTTCTTTCTTTCTTTGCCCCGAGTTAGTAGTTTCAATCTCCTTAATGGACCGACTATACCAATGCGCTGAATTTCCGCAGTATTTCCGTGAAATTTCATTTTCTGTGTTTCTTTGTTTTTTCTTTAACTCAGAAATAGTTTTAAAATATTCATTTTACCTTTCTCTGAAACCACTGTCCAATCCGTGCAGTCAAAATATTGTACCTACTTAAGTAGGTTTCATCTTTTTATATTGGAAAAATATAGTGTCTAAGATAAGTCACGTCGATTTAAAATAATGTCGAATTAAAGTATTTCAGAGTACAGTATGTAGAATTAGACTATTTTCGGAGTAGCATAGTTGTCTAAGTAGAATGTCGTCGAACCTACATTGTTTCTTAGTTAAGTCATGTCGAAGAAACGCTGTGTCGAAGCACAGTAGTTTCGATGTTAAGTTGTTTCGTACTAAAATAATATCGAAGTTAAGATGTATCGAAGTTTCATTATGTCGAAGTAAAATGGTGTCGTAGTAAAGTTTGTCGAAGTTCAGTTTGGGAGTCTACTTTATCTAAGTTTAAATACCATTTCAAAATTTTACAAAACTTTACCACCGCCTCCAAAGCTAGTACAGAAGAAGCGACGCAACAAACTCTAACTGCTGCATTTTCTTGACGTCATAAATTTTTAACATTGTAAATGACATTCAGGCCTAAGGGAATAATAAATATTTATCTACCGTGAGATTCGTAGCCGGCGATCTCGCAGCTTATATGGCTGCTTTCCCACTGTGGTAGTCAACTCAATTGCCTTGTTAGTAGTTACAGTAGAAGTATCTGCTTTTCGATACGCTGACGGGTTTCAAACTAACGCAAGAAAATAATCATTTTTGAATCGAACAAACGTATATAGTAGATAGTATTATCAAGCGGAAAGAATCAGCTAGAAAAACATTACTCGTTAATAGAACGAATGAGATTCTCGTTAAAACTTTCAATTGAATAAAATGCAGCATCGAAGTATTTGATGACGAAATATCACTTGTACACACAGCAACTAATCCAGCTAGACACTCATGTACCTTAATACCTTGAAATAAGACACAATTTCAAATGAAAATGTTTAACTTGATGTGTTGCTGTGTGTACCAGTTGTTGACGTTCAATTAGTAATAGATGGAAGTGGGTTGATTGCGAAGTCTGTCTGTCTGTAAGTGGGATGTTCGCTTGACTGAGCATTTATTGTATCATACTTTGTATGTAATTAAAATTGTTGATCAGGTGTCCTAATATCCAACCGTATGGTGTTATTTTTTTTAGTTTTATCTGAACGAGATGAACAGAAGGTTGGTTGGATGGTTGACTATAAAAATCTTTGTACTAGCTCCGGTTCAGTTATCTCCCGTTAGTAAGCTACATTTTCATCAATCCGTGTGGTGACGGAGAAAGAATACAATATGTCACCACCCCATCTCATCCCATGGGTGTTGTGGAAACCGACTAAGGGACTATCTGTGAATATTACTTTTACATAGAAAGAAGGAAAACTTGAAATTAAACCCTATACCAATCCATCGGGCCAGTAGGCCAAGGATCCCTCCGTCATGGGCCCGTCCCTGCAGTGGGGTATATATGTTAAGATGATGATGATGAGATTCATCAGACAAAATTTTATTCGTGCAAAATGAGTAGGTAAATCCCACACTTGTAATCAAGCCCTGTTTTGCGGGGACTAATAAATTACACACTTATATCTATCACCATAAAGAATACCTAAGTATGTGGCAACAGTTTGTTGATTGCACAAATAATTGAAATGCGTGGGACTTGGATCCGCAACAGGTGGGCAATTGACACTATACGTTTTTAAAACGTCACAAACTTCATTTAGCAAGCTTAAAATTGCCCGAAAACCAAAGTTAAATATTATAGAAACGCGTATTTTATTGCTTTTTGTAATGAAGTAAAAGTCCGCAATAGGTTCTTAAAGTCCCGCCAAAAAGACTCCACGCTATAGAGGATCCTATATGATATCACCTTATGATTCTGACAGCGTTGCGTATTGAGATCCTCTTGTGTTTGGCAAGAGTCGTATATCTCAGGTTGGGCGCCAGACTTCGGTAGCGTGGTTTGAACTCCTAACTTGGGATAAGCCCTGCACCTATTCGCCTGAATAGTTTATTTACAGTGGCCTAGGTTCCTTATCAGCCTATGTACGTCCACTGCTGGGCATAGGCCTCCTCCAAAAGTTCCCACACGGCTTCCCACCGCCCTAACCAGGTCGTCGGTCCACCATGTGAGGGGTTTCCCCACTCTGCGCCTAGGTTGCTTTCATCGTACAATGAGGGCTCATATTAGATGATATTTAAAACCAACTCAAAAGCAGAACAGTATTATGAAAAACTCCATTCAAAATATAATACATGTTAGGTTTCAATCGATTTATAAGGATACGGATTTTAAGTCCCTTACTAATTGGACCGTAAATGGGCGTTGCGCGTCAATGGTCCGGTTCAACTAAACACCTCGCTTGCTAGGAAAATGGGGTGGGCATAATTTAAAATGTTATTTGCTGGGTGAGTTCACAAGAGATTAAAGAAAATTGCGTCCGTGGCTAAGTAATTAGTCATTCAACTGGAATATCCTGGGGTTTTACTTCGATTTTGGTCAGACCTTGTTGCTAACACTAATGTTAAGAAGTTTAGGTTACATCCACTATATAATTTATGTTTTTTTAAAACTAGAAACGTCATTATGACTGTGCGCGTGTTGCAAATCCAGTACAAGAATAAAAGCAAAGTCAAGGAATAAATTTACACTGAGGTCACAAAGGCTAAAAGACTAGAGTGAAATGTCTTCTACGACTAGTTGATATCGAACCGGTTACCAAGCCCTCTGCTCTGGTATACCTACGTAGGCTAAGATCCTGGCATGAATGAAAGGGGATCTCCCTAGTAATACGGTAATAGACTAATATGATAATGGCAATGCGGCTCAGATACTACGTATTTACTAAGAGCTTACAAAACCGAAGCGTAAGGTCGGGAGACCCTTCACGTGGTGGGTAGACAAACTGGTTCATCATCATAACAGCCCATAAATGTCCCACTGCAGGGACGGGCCTCCTCCTCCGAAGAAGGGATACTTGGCCTACTTATACCACGCTGGCCAGACGGATTGGTATAGGGTTTAATTTCAAGTTTTTTTCTTTTTACTTCGTAAAGATAATATTAACGGATAGCCCCTTAGTCGATTTTTACGACACCCATGGGATGAGAACGGGTGGTGACATATTGTATTCTTACTCCGTCACCACACGGAGACAACCTGGTTACGCGTTGGGAAACCTATGCATAGAGGAGTACAGTGGAAGTGTTTGAAGGAGGCCTATGTCCAGCAGGGTTTGAATCGGCTGATATAAGGATGATGAAAAATATTCACCTGATAATTTCCATTGCTGGTGACACTGGGTGGTGAGTACCCCCTTCCTCCATAAACTTGTCCTGGGCTGCCGTGGTACAGTGTGTTGTTGTTCGCGTCTCTGGTGGTCGCTGCTGCGTATGAAGACTTGCAGTTCTGTGACATTCTGTCTGTCTGAAAATTATGAAAAGATTGGTGTGTTATTTGAAATTGTTGAAGAAGAGAGCTCATTATCATGTTATAGGCAATGAAGAAAAAAGCTGTTTTAAAGACCAATTCTATCAGTTTGCTCTGTGAGCAGAACCTGGGATGATAATTAAGATGAGCAACTATATAATAATATATAGGTTTCGATGTAAATGTTTTGTCTTTTAAAATGTGTACTTTGTAACTGTATTGAATGAAAAAGAAGAAAACAAGAAAAAGCGAGCTTTGCAAAGTTAGTGCTAGCCATCGCTGGACGTCAGCAATGCACAGCCAAACCGCTGCCGACCGTAGAATAAATGCTGTATTTAATTTTCATTTGAAGTAGGGCAAGTTCGTAGTACTTTGTATTCCGTCACCACATTTTCAAAATTCTGATTTCGAATCTGATTAATCAGTCTTCAATTACATAGTCATATCATAATTACACAATATCCTCATTACAGTTCTACAGAAACTTATAATTTTGTCCATAAAAAAATGATTTCATAACTATGCTACTTGTCAATTAGAGTAAAATTTTTAAGTAAAAACTTAATCATTGTAGAACGGATTTTTAAGTAATATACCGTATTGGAGCTTACTTTTACATAACAGCCCATTAATGTCATATTGCAGAGTTTTCCCAAACTCTTTTTTACAATAGGTATTACAGAAAGCCTCATTTGCAAAAGATGTATGGAGGAAGAAAAACGAAGAAGCGTGGTAAATTAACGTCCACGGATTCTCCAATCTATACTTCTATACTAATATTATAAAGAGATAAAGTTTGTGTGTTTGTGACGTTGTAGGGGGTAATCTCTGAATCTACTGAACCGATTTTAAAAATTATTTCTGTGTTGAATAGTCCATTTATCGGGGAGTGTCATAGGCTATATAGTATTACGCTATGACTAATATGAATGGAGCAGTAATGAAATATGATTAAAAAAGGGACGCGTTTTTTTCGCCGCCTAACGAAGTGGGCACGGGTCAGCTAGTTAATAATATAGTTATCGTATCAGAAACTCAGAGCCCTGTAATTAACTAACCTACTAATACCATGTTGGACACGGATTGGTATACCTACGGCTTTATATCAAGTTTTCCGTCTTTGGTTAACGTCTGCGAAATCACTCATAGTCGTCTTTAACGACACTAACGGTGTAAGAATACAGTGTGTCACCACCCCATCTCATCCCATGGGTGTCGTAAAACCGACTAAGGGACTATCCGTGAATATTATTTTTACGAACTAAAAAGAAGGACAACTTGAAATTAAACCCTATACCAATCCGTCTGGCCAGCGTGGTATTAGTAGGCCAAGGATCCCTTCGTCATGGGAGCAGGCCCGTCCCTGCAGGGATTAATGGGCTGTTATGATTCCGTTACGACAAAGAGAATATAATATCAACAATATTTCCACCGTTCATTTTAAAATAGGAAGCTATAATAAAAACTTCTTGCTACAATAAACGTAACGGCCTTAATAAGACACAAGTTCGTTTTAATACGACCTTAAGAAAAAAAAAAGCCAATCTTCGTAATATCTTCGGTGTGATGGTAATTAAAAAAAAAGCCGGTCCCAAACTGTAGCAGTGTTACAGTTACTAACTGTAACACGAAACGAACAATTAAATACGCACCTTAATGCATAAGAGATAGCTTTTTGATTATGTTAATTTTGGATTAATTAATTTTTTCTTGGTTGTAGTGCATTAATATTCTACTCAAAAACTTGAAATTAAACCCTATACCAATCCCTCTGGCCAGCGTGGTATTAGTAGGCCAAGTATCCTTCCGTCCCGGGAGGAGGCCCGTCCCTGCAGTGGGACATTAATGGGCTGTTTTGTATATTCTACTCCAGAGATGAATGTCCGCCAATGACGGAAACATATTCTACTTACACCACATACCTACTAAACTTTACATTAAGGTTTATATTTGAGTGAAGGTTTATAGATATTTGTGTAAAAAATATATAAATTTTTTACTCAAAACTATAGCTAATTCATTAAAACAGAAGTAAAAGATGCCCACCAGTGCCAAACGTAAACACTGTTCAGCTTAATGCTGTGAAAAACACGCTCAATCTCATAACTTAACCTAAACACGTGTAAACTTGTATTTTTTCGCGTTCCGTCAAAATGGATTACCCATTTTCTTTTTGTTGACGTAGAAAAATGCCGTTTTTTTATGCGAATCTCTTTATTAATCGGATGAGCATTCATTTTAAAAAAGTGAGAAATTTGCACATGGTGCCAACAGGCCAAGTTGCGAGGGTAAACTTTGCCAGCTAATAAATATTAGCTTTTTGTTTCGTAGCTATTTATAACTGTATTTTGTAACACGATACGTTGTTTTTTTAATAATAGCCCATGAATGTCTTTAGGACGTTTTTTTTAATATATGTTAGTAAACTTGGCCTATGAAAAACTATTATATGACGACCTCTGTGGCGCAGTCGGTATATTACACGGCTGCTACGCAGAGGTCTCGGGTTCGATTCCCGTTTGCATTGGTCTTAGTGTTTTCTATGTTTAATATGTATGTATTTACAAAAAAAGTATTTAAGTATGTTTATTCGTTGTCTATTACTTATAGTACAAGCTCTGCTTAGTTTGGGACCAGATGGGGTTGTGTGAAAGTGTGAAAAATAGGATAAAAACTAGGATAATATGTAGAACCTCAACAGAGCATGAGCCCAATTAAGATTTATACAATTAAGGAAATTTAATTTATATAAAATTCCCTAATTAATGCAAGTCGCTTCAGTTTATAAATTGTAAAGATTTTATCATAACGCACTTAGCAACCGCGTATCACCTTGAAAGGGACCAGTTCGCAGTTTTAATATAGAGCGATTTAACAATCGGAAATCGTTTACAAAAGTTAAATTAAACCTTATTTTTAGTGTTATAAGACTGTTAATGGTAAAACAAGATTACATTGTTACAAGATTTCGTTAATGTAATAAGGAATTTTAAAGTATGCCTACGTTTTTAAAAGAAAACAATTTATGTAGCTGCACTGATTATTACATGATTGCCTTAAATAGGAGTCTGTAATGTTTTCAGGTGGTCCTTTTCGTTTTGTGACATGATGTTGACATGTGGAAAATACTAGCTGTTGTCCACGGCTTTGTCTGCTTGGATGTCAATAATATTCTTCACACATTCACACAACGCCATCTAGTCCCATACTAAGCAAAGCTTGTACTATGGGTACCTACTAGACAACGGATAAACATACACTTATGCATAAACATATAGGTACATACACTGTTTATATATAAGTGTATGAGTATATAATGTATAGTATGTAAGTTAAGTATAGCATATAAGTTTTAATGTATTATGTACCAAGTATAGTTTATAAGTAAAATGTAAGAGCGCCAATATCGCTAACAAACTGGCAACAGTTTGGCGATTTTGTTTTATTGAATTAAGGGGAAACAATTCAATCGCAATTCCATACAAACAAAGAAAGTTAATTCCTCCTTCATTAGATAATAAATACTCAAAACTATAGATGATATCGTTTTGTCTCGTTATTATCTAGTCTTATTGATTAATAAAACAGTAAAAAAAATATTCATTTACAAGTTATGAGGCTTCAAAGTTCATAATTCTATGCACATTTTATGACAACTTTTAGCGAAATAAAATAGGATTAAACGTTTATAAAAGTAAATATATTTTGGGAGTAGGAATAGATTATTTATTCGAAAATTCAAATAATTTTATATTGACTAGATTCTAAAGTTTGTACGCAATTACCTTTTTGCCAAAACCATTTTAGGAAATTTTACCGTGCTCGTTTCCGCCATCGACATCTTGCATCTCGCCTCCACTTTATGCACCCCTCGGGTCGGCGGAGGGGAGGTACGACAGCGAGCCGACCGTCGTCGAATGTTACCGAATAATTTTTTTTAAACTTCAATAAACTTTAATTTATGTCATTTATGACAATTACGTATCGCTTGCCAGTAAGAAGTTTCGTAATTTCTTTTATCAAAGAGATCCAATTATTATCAGATGCATAACCAGTTAGATAAAATACCTACATCAGTGACATTCTTGACTAAAATCAACTGTCAAAATTCACCTAAATATTATTACAATAGTCAATAGAGCATAGCTAAGGCTGTCACATTGCACAAACTGTATTTTTTTTTGTAATTCATTTTGATTTTTTTTTAAATATTTACGTGACTCACCCCCGCCCCGGTATCTGAATGACTGATCAAGTATCATTTCTTGTCAACTATCATTTCCAGATATTATGATTATTATTTATTTTATGATTATTCTTTCTTTTTTTAAATCCAGCTAAAATTAACTTCATGTACTGTATGTGAAGTAAGATATTATTGTGTACTGTATGGAACCCCTATTAACGATGCACGGTCTAAAAAACTGCCTCAAGAATAAACAGCTTAACTTAAAAAAGAAAATTAAAAATTATAATATTTTACGGTGTCATACCTACACCACTTACAAGATAAATTGATGTCTCGCTTGGTGTGTCTTCCGCAACAAAACTTACAATAAAATATTTTTTAAAAACCCATTTTAGTTATCTTTATTTACTCCTGATTTATTACTTTTTAGGTAACTACCTACAGCTAGTATTAGTGTCAACCCTAACAATGTATGTATGTATAGAATGCCATATGTAAAAAAAAAAAAATGTATTTGTTAAGTAACTATTTTTATTTGAAATATTATAGTAGACTAAGTACATAGGTTAAGTTTTAGGTATAAGTTATAAATGTCAATGAGCGCTTCTCGCCGTTAAACATTTCGTTTGGCGAGATATTAATGTAGTAGAGTTAAGTATAATTTTTTAATAAACATAATTAAAAAAAAAAAAAAAAACAAGAAGAACAATATTTATATTTTGAACGACATTTTGATTTGTAATTAATACAATCGAGCGCGTGTGCGTGTGCATGTTTCTTACTGCTTTTCTATGAGTTTTTCTCTTTCTCACGCAACGTTTGGTGAAACAACAATCTTTTAGGCTCCTGTGACAGATGAGTTGGTCTTGACGTCTTGAGTCCTCTTAATGTGTAAAAATTGTAAATACTTTTTTTTGTAAATACATACATATTATACATAGAAAACACCCAGACCAATGCAAACAATCATGTTTATGCACACAAAGATTTGCATTGAGTGGGAACCGACCCGAAGACCTCTGCGTAGCAGCTATGTTATATAACCACTACGCCACAGAGGTCGGCAATATTATACTTGTAGATATGAAATAAGTTTTGGAATAAGTACTATAGTCAACCTGTTGAAATATTAAGTTGAATTTAAAAGATATCTATAGATTTATTTTCACTTATTCTGTTTCTAAGACAGATTCTCCACAATTTTATTATTTAATTCTACTTTGTTTATTTTTAAATACCATAAATAAAGAGTAATAAACTATACCCCGTGTGGTGACGGAGTAAGAAAACAATATGTCACCACCCCATCTCATCCCATGGGTGTCGTAGAAACCGACTAAGGGACTATCTGTGAATATTACCTTTACGATATAAAAAGAAGGAAAACTTGAAATTAAACCTCATACCAATCCGTCTGGCCAGAGTGGTACTAGTAGGCCAAGTATCCTTCCGTCACGGGAGGAGGCCCGTCCCTGCAGTGGGACGTTAGTGGACTGTTGTGATGAATAAACTTTACTATATTTTCCTTTCCTTATGAATAAATATGCATAAAAAAGAAAATAACTATACTATTACCTTGATATAAAACATTGAATAATCGTGCATTTATTCATTTGTCATGAATTTATCTTTTATTCATTTGTCACTTATGATTTATAACTTGTTGCATAAAATACTTTATTTATACTAAGAGGCAAATTATTTATAACTATTACGAAAGCCTTTTTCCTGGTAACTGGTAATTTTATTACATTTTTAATCCTGTTTTTTTAATCACCACAAAGTTAACTAAAGTTATGGAAGTATATACTTGTTCTTCTTGGTACTAGGTGGTAGGTCTCAAGAATCAACCCCCAAAAGTGTGAAAATATTACCACATCTTATCCGTGTGGTGACGGAGTAAGAATACAATATGTCACCACCCCATCTCATCCCATGGGTGTCGTACAAACCGACTAAGGGACTATCCGTGAATTATTATCTTTACGAAATAAAAAGAAGGAAAACTTGAAATTAGGTAAAGCCTATACCAATCCGTCTGGCAAGCGTGGTATTAGTAGGCCAAGTATCCTTCCGTCACGGGAGGAGGCTCAAGGCTGTTATGATAATGATGAAACCGATGTTGATTCTATCACGTAGCTCGGGAAGTGCCGTAACATCAGTTAGCGTTGCCGGCATCAGTCTATGAGCAGAGGTTACCAGAAACCGTAAGACGAGACGCTTAGAGGTCTTCTACTTTAATATTAAGAATAAAAAATAGCACATTAATAACACAACCACGACCCACCACCCCATCACGTCTGTTATCAGTACGCAATGATCGGCATCTCCTGAGGTCACTAGACAATAATTACAGTGCTGTATAACGGACTATTCGGATGTTGACCTATTGCACTCGATACCTAGTACAAACCGGTAAGTTGTATGAACTATCTGGAGCTGAGGATTGGTGCGGCTATTACCTGTATTAGACTACGGGTTTGCGTGGTTTGGTGTGGTGACGGAGTAAGATTACAATATGTCACCACCCCATCTCATCCCATATGTTCGTAACAACCGACTAAGGGACGATCCGTGAATAATATCCTAACGAAATAAAAAGAAGGAAAACTTGAAATTAAACCCTACTTATACCAATCCGTCTGGCCAGCGTGGTACCAGTAGGCCAAGTATCCCTCCGTCACAGGAGGAGGCCCGTCCCTGCAGTGGGAAATTAATGGCCTGTTATGATGATTGCGAGAATTCGACTAGTATAATAATAGTAGTAAAGTTAGGTGTAACAAACATACAGTTTGTTTTTAATTCAAGATCAAAATGACCAACCAGAAGAAATCTATGACATAAATAAATACAGTAAGCGCAGTTTTTTTTAAATTGGCCTACCAGAATGACTCTATGGTGCCTGATGTTAAGCATCCAATAGAGTCCAAGAATGGCGAGCACCATGCCAGCCATGCCAGTTTAAGCGCAAATGTTAATTTAATGGAAAACTGGGTGTTACTCTGCACTATTGAGTGAGAAAAGAGGAGATCCGCAGAAGAACTAAGGTGACTGATATAATCTTTAGAATTGTACTTAGTTTTGCCTGGTTTATAATGACGGCGCGCAGAAGATAGCATCGAGGATCGAAAGCTGATAGGGTAAAAAGTTTCTGGAATGGTGATTGCAAACTGGAAGACGCAATTAGGGCAGATTCATCCTGATTCTGGTGGTCGGAGTCTTCGGATCACTTTCGATATATTCAAAAACTAATATAATTATTACGTTTATATTAAATATTCCTCACACATTCACACAACACCATCTAGTCCCAAACTAAGCAAAGCCTGTACTATGGGTACTAGACAACGGATAAACATACCTAAATACTTTTTTTTTGTAAATACATACATATTATACGTAGAAAACACCCAGACCAATGCAAACAATCATGTTCATCACACAATTATTTGCATTGAGCAGGAATCGAAACCAAGACCTCTGATTAGCAGTCATGTTATATAACCACTACGCCATAAAGGTTGTCATTGAACTTAATACAAATAAATATGTAATCAACCGATATTTTAGTTAGTGTTGACCACCGCCCACTAGTTCTGTTTACGGTACAGTTAACGATGTCGCAAGGCATTACCTAAAACGTGATTGTTAATCTGTCATCTTTCCTTATTAAAAAAACTTGTTTACTTTTAATAACTGACAGCTCACTTGACATTTAAAAAGACACAGAATAACATTTGTATGGGACTTGGCAATAGGAAATTAGTAAATACTAACATTTTGGCAAATTAGTTAAAGATTCAGGCTTTACTATTATAACAATGTACTGTCCCTGTAGCCCTTTTATCTATCCATAGTTTTTCCACCGCATTGACCAAGCGGTAGAAATAAGTAGATAGATGATGCGTTTGTAGCTTTCCCCCTAGCTATAGCCTTGCTAGAGTCGATGAGTAAACTCTTTTTCGAATGTGGGGTACCCAGTTGGGCTCATAATCCCATATCCGCCGACAACTTTCAGTGTAAAGTTTAAATATAATCCGTATAATGATTTATATTTTTATGTATATTATCAAATTTGTATTGTTACGATCTGGAAAATTTGACTTGGTAGACAAGAGAATATAGCGAGAAGTGCGAAGTGACCTTTAGATACCAAACAGATTCTCCTGCGACTTAACTTGCAGGCATCATTAACCTAGACTTTGCAACCTTTTAAATTCACTTCGGTTTTAAAAGAGAGTTTAAAATTATTTATTTAACACTTGTATTGCTTAATAAAAGTATCAGAAACAACTCACTCAAACACTGTCAGCACTAACAAACACTACAAACAAACAAATGTACTAAGAAACAAAATTATGTATGTCTTTATTTATATCAAGTAAATAGAGTATAAGAATGAATGGGCTAACGGTAGCCATCACATCCGGGTTCGTGGCTTAAAACCAGAACATCCGTTTTAAACTGTCAGTCTGGGGAAAACCCGATTTACAGTTCCGCTCCCATTGGCAATTAGCAGTTGTGTTTACTGTCCGCATGGTGACGGATTAAGAATACCTGTCAACTTGTCCTGTGTTATAGTAGCACCACTCTATCTCATCTTGAGAATAGCGTTGAGGCGACTAAAGCCCGATTTACACATCGAAAAGTACAGTAGCGAGTTAAGTAGTAAGTTGTTGATTCAGTTGATTTAAATAGATCTCCATCCTATTTTTTGGTGAGTTAGGTCGGCAAGACGCGAGAGAGAGGGGTACTTCGTAAATCAACTAAATCAACAACTTACTACTTAATGCCCGATTTACACATCGACAAGTACAGTAGCGAGTTAAGTAGTATTTTAAGATTAAGTTGATTTAAATAGATCTCCATTCTATTTTTTGGCAAGTTAAGTTGGCGAGACGCGAGAGAAGGGGCTACTTCGTACTTAACTCGCCAAAAAATAGGATGTAACTCTATTTAAATCAACTTAATTTTAAAATACTACTTAACTCGCTACTGTACTTGTCGATGTGTAAATCGGGCATAACTCGCTACTGTACTTGTCGATGTGTAAATCGGGCTTAAGGGATAAGATCGAGTACAACTAGAGCGTAGTGGTGTCAAAGCAAAGTTTCAAACTTTAATAAAAGTGTGTGTCAAAATCAGCATGATGAATGACTGTGAATACAAAGTATCACCATTACGTAAACAACGACTAAGAAAAATTTAAGGATAATATCATACGTCAAGAATCAAGATAAGACAACCTCAAATTGTACCCTATTTTCTTCTACAACCTTCAACAATTTGTCTGGAGAGTTTGGTGTTAGACGGCCAAGTTTTATTTTTTACTCAGAAAGTAGTCCTAGCAGTGGCACATGTAAGTATTAATTTAAGTAAACCTTATTCCTTTACTTCTAGGTTCATTTTCGACGAAACATGTTTAAGAATATGCATTGTAGTTTGATATGACATAAATATATTTGTCGTAACATTTATACTATCACATTGGTCACGTATAAAACACGTCCAAATAACATTGAACAAAAACGACTTACTTAAAGACGGCTTCACACTTAAGACAAACTTGACTCAGATTCAAGACATTAAGGTGGCACTACCATTCAAGATCTGCCAATTCGAGTATGATCATAGACAGGGAACTATCGCGTCATACTTTAGGGATAGGTTAGGAGTATAATGTATTTTTTATCTATCCTTGATATCTTTCCGTCTCTTGGTGATTAATTGAATGACAATGTGTTGGCACTGCCAGAATACCAGCGCTGGTGCGACATAAAACTATGCCGTACCAGCATTACAGCTGAGGCAGAGCCCTATTGGCCATTTAGACTTTGTTATGGGCATCCAGAAGACGTTAATTTAATCCAACGATTCTAAGTACTATCTGCTTGGTTAGCATGGTATAAGAAGGCCTAGTTTCTCATAAGCAGTGGATACCTAAATCTATTCCTGTCCTACTACAAGGACGGGCTGGTAAGAAAAGAGTTGTGCTTGAAAAAAAAGGTAACAAATCGAACTTCTCAAGTCAGTGCCCGCTTTAAGATAAGTTCTTACTGCTATTGAATCAGCCTCGTCT
Organism: Schrankia costaestrigalis; assembly: GCA_905475405.1. Classification (NCBI taxonomy): domain Eukaryota; kingdom Metazoa; phylum Arthropoda; class Insecta; order Lepidoptera; family Erebidae; genus Schrankia; species Schrankia costaestrigalis. The sequence goes on along the minus strand of FR997831.1, from coordinate 19,922,425 downwards.
TTCACCCCTAAAAGCCACCCAGCGGTACATTTACGTAAGCTAAGTAGCGATCACTACAGCTGCTCACTGATATTCGTTTTAGATAACTTGCTGCTCTTACGCTGATTTTATTAAGGGTGTGGTTTAAGATATAGGTAAACGCGTTCTTTATTCTACGATAGCCGTTTTCAATTGTACAGGCCCTTGCGAACGCTGTGTTATCGTTTGTGCCTCCTATTAGGTCGCTTAACAGTTGCAAAGCTTTTATTTTCGAGAAATTACGACTTGATTACTGTCTATTACTTGTAAACAGAGGATCACAGGAGCAAAATGCGGATGACGTGGTGGTCTCCGGCCCTTACAGAAGCCAACCAAAATTAAAGCATGACTAGCCAGACATGCCCCATAAAAACAGGAACATAACCGCTGCGGTAACTAGAGCGTAGAGCCATCAAGACGATCAATCTCCGTCGGAAGACTTAAAGGTTACCAATTGGATGGCTTAACCGAAAAAAACACCTTCTTTGGCTGTGGGTGTCAAACATTTACTTAGTTGACATTTACTTAATGACGACCTCTGTGGCGTAGTGGTTAAACAACATGACTGCTACGCTGAGGTCTCGGGTTCGATTCCCGCTTAAATATTTGTGAGTATGAACATGATTATTTGCATTGGTCTGAGTGTTTTCTATGTATAGTATGTATGTATTTACAAAAAAAAGGATTTAAGTATGTTTATCCGTTGCCTAGTACCCATAGTACAAGCTCTGCTTAGTTCGGGACTAGATGGTGTTGTGTGAATCTGTGAGGAATATTCTTTACATTACACTTAGTTTATCACCCACAGCCACAGAAATCTAAATAAAAGGAGAAGTGGTATGACGGGGTTTTCGTCAAAACGCAATATGATTAGAACGATTATATAGCTAAAAATGTCTGTCACCTAGGTTTAGCTGTGTTTTGACAACGACCGGGATAACATATAAAATGCTGAGTTGTTCAGTGGTTGCCTGTAAAAATAAGAGCAATAAAAAAAACTTTATTAATAATGGAATCACTTACCATATGTTAGTACATGTATTTTATTGTATTTACCTCTAAAATCATGAAAAAATAATCTTCGATGTCCTCACTATGTTATTTTCATGTTCGGACAATTAAGTACTATAATATTTTTGTAAAATATACATTGATTCTCTAATGTTGTCTAAACTAGTCATTCAATGAATATATGAAGCAATGAACTATGCGCTCAACGATATTACGTATGTCAAGTGGTTGCTAACGGTAACCGTGATCGCTCTAACAACCAAACGATAGTGACGACCCGTTCATGACTACCACTATCTATCGTTTTCGATAAAAAGTCGTGTATTGTAGGAATTTTAAATTGTAAAAGATTTATAAAGTTTAGTAAAAAAAAATTTTTTTAAATGTTAAATTATGTAATTTCAATATAAGTATTACAATGTTGAAATAATATCCTAACCTAAATCAAAGGCGGAGTAAGTACTCTAGAACATAAAGGTTTAAAATGTTGATTACAGTGGTTTTGAAAGTTTTTTTTAAACATGCTTTTAACTGGTTTTATCAGATTTGCTTTAAATCAGTCTAAATGTTCATCTATCAATCCCTATATTCATGCTATTGTTTTAATTTTATCTAGGCGCAATATTGCTCGTGCATTTTGGCATGCGCATGCTTGAATAAATGAACTGTACACGCTAAATTATAAATTATCGCTAGCTCTCCCTCACAGAGCGTTAATTTTGTATGACAACAGTCAAAATGTTACAAACTGCTGCGACAATAAGGACGAAAAAGAAGTATGACGCTTGAGTTCCTTCAATCTGCGATATTACGACATCAGTTCTGTGATTAATTTGTTTCACGACATGTATGTTCTTACACACAATATTATTTTACAAAAGTATTGTACAATTATATATTATTATATTATACATATTTATATAAAAGTAATTATTATTTATATGATAAGTATTTAATTTTTAATAAAATATAAGTCTTGTCTATCGATAAATTTTATTAATTATTTATCGATAAGGTCAACGCCTAGCATAAATGTAATTTTTTTGAATGTAGTAGTTTTAAATTGTAGTAGTTCTTCTATCTAAACTTTTTGAAGTTTGTTTTATTTGTTTAAATATAGTAGCGCTGATTGGTTCGCTGTGACACCGTGTAAGGGAGATATTTCAAGGAAAAACGAGACAGAGTATTGCGTTCATTGATAATCTAGATGTAACAGAGAACAGTAGTCTATTCGTAAATTCTATAGCTGTGTGTGTTAATAAAACTGGCGACATTAGGTTTCCATACAAAATGACATTCAGGGCACATCTCCTTTATTCAGATATCTGTGCCCACAGCCCACAATCTCATGAGTTCCGTTCGGAAAAAGAAAACACAGTAGCAGTCTGTTTCATACCGCTAACTGCTATCCTTTGGTCCACAAGCTACAGTACCCCGTAACTATTTTATTCGTAAGCTATTTCAGATAAGCGACCTTTTAGTTAACTAGTGTCAATACAGTTAATGGACTAACACTGTTTACCATATTTATATATCGATTTATTTAGAAAATTAAAAAGTTTATGTTATTGCTATCGTAAAGTAAAAATGGTTGTATATTAATTATTAATAAAGTTTATGGTTAGTTTTTATTAAGTATCGTATAATTCAACTAATTAAGTAAAATTCATATACCATGTAAATTCTAGCTCATAAGTTTCCTGAATAAACATTATCTTATCAGTAAAAAATCAAATAAAAAAGAATTAATTCTCTTCAACTAAACCTGAAAAACCTATTGGTGTAAAAAAACCTTATTTAGGCGTCAATTTCTACAAACATTTTGGCTGGAAAATTGACATGGTGCAAACATGTGGAAGCCAGCTTGTGCGGTCCTGTGCCTCCCTCAATCTCTTGAAATAAAACACACAGTTATTTCAATAAAAGTGTATAGCAGTGTTTTGTAGGGAAAAAGAACAATATTAAATAAAGTCAGAATAAAATATTTAAATACATAAACATAATAAGATTGGACCTTGATCATTTGACGAAGAAAGTGAAACACGACTGCATACAATATGTATATTAGTCATTTAATTATTTATCAAGGACTTGTGGTTCATTCCGCGGTTTTCCGGCTACTAAATAACATTGCATTTAATGTATGTATTGTCAATTGTATACAGGATATGCCTATACTTCCTAGAGCTTCGAAAAAGAGGCCTAGGTAAAGTCCAGAGGTATACCAGGTCAAAACTTTGACACGAACATAATAAAAATAGATTTGCTAAACTATTAAAGAGATATTTATTAAATACCCTTACCTAATTTAACTGTTAATTTGTAATTTAACTCTTAATTTAGATTTTAGACCATAAGCTACCTCATTGATAATTGTATAATTACTCGTATGTTATTAAAGAGAGTAAAGAGACTCCCTGATATCACAAATAAACAGCGTCAGCTGTTTTGTGATACTGATGTATAACTTTATGTAAACCTTTTTGTTATTAATAAACAATAAAAAAAAAGGTGTTTTAGATTTAAGAAATGTAAAAACACGCGAGTTGAAATATTTTAAAATAAAATTATTAGAATTTCTTTTGTTTTATTTTTACAATTTTTTACTTGGATAATTCAAATGAGCCTATATTTTAGATAAAAACATTTTAAATTACTAAACCTTTTTGGGATTAAAATTTAATCCCAAAAAGGTTTAGTAATTTAAAATGTAATCCTAATATATCTAAGAGTTAATGATACATTAGTCATTAGCTCTATGTCGCGAGGATTTTTTTAAACGACAAGTACGCGAGAGATGGGGCTACTACGTACTTAACTCGCAAAAAAATAGGATGGAGATCTATTTAAATCAACTTATTCAACAACTTACTACTTAACTCGCTACTGTACTTGTCGATGTGTAAATCGGGCTTTAGGCTCACTATAATCATTTACGGGTCGTACAACATTCCACACTTACTTCATGTATTGAAGTAAATGTTTAGCTTTTCTTACATGTCTATAAATCTAAGTGTACAGTCCAGTATTGGAAGATCGTGAGAAAATATCTTGGACCTAGAGAAAGTTGACGGTCTTTGAACACGCCTGTAGAAAGCAGTTTGTGTACAGTCGTGGTAAACGTTTAAGTTATTTACTTTGATAGCTTAGTGTCTAGGTATTATAAAGAAAAGCCTAAGGTTATGAAAATAGCTTTTATTTTTCTTTACTTTAAAATAAGACATTATATCGCACTAGAGATTACTGATTGTGTGAACATAACAAAAATCGACACTACGCGAAAGTCGGCAATCAGCAAACAAATACTTAGAAATTTCTAAATGTTGGCACTCCGCTATTTCATTCATTGAATATTATAAAAGTCGGCAAAGTGCGAAAGTCGGCTCTAAGCTTGTAAATCTTATCATCATAACAGCCCATTAATGTCCCACTGCAGGGACGGGCCTCTTCCAGTGACGGAGGGATACTTGGCCTACCAATACCACGCTGGCCAAACGGATTGGTATAGGGTTTAATTTCAAGTTTTCCTTATTTTTATTACGTAAAGATAATATTCACGGATAGTCCCTTAGTCGGTTTTTTCGACACCCATGGGATGAGATAGGGTAGTGACACATTGTATTCTTACTCCGTCACCACACATAGAACTTTTATAGACATACATATTTCAGCCAGGACCATTCCGAGTCAAGTGCACAAAACATTATATTTGGAGATATCTAAATGCAAATTAATGATAAGACGACCTCTGTGGCGTAGTAGTTATCATTATGACTACTACCCAGAGGTCTCGGGTTCGATTCCCAATGTAAATCTTTGTGTGCATGAACATGATTGCTTGCATTGATCTGGGTGTTTTCTATGTATAATAAGTGTGTATGTATTTACTAAAAAAAAGTATTTAAGTATATTTATCCGTTTGGTTAGTTTGGGACTAGATGGCGTTGTATGAATGTGTGAGGAATATATTTAATGATTTCTCTATTTTGTAGCTTTTAGTGGCAGATAAGGAATTCGCCCTCGTGATGGCCCATGGACGTTAGCAATGCAAGAGCCGAACTGAGTCGCTGCTTACCGTGGATTAATGCCAAGCGGTTATGTCCCTTAGCCTTATAATTTAACTAGTTACTATGGCGAAAGGGGCCTGGTGACATGTAATACAGATTCTTAGCAATCTACAACATGCACCAGTCTCTCTCACAAAGTTAGTCCAAGTTATCCTTAGCTCTAAGTTTCTCACTTATGTAACCTTGTGAAGAGAGTTAATACATAAGTAAATTATTAAATTATAGTTACTGTACCCTTCCACCTAAACACAGTAAAATTGTTACACTACTGCTTAGAGGAGAATTAAGCGGGCACACCTAGTACCTATGTCCTCCATTTCTAGCAGGATGTTATTACTTGGTAAATGTAAAGTAATTCAACAATGTAAAAGATATGAATAATCGTAAAGTTAATATTTATGTGAAAATGTCAAATATTTTATGCTCCTTTTAAACCAAGGTAATGTATTCTTTTACTTTACTTGATAATTAAAGTAATCTGGTTTATTCGTTGTAATTATACCTACGTGTAATCTGTCAATCTTAATTATTATTTAGTTGAGGTGTCGTGGTAGTTGTGAATGCTGACCAGGAAGTCACTTGTTCGGATTCCAAACAGGACAGAACAAATTTTTGAGCTTGGATGTTTTTTGTATATTATGTTAAAATTATGTTTCTAAAGTCCGACCTGTAATTACTAAAGATCCAATTTCCACTGAGATGTTTTTTTGACTATCCTAATTTTTAGACACTTCTCGCGCTAGGGACCTTGTATCTCGGGATTTTCAACAAGTTACGAGAGTTAGCGAGTCTTCGGACGTGTACGAACAGTGTAATCAAGGAATTGTGCAACCGATTATATACCACTTCCATATATAAAAAATGGTTACAGATTGCAGCATAGAAAAGAAAAAGATGTTTATTTATTTTTGTTGTTTTTTGTTATTTCTTTCTTTGATTGTCTTTGAATTTTTATAAGTAACTAGCAAACCCGGCGAACTCCGTTTCGCCATCAGATGTTTTCGTTTTATGTAACAATTCGTTTGGTCATTAAAAGATAAAGAATTTTTTTTTGTTTTATATTTGTAAAGGTAAAATTTTATTTCATTTCACAACAGTAATTCGTGGTGGAAATCCTGATAATTCTAGAGACTTCAAAAACTCCGTTAGATAATTTACTACATCATCGAGATTTGTTATGGAATCCAAGGACTTGTATGTCACCAAATCGCCAGCAATTTTTAATTGAATGGTGAAATTCAGTGCGTGAACATTATTATTATATGTGACAAGAATTGCTTGTTGACTTAACCAAGCATAATTATTATTCTGTAAATTCTCACTAATGTTTGGGAAAACATTTTCAATAAGAGCTAATTGAGAGCCTACAAATCGGCAAAAGTCGTTGGTAAGAGTAATATCCAGATGTCGCATCATCATTATCATCATATCAGCCAATCGACGTCCACTGCTGGATATAGGCCTCCTTCAAGTATTGTCACCTTGTGCGGTCCTGTGCCTGCCTCATCCATCGACTTCCCATCATGTCGCATCAACTGGGACTTTTCCATTTCCAACAGTTAACTATTGTTTGGAAAATTGTGCACCACTTTGATCATTTTGAAGTTGAACTCTCATATAAGTGGTCAGCGATAATGATTTTACGTTATTTCATAAAGTTGATGCCTTCAGGAAAGTATTCAATTCATCTGCAGGCGTTCCACAGGCAACGTCTGACTGAAATCGTCTGCTAACAATATCATCAAGCCGCCAAAGATATTGTTATTTCGCCGAAGATCCTTTAGTGTGAAGTTAACTACTTCAAGTGATTTCTCATGTGCCATTGTGCACTCATCTCAAACAGTGAGCTTGCATTGCACCAACAATTTTCCCATTGCACTGGATCGGGAAATATTGCATTTTAGAGTATCAATTGTGTTTAAATGAGTGGCAACTTAAGCGCAGAATGTGCAGTATGACCGACATCTAGAAGAATCGCTGCAATTCCAGATGATGCTAATGCCAAAGCTGTGTCACATCTTGATCGAATATAACAAATGTTTTCCATGTTCCTTCAGGTGCGTCCAGAAGGGATAGACCACCAGTATTATTGTCCACCGGTTGCATTAATGTTTCGTATACTTGTTTTTCCTGTTCATTTAGTAACGGCACATTATTTCGAACGAATTCCTGCAATGTATCAATATTGTATTGCAGCTCTCAATTTAATTCTTGGTTTAATGCATCGTGCATCGAACGATTTGACGCAATCATTCCTACTTCAATCAGTTGTTTGTTAGTAATAGTAAAGCATTGATCCTCAATTAGAATCAATCCTTCATTGTAGATTTCATCGGTTATTTGGATGTCAGGAATATACGTTTGAATGCGCAAGGGAAGCAAGATATCTTCACATGTTATGTCGCCTTTGTATTTGTTCCATAACTGAATTAGTTGTGAAAAAGAACATGTGGTGATGCCTTCAATTGCGAACAGCGTTCGTATTTGGAACGCATTTGATGAAACTACTGAATTTAAAAGTGTTAAAGTGTTAAATCCCAATGAGAATCGTTCTCCAGCAAACCCAATAGTTTACATGCTTCTTAATATGTTTAGCATTGGTGGTCATTCACAGTTTTCAAATGCGCAAATGATTTTGGTCCACGTACATTTACCAACAGCAGTCGCAAATAAAAAAAATCATCATTTCTAGGATGAACAGTATACATGCGACCCAGTGCATCAGTGGAAAACACCTGTGGCCAATCTGAAACTGGGGTTCCTTGTCACTATTAGATTATTTTGCGAAATATTACATAAAACGAAGCCATCTGGTGGCGAAACGGAGTTCACCGGGTTTGTTAGTAAGAAATAAATTTTATCCATATTTTTTTAATATTCTCAGGCACCCGTTCATCCCAACTTAATTTTAGTAGCCACAGATATTATTGTAATAATATTTTAAGTATAATTGTACATGCACTCAACATATTATGTAACGGGTCAAATTGAATAAAAATTTGCACAATACACGTGATTGATTTGAATTTAAATGTTGATGGTTTCCAATTAAAATGTAAGGAAACGAAAAATTATTTTTTTCCTTTTTTTTGCAATTTACAGTGAACACAATACCAATAATATGAAATTAACGGAGCAGAGAAATATAGCTGTCAAACAATGTATCACGCACCGGCGTTTGTAGTACATGCTATGTATCAGAGATGGCGCTGTATTATGTATATGTAAAAAAAGATTTTCCCGCTTTTCCGTTGAAATTTTTCCAAATTTTTTTTGCTATAAACCTAACGGAGCCCAAGATCTTTCCAACGAATGCAAAATCGTTGAAATCGGTTCGTGCATTCTGGAGTTATAGCGTCAGGAAGGAAAACCCGACTTATTTTTATATAGTAGATTATGTTCTTTTAGTTTGTAATTAATTAATTAATATGGAATGTAAAAATTCTTATTTATTTATTTATAAGCAAAGCAATGAACAAATTTGGTTAATGAAACAAGGGCTCGGGTGGCCAAGTGGTCAAAAACGTCAGAGCTACTCGTTTTGTCTTCCGAGTAATGCAGGTTCGAATATTTTTTCTATTCATCATAACAGCCCATTAATGTCCCACTGCAGGGACAGGCCTCCTCCCGTGACGGAGGGATACTTGGCCTACTAATACCACGCTGGCCAGACGCATAGGTATAGGGTTTAATTTCAAGTTTTCCTTCTTTTTACTTCGTAAAGAATATAATATTTACGTTTAGTCCCTTAGTCGGTTTCTTCGACACCCATGGGATAAGATGGGGTGGTGAAATATTGTATTCTTACTCCGTCACCACACGGACATTATTTTTTCTATTGTCTTTTAGTTTGTTTCGGAAACTATAGTTTCACTATTAAGTACAAATAAATTATTTCATTTTCAATTTTGTTTTACTGTTTTGAGTTTTGTTTAATTTAGTTTTTTCATAACAATGCATGTTATTGTTGTAAAAACCATTACAATGGTTATATACTGTACAAAATTTGTTACGACGTAATTTAATTAAGTATAACTTTATTTACAACCGAAAAAAACTAATAAGTAGACGTAGATTATAAAAACTAAATACAGATACAAAAAACCAGACATTATTGTTTATGGTTTTTTGTATAAACTCAGTACAACGGTATTATGTATACCGTATACTATATCAAACGTTGTTATATTTATTAAACTAGAAGGAAAACTTGTATTTTAAAATATTTTTTTTTTGGGAAAATTCTTCTTGAAAATAATTTTTCTTTATCATCTCATACAGGTTGAAGTAAAGTTTTAACCCTACATTTCAGAATCTATTGTAATACAAATAAAAGGGGTTCATCATCATAATAGCTCATTAATGTCCCACTGCAGGACCGGGCCTCCCGTGACGGAAGAATACTTAAGAGAGCTTAGTTATAACTAAAATAAAGACAGAATTCGTAGTGTCAATAATTTCTTTTTAGAGTTAGTAGCGGTTTAGCTGCCGAACCTATAACTTCCGATTTGGCAGCGCCATAAGGAGGCAGAAGGGAAGATGAAGACCCGATCCTCTCTCTCAACCCAAACATCTGGGCTATTGAGGAATTCCATAGACGACCTTCTGCTTCAAAGATGTGTCAGGAAAAAGGTCTTGCGGACCGGAATGGAAGGCAGAAGTTTTGCTGAGCTGTCAGACGGGTCATTATAAGCTCGTCTGCCTCCTGTTTGCTATTTCTGCGTGATAATAATATTTGGAGTCCCCACCTCATCAGATACTTAGACCCTATCAGTAAAAGCTAAAGAAAGGTTCAAGGTAAGTGGAATTGGATTGGCCACACTCTCCGAAGGGCCTAGGAACACATACCGAGGCGAGTTCCTAAATATGTAGGTAAAAAGTTTTACCAAAACAGTTACACAAATTTCATCGATGAGTGAGATAGATCGATGATATAATCGATAAAAGTTAGGACGTCCTTATACGTCCTAACTTTTTAGTGTTAGGACGTTCTGTTTACACTGTCCTACATGTGATTACACTAGACTACATGTAGTATCCTACATGATGTAGTTGACTACATGTAGTCTAGTGTAATCGGCGCTTTAGGCTATATTAATAGACAATTAGCAGACCCAAAACGCAGACAGAAATATTACAATTTGATTAAAAAAGGAAGTAATAGTCTGAGACGCAGATATACGACCTCGTGCCGTACAATTAGCAAAGTTGAAGCCAAAAAATATAATTAAGTTATAAAATATAATAAAACTCCGTGTGGTGACGGAGTAAGAATACAATATGTCACCACCCCATCTCATCCCATGGGTGTCGTAGAAACCGACTAAGGGACTATCCATGAATATTATCTTTACGTAATAAAAAGAAGAAAAACTTGAAATTAAACCCTATACCAATCCGTTTGGCCAGCGTCGTATGAGTAGGTCAAGTTTCCCTCCGTCACTGGAGGAGGCCCGTCCCTGCAGTGGGACATTAATGGGCTGTTATGATGAATAACTTACATGACCAATTAGCATTTAAGAATGTATATAAAAATATTTCTTAGGTACTCTCAAATAGTTGAAGTACCCAAAAACTAATGGCAACATTTATTTCGTTAACAAAAAGTTTGCTATCGGAATTAGATGACTAATTAATAAATAAGGAAAATTAAAAGAATGCAGAGTTTTGTAAATAAGTAGTAGTAATTAATTATTTGATTTAATAAATAGTTTTGTTTTTATAAATTTGAACTATTATTAACAACAAAACCTCTTCAAGTTCAGATTACATAAAATGTAACAAGTAAAATGGCGAAAAATGTGTGTAAAAACAAATATAGAACAACAAAGAAATAAAACAAACAAAAATAACATAAAAACTCACCTCTGCTAGAGATAGAAAAAAAAGAAAAAAAAACACAAAACAAAAATATCACAAAAAGAACACTGTTCCCGCGCGCAAATTCAAATTTAGAAATAAAATAGATCAAAATTGTCGTGTGACAGTTGAATAAAAAAAATGGGTGACACTTTATACTGAAATGAAAGTATCTTGATATTTTAATAATTCAAAAATAATTTTAATTAAAATTCACTTTATTTTGCTAAAAAAACGTTGTTATGCTAGCAACGAGTGCATCAGTTTGTGCGGTACAGTAATGAATGGTAGCGAGGTGCTCGGTTGAACGGCTTTGGCGGTAAATGTGTGTCTTGACGTGATTGGCGCTGCACTGTTTGATACTTTCGGAAATTTTATGCAGTTATTTCGCAAATTATAGTTTTATTATAGTATTTTATTGTTATTTCTTTATCAGTTTTTTTATTACGGGGAAATGAAACTGTCACTGTTGTAGTTAGTCACGTTTTTATTTTTATTTTATGATGTTATTGTAAAAATTATGTTAAAAATAGATATTAATGTAATTCATGCTTCTTCCTTAACGATACTGTCAGTGTAACAAATAAAGACAAAATTTTATTGTTCAAAAATAGTCAACTGAACGCATAAACACATCTCTATGTTATTACCTATACACTATAACGAAGCAATAAGCAAATTATATTTAGTAATAGCTGTTTAAGTGTCTGTAATAAATGACAAGAATTACAGTACTTGTAAAAGCAGCTATATTATAATGCAAGCCAAATAGTTATATGTACCTAGTACCTAGTTGCTCTACTAGTTATAGTACTGTTTAGTGAAATTGTGCACCTGTGTCCCTACATTCTATTAAAGAAGTTGTAAAAGTCTACTATAAGTGGTATTAGTCTAATAGAGCCTTTTTGATCACAATATCTACACCATAAAATGACTTTGAAGAACTACGCATAAAATGCTACAAAGCAAAATGCCTCAAATCAATATCTCTAAAGTATTTTGCCTAATTTGCAATTCACCTGCATTGTTTCTAGTCTATGCAGCATAACGTCTCAAAAATTGAACAATCTGTATTGATCTTATCCCAAAAAAATGCTCTAAAAGTTTTTCTTCCATTAATAAACGATGCCCATTCCTACAGTATGGTGATGTAACATAAGGTGAAAAAAAACATTCTGTAACAATCTAATGTCCCTAAAAGTAGTCTTGTGAATTGAACGCCTGATAAAATGTATTAATATTTAATGAATCCAAAAATTAAAGTACTTTACCTCTTGAAATAATTAAATACATTTAGGTATATTATACTTAAGTATTTTTTTTATATCCGCCTTGCAGCAATGGACAGTGTTAGTGATAATAAAGAACGTAGCCTGCTAATGATGGATTAGAACACACCAAGGAATGATGATATTTTTATTCGTAGTCTATATTACTACAAGCACAAAATTCACCATCTCACCAAGTTTTTTTTCTTTTGTATTCTAAGTCCTCATTACCTCACGGAATAAATGTAAGTATCTTTCCGAGTTTCACCGATACAGTTATCCTATTATAGTAAATAATGTTATTCACTGTGAAATATAGATTTTAGTCACAAAAAGGTATGTATCTGTCTATCTTTTAACTGTAGTATCAAAACTGAATCATCCAAGCATACTTCGTTGTCAAAGCGTTCTCTAAAATGATGCCGAAATGTTTTCAAAGTAGGATTTCGCACAACAAGTATCAAGTCAGTTTTGTCAATGTACATAACGTAGCGGTCTGTAGAGTCGAATCGACTTGGCATTTTGGCTGACAAAACGCCTGCGCCGAAGCTAAAAACTATGGAATGCGTTCGCGTAAAATTATTTTTGCGTTATAAATAAGACAATACATTTTTAAGTGTCTAACTTTTTTTTAAAGTAAAGACTATTCGCTCGCTATTATGCTTAAAGCTTAATCAAAGAGATAGCAAACACAACGGTAGTTTGTCAATTAATATTTCCTTTCAATACGTCATAGCTTCAATTTTGGAATTGTCAGCAACTTAAAGGCTGACCTTTAGCCAGAAAGTTAAATGCATTTCGTTTAGTTATCTTAGATTTTTAAAGGAGTTATTCAATATAATTGTTCAAATCAGACAAATTAGAAATACAGGAGCGTCATTGTAGCAGTAAAAGTAAATGCGTTATGTGGCCGTTTTAAGATTAGAAAATAATTATTTGTACAATGCACATAAAACTTTTAAGAGCCTGAGTCTTCTCTGTTTCTTTTCATGTTAAGAAATTACGCCTTTATTCTCTGGTATAAGCTTTATGTTATTTTGTGACGGAGTAAGAATACAATATGTCACCACCCCATCTCTTCGCACGGGTGTCGTAAAAACCGACTAAGGGACTATCCGTCTATATTATCTTTACAAAATAAAAAAAAGGAAAACTTAAAATTAAGCCCTATACCAATCCGTTTGGCCAGCGTGGTATTAGTAGGTCAAGTATCCCTCCGTCACGGGAGGAGGCCCGGCCCTGCGCATTGGGACAATAATAGGCTGGTATGATGATAAGCTTTATGTTAAATGTCACTTTACATCTCACATCATCTACAAGAAAATAATTATTTGCAGAAAGCCTTATCCATAATATGAAGCTCACAGCGGCGTATGCGTCTATAGGTAAACTTCCCACGGCGAACTGTGATGCAATTCTAGTGTCTAATGTCAGAGGTGCCCGTTTTTTGTACACCGTTAGCCCTGCACAAATGCTAAACGGAATAAGGTATAAGCTATTAGCTGCGTCATAAGCGGTAGCGGAAATAGATTTTTTTAAATTGCAGGCATAGATTATGGTGTGAAAATAGGTCATTCCTGTAAAAGTGGAATATTGTGGCGATAATATGTATTCATTCATAGTATAGTTCTCTGATGAATACAAATGATGTATGTGTATGTGAAAACAATGAATATATAACACTGATTAAATAGCAAATCCCCTAGGGTTATTTTTTAAAGTAGGAGTATGATTCGAAAATCAAAATTATTTCATTTATGTTCAACCAGTCAAATATCTTATTTTTTTTAAATAGATAAATGATTTGTGGCCTAATATGTAAAATGATATTCGCCGCAAATGAACACAAGTTACGCCAGAGAGCGTCCCAATTGCTGGCTGTAAAGTTCTGTTTAAACATTAAAAAGTTATTTTCTTAGGAATAATGCATAGTAGTTTTTAACTTAGTAGAAACATGGTATGCATTGAAATCATCAAAGCATGCAATAAAACTCCTTTCCCAGAAACCTTATTATTGCAACCAAAGCATCAATTTTACAGCATAATAAATAAAATATCAACTACAACTCATAAAATCTATAAGTATTATTACATACTAACTCATTAGGGAACATAAATTTAAACCTTTGTGTAGATATTTATTACAAAATCTTCTGTTGTGGTCACAGCGTAAATCATAGCACACTTGCATAGTCTCAAGAAGCAATTAGCTGCACAGACATATTGAAATCCTATCCCACGTAATACGTTGTTAAATAATGTGAAAACTTAGATTTATATCTTCGTAGGCGACAACCGTATAAGTTACAAGCTTAAGCGGGTAAAAAATTTGATAATATGCGATGTAATTGCGTTAAATTATTGCTTAGTTTCTCCATTGCTTTCTAATTTAATTGTGTTTTTAAGTTTTAATTTTTTCATTTTTGATAGCGGGAATAGAAGGCGAGCTTAGCGTCTTGCAATGTCAAAGTTTAATGTCAATAGGGCATCTTTTTGAATACAGTTAACTATGCAATATGTTGTATGGTACAAGTATAACATGACGCTATGAGCGATTTGGTTTTAGTATTATTTTGGTTTTGTAAATATTTAACTTATTTCTTTATAATAACTGCCCTCATGGCTGTGCCAGACAAGGCTGCTTTGATTGCGTTACAGAAGTAGGCACTTTTTTTTTACTGGACGATAACGTCTAGAAAGAAATGAATTTGATTTTGTGGTATATTAAATAAGATGTTTATTTATTTTATTGTATTAGTGTTTATTGTATTATTGTACGAAGTTTGAATTAGTGTTTTCCTTTTACCATTATTGTCAGTATGATTTTTATGTATCCCTTAGTTGCTTCATCATCATCATCAGCCCATTCATGTCCCACTGCATTATTTATAAATTTAATTTATTGCAGGGACGGGCTTCCTCCCTTGGCAGAGGGATACTTGGCCTACTAATACCACGCTAGCCATAGGAATTGGTACAGGGTTTAATTTCAAGTTTTCCTTCATTTTATTTCGTAAAGATAATATTCACGGATAGTCCCTTAGTCGGTTTTTATGAAACCCATGGGATGAGATGAGGTGGTGACATATTGTATTGTAATGTAATATGATATTACGTATTTGATTTAGCAATAAGTAAACCTCACGTGTACGAATATTGTTAGATTGCAATTTAATATTAAGTACTGCGTAATTAACCATTATTATTTTGTAATATTTTAATATGTTTTGTGAGACTACATTAAATGACATTGAACGAGCAACATGTTTTATTGAGAACTCCTGCACCTCCACGCCACATCACATGGCGACCCTGCCACTGGAACCCAGAATAATTATAATATCAAGCTGCTGATTGAAGAATTATTACAGAAGAGTTCAAGAAAGAAGACATATGATGGGAAAATCATTATCGAAAGAGCAAGTCGTGATCGCACAAAACGCAAACGGAGTAGCTTCAGCATCTGCTACCCAGTACCATACCGAGCGTTTGGAGATAATAGAAATATTGGTTACCACAATCGTTGTTATATTAGTCATCACCATCGCATACTACATTATAAAGAAGTGTAATAAGCACCACGTACGCACCATGCAACGAGAGCTAAACCGACACAGTTTAGCGACTATCTCCCGTGCTGACCTAACGACCACGACTAGTCCTGTCTAGCAAGAAAGAAGAAAGAAGGTTTGGAGGTGTCCAGGGTATAGCCCGGCCCAACCCCTTAACGTACACAACTGCAGCCTGAGTCATCGCATGCCGCCACGTGCCGCACCAGCCCCGCTCCCTGCTAGCCACGAGCCAGCGTCTGTCTACGCGCATCTCGCGAAAGATTTTTAAGCGACCACTAAAAGTATGTAATTATCTTTATTTAAGTTATGTAATTTTTTTATTAATAGGTACTTAGTTATTATGTCATGTTTGATTTTAAAATTACATGAGCTACATAATTCATTAAATTATCTTAAAGAATACTTAGTTAAACTAGGACCTGAAAGAAGGCAATTAGAACTTGGTCAGAAAAAGGCAGAAGAAGCAAAAACCTTGTATTCTTCCTTGAATAGTATTTTGTCTCTGTTGCACTTACAAATTGAACGCGAAGAAATATGTACAAGTGATATCACTGCTATACACAAAATAATAAGTGATATACATACTTTATACAATAAAATTCTTGATTTATCTAATCCTAGCTTACTCTCTAAACAAATAAAAATGTCTACAAAGAAAGAATTTGACTTAAAAACTGCTATATCTTTATTGCCCGTTATGACTGGACAGGAATCTGTTACAAAGTCTCTCATTGACTGTATTGAATTGTATAGTAAGATGATATTAGAAACATCTACTAACCAATTAATTGATTTTGTTCTTAAAACCAGACTGTCAGAGAGTGCAAAATTACGTATGAAACAAAAATACGATACACTCGATAACCTTTTGTTTGACATGCGCAAATATTTAATACAAAATAAATCCGAAGTAGCGTTACAATGGAAATTACACCATTGCAAACAAGGCAATCGTTCAATCTCATCATTTGGCAATGAATTAGAAAACTTGTTTGTTAATTTGACTATAGCTCAATCAAAAGATAATCCCGATTCTTACGAAATTTTCAAAAAAACGAACGAAAAATTTGCTTTAAAACGTTTTGCTGATGGTTTGACTGACCCCAGATTGAGTACCGTTATAGCGGCCAGAAATTTTCAATCTTTACCGGAAGCTATTACGACTGCCATGGATGAACAGTCCTTGTCATCATCATTCGAAATTATGAATATAAGGTCTCATAATTACCGCGGTTTCGGTCATAATAAACGTAATAATAATTTTCGTGGAAATTATAACGCTCGTTCTTATAATAATCACTCGTCACATAATAATAATTATCATTCGTCTAATTATAGAAACGGTAACGCAAAACCGGCATCAAGTTACGTATCGTCTCATCGCGGACAATATGCTCGCGGTCGCGGTACAACCTTTAATAGAGGTCAAAATAGACATTTTAACGATAAGACCAACAGACCTTCTATCCCAGTTCAGTATAGTACCCAGGAGCCGTCGAGTAAAACTAATTTAAGTGATAGTTATAGACCGAATAACGCATCCAATGATTTTTTTCGTTAATCATTCGGAAAAATTTATTTTTAATTTTAATAACAGTAGTACGGTAAGATTTTTAGTCGATAATCAAATAATTAACCTTTTAATTGATAGCGGAGCCAGTCTTTGTGTACTGAAGTATGAATGGTTAAGTAAATATCCTGAATTATTGCAACAATTATGTTATGATAAAATAACCATTAGAGGCGTATGCGGTAGGTTAGAGTCAGAAGGCTATATCTTTTTAAATTTAGTTTATAATAATGACATATTTAGTGAAAAATTTTATGTGTTTAAGAATATGTCTTGTACTGCGAACGGAATTTTAGGAGATAATTTTCTAAAGCGCTATGAAGCGGTTATTAATTATAAAGATAGTATTTTACAGCTTTCTCAAAACAATAGAACTATTTCTATTGAAATTTATTATAATGCTAGGTATAGACATTCTATACCGCCTCGATGCGAGGTAATAAGGTTCATTCCAACCTCGTCGAGTGCCGATTGTGTAGTTTTATCAAAAGAAGTCCAGCAAGGAGTTTTTATAGCTGGCATGATTTCGAAACCAAATAATGGACGTATTCCCTTAAGAATATTAAATACGACGGATAGCGAAGTGGAATGCGATTTTCAAGATGTTTGTGTTTACGACGTAAATTGTTTTGACATTTGTAATTTTACAGAAAATAAAAATAGTGTAAATCGTGTAAAAACTTTATTTGAGCTATTAAATTTGTCAAATATGAACTTAGAGGAAAAACGTAGTATCGAACAAATTTGTGCCAAATATGCCGACGTTTTTCACCTTCCAGGCGATAAGTTATCAACAACAAATATTATGACTCATTCAATTTCTTTAAAGGACAACGTCACACCTAGTTATGTTAAGCCTTACAGAATTCCTCATGCCCTAAAACAGGAAGTACAAAAGCAAATTGACGAGATGTTAGCAAACGATATAATAGAGGAGACCACGTCTGAGTGGTCCAGCCCAGTTTTACTTGTTCCTAAAAAGTCCGATAGATCTAACGAGAAAAAGTGGAGATTAGTTATTGATTACAGACAACTTAATAATAGGATTAAAGACGATAAATTTCCCTTACCAAATATAACAGATATCTTAGATTCTCTTGCAGGTAGCATTTATTTTTCAAAATTAGACCTTTCACAAAGCTATTACCAATTGTCTTTGGAGGAAAACTCTAGAAAGTACACAGCATTTAGTGTTAATAAAATGTACCAGTTAGAATTAGATCCAGCTTCACGTAAATATACAGCCTTCACTACTGATAAAATGTATCAGATGAAGCGCTCACCTATGGGATTGAAAACTTCTCCCGGTGTGTTCTCAAGGTTAATGACAGTTGCTATGTCTGGAATTAATTATAAACAAGCTTTTATTTATTTGGACGATTGCGTTGTAATAGGAAAAACGATGGAAATTCATAATAAAAACTTAATTACAGTTTTACAAAGATTACGTAAAGTTAATTTAAAATTAAATCCTATTAAATGCGAATTTTTACGTACTGAAATAGTATATTTAGGTCATAGAATAACATCAAATGGCATTTTGCCTGACGACAGTAAAATTGAAGCCTTGCGCAAGTATCCGGTGCCATCGAACGCCGATGACGTCAAGCGATACTTAGCGTTTGCTAATTACTATAGACGTTTTATACCTAACTTTTCCAACATTGCACATCCATTAAATAAATTATGTAAAAAGAATGAAGTGTTTAAATGGACACACGAATGTGATGAATCTTTCAACAGGTTAAAATCTGCTTTAATTTCACCGCCTATATTACAGTATCCCGATTTTGCAGAGAACAATATATTTCAGTTACGAACGGATGCTTGTAAAACTGGATTAGGCGCGGTTTTATCTAACAGTAATGGACATGTTGTTGCTTATGCGAGTCGGAACTTATCTCCCGCAGAAAGTAGATACCCGATTATAGACTTAGAATTATTAGCTATCGTATGGGCAGTTAGGCATTTTAGACCTTATCTGTATGGCAGAAGGTTTAAAATATTTACGGATCATAAACCATTAGTATATTTATTTGGTTTAAAGGATCCTTCCAGTAGATTGACTAAGTTTAGGTTATACCTAGAGGAATATGACTTTGAAATAGTTCACATCCCAGGACGAAATAATGCAGCTGCAGACGCATTAAGTCGACTCCCGGTGATAATTACTCGTGACAATTTAAAATCTATTAATGAACAATCAGTTTCTGTATTGACGAGAGCACAGGCTAAACGGTTATCCTCTCAGATATCCACTGATAATAATAATTTGACAGATGACTCTTCTACTAGTAGCAGGCCTGATCAACCTGAGACTGTAGAGATTCTTAAAAAACCAAACGACGTGATAGAATTAGTTTTTATCGATGAAAAAAAATTTAAGAACATTTCTAATAATAATTATTGCACGTATGTACCTTCAAGTTTCACTATTTACCTAAATACTCGATCGTTATCTACCCCGACGGAGTTAGCGAGAGATTTAGGATCGTTGTGTGAAAAAGAAAATATAAATGAAATATTAATTATAAAAAGTAGAGAAAATACAACTAATATAAAAATACTTGCAAGTTATATAAAAAAGTTACAAATAAAGGTACCAAAACTTTTAATTACAAAAGATATAATAAGAATTTTCAATTACGAAGATAAAGTTATTATATTAAATGATTTTCATTTGTTACCCACAAGCGGTCACGCGGGTATAAACAGAATGATAGGTAATTTAAAAAAATATTACTATTGGCCAGGTATGACAAATGACGTTATAAATTATGTTAAAAAATGTCCACAATGTCAATATAATAAATTCTCTAATCGCCACGTAAGAGAGCCAATGATTATAACAAGTACTGCAAACTCAGCATTTGAACGAGTCGCGTTAGATATCATGGGTCCTTTACCACCTGATATTAACAATAATAAATACATTTTGACTTTACAATGTGATTTATCAAAATTTGTAGAGGTATATGCCATGTCGAGCAAGGATTCCGAATCCGTAGCAAAAATATTTGTTTCTAATTTTATCTTAAGATACGGTGTGCCTAACGAAATCATTACAGACAAGGGCACAGAGTTTATGTCTAGTGTTATGGAAAATATGTGTAAAATATTAAAAATTAAACATTTAAATTCCACACCATACCATCACGAAACAATAGGTTCGTTGGAAAACAGTCACAAACATTTAGGATCATACCTTCGTATTCAATGCGATAGAAATGTTATTGATTGGAGTGATTGGTTATCTTTCTGGTCATTTTCGTACAATACTACAGTGCACACAGAAACAAAATACACCCCATACGAATTAGTATTTGGAAAGTGTTGTAAATTACCTTCAGATTTTGGAATGTCAGTAGAGCCCCTGTATAATTATAATGATTACCCAAAAGAAATGAAATATCGATTACAGAGAGCACAGTATGATGCTAAGCAAAATTTGTTAGACAGTAAATTAAAAAGAAAACTAATGTATGACAAGAAAACTTACTCCGTAACTTACAAAAAGGGTGACCTTATTCTCATAAAAAATCAATCTGGAAATAAACTTCAAAATGTCTATAACGGTCCTTATGAAGTTATTGAGGAAGTTTCACCTAATGTTAAGATTTCAAAAGATAATAAAGAATATTTAATTCATAAGAATAACACTAAGAGGTATTATAGTTAATGTTAAGAAATTTTATTTCATAATTATGTTATAATTTTTATTACTTATTATAAAAACAAAAAAAAACCTTTTTTAATGTAGTTAATTAAAAACAATAGTTAAAACATTTTGTAATGTTTAATTTTTTTTTAATTGTAATATTTTTTTTTCGAAAAGGGGAAGGTTCTAGAGCTTTTTCGGGGGAGTTGTAATGTAATATGATATTACGTATTTGATTTAGCAATAAGTAAACCTCACGTGTACGAATATTGTTAGATTGCAATTTAATATTAAGTACTGCGTAATTAACCATTATTATTTTGTAATATTTTAATATGTTTTGTGAGACTACATTAAATGACATTGAACGAGCAACATGTTTTATTGAGAACTCCTGCACCTCCACGGCACATCACAGTATTCTTACTCCGTCACCACACGGAGATTTCTTCTTTATAATAACTGCTTAATAAGGCGCAACCCTCCTGAGTGATGGAGAGAAAAATAAACGTACAGTATCACGTTGATCAGCTTGCTTTGAAATTTTTATTAGTGTTTTTCTTTTATTACTATTGTCAGTATGATTTTTATGTATCCTTAGTTGCTTCATCATAACAGCCCATAATGTCCCACTGCAGGGACGGTCCACCTCCCGCGACGGAGAGATACTTGGCCTACTAATACCACGCTGTCCAGACGGATTGGTATAGGGTTTAAATTTAAGTTTTCCTTCTTTTTATTTCGTAAAGATAATATTTACGGTTGGTCCCTTAGTCGGTTTTTACGAAACCCATGGGATGAGATGGGGTGGTGACATATTGTATTTTTACTCCGTCACCACACGGACTTAGTTGCTTAATACAATATAATACATCCTCACTGGAATAAACACAGGGAGTTGATAATTTTGTATTGCTACGTCATTACCAATACAAAATTATCAACTTAATATAGTTATATTAAGTTGATAATTTTGTATTTAACTTAATAAACTTAATAAATAATTAATTTATTAAATTATATTTTTTCGTATCACAAACAAAAATTCAATGTAGTGATCTACTTTAAAATATTAAAATTGGTTCTGAACTTTTAACAAAATAAATTAACTTAATTTACAAATCATTCCAATAAACTTAATTAAGTTATTTATTGTATTCTAAGTTGTGTCGTAGTTTACTGTGTGAAGAAATATCAAACTTGCCAATTATAATATATTTTACAAATCAATCAATGGCTGACCTTTCATAATAATATATTTATTTGCATCCTAATATAATTTAAGCTAAGAATTTATGAATACCATAATATTAGTCAATCTCCGTGTGGTGAGGGAGTAAGAATACAATATGTCACCACCCCATCTCATCCCATGGGTGTCGTAAAAACCGACTAAGGGACTATCCATGAATATTATCTTTACGAAGTAAAAAGAAGGAAAACTTGAAATTAAACCCTTTAGCAATCCGTTTGGCCAGCGTGGTATCAGTAGGCCAATAAGTATACCTCCGTCACTAGAGGAGGCCCGTCCCTGCAGTGGGACGATAATGGGCTGTTATGATTGATGACTGATATCAGACAATTTGGGGAAACAGCAAAGTAACAAATAATTATAATTATCAACTTCCGATTCCCCTTAGACGATGATTACTTATTATATCTCGTTACTTTGTTGCATATAAAAAGCCTTTCGATACTCCTTTCTCGTAATTCTTACTTACTTTTACACTTGTGTTTCCAAAGTCAAAGTATAAAAAGAAGAAATGTTCGTTTTTATGAAAGATAAAGTCTTTCAGTCTTATACCTCATGGCAGACCATGCACAACATAGGTCTATTAGTGTATTTAGTATGTGTATGTATGTGTATTAGCATTAACCCTTACATCAAGAAGAGTTCAATATGTGGGAGAGTCCTACAACAAGAAGGGGTTCGACCACATCAACAATAACTAAACCATTTGTAGCTGTGTTCTATCAACGTTACTTAATAAACTTTAAAGAAGTTTGTGACGTGTTTCTACTTAACATCATGCTACATGTACGGTTCTAGTTGAAAGAATTTGGCCAAGCCGGCAAGATGATGACAGGGCAATGTTATCTTTAGACTAACATTCATTGGCTACATTTCTGGACTGTTTTTGCAATTTCCATCAGTCAGGTATGGTCATTTTGCCAATTCTTTATAAAAAAAAAACTATACAAAACAGCTAGTCCATCAAAACAAATAGTTAAATCAGTAAATTCCTTAGACCATAAAAAAATAATCAACATTTTTGATAAATAAACCTAAGTATATTGGCAATGAACTAGTCACATCGACGGAAGGATTGTCGGATGTTGGAGCAAACGTGTTTTGCAGTAGAGACCATGACTCGGCTAGCGTAAGGTAAGACAACCCCAGCTAGGTCGACCGATGAACTTAAAATATCAAGACTCAATCAATCAGAGTCAAATTGGACGGAAATCTGAGGGTCGAGTAGATTGATTTAAGTTATATTGTTATTAATTATCTCGTAAATCTTATTGAAAAACAAGCTGCCTGATGGCTTGTTATTAGCATAATTATGTCTAAATTAAGCAGTGGCTTGATTATGCTCAGGTCTTGAGCGGCTGTTGCCATTAGCTGTATATCATATACTAATTGTTTAAGCTATTAAAATTGCGTAGTTATGTGGTAGGTATGAGGGGTATTGGGAGAGGCCTATGTCCAGCAGTGGACTGCGACAGGCTAACTGATGATGATGATGAGCGGTATTGATAGTGTCAAAAGGACTTTACAAACATCAATTTAATGGACACAAAGACCACCCAGACTCTGGACAATAATTTTGTGATCACACAAAGAGTTATCATCCATGGAAATAGAACCCACGACTTCGTCCACGCCAACCGCTTCCGCGATCGTCGCACAACCAAGGAAGTTTATTTCCCCTAATAATTAAATGTGTTAGTATTTATTTAGATTTTTGACTGATCCGCTATCGCTTATAATTTAAGCTTAATCTCACGGGTCTTGTAAGAGATCGCAGCGATAACACCTCCTTTGTACCATCCACAAAGGTCGGTATCGGTCGTGATTGTCTCATTGTGAACAGCGATGACAGAATTAGATTTTTGTTTAACTGTACTCGCCAGAAGTGCTTGATGATAACCACTGCCTTTTAATTTTGCTTCGTCTTCAAAATTGTGTTGGAGCTTATCATGAGGTACAGTGAGATTCAAAGGCCTAAATCTGATGTCCTCGTTGAGGTATATCTTGGGACTAAAATTACTGATAACACCAGGGGAAATATTACGAGTACAAACTTAATCATCTAATTATTAAGCGGTTTAACTTTCAAGCATACCTCATTTTTTAAAGCAAAGTTGTATTGAAATAAGTAATATTTTGTGTTTTCAATATTACTTTGCTTGCCCTTTATTTTTCTTGACCTTTTTTCTCATCTCCAATTGATAGTATTTAATACAACTTATTTTAAAACTATACCCGACAGGGGCTTCAATCTAGACTGACCAAGATCAGTATTATTGGGGTCTTAGGAAATGTGTTTACGATGTTAATCGACCTGACTGTAGAACAGCATGTCAATTCTCATACCTCAAAATCGTTAAAAATTCGGTTAGTTTAACTTTTAGTTTTCAAATTGTCACACAATAGGTATTCTTGTATATATTTATATTTTTTTTAAAAGTACATAATGTAGTCGTACTGTAACTAAGCTGAAAACGGCATTCGTGTAATTTTTTAAAGTGACATTTTACGTAATCTTCTCCATTAAGAAACGTCAAAATTGACGTTTATTTTAACTTTATTTTTAACGAAATGATAAAATAAAGTTAAAATAACCAGAATACCACTATTGAATAAATTTTAAAAAAAGTTAAATTTAAGTTGAATTAAATTGTATGTTACGAGAATTGACCTGCTGGTTAAATGAAACACACTTCTTGTTCTATAATAATATTGTACTTAACAAAAAATCACCAAAACTCTCTATCATCTTCAAAAGAATTGATAAAATCATCTTGTTGGAAGTCTCTCGATGGCCTTGCATCTTCTACTGCATCATAATTAGCCATGTCAAATCTATCAGCTAAAAATGTGTCTGTAGCGTACGTAGCAGCTTTTTCTGTTGAGAAGAATCTATCTATGTGACTTATTTGAGCTTTCTCTGTAGTTGCATCAGCCAAGTACTTTGGTTCAGTAGCAGCTACTTCATTATTAACCTCGACTACTTTCTCATTCTGAATGTTTTCTGATTTCTTATCGATATTTGTTTTTGGTTCAGGAGTGGGTTGGCAAAATCCTCCCCAGAAGTTCCAGCCATGAGGACAGATAAATATTTGAGGGTAAAGTTCTTGATTTTTCATAAGACATACGTAGTAATGATTGTTGCTTGTTGGTAGAACTCCATTTTGTCCTATGGTTTTGCAATCTGGAACTGGTTTTTCGCTACATTGCCCGTTTTGTAGTTTGATCTAAAATGAAGTTATGTTTTAGTAATGCATAGATACAAAAGCTCATTTTTACCGTGTAAAATGTAAAGCTTGACAAGTAAAGTACTTACTGAGCATTGTGCTGTTTGTGGATTGTAGCCATAATGTCTTGGACATAAAGCTTCTCTGTGATCAGCTGGTCTGCCATCAGGGAGGCCTTCAGGAGGAGAGCACAAGTGGAACTTTCTGCAGTCATAGGCATCTGGGAATATGCCCACCTAATAATAGAGACTTAATGTTAGAAACCATAATCCATAAAAAAATTATAAATGGGAAAGTGTGTCTACTTGTCTTACGTTCACGGCAAAACGGAGCGACGAATTGACGTGATTTTTTAAGTGGAGATAGTTGAAGGGTTGGAGAGTAACATAGGTTACTTTTTTTTTCAGTGTCCAGGAAAGGGTAACAGTGCTACTCTGAATTTAACGCGAGCGAAGCCGCGGGCAAAAGCTAGTATGAGATATATAACTAATACCAAGATACAAGCGAGGTATCTGTAGGCAGAATTTCCGCAATAAGGAATTTATGCAGTCAAATTCTAATGTGCTGTTTATTTTATTTTATATTAGGTGCAAGTTGGCAGTGCGAGTCCTCATACACCAATAGAGCAAGGCTATCACTGCAGAAGAACTTTCGAGAAAAGATATTGATACTTTTAAAGCTCATTATCAATTTAGTTTTGCACCTATCTTACCTGTTCACAGCTGTGTTCAAAATCCTGGCTTGACGATGAACATTCCGGTACAGCATTCTTGGAGCAGCCACCGAGGTGAGCATTACATGTTAAACCATCTTGACATTCTTCTAGAGGAACCTGTAAATTCAAAATCACGTCAAGAAATGCTGTAAATTCCCAACTTTTTACATTAGCTACTTTTGTGCAATATTAATGTGGGTTGAGTACTAACTTATTACATTATCTCATGTTTATCTAGTACCCATAGTACAAGCTTTGCTTAGTCTGGGACTAGATGGCGTTGTGTGAATGACATGATTGAGAGGAATATTATTTATTTATTATACACAGTAAACATGAGTATGGTGCAGAAATTTTAACACGAGTTTTAACAGTTCATATAACTTTACTATTAAACATAACAATAATCCATTTTGGAGATGTAACCATTTCTATTTTCACTTTCTTAACCTATTGGAACAATTAAGCGTTAAATATAAAATGATGTATTTTAATAAAATCAACAACAAACAAACCAGCGACCTTGTGTATGGCAGCTGCATAAACGAACGCTTTGCTATCGAGGCAGCTAATTCAAGAAACATAACATCATTCAAGAGTAAGCTGGAAAGCTGTGCTAATCTACCTTACAAGCTTTATGTATACATACCTTGAGCCATCCAACAGGTAAAGGGACGCACGTAACAGACAGAGTACAGTTCTGACAAGCTATGCCAGACTTTGTACAGATTCCTTCAACGTCCAATTCACCGGTGCCCAGAGTCATACCTAGCGGAACTCCGGCCATGCGATTGCCATTTATAACGCCACTGAGGTCGAATGAAGTCGTCAGCTGGAAGTTAAAAAAAAACGCTAGAATATTAACACCTTTAGTAGGAAGTATGTGAAGGAAGAAAAATTTAGTAGAAAGGTATAATATATAGAAATAATCATAATTTTTAACCGACTCCAGAAAGAAGAAAAGTTATCGACTCGGTTGGTTGTATATACCTTTTTTAATTTTGTCATCTCAAAATGTTATCTGTCATCATTTATTTCTTGATCATCATAACAGCCCATTAATGTCCCACTACAGGGACGGGCCTCCTCCCGTGACGGAGGGATATTTGGCATACTAATAACATGCTGGCCAGACGGATTGGTATAGGGTTTAATTTCAAGTTTTCCTTCTTTTTATTTCGTAAAGATAATATTCACAGATAATCCCTTAGTCGGTTTTTACGACACCCATGGGATGAGACGGGGTGGTGACATATTGTATTCTTACTTCGTCACCATACGGAGTGTTATTTCTTGATACATTTTAAATAATATGTTTTCATGGCAGAGCTCAAGCCCGCATCCTAGGAGAGTTCTCCCTCGCGCTTCAAAATTTGTTCATTGTTTGTCAATTGTTTTAAATAAGATTGAGGACAATATAAATTGTTAGGTTGTAAGATATTGATACATAGAATTCACTAACATGTTTCTTAATATTTCTATACAACGACCGCGTATGTACGTTAAAGCACTTGTTCAGTTTCTTAGTTTAACTATTTATGTGTACTCCGTGTGGTGACGGAGTAAAAAAACAGTGTGTCACCACCCCATGGGTGTCGTAAAAACCGAGTAAGGGGCTATTCGTGAATATTATTTTAACGAAATAAAAAGAAGAAAAACTTGAAATTAAACCCTATACCAATCTGTTTGGCCAGCGTGGTATTAGTAGGCCAAGTATCCCTCCGTCATGGGAGGAGGCCCGTCACTGCATTGGGACATTAATGGGCTGTTATGATGATATACATGATGACAGCGTATGTACTAAAAATGCACTTGTTTAGTTTTTTGTGTAACTATTTATGTCCCAAATAAAATTATAGGTACTTACCGAGTGCGTGTAAGTAAAAATGGATAAAAATATTATTTTACTCCACATTTTAGTCTTCGAAACACAAACAACACTTAAAAAAATATGTTTAAAACTAAATTAATTTTTAACGTTTGTAAAAACATGTGTAAATTCTTAGTTCCAATGATCTTTGACATTATTTATCTTAATTTTAAGATAAATTCATTGCTAAACTATGTTTTGTTGTTAGTGAATTTTACAAAACATTTTTTTTTAAGTTATACCACGTTATAATGAGTTTTGTATGAAATTATAACAATGCAGTATTTTTTTTCGTTTACAAGAAAAGTAAAATTACAAAAAGTAAAATATCTTGTAAAGGATCTTTTTTTTTCTCCTACATTCACACAACGCCATCTAGTCCCAAACTAAGCAAATCTTGTACTAAGGTACCTGCGGGTAACAAGAGCCGGTGGGTATCAAGAGCCGTTGCTTGAAAATGACACTTTTAATTATCACAGCACCCTACATTTACACATGCTTAAAAATGACCAATAGGAAAGCTAAGATCCGAGCTCGCGTCGTCGCACGATCATCAATCTTACCAGTAGCCACAAGTCAGTTGAGAGTGATAGACAACGCAGCTCCACTATAATTTTATCATGCCAAAACAATTTTTTTTTTACCTAAAATACAGCCGTTTGTTCAAATCTTGTTAATTAATTGTGAATGTTATACAAATAGTGTGGGCTAGTTGAGATAAGTTATAAATTTTTGTTAATAAATACAATACTTTTTACCGTTTTCAATTATGCTATTATCAGGGGCTAATACGGGCCACGCTCGAGGCGGGTACATAGGCCGGCCCTTATTATACATGTAGAATGTAAATTAATTTTAACAAATTTCAATAGACTTCGTTATTTTAATACATACCATAGTTATTATTATTAAGCATGTATTTGTTATTATTTTTGTATCATAAATCATCCCTAATATCTTTAATTAACTTAAAAGTGTCCAAGTTGTTGATCTCGATAACAATAGATTTTATAGTAAGGATAAGACGGGCCACGTATATGGCCTGTCTTATACCGTACTACTTATTTATAAAAAAAAAATGTTTTAGTTTTGTAATTTCCATAGATAATATTTAAAAAGTTACAAACTCATTGTTTACGTCTGTGATTATTTTGACGATATGTTATAGATAAAGGTTTTTATGACATGTTTTTGCTATGTTAGTTTATTAAGAGCCATTGCTAGTTTTTCCTTTGATTAAGTAATGTTAAAAGCGTCATTTAATGCCAAATGATAATTAAAGTCAAATAAAACCGAAAACAATATTTTTTCAATTGATTACTCTTTTAATATTTGAATTAAAATTTGGCCCTTATAAAACTACATACGTTTATTAAGGGCCAAAGAGAGGGTTTTTTTAAATCATGATTACTATGCCTAATTGAGATGAAAATACTTGTAATAGTACTTTCTGATGCAGATATTGAAATAAACATTAACATGATATTAAATATTTTATTATATTCCTTTATTTATAGAAATTATTTAGGTTTAGATTAAGGTGGCCCTTATTTACCGCAAGTACCTTATAGGTACTTACTTGACAACGGCTATTTTTTTTTTTGTAAATACATACATGTTATACATAGAAAACACCCAGACAGAAAAAAAATCATGTTCACGCACACAAAGATTTGCATTGAGCGGGAATCAAACCTGAGACCTCTGCGCAGCAGTCACAATATATAACCACTACGCCACAGAGGTCGTTTAATTGTTTACATGTTTTTATAATTATTTTAATCAGCATGTCAATTCTCGTTCTTTAAAATCGTTAAAAATTAAGTTAATTTAACTTTTAGTTGTCAAATTGTCACAATTGTATTCTTGTATTTATAATTTAAAATCTTTTTAAAATAATGTAATCGTACTGTAACTATTCTGTAATTTTTAAAGTGACAGTTCATGTCATTTTCGCGCTAACATGGGTAGTCTTGTCAATAAGAAACGTCAAACCTTTGCCTTTATTTTAGGAGCGGCAGTGCGCGTGCGCGAGGGAAGCGAATCGAGCGGGAAAAACAAGTTAGGGATATCGCATTATTACATTCAAAGACCCTGATTTTCATTTTTTTTATTCTTAGAATAGAATTTTACGGAACTTATAATATTTTAATTTACCGAAGATAATTTCCTGTAGTTGATTTATATATTAATGTTTTATTTCTGTATATGGCGTGTTAGAAAATCTATTAAAATTTCCAATCTTTTAAATTGTATACCGTAAACTGGCAACTCTGTTATTTAACTCTTTTTTGCCATTTAACTTAATTTTAACTTTTACTTTACCGGACAAGAATACCACTTTGGGTTAATTAAAAATTAAATTAAAATAAATTAAAAGTTAAGTTAAATTAAATAGTATGTTTTGAGAATTGACCTGCTGTTGGCTATTTTTTCTTTTTAATTTCAGTGTAAAATAGTTTCAAGCTAGGAACATTACGTATACACGGGCGTTAAATCGGTGTGCATACTAATCCAGTGACACAGCCGGGGAAAAACCCAAGTTTTACCCAGCCGGCTTGTCATTAAAGCGGTCTTTGGTAAATAACGTAAGTAAATTTACCATATCTCTAAACGGGGGTTTTGCTTTGTAGTACCCCTGGTTTTTACTACCGGTGGTAGGACGGGTAAAATTGCTATGCTCCATGGTTCCCCTCAAGGGTATATTGTTTACGGTCGAATGGCCCGCGGGCCATTCACTTTGTGCCGTTCATACTAAATACCCAATAATTTGTGGATCGCACAAAGAATTGTCCTGCGTTGGAATCGAACCCGCGAGCTCGTGCACAGCTGTAACCGCTACTGCAACTGCGCCGCGCCGCGGCGGCACCGAGACGAGTCAATAGAAAAAAATTGCTAGTAAAGGTATGTATGTAAAGTTAGCACTCAACATTTTAATGATATCGTTATCTTTTATGTGGTTTTAAACTTTTATGAAAATGTCTCAGTAAAGACTAATCCATTATTAACCTAGCATCAGGTCCTGAGTCAATAAACAGTAAAATAATATTATCTTTGGATGGAATTCATTTTGAAAACGTTATTTAAAAGAATTATTTTTGCAGCCTAACTGCTTTCGAAGTTTGCATTCTTCCCTGAAGTGACATAATTACGCAATGTGACGTCAGCTGAGTATCAATAAGTAGGATAATATAGAATCAAGAACGGCTTGACCTTATTTGATACTTTAAGCAAACACAGCTAAGCCGCTGCCTAAACAGAATTTCCCCACGACGCACGGCTTGGAGTCAGGATGCCAAAGAAATGCCACACACAGCACAGAATCGTAAAATAGTTAAGTACATAATATGTATAAATAGAACACTCCTTTTTCGTCATGGGTAAAACATCATCCAAACTTTAGCAATCACATAAAATGTACGACCCTCAACACAAATAAATGTTGTATGAGTAGGTATTTAAACGATAAACTTTGTTTATATTTGGTTCGTTACGTATTCATTGTGTTAGACTAGAGTAAACAAGAACGCAGCAACTTGTAATAAATCGATCTCATTATGTTCAACAAAGCGAAAGTTCACTACTAAAACCTAAAGGTTCACAGCTTCAAGTCAAATTGAAAAGTTTTATAGGCCTCTAACGCTTGAATAATTAGTTTGATTCGCCCCAACGATGTCATCCAACTTTTTTAGGCTATTATCCTTGAACGTAACGCTTTAACGCCTAATAAAAATGTTATAGCATGAATTTTGTTACTGACACTTATTGCTATAGAAAATTGATAAGGCGCTTTTTATTGCAGTCGCCCGGAAATGAATTTCATTTTAATAAACACTGATAAGACCAACTGTTAGGTCATTATTTATCAATAATAACTTTAGACGTAAGGTGGGACACGGAAAATAAGAAAAATTTAAACTAAGTAGTATGTAACTACATAGTACAAGCTTTGCTTAGTTTGGGACTAAATGGCGTTGTGTGAATGTGTGAAGATTATTATTATTTTATTATTATTTAACTGTTAGTAAGTAAATACAGCAAAAAAAAGTAAGGATAACATAATTTTTGCAAAAAATATTGCGTCAATAAAAATAACAACAAATTAGTATGAAAATAAGTACCTAGTTGAGAAAATGTAATTAGTTTTTTGAGTAAGAAAGTAAGAATATTATGATATTTGACTAAATAGTAGGTACCTACATGAAAATCTATCTATCTTAGTATATACCTACTTATGATTATTCATAACTTGTTGAAAGTTAATCAATGAAAGTCACAAGAAAAAGTTAGTAAAGGGCTGTGAGCCTATGCTTTATATTATAATGACACATATTAAGATCCACTGTTTTAGAAAAGCGCACTTATTGTGGTGGCCCAGCTGTATCAGTAAAGGTTTTGTTTAAACTTTATCTTCTTTTTCTACTTACGATGTTGTGTCTGTCAATCTATTAATTTTTTGTAAGATATTTACCTTCTGAGTGAGGGTGGTGGAACTATGTATAATTATTAGATTACTAATCAAAATATTTAGACTTGTGCAAATACTTTAGTTCAGTATTTTTTGTACTTTTAAGTAGATATTCATCTACAAATTAATTAAATATTAGGTTGGGGAAAAAGTCTTTTCGTATTTTTGTATGAAAAGTCAAGACATTTTTTTCAAAGTTTATTTACATTTATTTACAATATATATGTACCGTTTTGTTGAACAACTTTCTGCCATTTTGTGGGCAGAGACATTATCCCGTTACTGTAGAAACTTTGGGACTTCTGATCAAAAAAACGGGACCAATAGTTTTGGCAGTCCTCTCTTGAGGTCAACCTTACAGAACCTAAAGAATTCTGAAGAGACCGAAACAGGTGAAAATCTGAAGGCGCAAGGTCAGGGCTATATGGTGGATGCACTAGGACCTCCCAGTCGAACTCTCTTAATTTTTGCTGAGTGGCTAAAGATGTGTGTGGTCTAGCGTTATCGTGATGAAAGACCACACCCTTCCTGTTGATCAATTCCGGCCGTTTTCTCTCGACTGCTAACTTTAATCTCATCAGTTGCTGGCAGTAAAGATGAGAATCGATGGTTTTGCCGGGCGGTAAAAGCTCATAATGAACAATGCCCTTCCAATCCCACCATACACACAGCATCACCTTATTTCGTGTTAGGCCAGGTTTGGCCACAGTCTGTGAAGCCTGGCCAACTTTCGACCACGACCTTTTTCGCACGTTCTTGTCGTACGTGATCCACTTTTCATCGCCAGTTATCAATCTCTTCAAAAACGGCTCGGTTTCATTACGTCTCAATAATGAATCGCAAATGAGTACACGGTTCATTAAGTTTCTTTGAGTGAGCTCGTGTGGCACCCAAGTATCGAGCTTTTTTGTATAACCAGCTTTCTTCAAATGGGTCAAAACTGTTTTGTGGTCAATTCCCAGTTCTTCAGCTATATCGTAACTACTAATATGCCGATCTTGCTCCACTCTTTCAAAAATGGCGTCCATTTTATTCGTAACAGGGCGACCAGAGCGAGGTGCATCTTTAACATCAAAATTTCCGGACTGAAAACGTTTGAACCAAATTTGTGCTACTCTTACTGACACTGCATCAGGTCCATAAACATCACAAATTTTTTTTCACTGCTTGAGTTGCATTTTTGCCTTTTTTATAATAAAATTTTAAAATGTATCGAATTTCTTCATTAGATTCACTCATTTTTACGGAGAGAAAAACAAATGAAAAATAGCGGGAAACAACTTTTTTTTATTTTTTTCTTTTCTTTATAATGTAACCTTTTTAATGTTACCAAAACCAGCCAGACACAAGTAGTACAGTCAAAGAAATTTTATAATAAGTTTATACCTACGTTATGCGAAAAGACTTTTTCCCCGACCTATTATGTGTGTTATTGTATCTACCTATGTAATGGAACTATTTTGTCTTTTTGTTAATATGTATTAATGTAATATTACATATTTCTAAATGACTGTCTGATTTCCTAAATAACAAAAATAAACGCCCAAATTCCACGCGCTAATAAGTGTCAAAATCTATGTTTAAATATTTGTCCCTAAATATTTATTTTTCCAGACATCATAACCATTTTTCTCCTACAACTTGCGCCATAACATAAACGATAATCGATCAAAGAACTTGGTATTACCTCCGCTGTAAGTTCTTCCGTTTGTTAGAGGAAGACAAACGAAATAACTTCTTACGAAATATGTTTCATACGCTCTTAAGTGCTTTCTCATCAATCGCTCTTTGGCGTTTTGTGACCCCTTTTGGTGTGCCTTTGAAGTAATTTGTTCAGATAAAATATTATTAGAGAGTTACAGTAATCAAAATGATTTGTTGTAAATACTAACTGATGCCTACGGATTCCCTTGCGCTTAAGTTTAACTAAAGGATTTAAAAAATACTGAAAAAGAAATTGATTTGTTTTTATCCAGATGATCTCGTGGATGAAACTCAATTTAAGATGGTAGTCAAGCAAGTACTTCAGTGCCTTGTAGTCATCTTATAGCAAGAGAGACAATCGTGTATTGCTACGCGATAACATAATATGACGACCTCTATGACGTAGTGGTTATATAAAATGACTGCTACATAGAGGTCTCGGGTTCGATTCACGCTCAATGCAAATCTTTGTGTGCATGAACATGATTGTTTGCATTGGTCTGAGTGTTTCTATGTATAATATGTATGTATTTACAAAAAAAAGTATTTTAGGTATGTTTATTCGTTGTCTAGCACTCAATGTACAAGCTCTGCTTAGTTTGGGACTAGGTGGCGTTGTGTGAATGTGGAAGGATTATTTATTTTATTTAATATAAGACAGGCGCAGTTCTCTTCGACTTCTGTAACAAATATCAGTGGTTTTGCCAGCGTTTTGTAGAATCAGAGAGGTAGTAAAGGGAAAATTGGTTAATAAGGCTTCTTGCTGTTTCAATCAGCAGACAGGATCGGAGTTCTTCAAACAGAGATGCACGTGAGATGTAAATTTTACACAATTCGATTATCAAACCAAATTATATCCAAATTGTTGCAACCAATAGACTAAAGAGGTTGGAAAATTCGCTTACATTGTAACTATTATATTCATCATCATCATAACAACCCATTAATGTCCCACTGCAGGGATGGGCCTCCTCCCATGACGGAGCGATAGTTGGCCTACTAATACTATGCTGGCCAGACGGGTTGGTATAGAGTTTAATGTCAAGTTTTCCTGCTTTTTATAAGAAGGAAGAAGAATAACTATTATATTACTGTAGGTAATATTATTATAGGAAAGAACCTAAACACAGTTTTACGTTAATAAGTAATATTTTTCCTTATACCCAAAGGTGCTCAGCAGGCGGTGTACTTAACGAACCAAACTCGATTCCATTAAAGATATCGTACATCTCACAAAATAAATGAAAATCTTTAGTAGATACTAGGCGGCATCAGGCCCGTGGCTTCACCCGCGTTGTATAGTTAGCTTAAATGTTATTCTACACCTTATACTACCAATATTCCAAATTTCATCAAAATCCATTCAGTAGTTTTTGCGTGAAAGAGTAACAAACATCCATCCATACATCCTCACAAACTTTCACATTAGCCCCCTTACTCATAAACGCCTCTTAAATTTTAGTCAATTGATTAATTAGCATAGACTCTTACGTTGTTTGGTATAAGGTTGGTTTTCGTAATAAAAATCTCGCTAAACAGTGATTAAATTTAAGAGGCGTTTATGAGTAAGGGGGTTAATATATTAGTAGGATTACTTAAAATAATATTTCGGTATTAACGAGTAAAGATTCTAGATTCTAGGCTACGGGCTGTGGTATAGTCGTTATAGTCAAAATGGCGGTTCCTTACGTAAAAGTTTTACCAGTTTTACGTAAGAAATTTATACCAGTGAATATTGTTTCTCAGTAAGTGAATTATTGTAAATTCTTAAGAGAAATAAAGATCTTTAACCATAACCATAAAGTTTGAGGTTCAAATCCAGGTCAAAGCGAATCTTTGTGTGTATGAGTATTAATATTTAGATTGCTCTTCTTTTTCTATGTATAACATGAGAAGAAAAAAACTACATACTTAGTTGAAAAACGATAGAAAATAAGTAGGTACTTAAGTACATTTCACCGTGTGGTAAAGAAGTTTTTTTTTTTTTTTTTTTTTTTTATATTTATTGTCATTTTATTTAAAAAGAATAAAATACAATACTAATATTACAATCTAGTCTTAAAACTAATAAGAAATTTTAATTTAACTTAAACGTTTACAATATGTTACAACTAAGTGATTATCCATTGACGTCATCTTAGAGTTTATTATTAAGGGGAAGCACTTTGTTCTTGTGTCCGATAGTTTAGTACTTATACTAAACACTTATTTCACTAACACTAAAATCACTACACTAACTCGAACGGTTTAGTCCTTTTAAGCCTTCTCACCAGTCCCGTGTTATCGAGGAGCTGGATAGCCTCGACATTCACGTGGTGATGAAGCCTCCACTCGTGGGCTGTAGCAAACTTTGAAATGACTTTATCGACGGTATCCACCTTGAGATCCCTATGAATATCGCAGTTTCTGACATACCAAAGCGCATTTACTATGCTCCTCAGCACCTTGTTTTGAAATCTTTGGATTATTTGAACGTTACTTTTTTTGGCGCATCCCCATAGTTGTATACCATAGGTCCAAATTGGTTTCAAGATTTGGTTGTATATAAGAAGCTTGTTTTGGATAGACAGGGTTGAATTCCTGCCTATAAGGTGATACATTTCTCTATATCTTAAGTCCAAATAATCTTTCTTCTTCTTTATGTGAGCTTTCCAGCGTAGCTTTGCATCTAAGGTCATTCCTAGATACTTAGCCGTATTAGCATATGGTACTTGATTGTTGTTTATATATACCTGGTGCGCGGTTTTCGAATCTTTGTTTGTGAAATCAACGTGAACAGATTTAGATTCATTTAGTTTTATTCTCCATTTTTTTGTCCATTTTAGAACATTATTAACAGAGACTTGCATTTTTTTTGCAGCTTGTTGATGGGTTTCAGCAACAGCCAGAATTGCAGTATCATCGGCAAAAGTAGCCATAGTATTATTATTGAGTTCTGGAATATCACTAGTAAATAGTAAGTACAGCACAGGACCTAAGACGCTTCCTTGTGGAACACCTGCTTTTATTTCTTTAATTTCAGAGTAAGCATCTTGCTGCCTTATTCGAAAGGTTCTGTTAGAAAGATAAGACGTAAGTAAATCAGAGTATTGTTTTGGCAAACAATTTTCTAGCTTCAGTATAAGGCCGTCATGCCAAACTTTATCGAATGCTTGTGCAACGTCAAGAAATACAGCAGTACATACTTTCTTTTCTTCAAGAGCTTTTTCTATGACTGTTACTATTCGGTGCACTTGATCAATAGTTGAGTGTTTTTCTCTAAACCCAAATTGGTGGTCTGGAATTATTTTTTTCTTTTCTATTATAGGAATCAGACGCTTTAACAGAAGTTTTTCAAAGAGCTTAGATATAACTGGAAGCAGTGATATAGGTCTATAAGAGTTAACTTCATGAGGAGGTTTCCCTGGTTTTGCTATCATAATTACTTCTGCAACTTTCCACAAATCCGGGACATGCTTAAGTCTAAATGTAGCATTTATTATAGTTGTAAGCTTAACTATTGCTTTCCGTGGAAGATTTTTAAGCACTTCACCAGTGATAAGTTCATATCCAGGTGACTTTTTTGCATTAATATTTGTTTGTATTTCCTTTGTGACTTCTTTTGGAGTAACAAGTTTTATATCTTCGTCATCTTGGATTACTATATAGCTGGGTGACAAATCATCTTCTTGAGCTTCTAATGGCTGAAATGTATTTGCTAGGTATTCTGCAAATATTTTTGCTTTTTGATCATTATTACTTGCCCATTTGCCATTTTTATCTTTAATCGGAGGAATTTGATCAATTCTTTTATTTACTTTCTTAACTGCTTTCCATAAAGAGAAATTTGTACTTTTATCTGCAGTTAGCGATTGTAAATGGTTATTTGTTTGGGTGTCGGTGTAATGTTTAATTTTTCGAGTTAGTAACTTAGTTAAGTTGTTGAGTAACCTTTTGTCTAGTGGGGATCTTGTTTGATGCCAGATTTTTCTCTGCTTTCTCTTTGTGCGCAATAAGTCAATAATGTCTGAAGGATATGATGGTCCCTTATGTTTTTTCGTGATTGCGGGAGTATTTGTCCAAGCAGCATGTTGAATATCATTGACAAATTTAGCGACTTCCAGGTTTAGTTGTTGGGAAGTTTTTATTGGCACTTTAAGGTTGATTCTATTTTCTAGATCTAGTTTAAAACTGCTCCAGTCTGTAAACTTGTTGGTTAGACTGGGAGAGTTCTCTGTTTTTAGTATAGTATTAGATAACGTTAATATTATTGGAGAATGATCGGAGTTCATGTTATGACATTCTTTTATTTCTAAGTAATTTCTTGAAATGTTTTTATAAATAAAGAAATCTATGAGATCTGGAGTTTTGCTAGGATCAGTAGGCCAATAGGTAGGTGTGCCTGTAGAAATCACGTCACATTTTGTGTCAGTTAGTGCATTCAATAGTTCTCTTCCTTTAGTAGTTGTTAGTCTCGATCCCCAGAAGGTATTCTTTGCATTGAAGTCTCCGCCAAGTAAGAACCTAGTTCCTAATTGGTTTATGAGTCTCAAATAGTCCTCTTTCTTCGACTGATATCTTGGTGGGCAATATATTGCAGCTATTGTTACTGGGTAGCGTTTTGTGGTAACGCATACGCCAACTGCTTGGAATGCCTGGCTTTCTACTTTCATGAATTCATAATGGCGGATGGATTCCTTGATTATAATTGCACTACCTCCTCTTGCGCAGTTATTCGGATGCGTTGCGTTGTATACCTTATAGCCTTTAAAAGTGACAAAGGAATGTGTTGTGAAGTGTGACTCTGATATAAGGCAAATATCAATGTTTTCTGTGTCCAGGATTACTTGAAGTTCTTTTTGGTGTTGAAGTAATCCATTACAATTCCATTGAATAATTTTGAGAGACTTAATCATTATTACCGGTTTTGTGGAGCTGCAACAATCGCGCAGCTTTCGAGTTTTTTTATTCTTTCATCAAGTGATGACATAAATTTTATAATTTGGTCCAACTTATCGCAGACTTTGTCGTCAGCAGGTGAATTTTCACTTTTATTTTTGTTTTTATTTTGTGATACTACTTGAGCAAAGGACAATTTGTTTTGGTTGTTTGCATTAATTGTGCGCGTAGAATGTTTAGCAAAGTTCTCAGAGGTTTCAGGTTTTTTAACAAGAGGTGTTTCTTTTTTGTTTCTAAGGTTTTGTATTTCCTTAGCTACAATACATCCCCTGTAGTTCGCTGGGTGTGGCTCACCACAGTGCACACATTTAGGTTTTTCGTTCGCTGTTTTTTTGCACTCAGCAGTCAAGTGCTTACCAGTGCATTTGACGCATCTTGGTTCTTTGGAACAGTAACTTTGAGTATGTCCATAGGCTTGACATCTTTTGCACTGTGGTATCAGTTTCGAGGTTCTTAATGGGTGAATTTCGATATTACATCCCATAATGTATTTTATTTGATGAATTTTGTCTATATCTTCTTGGTTGTTGAAGGTGAGCATGAACATATTGAGTGGCGTTTTATCTTTCCACCTAAGTTTGTTTACTGCTCCTTCGATTT
Source organism: Schrankia costaestrigalis (assembly GCA_905475405.1). Lineage (NCBI taxonomy): Eukaryota > Metazoa > Arthropoda > Insecta > Lepidoptera > Erebidae > Schrankia > Schrankia costaestrigalis. The sequence continues at coordinate 19,882,628 of FR997831.1, read as the reverse complement.
TGAAACCTTGGCTTTGCAGGTCTTCAATAATTCTTTGTGGCTCGCACGTAAAATGCAGTTTTTTAACAATGACCCTAATAGGTCTCATCTGTTTATTCTCGTAAGAATGCCAAAGTAATCTGTTGTCAGATAGATAGTTAATAATACATTTGTATGATTCTTCATCGATACAGTTTATTTTGATGCTATTGTTACTTAGCATTTTTAGAGTAAACAACTCAGACGAGAGTTTAATGGTCAAGAAGTCATAAAATTTTTGATAATTTTCTACTTCATCTACTATAACAGGAGGAGGTGAAGGAATTTTTTTCACTTTTGGAGGTTGAAATTCTTCTTTGGGTATAGAATTAGATTTATTAAGCGGTGATGGAGAAGTGTTCAGTTTCCTTTTTTTTCTACTTTTCGCTCTAATCCAACCCGTTTCTTTAGCTAGGTCCTCTTCATCAGTACAGTATTCAATGATAGTACCTTTGTGGGTGACCTTTGGTTGATCTTCTTTTTTCTGGGATATTTGCTCTTGAAGACTCTGGATCTGATGTTGCATTTCTAGAACCAGCTTCTCCAGTTTTTCACGATCACATTTTTCTTTATTGTAAGCATCGAATAGCATGCGCTCCGAATCGGTTTTAATCTTTATAGTACATTTATCAGCCATTTTGTACGATAAATTATAAATAAGTATAGCTTCGCCTTAATATCAATTGTTAACGTTGATTATTCATCATTATTACGTTATTAAGTAGGTCATCGCGAAACACACCTCGCGGCACGTACGACGATTTTGTTGCGTATGCACTTTGCTCAGCGATAGAGCGAGCGACCGACTCAACAGCTTTAATACGAGTGAGAGGTAAAGAAGTAAGAATACAATATGTCACCAGCATTGTCATCCCATGGGTGTGGTAAAAACCAACTAAGGGACTATCTGTGAATATTATCTTAACGAAATTAAAAGAAGGAAAACTTGAAATTAAACCCTATACCAATCCGTTTGACCAGCGTGGTATTAGTAGGCCAAGTATTCCTCCGTCTCAGGAGGAGGCCCGTCCCTGCAGTGGGACATTAATGAGCTGTTATGATGGTGAATGATGAAATAAAATATTTTGTATTTGTATCATAAGTACCTACCTACTCCAGTACACATAGTACAAACTCCGCTTAGTTTGGAACTAGATGGCGTTGTGTGTAAGGAATATATTATTGTCTTACCAAGAAGCATAAGTAGATTCCCTCATTCTTCATTCCATTTGTAGGCACACGATTTTCTTTAACATTTCCTCTTGTCAAATCAAACCCTCCGGAAATGTCGTAGCGATGGTTTACACCCACGGAGCATCGTCCGGGAAATGAACTGACGTAAGTAGGACATATAACTTCGTAAATATCATTTTATTGTGTTTGTGTCAAAGTTTAGTGGAACCATTTCCTTGGCACGCCATGTGCTGTTTAAAAAGATTTCCAAAACTGTTAGGTAATTTATTACTTTGTTTTTCTAGATCATGGATGTCCCATTGCAGGGATGGACACTGGTCCATCCTTGGGACAATACATACAGTGAATATACTAAGTCAGCTGTTTTTTTTTGTTAGAAATACTAACTGGTATCCTAGACGCCATTTTTGGTAATTTCAGGATGATACAGAATAGTAGAAACCTGTATTCTTTGTCTGCCACTACACGGACTATTTTTTTAAATCCTGCTCCAATGTTTGTAAGTGCACAGTGACGCTAAGACTGAAATCTCACTGAGTGGTCATACATAATTAATGAAATGAAATGAATGAAATGAAATGAAATGAAATGAAATAAAATAATATAAACACCTCGCAAAAGTTTTTAACTTATTTTATCGAGTAAGTATTAAAAAAAATATTTTTGGAGTAAGTTTTAAACCTAAAAAGCCTTAACCTCGTTTAAAATTTCAGTAGATACTACGATATATTTCTGTTAGTGATAGTTTTCAAAGCTTTGAGGGAGTGCATCAAGCGGGCGCACCATTTCCGCTTCCGTACGGCTAGCCTGATCCGAACACCCTTGATCGAACATACATAGACTTATTATAGAAATAGACTTTACTTAATTCCCCTTTTACTAAAAATATTAAAAAAAAATGTGGTAACTGAGCAAGATTATACTTAATGTCTTAAAAATCGACTAAGGGAAATATTGCAGATGATTATTTTTACGACAACAAAATATAAAAAAAGAATGCAGGTAGGTTATAATGGCTATTACGTACCGGAATACAAAGAGTAGGCCAACGACATATACCAGGACTGACGACTTAGTTAGGAAGGGAAACTGATGGCTGTTGGAAGCACAGGACCACACACAAGGTGGTAAAATTTAGAGGAGGCCTATGTCCAATAGTGGACGTCCTTTGGATCATTATTATAATGAATTATGAGTGTGAATCACAGAAGAAGTCGTGTGTTAAAACGTAACTTCTTTCATAATAACCCCTATAGCATACCATTTTTTTTGACATATTTACACAGCGCCATCTGTTCCCAATGTAAGCTTAACCTGCTTCCGTTATGGGTAACAGAGCAATGGATATTAATATTTATTTTTTTGTAAATACATAGATATTATACATAGGAACACCCAGACCAATGCAAACAATCATGTTCATGTACACAAAAAGATTTGCATTGAGCGGAAATCAAACCCGAGACCTCTGCGTAGCAGCCATGTTATATAACCACTACGCCACAGAGATCGTCAATTATTTCACCCATTTATTTTAAATGATGTATTGTACAGTTCTATAGTTTATACAGTCTATGTAGAGCACAGTCGATTGGTTGTGGACACAAGTCGTGCTTCAGTGACTTGTCGTGATTGAGTTCATCACACGAGAACATCTGCATTGATTAAAGTAACTGTGGCTGTTGATTACTTTATTATTTTTCCTTTGTGAGATACGTTGTTGGTATTGCAAAATCAATAAAATAAAATTACAAAATAAATATAAATAGGCCATGACACTCCCTGATAAATGGACTATTCAACTCAGAAATAATTTTTAAATTCTGTTATTTAGATCCAGAGATTACCTCCTACAACGTCACAAGCTCACAAACGACCTCGGTGGCGCGCCGGTAGAGCCAGCGGCTGCCGCGCATGAGGTTGTGGGTTCGATCCCCACGCAGGACAATAATTTGTGAATCTCACATAGGAACACCCAGACCAATGCAAACAATCATGTTCATGCACACAAAGATTTGCATTGAGCGAGACCTCTGCGTAGCAGCCATGTAATATACCGACTACGCCACAGAGGTCATCAATTATTTACCCATTTATTTCAAATCTAAAGTAGCATTGTACAGTTCTATATTTCACGCAGTCTATGTAGAGCACAGTCGATTGGTTGTGGACACAAGTCGTGCTTCAGTGACTTGTCATGATTGAGTTCATCACAAGAGAACATCTGCATTGATTAAAGTAACTGTGGGTGTTGATTACTTTATTATTTTTCCTTTGTGAGATACGTTGTTGGTATTGCAAAATCAATAAAAATTTTTTACAAAATAAATATAAATAGGCCATGACACTCCCTGATAAATGGACTATTCAACACAGAAAGTATTTTAAAAATCGGTTCATTAGATCCAGAGATTATTCCCTACAACGTCACAAACACACAAACTTTAACTCTATATAATATTAGTATAGATTATGTGTGTGAATCACAGAAGAAGTTCTGTGTTGCACGGCAAAATAGTCCCTGTAGCATATCAATTCCATTTATTTAAATCTAAAGTTGCATTGTACTTTCAGTTCTATATTTCACGCAGTCTATGTAGAGCACAGTCGATTGGTTGTGGACACAAGTCGTGCTTCAGTGACTTGTCATGATTGAGTTCAGCACAAGAGAACATCTGCATTGATTAAAGTAACTGTGGCTGTTGATTACTTTATTATTTATCCTTTGTGAAATACGTTGTTGGTATTGCAAAGTCATTAAAAAAAATTACGAAATAAATATAAATACACTTCCTGATAAATGGACTATTCAACTCAGAAATAATTTTTAAATTCTGTTATTTAGATCCAGAGATTACCTCCTACAACGTCACAAGCTCACAAACGACCTCGGTGGCGCGCCGGTATGTAGAGCCAGCGGCTGCCGCGCATGAGGTTGTGGATTCGATCCCCACGCAGGACAATAATTTGTGAGATTCACAAATTATTGTCCTGAGTCTGGGTGTTCTATGTGTCCGTTAATTGATGTTTGTAAAAGGTCCCCGCGACACAGGGCATGATCCCTAGTGCGGGAGTTGTCTTTATTAAAAGATGAAAAGATACAAACTTTACCTCTTTATAATATTAGTATAGATCATTGGTGGGAATCACAGAAGAACTTGTGTGTTCAAACGCAACTTCTTGCACGGCAAAATAGTCCCTATAGCATATCAATTCCATTTATTTTAAATCTACATTTGCATTGTACAGTTCTATAGTTTACGTAGTATACACACCTCAACAAAGTCTAGGGATATTTTCACGATATTTTGTATTAAGTTGTGAAACTCAAAACAAATTAGTTTATTTTTAATCCTTTTGATGAAAACTTATTTTGTTAACCTTTTTCAACCATTCTAAATTTGAATTTGAAAAATAAAATTAAAAATAAAAGATTTACGCGGCTTAAACGTAGTCAAGTTCGAAAATTTCATTTACCAACAGTAAGTTTTGACTGTTTTTTTGTGTAAAATTTAAGTTTTTTAACAATTTAAACGTTTATTTCGAATGATTAATATTGTGTGCCTCATGCAGCGGCGCCATTTCAACATAGAGGAAATGTAAAGGGCAGTAGGCATGCTCCCAGCTGCGGGTACTGAGCATAGTATTGCTGAAGAGATTGGAACAGTACAAAATATGAAATCAAGGTTATGGTCACGCTATCGTGCTACTGGTTAAGTAGCTGAAAGATATCACAGCAAAAAGTCTATCACCACTCAACGACATGATCGATTTTTGCAAGTTCCCACGAAAAGGCAGCCAAATGTTACTACCATGCAGCTGGTTTAGACGCACCAGCTCTTGGTGGAGCCTCTTGCGGGTGACCAAACTGTCAGAAGAAGTTGGCATGAAGCCCACCTTTATGCTCGCATACCGCTTTGAACTCCAGTAATACGTTGAGCAAATCGCGCACGATGAATAGAGTGAGGTCGTGAACATTTTCTCTGCAAAGATGACCTGTTATCTGTAGTGGTGTTTACACATGAGTCCCGGTTCGGTTTCCACTCGGATTCACGTAGAGAACGTGCTTGGCGAGTTCCTGGTTGTGATAGCCGTCTACAACATCCTGAGAAAAACGATTCATACTACGATAGAACAATTATGATTTGGACGGGAATTTGTGTCGGTCGAAGAACAGAGCGCGTTTTGATCAGATACACCATGACGGCTGAAAAATAACTTAACGAGGTGCTAGAACTAATAATCTACCCGCGTAGACTACAATTGGGCTAAATGTTTAAGCTCATGGACGATAACACCCGTCCGCATAAAGCGACAGTGATGACGAGCTGGTTGCAGGAGCACGATGTATCAATTTTATGCTGAACCACTCAATCGCTTAACCTCAAAACCATAAAATACGCGTAGGACATGTTCAAAAGAAGGGCTTTGATGAATTTTCCTGCAAAAACTTTCGATGGAAGAGCAACTTTTTTTGTATCCTAGTCGGACCTGTAACATTATACCGCACCAAGACCTAAATAACTTAATCCAAGCATGAAAAACCGTTGCAGGACCGTTATTTACGGTTTTTTTAATGTACTGACTACTGATTACTCACATAACAGTTAAAAACAGATTAATTTTCGATTATTTTCACTTTTGCTTAAGAAACAAATTCATTGTTAGATTGACTAAATTTCCAAATTTTTTATTTATTTGAATAAAAAATTATTTACGCAAAAATAATACTTTTATTTAATTCTGGATTGTAGCCTGATAAATTACCTTTATAAAAATATAAACATGTTGTACGTTATCTTCAATAATTTTGGAGTTAATTGAGTAAATACCAAATATCCCTAGACTTTGTTGAGGTGTGTATGTAGAGCACAGTCGATTGGTTGTGGACACAAGTCGTGCTTCAGTGACTTGTCATGATTGAGTTCATCACACGAGAACATCTGCATTGATTATAGTAACTGTGGCTGTTGATTAATTTATTATTTTTCCTTTGTGAAATACGTTGTTGGTAAAAGAAACGATGGATGGATTGTGTGAAAGACGATATGGCTGCGAAGAGTGTTACTTGTGAGATGACGTCTGATAGGAAAGTATGAAGAAGAAGACATGCTGCGCCGACCCCAACTAAAATTGGGATAAGGGCAGGGAATGATGATGAGATACGTTGTTGGTATTGCAAAATAAATAAAAAAAAAATACAAAATAAATATAAATAGGTTTCTGTAAAAACAATGGAAATAAAGACTTGTGGCGAAATAACAATTTATCGATATATTAGATACCTATATTTTTGATAGTTGTGGCGAAATAACTATCATTTAAAGTTGGATGGAGTTTTATAAATGTGACAAATTTTAATGTACTTTGTGACGAATGACACAACCGTTTAAGGGCGCCTTCGAATTCGTCGCTAAGTGTCGCGCGGAGGCTGCGCGTCTGCAGCGCTGCGGTCGCGCTGCCGTCGCTAGGTTGGAGAATGGTAGTGTTGTGTTTTAGTTTTACGATGGACCCAGACGAAAAACACTGCTCTTAGTGTTACTATTAAACTGAAAAAGTATTCTGAACAACACTAGTCGATCGATGAACGGATGCGCGGACGCAGCGCGGGAGTAGCGCTGCAATCGCGCGTATTTTATCTCTATGAATTTACAAAGCAGTGCGACCGCATCGCTGCAGATGCGCTGCCTCCGCGCGACACTTAGCGGCAAACTTGAAGGCGCCCTAAAAGCTCGCTAATATACTCGTATATTAAATATTTAACTAAAATAGTCAAACTGTACTTTCGCTTATTTATACACATATTCAGAAAAAATTGGTTTATTCAAGCATATTATTATGTTATTTGATCGAAAGCATCCAAATATTTTGTGATAATTTGTATCTTATTTCTCTAAATAATATTCGATGTGAAGGCAATCATTCAATTTCAATCTATAAATCTACAATTTTATTTTATTATGGAAAGTATCCGTATAAAGAACTTAATATGATAAAGATTACTTTGACGACTAGAAGGTGCAGTGGTAAGTAATATCAGCTTGCCACCCGTGAAGTAGCACATTCTATTTTCGCACAAGTTTTTATGAAATTGGCTGTTTGAGTTAGTATGTGTGAAATATTATTTTTAACTGTATACAAGTTGTTTACTGTTCTAGAAGTTGAAACTTAAACAAAAGCCCCTGAAAACATTTTCCCTGTAAAGTCAGATTTTCGGTTACCGTTTTATTCAGTGATTGCGTCGATATTCTCAAATTACTTCTTTTATTTTAATTACCTAAAATACGTAGGACGAATCAAGGACAACATGCTCCGGCAACATGTGCGGCGCTCCACAAACTATGGCCCACCTCTCATTATGTCCTGGATGCCCTTACACCTGCACTCAGGAAGAGCTAATGATTGCCAGCGGTAACGCAGTCAGTGTGGCAGAGTTTTGGGCTACATCAATTTAATCCAGTATCGTTTTGCCATCGATACGCTAAGAAGAACCTAAAATACGTAACTGTAAAAAGAACAAAACAAAACTATTTGTATATAATCTCTCAGTTTAAATGTCGCTTCTATTTGCGCAAGGTACCGTACTCAGTTAGGTAGAACACAAATACCTCAATATATCAAGTATGTTCCTCACATAGTTGCCAACGTTGCGGTGTCCACTGCGCCATATGCATTGCAGTGACCCACCCACCGGTATTTAGACCAGACTCTGTCGCTATTCATATATTATTTCATTTCAAACTTTAGTCGTCATATTGTATGGAAATGGGAAGTTAGGAAGTTATTAATGTAAAAAGTGAAAAACTTTTTGGTAAAATGTATAATGTAGTATTTTTTTAAAAGTAAGTTAATTATGAGGATGGTAGAGGAGGCATATCAATTTCAGTTGTGAATTTGTTTGTCTGTTACGTTAGAAATGATTTCTTGATCAATATAAATAATAAATAAATATTCACGGACATCTTTACACAGCGCCATCTGTTCCCAAAGTAAGCTATGCTTAACCTGCTTGTGCTATGGGTAACAGAACAACGGATATTAATACTTATATACTTTTTTTTGTAAACACATACATATTTTACATATTTGCATTAAGCGGGAATCGAATCCGAGACCCCTGCGTAGAAGTCATGTTATATAACCACTACGCCACAGAGGTCGTCAATATAATTTGGATGAAACTTTTTTGAATTGGATAAGTAGGAAAAGTTATATTTTTATAGCAAAAAAATATGTCATTGCGCACACTGTTTGGAGCACAGCACTCTGTGTCATGGAGAGTTTTACAAACATCAATTTAACAGACATAGTCTCATGTAGCCATTTGTGGTTCACACAAGCAATTTATCTGCGTGGGGTTCGAACCGCGATCTGCATGGACGCCAGCTACTGCGACGGCCACACAGAAGCCATCGCAGCCTGTTATCATTATTTCAGTCCTATTGTAGGGATAGAACTCATGTGTTTATGGAGGAAACTTAGCCTGCAGGTAGCATATGTAAACAGGTTTATTTCAAATTTTCCTTTGCTAGAGATTTTTTTAGCATAAAAGTGGGGTAGAATTTGCTTAATCGCTTTTTCCGTCACCCCATAACCAAAAAAATAATACGTACATTTTTAATAACATTTGTTCTTCTATACTATTTCTAATAGAAATATTCGAAATTAAATATTTCGAATATTTCTGATGTATATTTGAAAATCTGCAGTACAATCTGTAACAAAGGCTAATTTTAAAACCAAAATAGTTTTGGCAACAAACAATACAGGATGTTGCCAACCTGCGGCTTTTCTGTTCTACTCTGTTAAATTGGTACTCGCGTTGCTTTGCCAATCATTTCTCTAAACTTTTGGAATAACATCAATTAGATACTATAGAAAATATTTGAAAATTTACTAATTACCATAAGAATATTATACCATATGGATGAGGGAGGTACAGGACCGCACAAGGTGGCAATATTTGGAGGAGGCCTATGTCCACTTGTGGATGTCAATTGTCATCAGCTAATTCATCTCACCGTGCGGTGACGAAGTAAGAATACAATATCACCCACCAGAATCAGTCACCACCCCATCGCATCCCATGGGTGTCGTAAAACCGGCTAAGGGACTATTCGTGAATATTATTTTTACGAAATAAAAAGAAGAAAGACTTGATATAACCCTATACCAATCCGTCTGGCCAGCGTGGTATTAGTAGGCCAACTAACTCTCCGTCACGGGAGGGGGCCCGTTCCTGCAGTGGGACATTAATGGCCTGTTATGATGAAAAACAGTTAGTGTTAGTTTTTAATCACGTTCATAGAGTTTTCACTAAACTTCTATTAACAACTAATCAACCTCTTTGTAATTAAACTGAGCTTTAATAAACAATGAAACTTTGTAATATTATTTTAGTTGTGAACCCGTGAAAGTGGTTTTCATTATCAATTTATAACAGACCTTATAAGTCATTTTGCGGAGACGAACATTGAAACACGCAGTGGCGAGGATTGGTATAGGGAATTAGGTTGTTAGTTTTTTAACGTCTCGATGTCAGCCTAGCATTGGACAGGTTTCCAACATAAAGAAAACCTTAATCTCATGGTAGGGTGTAAAGAAAAAAGAAAAAAAAATACTTTAAAAGTCTTCTAAAAGATTTAATAAACATTAAAATCAATAATTCGAGAATCAATCGAGAACTAATAGTAGTATATCAGCAATGCGACATCGCCTGTTATTCCCGCTATTTCAAATATCCACGCATCCATGCCATTCCACCAATAGAATCTTTGGTAACCATTTCATATATCACCACGCAATGGATAGCGAATACATTGACCGGGAGAATATTTACATTTTTAGCTTTAAATTATACGCTCCTTTTTGTAATTAATTTAGATTCTATGATGGCGCCCTTTTTTAGTTAGAGTTGCGTAAAAATGAAAAGAAAATTATATATGCATGTTATAAAATAGATTAATAAAATCATAGCAATCGGTGAATTAGTTAGGCCAGGACCGCACAAGGTGTGTAGACACTCTGCACAACATGTGCAGAGTGGTCAATAGGCTTACATGATGATAATGATGAATCATAGAAACCCATTAATATCTTACTGAAAGGAACCTACGAAAGCAGGATTGGTACAGTATTTAATGTTCAATTTTTCTAAGTTTTGTTTTCGTAAATACAATTTCTGTCTAATATTTTTTTACAATACATGTGAGATGAAATGGGCTGCTACGAGTTAAGAATAATTTATAATGTATAGACATGTATACGCAATGGTTAGTTTGGTGTATTTCATTCGAGAGCAAGGATTCGTGAAAAGTAACAGAGTATTTTGTTTGGACATGACCCATGGCGTACACAAACGAAATAATATGGTATTAAAGTCTACGATCTAAAGTTTAGTGAACAAAAAACCAAATTACGCCCTGTGATCTTTGCTTACTTTAATCTTAAAGTCAAATTATTATCCATGAAAATAGTTACAGACATTATCTTTCAAATACTCCTTAAAGCTCTCTTTCTCTTCTTCTTATCTTCTTCTCCTCCTTTTCGGGGACCCTCCAGGCTGCACTTCGACCCCATCGGGTTATTTGTGCTGGTCCCCCGTTCACCACCCCACAGCTTCCTCAATCACGTTTGCGAAGGAGATAAGTAAGCCTAGCGGCAGCTTGTCGAAGTCACTAGGGGTAGGATATCCCACTTCCCTTAAAGCTCTAATATTTTAGTTATCTGCTATAGATATTGTTTCTTTTGAGATTCATAAGTAGTTGCTTTGTAACAAAATTTAACAAAGACTTTGTCTTTTAAAATACTTTATTTATTTCGTTACATAATATTTCTTTAGTAATATAATATTCTATATACATTGAGTACCCTTAAGAAAGTTTAAAGATACTTTAGGATATATAATATTACCAATTATTAAAATACGTTTTGAGAAGTGAGGCTTATCGACGAAACTTAGAATATTATATTCAGGCCTCAATTAACGTGATACTCGACTCCTATTTTATCCTCAAGGACGAGGAGAAACAAATAGGTGTATATAAAAGCTTTTATCAATATACAAAATGTTTAATTCTTTATTTATTACATTAAGAATGACTTACAGCTAATACAAACAATATAAAATTAGTATGTGAGACTGGCAGCCAATTACAAGTCATCACTTCAAACTAAAATATTATTCATCATAACAGCTCATTAATGTCCCACTGCAGGGACGGGCCTCCTACCGGGACGGACTTTCTTTTTATTTCGTAAAGATAATGTTCACGGATAGTCCTGTAGGGACACAACATGTAACTTGAGCGACTGCTGACAAATCACCTTTACAGGCGCGCCATTGTATTAGCGTCGCCCAGCAGTCGTCTCCCCGCAATCATGTAGCTAGGTCGTCGTAAATATATTGTTATTGTATTTAAGTATAATCTGGTACCAGGAAATATATAGTATATTATTCATCTGCATTTTTATTATGGAACCTACAACACTAGAACTTCTTCCCCTAAATTGGTGACCCGCGACAATGAACACGCTACCTTCGGAAGACTCGGGAATCGGAGCACCCGCATGACAACGTGGCGGAAAAGCAGCGCGCATCGGCAGCGTGGCATCGAACACGCACATGTGACGCTGCACAGCCAAGATTATAGACGTAAGCGCACACCGGATACGAGCCATGGGGGACGACTCGCCCTTTTCACAAGACCGAAAGGGCTGACGACCTAACATCTTTTCGCACATCGGCTGCACAAGCACGAAGACCACCTAGTTCGGCGATCATCGTAACTCTGGACAGCGCATATCTGGAGAAATATGTAACGCAGTACTTTGCGGCATGATTCACGCAAGGCATGGGACACGACGGCGACACTCTTGGGTACAGTGTGCGCGTCGTAAGTCGTAAGTAAGGCATACACTTTGGTGGCGCTGCTAGAAATACGCACCAGGTGCTGATGGCCCAACCTGCCTTATCAGAGGACACGGAGCTGACAGAGCATGGAGATGGATACCGCCGCGAGACCTAGGACGACTCACGACATCATTGTTTCTTCGTACGAAAAGCCAGATCATATTCAGTGTCATACGAAGAGCAAGGTTTTGAATTAAAGTTTTATGTGAGTGTCGTAAGTGATATGTGATAGTGCCGTATGTGATACCTATATAAAAACATAACCGTAAATTTGTTAGTAATTATTTTATTTATGTACTCGTGTTATTTCTTATTAAATTAGATTATGTACCTACGAGATTAATCGTATAAAATATTGTTTTTTGTAATGTAACTTCCTTACATATTTTAGTGAATATACCTGTAGTAGTTTTTACCTATTTTTTGTAATTAATTGTAATGTTTTAAAAGCTACAGTTTGATTAAAATTAGTTGTCATAAAAATTTTATCATGCATACTTGCACGGTGTTGAGTTTCGAAGCTTGTTATTGTTAGCCATTTAATCACTTCGACGAGTAAGCAAATTGTTATCGCTGCTCGCTCACACATAGCACTTGGATTGTAATTGTTGAATGACAGTTTTGATTTTTAATTTGTATATTGTAATGTAACTTTTTGTAATGTATTTTTTTTATAAAGGGGGGAGTATTGTAGGGACACAACATGTAACTTGAGCGACTGCTGACAAATCACCTTTACAGGCGCGCCATTGTATTAGCGTCGCCCAGCAGTCGTCTCCCCGCAATCATGTAGCTAGGTCGTCGTAAATATATTGTTATTGTATTTAAGTATAATCTGGTACCAGGAAATATATAGTATATTATTCATCTGCATTTTTATTATGGAACCTACAACACTAGAACTTCTTCCCCTAAAGTCCCTTGGTCGCTTTTTACGACACCCATGGGATGAGATGGGGTGTGACATATTGTATTCTTACTCCGTCACCACACGGAGATATAATACTATTACAGTGAAGAAAATAATAAAAGGAATCCTATTTCTCAACGTATTACTAGCCTCGCCTTCGCTTCAGCAAGCAAGCACTCTAACTAAAAAAATCTCCGCAATAACGCCTAAAATGATAATGTCGTACCAGCTGGTACCAGCAATAAATATAAGAAACTGAGCCTTCTGATGAGGGTCCTCTCCATTTGAACTCAATTACAGACACAATTTTATTCAACACTATGCTCAAAGTTGATTATTTTTAAGTAGGCTTTAATAGCTAAAGACTGTGATTTAAACTTTATTACTATGTCGTTAAGACCGTAATTAAAGCTGTGTTTCTGTGGTTAATTTGTATCGTTTTGGTTTAGAAGAAAATAAAGTGTTATAATGTTTTTTTGTTTTCCGATACAAGTTAACCAAAACGTAAAGAGAGTTTAGTTTTAGTTCTTCATCGGAAGCTTGTCAATAATGTTAGCATTGCTCACGATAATACAATATCTTGATAGAAACCCGGACCGGGATCACTTCCAATTACGGAAACATAGACATTTATGGAAGAAAAGGGCTTTTGGACAGATTTGCAAGTCCAGCCGTTAGATTCAACCTTCAACTTCACAAATATTATTTATCATCTTAGCTAAACATAAAAACTATGACCTAATCATTTGTTATGCATGGTATAACAAGGCCACAAAATCTTGCATTCAACGGGAATCAAACACGAGGCCTTTAGGCGTAGCGGTCGTAGCGGCTATAAACTACACGACAGAGAAATGGATGAGGAATAAAAACTATTACTATAATAAAAAAAACTAAACCTAATAAAACAGCGTCAACATAAATCATTAAGTACCTAACGTTTTAATTTGGACCCAAAAGTTCAGCACTTTGTTAACTCTTCGGACATTTTTTTATCAACACTGACCCCCAGTTCGCATGAATTTTATGAACTCATTTATCATACTAGCCGTAAAACATAGCGGTCAGATTTTCAGTATTATTTTTGTAAGTTCATTAATTATATTTATGTAAAGTCGCTGATCGGGGATTGTCGATTAATGATGCTTTTTAGGTTGGTAAGATGAAGATGTTGATATTACTGTACTCGTAATGTTTGTCATAGCTACTGATATCTCATAGAATTTTTTTCAATATTAAAATGGTTTCATTATTATTACCGTGTGGTGACGAATCCCATCTCATCCCATGGGTGTTGTAAAAACCGACAAAGGGACTATCCGTGAATATTATCTTTACGAAATTAAAAGAAAGTCCGTCCCGGAAGGAGGCCTGTCCCTGCAGTGGGATATTAATGGGTTGTTATGATGAATAATTTTTTAGTTTTTTTATCTATAATAATATCAAAAATATACTACAGTTTTTCATCATACATAAAGTCAAGCCTTCTTTACCTCGAGAGACGAAGAGACTATTGAGTGCCACGTAGGTACTACAAACCTCCTTTTCTATGTGTATATTTTTTTTATTTATACACTATCTGTGCCTGCGACTTCGTCCCCATGAAATAGTTATTTTTGGCATAATATTTATATATTACTTGCTTTATACTGTAGGTTTTTATATAATATAGCAAGATAATAATAGTTTCCTTAAACTATTATTTAGGATTATTATAGTTTACTTCAGTTAAAAACAAAATAGTATTTACAAAATTAATCAGTTAAATACCCAGACTGTAAGTAATTGAAATTGTGGCAAAAAACAGTAGTGACTATAAATTATAGACATTTTGTCTCTAGTTTCACTTTGTACATAACTTTTTTATCGTAAAATGAGCCAGAAAGGAGATATTGCCAAAAAACTGGTTTCAAGCGCCATTTTTCCAATATGGCGTCGCCAGCGGTAAAAATATGAGGTGACAAAATGGATATTCGGAAAGAGCACATTAAAATCTATAAAATTACTTATGTTCAAACTCTAGGAAAACTTTCCAGGTGATGCTATCAAACGACTGGGCTATGAATGTTATTAAAAAACAGTTTACCTTATTTTATTTGCAATTATTTAAATTTGCTTTCTTCGACGACCTGGTTAGGACGGCGGGAAACCGATAGATGAGGGAGGCACAGGACCGCACAAGGTAGTACCTGGAGGAGGCCTATGTCCAGCAGTGGACTTCAATGGCTGATATGATAATAATGGTGAAATTTCCTTAAATAGAAAACTTTATATGGATACTGCCTAGTTGGTGTGGCTTTCGAGGTATGTGTAGACAAGGTCTTTGGTTCGATTTAAATGCAGAACATTATGACTTTCTTTCCTCTAACATATTATCGCAATAACAGTTTGTAGCACGAAACTGTCATAGTGCCATTCGTCTTAAAAAAGCTAGATCTAATTTAAATCTTATCTATACTTCTATCCTAATATTACGAGTATAAAGAGGTAAAGTTTGGGAGTTTGTGGCGTTGTAGGGGGTAATCTCTGGATCTATAGAACCGATTTTCAAAATTCTTTTTTGTTGAATAGTCAATTTATCGGGAAGTGTTATGTACTATCTCGCTATAACAAATTGGAGTGGAGCAGTAATAAAATATGTTTTAAAAAGGGGCATTTAATAACGTTTTTTTCGCCGCCCAGCGAAGTGGGCACGGGTCAGCTAGTCCAGAATAAAACAATATACCTACATAGTTCTACACAGAAACTTTGCTACTTTAAGACAGATAGCAGAAGGTTTTATTACTTTCATGATTGATGGTTGTACCGCTAGTTGTGATTTGATATATTACACGTTTGAGATTTGATACAGGAAAGCAGTTATACGCCTTCTGAAGTATGTTCCATCCATCATGTATGGATTGTATCGAGTTTAGGAACAAAAGCGCTTGTAGTTGGTGACTTAGAAATAGTTTTCGGATTATTATGGTTTATAAATGAACGTTCAGACTGTGGAGGTCGCGGTGACGTAACAGCACCACGCCTCCAACGAAAAGGGAGGATCCTCCGAACAGGCGAGGGTGATAGTGCCTGGCGGGCCAACTGCCCAACGGTTGTTCGTTGGACGTTGTATATATGCGGAATCGCTGTGCGAATCTTGATATTGCGATTCAGGACGTAGTGGCGACATCTGCAGTTGATTGTGGGGGGCACTGAGATAGTGTAGGTGTTCGCTTGAGTAAGTCGCTAGATGACGCTACAAGATCACATGGTGTACACCTCAGGAATGAACTGCTTCTCTACACAAAGATACTTTAATGAAATCCAGTAGGTATACATCTTTAGAAATAATTTTTGAATGTTTATAAGAGCCTATCGTACTGCAGACCAAAGAGGTCTCCTGCGGACTTCAATTATTTTTAATCTGTGGCAAATATTTTCGAAGACATATGTGTAGATGATCATGCTCTCTTTTTGAGTTGTATCTTGAGTATGCGGATATTCGATTAGCATCATAGTAAGCCAGTATCGTTTGTTTGACTAGTCAGTCAATGCTTTTTGCATTAACTGACTAGTACGACAAACGAACACAAATTATTGCCATAAAGCGGGGTATTTTTGTGTCTTTTAAATTTATGACTGCTAAGTCCCCGAGGCACAGGGCATGATCCCAAATGCGAGGTTTATCAATAAAAAAACCTGTGTGATAAATAATAATTGTAGTTTAAACAGCAATGCACTGCTTTCGGCCATTTTTCCTTTGCACATTCTACCTACAGTCGGAAATTCATAGACTATTACAATAAAATTCAATTACTCAAAGTAGATGGGTACGTATCTAAACACCTAAAATAAGAATAACTCTCGTTGAAACACCCCCGTTCAAAATACCTAAAATTAAAGTACCTAATGTATTGAAATACCTTAGCTTTAACACCTACATAAAAAATACCTAAATTGGGAATACCGAACGGACTAAATACAGAAATAGATACCTAAATAACATTGATCTATCATTATTCAAACATTACACTTAAACGCTTTTACGACAGAAACACGAATAAAGATATTTATTAGATAAAGGTATAAATATTTTATATACGTTCGGAGGTATTGAGCTGATTCAATAATATTACCATATCATCACTTTTTACGACTAGTTACACACGACAGTTCCATATAAGTTAATATAAAAGCGTTTTTGTTGAGACGGAATAAGAGATCATATTGTTACTCTACCTTTTGATACAATAGTTACTAAGGTCTCTCTCTTATTCTTGTGTTATTAAGGTCGATTTTTGCATCATCTTCTTCAACCAATAGACGTTTACTGATGAATATTGAGACATAATTAATATAAACTTTTCACAATAATTACAACCATATGCGGGTAAGTATACCTCATACATTTACATCACGCAATCAACTCCTAAGCTAAGCAGTTTGTACTATAGTTCCTAGACAATAGAAAAACACACTTGTTATACTTTTTTAATTAATAAATACATACCTACATAGTTATATATAGAAAAGACCTAGACTAATGCAAATTTTCATGTTCATCTATACAAAAATTTACATTGAGCAAGAATCTAATCCGATATATATGCGTAACTTAACCACTACGCCAAAGAGGTTGTCGAAAATGTTATACAATGTTTTACAGAAGCAAACAAAAAATGAATCAATGGATTAACAAAATATCCAATTCATTAATTTGTTGGCTCTCATCCATTTAGTTATTTATTGTACATTAATGAAATACATAGCTGTCTCAATATTATCTTATTTTTACTGAAGCAGATACATTAATGGATTAAGTAGGGTTTACGAGTATTTTGCAAGCTGCTCGTTTTTAAAAATCTTGATTAAAATGAGAGTAGTTCATAGTTCATTTATTTTCTCAATGTTATGTTACAAAATAACAACTTATTGACGTCGTTTTAAAACTACTTAGTCTAAGTTTACATAATTAAAGTTTTTAAAACTTTACCACCGCTTCCAAGGCGCTCTAGTAGAGAAGAAGCGGGCGGCGTAACAAACCCAAAAGCAGCATTTTTTAGACGTCTCTATAATTTGACAACAATTTTGTAACTGTAATATAGTGCTGCACCCATTGTACATGGTACTGTGTGGTTACATGGTAATGTAAAAACTAAGGATATAAATTTTTAATATCTGAAACTAGAAAGAATCGTCCTGTAGGTAGTACCTACATAAAAGTGGGAGCACCAAATCACTATAGTTTTCAAAAAATAAAAATGTCGCTCAACTAAATGACTCCTTAGATAATAAGTAATAAATAAGTATCAAAAATGAAAATTGCTTACTGTCAGGGTCGACCAGTCACCCCAAGTATTAAGTTTTGATAATTTTTTTTATTTGTTCTGTGCCAAATCTCTCTTCTTTATTTCTTTCAACCAAAGATGTCAGAAACCTTTACCAAGAGAATACAAGTTTGAATACTGTCTGTAGTTTCAATATTATTTCAATGTCATATATTTTTACCAATTTATTTCCAACATTTTCAATGTACGAGCTAAGAATAAAGATAAGTTGTCTCTCTCAAAAGACAAAAACTAGTACAGAGAGCTCCTCTATAAATCATCGTAAGCTCATTCCTTATAATGTTGAGAGTACGTGACTCTCGTACTACATACTCATACCAAATGTACTCTTAAAAGAATCGAGAGAGCTTCGATAGAAATGTCACGTAAATTGCGCAAGTTTTGTAGCTAAAGAAAATCGTCTAGCTAACGTGACTTATTAGAATAATAAACCCTAGGGAATAATAAAACTATTTCTGTCAACGTACTTTAAATTCTTATTAAGAAGATTTACTTATTGCTTCTCTTCCATCTATCTCCGTGTGGTGACGGAGTAAGAATACAATATGTCACCACCCCATCTCATCCCATGGGTGTCGTGAAAACCGACTAAGGGACTATCATCTTAACGAAATAAAAAGAAGGAAAACTTGAAATTAAACCCTGTACTAATCCGTCTGGCCGGCGTGGTATTAGTAGGCCAAATATAACTCAGCCACGGGAGGAAGCTTGATGACTTATTGCTTTATTTATATTACAAAAAGAAAAACATCCATGTGGTTATGGATGTATTTATTTCTTAAATCTTAATCGGAAATACGTTTTTTCCCTGGTCAGAATTCGACCTTGCATGGTCGGAAACGTCCTGATGAAGGCATTTATAAGTGACTAGCTGACCCGTTCCCACAACGTAGGGCGGCGAAAAAAATGTTATTAAGCGTCCCTTTTTTAAATATATTTTATTACTGCTCCACGTCTATTAGTCGTAGGGTGATATTATGTAGCCTTTGGCACGCCCGATAAATGGACTATTCAACACAGAAAGAAATTTTTAAATCGATTCATTAGATCCAGAGATTACTCCCTACACACAAAAAAAAAAACACACGAACTTAACCTCTTTATAATATTAGTATAGATATATAATAGCAGTAATAAAAACTGTTTAAAAAAGGGACGCTACGCTGTGTATTATGCTATGTAATTGTGTAGGTGATAAGGTCACTCCAAAAGTACCCTTTTCTATTCTGCAGAAATCTGTAATAAGAAAATTTTAATGACTTGAGCAATACGTACAAACAAATCGATGTAGCAACATTAGGTAAGGGCAAATATATAAATATATTAATCACACATTCAAACAACGCCATCTAGTCCCAAACTAAGCAAAGCTTGTACTTTGGGTACTAGACAACGGATAAACATACTTAAATACATTTTTTTATATACATACATATTTTACTTAGAAAACACCCAGACCAATGAAAACAATCATGTTCATGCACACAAAGATTTGCATTGAGCGGGAATCGAACCCGGGACCTCTGTGTAGCAACCATGTTATATAACCACTACGCCACAGAGGTCGTCAAATCTTTTCTATTTGTAAGTATTTTTATTAGCACTACGTACAAAAATTCAGTAAACTTCAGTATGCGTTAGTCTCAATTGACTAAGGAATGAAAAGGGTATGACACAAAGGTCTTTCTGTATCTCTATAAAACAAAGATTCAATGACATTCCGAACGAAATTCACATAACTCTAAAACAAGCAATAAAAAGCATTCAAAGTGTACGTTTTAAGTGTTTATCACATAAGCGCGTTATTATCCATTGATGCGACTTTAAAATATTGCTATATTTTAAAGAAAAAATCAAATAGTTTAAGTATTAATTTTTCATACAATATAGGCAAAAAAAAAAAAAAAAAAAATATGAAATTATTTTTAAACATGTAAAAAATATTTATTTGCCAAATAGTTGATATTATGAACAGTAAATATTGTTTTCTTTTGCAATTGTTAACTTTAAAAATATTACATCTACGAGTATTATTTCTAAAACGAATAACTGGCCTTATAACATCATGCTATAATTCATAAGTGCCAGACATGTATAAATGTTGTTAGGAAGGACATGTTTGACTCTTTTTGATGTCGCTTATGTTGGGCAAATCAAGTAACGAAGTTTTGGTGACCCTAATAATTTAAGACAAGACAAACGACCCTGAACAAATTAGCCTGGCCAACGCTGTACCAGTAGCTCAAATTTCTCCAGAGATAATCAGCGTTTAAGGTGTAGAAGCAAAATATATCCACACTATATACCCACCATGATAATATTACACACAGCTGTGAATAACGGATGCGCAACGATAATTTGATAACGCATTATCATCCACCGCTAAACAGCAGCTGTAAGGTAGGTAGATACTTTATACAAAAACATTGCCTCTCTGGCCCAACAAGGGCCATCGGACAAAAAGCGACACGTAAAGACGTACATAAAAAATATGAAATATACGTTTCTGGGAACACATATTTTATTGTGTTTTTTATTACTGTTAGCAGGACTTATAAAATAACTGTGCTGGAAAATTGTATTAGGGTCGTAGCACACATATCAAAACGGAATCGGATCGTCACCGTATCAACTCGAGCCGTTCAGTAGGTATTATTTGTATGAAACTCCTTACTGCAACGCACACTAATCGGAATCGTAACGTAATCGGATTTTTGACGTTTGACACCGAGGAAAAAGGCAAAGCAGTGCCGATTCTTTACGTTTTGATTTATGTGGTACGACTCTTATTCTGTATCGTCATTTGTATGTAATAAATAGCTGTATGTTATTGATAATTTATGCTGTTTCATCAAGCTTTTTCTATGTGTATTAGGTCTAGTTTTATTCAGGAATATATTAACTGAAATAAATGTTTACTAAGCATGCTTCGCTAATAATTTGACGACGACACCATGTGTAATACATTTTGTCTAAAGCTTCTTGTATGGAATACACGATAGATTTTGCTAGAATTAATTTTCCTTTTTTGAACTCTCAAAATACAATGCTCTCCTTACACATTCACTTGATGCCATCTAGTCTAAAATTAAGCGTCTTATAAATAAAATTATAATATGTTACTTGCTGACCCGTGCCCACTTCGTTGGGCGGCAAAAAAAAAGACGCGTCTAGCATGATACTAAATAGCCTATGACACTCCCCGATAAATGGACTATTCAACACTGAAAGAATTTTTAAAATCGGGTAAGTAGATCCAGAGATACCCCCTACAACGGCAACGTCACAAACTCACAAACACACGAACCTCTATAATATTAGTATAGATTATTTCAAATGCCAGCCTCAATACAAAAAAGCTTTTTATAAAGTGGTCTTCATGATCGGTTGAACTTGGACCTTATGCCACACTGGGGACTGTGTGTGTGTGATCCCAAAATCATTTAAAGGCCACGTTTCCCTACAAAAATGTCAGAGAGAGAGAAAGAGCCTGTGTCGGAAGAATCGAGGAAAAAGAAGAAGGAAAGTCGAAAGGAAGAAAGGGTTGCTATGATCGTTCCAAACCTAAAGTTGATAAAATGTCACGCACCCTATGACATTATTTCTTAATCAATAGTACGTTATAATTAATCAAACGTCTCTATGTAAAAGCCTTTTCGTGTTTAGCAAAATATAACATAAATATATGAACCCTTTACTGTGGACATTCGTATGTTGGTTTAGTGGCTGTCGTGAAATTATGTCTGCATTTGATTTATAGGTTTGTTAGATTAAGTTAACATAAATATAATATAAATTAATAATTCGAAAACCGCTACTCCACAGTTTCTTTCATTTTAGGGAGAGTGGGGGTCTGTCTGGAGGATGGCAAGAGATATGCAGAGCTGACCGCCAACCTCCAGTAGTGAAGAGGCACTGAAAGAAGAAGAAGGGGGTCTGTCCGACTTTTACTGACTTAAACTTTCTGTGTTACTTCGCCTAAGAAAGTCGGGAACCGATCAAACCAAAACACCTACTCCAACCAAAGCCTAATGAAATTCAATAGTTTTGGAGATAAAACCAAAATATTTAAACAATTTAACTATCTCTGTGGCAACTTGTAACGCTACAATAGGATCATCATGGATATGGTCTCTATACATTAAGTAAAATGAAAAAGTGTCTTATATATTAAATAGTAACTAAATATATTATGAATTGAGTATGTCCATTAGACGTAAGCAAGCAAATAAAAGGTTGATATATGATATAATACGATTACGCCATAATACCGTACTTACTGTATGAATAAAACCATTGAATATAGATGAATTGATAGGATTAAACGTTTCCTGTCGATTACTTCTATATTAATGAGAGATGTGTCCATTCAACCGCTCGTAGACGAAAAGAGCTTATACGCTATTTCATGACGTCAATTTGGCTTAGATAATTAGTGATACTGGGATTATTTCTTATAAATTATCTGTATTCGTTGTCAGAACTTAGTAATTTATTGACTATTTAAAAAAAAATAAAATAAACTAATAACAAGTCCCATAAAAATCCTTAAAAAAATAAGTAAGTTTTTGTTATATATTTTATTCATTTAGATTATAACAATTTCAGAGTGGTTTTTACAGACAATAATTATTGGCAGTAATTTGGTAATAAAAATTATTTTTGAGATAGGAAACAAATTACCGGATCGTCCGTTCTAAAATCATCCAAGTAGGTATATGAAATTGTATAATAATAATCGGCATCAATCCTGAGAATTAGATGTGGGAATCGATTGTAAGCGAAGTTAAATAACTCCTATGCCAGTTATTCCCGTAATAACATAGCTATTTCCATTGGCCACGTATCTTTCCAGCCATAAATCTTTGCAGGACAGGATGAGGTTCAAAAATTTATGGCGCAGCCATTGCCAGGGAACGCCTTAGCGTTATAGTCATGGACAAGCCATGAGAATAGTTTCCTTTACCCTATTTAAACTCCATGAAGTCTAGTAGATTTTTTTTTAAAGATGGCGGCCTTTATTTCTAGACTGTAAAAAAAAATATGTGGTTTCCATTACGGCTCTTTCAATTTAGCCGTTTCGTGCCGTACTGCTGCCGTGCGTTTTTCGAACGGCAAACTCACGTTCGTTTGTTTTCATACAAATCTTGCCGTGTGGCGAACGCTCGACACTATAAATAGTGCCGTACGGCTGCCGTACGCCACGAAACTGCAGCCGTACGGCAGTTCTTTCTAAGCACAATATTCAGATCTAAAATATTATTTAAAGCCTTTTTAAAAATACATGACTACGACTGAGATAACCGCGTTGAAACAATAGATCTTCAGCTTAAAATTCAGGTAAGCTCAGTATTTTTAGAAAGTAAATTGTTTGCAGAACAACTGAATATATTAAAAAAGACAATGCTACGTAAAATAAAGGTTGCGTGGATTTCTGTTGGGATTTTATACTAACGAATTATTTTGTCTAGAACAGAATAATGTAATTTTTAGTATGGAAGTGCTGTTCTGTTTTAGTCTGATTATTTTTGTGCGGAGTTAAGTTAAAGCATTATAACTCATTTACCAAATAGCACTAACTTAGACTGGCTCTTGCTAAGTAGACTTAACCACCTGGTGAATGTTTAAGCCACCTTTACACCACATTTTGTGTTAAAGTAAAAAACTCTCCGTGTGGTGACGGAGTAAGAATACCGATCACCACCCTATCTCATCCCATGGGTGTCGTAAAAACTACTAAAGGACTATCCGTGAATATTATATTTACACAATAAAAAGAAGAAAAACTTGAAATTAAACCCTATAGCAATCATGGGAGGAGGCCCGTCTGCACATTAATGACCGTAAAGATAAAGAGAAAAAAACTTAAAGTAGGACTGAATAATTTTTTGCAGAGCTCATGTGAACCGACCCTTATAAGATTTAAAGAGTGAAAACGGGTTTATGGAGAGAAATATATATTTTCAACGAAGGTCCAAAATTTTACCCCAGGAATTACATGAGCCAGGTATATACATAATGTTTTATATATATTGCCAATTTGGTGGGGTATCATTGACAGCGTAGCCATGTTTAATTCTTTGTGTCATTTTCATAACTTTGAATTGATGAATGAAATTAAATGTAATGTAACAAAAAAAACCAATTTAAGCTTTTTGATATTTCTCAAATAATATTTAAAACTTTAATGACTGTTTATTAAAATTCACTAAAATTGTTCTAAAATTTAGTTTTTATCCTGTAACATATTAAGGAATTCCTGTGAATCATCCATGTTAACGAAACAATCTAAGTATTATGTACTAGCTATTGCCCGCGGCTTCGCTCGCGTTAAATTCGGGGTAACAAAAAGTAGCCTATGTTACTCTTCATCCCTTCAACTA
This sequence comes from Schrankia costaestrigalis, assembly GCA_905475405.1. Lineage (NCBI taxonomy): Eukaryota > Metazoa > Arthropoda > Insecta > Lepidoptera > Erebidae > Schrankia > Schrankia costaestrigalis. The sequence continues at coordinate 19,857,884 of FR997831.1, read as the reverse complement.
TCTCCACAAATCACATCAATTCGTCGCTCCGTTTTGCCGTGAAAGAAAGACAAACAGAAAGACACACTTTCCCATTTATAATATTAGTATGGATAATGCTCTGGTTAAGGAATCGGTTCTTTAACTGGAAAATTGTTTTATCATCATCATCATAACAGCCCATTAATGCCCCACTGCAGGGACAGGCCTCCTCCCGTGGCGGAGGGATACTTGGCCTTCTAATACCACGCTGGCCAGACGGATTGGTATATCAAGTTTTCCTTTTTTTTTACTTCGTAAAGATAATGTTCCCCTTAGTCGGTTTTTGCGACACCCATGAGATGGGGTGGTGACATATTGTATTCTTACTCCGTCAACACACGAAAAAATTGTGTAATATCTACACAAACTTGATAATTTAAGTTAACAAGTTAAAATACTAAACAATGATTTCCCATTATCTTCGATCAAGGACACATTATCTGACGACCTCTATGGCGTAGTGTTTATATAACATGACTGCTAAGCAGAGGTCTCGGGTTAGATTCCCGCTCAATGCAAATCGTTGAGTGCATGAACATGAGTGTTTGCATTGGTCTGGGTGTTTTCTATGTATAATATGAATGTATTTACAAAAAAAAAGTATTTAAGTGTGTTTATCCGCTGTCTATTATCCAATCCATAGTACAAGCTCTGCTTAGTTTGGTACTAGATGACGTTGTGTGAATGTGTGAGGAATATTATCGCTGTTACTCTAACCAAACCTTTATAATGAAAGGTCGATAAAAAGTGTACTTTCTTGGAGATTTGTAAACGTGGGGGCTAAAGGGTTTTGTTTCTCGTTTAATATTGATAATGTATAGCGATGAAGTTATGGGGGTTGGTTCACGCTGGACAATATTTCATAGTTGTAGATAAATTGCCTTTACAGCTGCCGTCCTTTAGCGACGTGTTAATAGTGTAGTTTCACGTATCTTATAACTAAAAAGTTGATTTACTCGACTCCACAAAGTTGTTTTTTGTACTAAACTTTGGCTTGAAGTGGTTTCGCGTTCAGTTAGCGCAGTAGTCTGTAAAAATTCTGTATCACTGAGGTGGATCTCTAGTGTGAGTTGAAAAAAAAAGAAGTTAGTGGCGATGAACGATCTACTAGAATAATATTATGCAATAAAAAACTGAAGTTAGTGACGTCCTTGAGCGATCTATAGAATGCAGATAGAATGAGTCAAGCTCTGACAACGGTTTACTTGGCATACCACTTACCTACATGTTTTTGCTTAAAATTTAAGCACAGGTTGGCTTTATACCGGCCCTGGTGTCAAACTGTCTTACGTATCAGACAGCTTTTATATTAGATTCATGGATTTTATATTAGGAAAGCTAGTGTAACCTGTACCGAACACTCCCGGTCATCATCATCATAACAGCCCATTAATGTCCCACTGCAAGGACGGGCCTCCTCACGGTACGGAGGGGTACTTGGACTAACGGATTGGTATAGGGTTTAATTTCAAGTTTTCTTTCTTTTTATTTCGTAAAGATAATATTCACGAATAGTCCCTTAGTCGGTTTTTACGACACCCGATGAGATGGGGTGGTGACATATTGTATTCTTACTCCGTCACCACACGGAACACTCTTGGTAGGTATAGATTTTGATAAAATAAAAAAAACTTTTGTTCCTATCTAAGATAAGACCTAATCTTAGCATTCCATGGATTCTCCGTGCGGGTGCCGGGTCCATCGCGTGATAGAGGGCGGAACACTGGCGTAACAGCGTCTGGGACTTACGACCCAGATGTAAGTTTAAGGAGGCCCCCTTACAACGCGTTAGCGGTCACCTTCACTGTATGCCATGTTCCGTCCTCTACCTATCCAAATTTGGTAGGAACCTAACAATGCCGTTTTGGACATTCGTGATAGTAGAGAGCTTACTGAAGTTCTCGGCAGTCCTAGTTCTTTTAATAGATTGTAGAGCTATAGCCATTTCTGGTTATCTCATTTGTCAAGTCAAAGTATTTATTTGTCTTAATTGCGTGGTCTTTAGGGATGTTAGTTTCCCACGGGACCGTGAGCTCAATAAGTACTACACGCTTTTTCAATTTTGAGTAGAGGAATATGTCTGGTCTCAACGGCGACACGCAGATATTCTCCGGGATTTTGTAGTGTGTTTCATACGTGTCAACCAGTAGAGTCCAATCGTCTGCCGGACTCAGGACCGAAAAAGGCTTGTAGGTGGTCTTTTTAGTAGTGCCTTCCTTAACAAATTGGATGTTTTGTCTTTCATACGTAGTCAGTCCTTTTCTAGCTCTGGCAATCGACAGACTCACTGCCTCGCGTATAATCCCTAATACTTTGTCGTGACGTTGCGAGTAATGACCCCTATCCAAAAGCACTTTGCAGCCTACCAATAAGTGTCTTGCCGTACCAATTTCTTTGCCACATTCTGTGCATTTTTTGTCCGTGGCTTTTCCCCATCTTACAAGATTGCTTTGATCGGGGAGAGTCAATTGAAAGGCGTTGAGGTAGAGTTTAAGTAATGCTGGTGACCAGTCGTAAAGCAAAGTGCGCCACTTCAAGGCTAAAGGTATACAGTAGTCCCCTAGAGTAACCCATTCATTTTGCATTTCTAGGTTCATTGCGTGCACTCTGTAGCTGTTATTCTCGGGTGCGCCAAAGTTCACCTAAAATTTCAACTCCTAAAATTGGAAGTCCGAAAATGTTCTTCCTAACATTTTTCATCCTAACAATCGCAATTCCTATTTTTTTTGTTCCTAATGTTAATAATCCGAAGCATTCAACTTCATAATTTCAGTAGCAATAAACATCTATTATACTATTATTTCTTTTCCTATATTTTCTCAACATAACCATTGTCTATACATATAATAAAACTGTAGAAAAGTCGTTTTTGTACATTGAAAATAAATCCAAAAAAAATAGCCAGGATATTAAAAGACAACCAATAGAACCCATTTCCACCATTTTTGGAATTTTTGTCTGTTTGTCTGTTTATCTGTATATCTGTATGTCTGTATGTCTGTATGTCTGTTTATCTGTAACCTAAAATTTGTTCGGGCATCACGTAAAAAGTACCAAAGCAATTAAGATGATTTTTATACACAACGATTGAGCGTAACTTGAAGTTTTATTTAGTTTTTGTTTCATTGAAATCGGTTCCGTCAATTAAAAGATATTTGAATTTAACTAATTAATATTAAACAGCGCCATCTTTCAAACTTAGACAGAACTACATCAAGAGTTAAACTGCGTGCAGTATTTTTAAATGTAAAGTAAAATGTAAATGCCTTTAATACACAACGATTGAGTGTAACTTGAAGTTCCATTTAATTTTTGTTTCATTGCAATCGGTTCAGTCTATCAAAAGATATTTGAATTTAAAGTGCTCAAGAATAAGTAGTTTTAGTTTTATACGTAGTTTAAGTTTACAAAGTGAAATATTAAACAGCGCTATCTTAGGAATGTAGACTGGAATATATTTAGAGTTAAGCTGCGTCCTGCGTGTAGTATTTTTGAATAAGTAAAATAAAGACATTTAATATTTTTTTATCCGGCTCGAAGGACCATGAACAAATCCCAAAAAGTACTCGATGGAATTTTATGTAATAAAACTCCAATGGCGAGAGAAAAAGCTTTTATATTTAACTACAAAACATACTTATGCTATAAGATGAACATAAAAATATCTTAACTATATATCAAATAACGCCATCTGTTGGTGGCTTAATTAAACTTATTATGTAAAACAAATAGAACATTAAACAATAATTTAATGTTTTGTGATTGTATTTCTATATTTTATTGTCAGTTATGTATTTTTCAATGTTAATAATCTATCTATATACTATAATAAAACTGTAAAGGTCGAAATGTCTGTTCTTTTCGAAAATTCAGATAAAAATTATCTATAAAATCTAGAAAAAAGTCAAAAAGCACGAAACCACAATTTTTTGAATTAATGTCTGTCTGTCTGTTTGTTCCCTCACATCTTTAAAACGAATTAATATAATCTTAAGACCAATACATTGTATTGTAGCCTTTTTTATTAGGCTTAAACTGAGGTATGTTTCATCAAAATCGGATAAGTAATACTCGAGATATCGCTTGATCTCTTTATATTAGAACAGTCCAATACAAATCAGGGGCCATGAAAAATGGATTTGGTTCAATATTGAATGAATTTAAATTTCGTTTCTTTTGTTCACGAGATGGCGTTACCAGTAGTAATCATACTCAAAAATAAATGAGTTTGTAAATAATCCATAACTATTTTATAATGAAAAGCTATTAATTATAAGTTATTCCTTTTAATTTTTAATAAAATTAACCATGAATCGTATGTGTTATATCAATTATAAGTTATATTAAATCTATACTAATATTATAAAGAGGTAAAGTTTGTGTGTTTGTGTCGTTGTAGGGGCTAATCTCTGGATCTACAGAACCGATTTAAAAAATTCTTTCTGTGTTTCATAGTCCATTTATCGGGCAGTGTTATAGGCTATATAGTATCACGCTATGTCTAATAGGAGTAGAACAGTAATGAAATATGTATATAAAAGGGACGCTTAAAAACGTTTATTTTGCTTCTGCTGCTTAAACGTCTGGAGATATACTGAAATGATGTATTAGAGAATTGCACCTTTAAAAAAGGTTTACAATTAAGTCAACGATAGCATAATATATCTATCTTCTAAGGTTGACTCACTACGACCTTTTTTATAATAATCAAATTTGACTTAAAGAAATGCATTGTTTGTAAAGGTATTTTATGTATGGTATTGACCCTTATCAAAATAAATTACGTTAATCATTATATTTATTTAATTTTAAACAAAATTGACCTTTACAGCGATGAGATCCGATTATTAGTTTGAAAGACATCTCAGTTTTAAAATAATGCGCGAATAACGTAAAATATCTGTCTAACGCCATGTTAGTATAGATGAATTTTCTTAGTATCAACATTTTGGCTGGAGTAAGATTTTGAATGGGCTGTTATGATGAAGCGATCTTTTTGAGGTAGAATTAATTTATAGTACTTACAAATTAATTCTTCCTCAAAAAGATCGCTTCATCATAACAGCCCATTAATATCCCACTGCAGGGACGGGCCTCCTCCCGTGACGGAGGGTTACTTGGCCTATTAATATCACGCTGGCCTGACGGATTGGTATAGGGTTTAATTTCAAGTTTTCCTTCTTTTTATTTCGTAAGGATAGTAGTTACGGTTATTCCCTTAGTCGGTTTTTACGACACCTATGGTTTTTTTTTTGTTTAGGACGAGTAGTTGGTCTCTGACGACCGCTACTACTTTACACGGGCTGTGGTGGGGCGGATGGCCCTCAACCAAAAACATCCATGGGATGAGATGGGGTGATGACATATTGTATTCTTACTCCGTCACCACACGGATAGAAAGATCAAGAAGATCTCTTGGTCGGACTAAATTCGTAGGGCGGAGAACCCTGTTCTGTGGCGTTTGTTGGGAGAGGCATTTTGTCCAGAAGTGGACTGCGATAGGCTAATTGGTTTATTGATTAATACCATGTATTCTGAATCCATCGTTACATGGATAATACTCTATAGGTACCTACTAATATTATAAAGAGGTAAAGTTTGTGTGTTTGTAAGTTTGTGAAGTTGTAGGGGGTAATCTCTGGATATTCAGAACCGATTTTTTAAATTCTTTTTGTGTTAAATAGACCATTTATCGGGGAGTGCCATAGGCTATATTAATAGTATCACGCTATGACTAATAAGAGTGGAACAGTAATGAAATATTTTTAAAAAAGGCAAGCGTTTTTTTCGCCGACCAACGAAGTGGGCACGGGTCAGCTAGTTTATACTATAATTTAAAGTCATATCTTTTTTGTTTAGATTTCTTTTTATTCATAATAATCAATATTATATACATTAATTTTGCGTAACTTTGTTGACAACATATATGTGTTATACCTACGTATAACATAATATACCAAAGACCAGAGTCCCTCTCCAATCATTCAGTCAAGATCCTAAAAAGAAATGGGTCCTATTTATAATTATTGTATTAGGTTATGGTAAAACTGTGACCCCAATGCACGAGCCGAGCGAGCGCAGCGAGCGTGCCGCGGCAGCGGCCGGCGAAGTGCCAGAACCGAATTGGTCCTTTAGGTACTTACTGGTTTAGTTACGGTTACGGTAAACTCTCAGGCCACAAGCATAACCGTGAACGAGTCCTGTTTTATGGATTTCATTCATTTAAGACAAAAATATTCTAATAATTTTAATAAACAATACTTAATTTTTAAAAAATGGTTTAATGTTGTTTTGTTATCACAAGAAATAGTATAAAAACAAAACTTTTTATTACTTTTACTTGGTAAATATTTCTTTCTAAGTATGAGAGAAAATATTATGGTGAAAATGTTTAGGGATAAAAGCGTTATGATAAAAAACATTAAGAGTTTAAATATATTTACATAAGGATATTATTAATAACGACTTTCGGAAACATGAGTGTTATGAACATCGCCGGTAGCAATACAAATAGTATGAATGAAAACTTTAGGATTAAAAATTTTAGGAAGAGTGATCATTCGGATTACAAATCGTTAGGAAGAACATTTTCGGAAGAAGAACTTTAGGTGAGCCAATATGGACCCGTTATTCTCATCTTGGTTTAAGAAGGATTTTATAATTTCTTTGTCCGATTGACTTTCCGTGTTTCCTAGACCTACTCTACTAGTTTGTGCGCCTATCATGAACTTTTTGTGGAATTGTAACCGTGACTCGAGCGCAGATAAATTTTTATCATTTGGGATGGATTTTACAATTTCGTCTTTAGATGTTGATAAGACTTGCATTTTAGTGACTCTTAGATGTTTGTAGAGTTCCGATGGTTTTTTTTAGTTTCATCCCAAAGTTATTTGTGGGTAACTTAATTAGTAAATAAAAAATCTCGTAAAATTACTAAAAAGGTCTGCAAACAACAATAAAAAAAGAATCCACAGTAAAAACATAAAACAGTTTTGAAGTTTACGTCTCAGAAAATATTGTAATCCTACTTAATACAAGTTAGATGTACTTTAATTAGAATATGTACTTTATTGCTTAACTTTGTTCAACTTACTCTAAGTAATAACTTAAAATTAATGTAAAAATATCGTAATAATACAAAAACGTATTACAGTTTTTAAGATTACATCTTCTGTGCTCGGGTTCTGAAAAACAGTGGTTATTTTTATTTACAGCTGTTTCTTAGCATGTTTACTGGTCAACCCTGTGATTGGTAAAAGAACATTTGCCACTGTTATAGTGGCTATAGGATTTACGAGCCTGATGCACATAAGGGGAAATAGTCTGCCACGCGCTGTTGGTCCAAAGGCAAAGCGGTTGTTTATATAGCTACCGTGCACAAGGTCGTGTATGCGAATACTGTCCAAGAAAATCATAACAGCCCATTAATGTCCTACTGCAGGGACGGGCCTCCTCCCGTGACGGAGGGATACTTTGTCTGCTAATACCACGCTGGCCTAACGGATTGGTATAGGGTTTCATTTCAAGTTTTCCTTCTTTTTATTACGTAAAGATAATATTCACGGATAGTCTCTTAGTCTGTTTTTACGCCACCCATGGGATGAGATGGGGTGGTGACACACTGTATTCTTACTACGTCACCACACGGAGATATCCAAGAAATCATTTCGTGCAAATTCACAAAACATGTCTGTAATAGTCTTTCCGTCACAGGCATTGATCCCAAGTGTAAAGGTTGCAGTTGAAGAAAACCCCATAATATCTAATGCAACTGGATTAGTAGGTAGACAGACTCTAAAACACTTGCAAACACGCACCATAATGTACGATACAAAAAACTATAACACACCTAAAAAGTATTGCATTCAGAAGCTAGTGGCGCTCCCTAGCGAGGTAATATATCACATTTTATAGTAGCTCCACGGACCCTAAACAACTTATGTACTCAAGATATATTTCATTGAATATGCATGAACTTATTTCTATTATGCATTTGCAAAGTGAATGCTGAATTTAAATTATTGTATGAACGATTCATGCAATTCTTGTTTAAGTTTTAACTTAAGCTTGAATACTTACGTAAAATAAATATACTCAATTAAGTAAAATGTGTTTTAACGCTTCTAATTTTATCGACTGCATCCAATTTTCTAAGATGCTTGTTGTTATTTTTTTTTATTATTATAATGGGGACTACCCCACAGGGTAACCCTATGGGGTAGTCCCCTTTCTTCTCCGAATATCGATCGTCCGAAAATCATAATGCCGAACAAGTAGTTTTAATATTTATATTTTTTAATATTTTAGAATGTGATGTTTATAGCAAAAAAAATTAGGTCATGTTATATGTAGGGATTTAGATTTTCGGGCAAGTGATATTATGAGACATGAATTTAGGGCTTGTTACCATTCGGACACATGATGATTCGGAAATAAGGATATAAAAAATATGAGACAAAATAGAGAACCACCCCATGAATTAATAATATCACCACCTCTTATGCGTCGAAAAAAGAAACTTAGTTAAGATTAGCAATTTGTTAGCAAGAAACAGCCTTTCCATTTTTTCTTTAGCCTTTTTACTAGGTCAATAATATTAGATTTTAAACTATCGCGATTTGTATACATAAAACTATTCTATTCGGGTCTTACTCGGAAACGTCGGAGATAAACCTAGGTATTTATCATATTAGTATCTAGGCTAAGTAGTAGGTACCTACATAGCGCGAGTAAGACCCGTATAGAACAGTTATAATATGGCAAGAAGATTTCTTCCAGCACAGTAGGAGATCAGTCCCTACAGAGTAACACTAAAGCTAATAAGAAACTCATTAAACAAAGTTTATAATCAAAAATTTAATTATGAATTTGGCTACGACAAAATGTGTGAAGTAAATTCATGTTAGTATGTTTGTTTAAACATGGGGGAAGGTTTTGCATAACGAGTTGGTGTCCTCAGACCTTAAGTTACTTTGATCTATAGAGGATTGTTAGGGCTTTTGTACACTAAACATACAAACCCTTGGTTTATTTAGAAAACGCACATAGATGTATTATTATTGAAATGAACACCAACCAAATGAAAAACTGGAATAAATCTAAAGCTAAATTAAAATTTGGACTTGACCTGTATATTTTCTGGTTAGGCTGTGCTATCTATATCATCATAACAGCCCGTTAATGCCCCACTCCAGGGACGGCCTCCTCCCGTGACGGAGGGATACTTGGCCTACTAATACCATGCTGGTCAGACGGATTGGTATAGGGTTTAATTTCAAGTTTTCCTTCTTTCTAAAGGTAATATTCACAGATAGTCCCTTAGTTGGTTTCTACGACACCCAAGGGATGAGATGGGATGGTGACACTACAGTGTGTTCTTACTCCGTCACCACACGGAGAAACTATATAAATAGGTTTTCTAGGCTCTGGGTAGGCTGGGCTATGCTATGGAATTACTGACGTTGCTTGTTTGCCATCTCAAAGCTTTATAAAAATGATAACATTTCTAAATTGCCTTAAGGTAGTAATCTAGACGTATAAATATCCTTGAGTTCAGATGAAAAAACACAAAAAAAATATTGCGACATTCTATCACATTTTGAAGTCTTCTAAAACATGTTTTACTAAAATCAAAGAACCACATTTTCAGAAATAAACTATATCTTGACTCCGTAGCGAAGGACAGAGGCTAATACATTACTATAATTCTATTACAGTCGAATATGTGACCTCTCGAATCTCGAGGGAAATTCATGAACATGCAGAAGCAATCATAATATGGGAGCTATGACGTCACACTCTCAGGTTACTCGTGTGACAAACACACAGACCGTATTTTATATACATGACGTTTTTATTGGCCTCTTGGCAATGATATTATGTTAAAAAAAAGTAGATATATCATTATGCTCACAAATTAATCAAAAAGTTTTTCTAATACGGAAAAGTAAAGCATGCGCAATTGATACAAACTATACTGAATTCCCCAATAATCGTGGCTAAGGTGATGTGTACATAGTAACCTAACAAATTATGTTATGACAGTGATTCAAAATAAACTTTCACAACTTTTTTTAATCTCATTTATTTAAAAAGCCATAAACTTTGATATTGAAAATACATATTTAATGACTTGTGATGAGATCGCTTGTAATTTATTAACCTTAGAACGATAGTTTGTGCTGTGTCTATAAACACGCGATGGCAATTTTATTCGTTTTTCTCATCTTTCTACGTTTGTTTGCTCTATGTTTTGACCACAGAAATCTAAATAAAAGGAGAAGTGGTATGACGGGGTTTTCGTCAAAACGCAATATGATTAGAACGATTATATAGCTAAAAATGTCTGTCACCTAGGTTTAGCTGTGTTTTGACAACGACCGGGATAACATATAAAATGCTGAGTTGTTCAGTGGTTGCCTGTAAAAATAAGAGCAATAAAAAAAACTTTATTAATAATGGAATCACTTACCATATGTTAGTACATGTATTTTATTGTATTTACCTCTAAAATCATGAAAAAATAATCTTCGATGTCCTCACTATGTTATTTTCATGTTCGGACAATTAAGTACTATAATATTTTTGTAAAATATACATTGATTCTCTAATGTTGTCTAAACTAGTCATTCAATGAATATATGAAGCAATGAACTATGCGCTCAACGATATTACGTATGTCAAGTGGTTGCTAACCGTGATCGCTCTAACAACCAAACGATAGTGACGACCCGTTCATGACTACCACTATCTATCGTTTTCGATAAAAAGTCGTGTATTGTAGGAATTTTAAATTGTAAAAGATTTATAAAGTTTAGTAAAAAAAAATTTTTTTAAATGTTAAATTATGTAATTTCAATATAAGTATTACAATGTTGAAATAATATCCTAACCTAAATCAAAGGCGGAGTAAGTACTCTAGAACATAAAGGTTTAAAATGTTGATTACAGTGGTTTTGAAAGTTTTTTTTAAACATGCTTTTAACTGGTTTTATCAGATTTGCTTTAAATCAGTCTAAATGTTCATCTATCAATCCCTATATTCATGCTATTGTTTTAATTTTATCTAGGCGCAATATTGCTCGTGCATTTTGGCATGCGCATGCTTGAATAAATGAACTGTACACGCTAAATTATAAATTATCGCTAGCTCTCCCTCACAGAGCGTTAATTTTGTATGACAACAGTCAAAATGTTACAAACTGCTGCGGCAATAAGGACGAAAAAGAAGTATGACGCTTGAGTTCCTTCAATCTGCGATATTACGACATCAGTTCTCTGATTAATTTGTTTCACGACATGTATGTTCTTACACACAATATTATTTTACAAAAGTATTGTACAATTATATATTATTATATTATACATATTTATATAAAAGTAATTATTATTTATATGATAAGTATTTAATTTTTAATAAAATATAAGTCTTGTCTATCGATAAATTTTATTAATTATTTATCGATAAGGTCAACGCCTAGCATAAATGTAATTTTTTTGAATGTAGTAGTTTTAAATTGTAGTAGTTCTTCTATCTAAACTTTTTGAAGTTTGTTTTATTTGTTTAAATATAGTAGCGCTGATTGGTTCGCTGTGACACCGTGTAAGGGAGATATTTCAAGGAAAAACGAGACAGAGTATTGCGTTCATTGATAATCTAGATGTAACAGAGAACAGTAGTCTATTCGTAAATTCTATAGCTGTGTGTGTTAATAAAACTGGCGACATTAGGTTTCCATACAAAATGACATTCAGGGCACATCTCCTTTATTCAGATATCTGTGGTTTTGACCGTGTGGTGTGATCCGTGTGGTGACGGAGTAAGAATACAATAAGTCAGCACTTCATCTCATCTCATGGGTGTCGTTTAAAACCTACTAAGGGACTCTCCGTGAATATTAAATTTAAACGAAATAAAAAGAAGGAAAACTTGAAATTAAACCCTATACTAAACGTCTGGCCAGCGTGGTATTAGTAGGCTAAGTTTCCCTCCGTTACGGAAGGAAGGTCTCTGCAGTGGGACATGAATGGGCTGTTATGATGATGATGTTAAGACCAGCATGACAGTCGTTCGTCGACTAGAGTCAGAAACGTAGAATTGCCTTTTTTCAATTTTCATAGCGCTTCCGCTTATAACATATCTACCTCATTTTAATGTAACATCATTGCCTCTTGGTCATAACGCCAGTTGTAAAGATAATCTTTGGAGGGTAATGTTAGATTGAGGAAGGACAATTAGGGTATATGGTTGGCTCAAAATAGACGAAATGAAATGGTTTTTACGGCAAGTTATACTGCTTTAGTTAAGAACCATGAATTTAGTTACGTAGGTATAATCTTAAAATAAATGAGTTTTGTTAAGTCTGTCATGGAGTTATAGTACGTGATTTTGTCGTAACTTTTATTTAGCTATCTACATTTCGTGCTTTAAGAGTAGCCACTATCTTGTCCTTAATTTGTTTTTAAGTAATATTTCTAGCTATTTTTTAGTTATTATTATTAGCTATTGGTTTTTATTCAAATAAGAAGTGATAATTTCTTGATTTTTCGGGGATATGTCCGGGTTCTTTGGTAGGTCACTGTGCTAGTAATAAGAAAATAAATATCATCTAGTAATATCGAAATTTCCAATGAAATTGGTAATGGTAGTTACGTCAAGTTATTCTTTTTTATTTTTAAACTTATAAAATTTGATTATTGTCATGCAATAGAGTAAAGGAGTAAGTCCCACAGGGAGACTATACAAAATTATTTCTAGTTCACATTATTACAATATTATAAATAAAAAGAAGGAAAACTTGAAATTATACCCTATACCAATCCGTCTGGCCAGCGTGGTATTAGTAGGCCAAGTAACCCTTCGTCACGGGAGGAGGCCCGTCCCTGCAGTGGGACATTAATGGACTGTTATATTAATATTATTACAATATTATAATATCACACGAGAGCAAGTTGATTTATTGGTTGATCAAAACAAGCTGTAACTAGATCGTGTAGAGGCTCTAACTAAGTTATTATAAACTTTGCAGTTAATTGCTTGACAGTATTATACGAGTATACTACGTTTGATGAGTTCTGCTGATCGAGATGTATGAGCGCAGATTATATTCTTGATAAGCTTCCTGAACTTGAGGAGGTTATCATAACAGCCCATTAATGTCCCACTGCAGAAACGGGCCTTCTCCCGTGAAGGAGAGATACTTGGCCTACTAATACTACGCAGGCCAAACGAGTTGGTATAGGGTTTAATTTCAAGTTTTCCTTCTTTTTATTTTGTAAAGATAACATTGACGGACAGTACCTTAGTCGGTTTTTACGACACCCATGGGATGGGGTGGTGTGGTGACATATTATTTTCTTACTCCGTCACCACACGGAATATATTACCCAATGAATATGGGTAATGTGACAACGATGGTACACATTATAGGTACATTTGCAATATTGATTCTCACGCTACTTTTTACCCCATAACAATAAGTAGTAAATCGAACCCACGACCCCATTACTATATCCCTTAGAAGAATAAGGAATTCAAAGGAATGATTTGTTAGAAAAACATAAAATTCATACGAATGATTGAAAACTATCTAGTTTAAATGTTGGCATGAGGCAACTAACATGTAGTAATAGATAAAGTAGACCTAGGCCTCCACAGTGCCAACGTACCAATTGGAGCATAAAGCTTTGGAGCAAACATCGAAATTTTAGTGAAAAGATCAAACTGTGTCAGTGGTGAAGTAGCCTTTTCATACCATTTTGTATTTCAAAACTACATTTGAACATAGGCCAAAAAACCTTGCGAAATTATTGCAACAAAAAACAATAACTTCAAAAGTAAATAAATAATATTACTAAACAGAGAAGGTGCAGAAGTGAATCTCGAATCGTTATATTTGTTTCTTTACTTTAGTACTAAGTTACCTACTCACTAAGAAGAACTTTATCTATGCTAATAGAGATAAAGTTTGTGATAAATGGTCACTCCCAGATAAATGGACTATTCAAAACAGAAAGAATTTTTGATATCGGTTCAGTAGATCCAGCGATTACTCCCTACAACGTCACAAACTCACAAACAGAAACACACAAACTTTACCTCTTTATAATAGTAATATAGACTAGTGATTTATTTGTATACATGCATTAGACAAAAGTGTGTTGCTTGCATACTGCATCCAAAAAAATAAACTTAGTGGAAGTTAAACTTTATGCCTAAGTAATGAAAATATTTTTATTATTAAGTATTTAAGTCATGGCTTAAAGCTTATTAATAGGATACATTTTGACTACTGTACCTATCTTTTAGTGACAATATTGTGAACTATTCAAATTTCCAATACAACAATTTGGCACAAAGCAAAGCATTTTAACATGTACAATAGAATTTTTGAGTGGGTATCACCAATATATTTCAATCAAGAGGCTGGCAGCCCGCCACAGATTATAACGAAAACTATTAAAATAGATCCGATTTTAACAAACTAACGCTTTGATGGACAGATGGATCAAAATACCCTTTGTTAGTATTAATGGATTGTTTGAAAATAAAATACATTCGGCTTATAGAACTATAATTTTTTATTAAGAGCCATTTTTTTCGTAGGTTTCCTTTCCAAAACCTTTCATGCATCTTTATGCAAAGGGCCTAGGCGGTCAAGTGTGTCGGAGTCCCGAAAAGGTAGTAGTTCAACCTACTGACAAATATTCCACAGTATTCTTCTCTCACCCATAAAGGGCCAGGATAGCGGGAGGACTGAATATTTGGCGTTGTTGGCTCAAGTTGTACTTGATATTGGCGTTTCGTCATCATAATAATTAAAAAATATTAGTATTAAAAATTAAATCACAGATATAAGAAAATAATCTATACATATAATAAAACTGTAGAAAAGTCGTTTTTGTACATTGAAAATAAATCCAAAAAAAATAGCCAGGATATTAAAAGACAAGCAATAGAACCCATATCCACCATTTTTGGAATTTTTGTCTGTTTGTCTGTTTATCTGTATATCTGTATGTCTGTATGTCTGTTTATCTGTAACCTAAAATTTGTTCGGGCATCACGTAAAAAGTACCAAAGCAATTAAGATGATTTTTATACACAACGATTGAGCGTAACTTGAAGTTTTATTTAGTTTTTGTTTCATTGAAATCGGTTCCGTCAATTAAAAGATATTTGAATTTAACTAATTAATATTAAACAGCGCCATCTTTCAAACTTAGACAGAACTACATCAAGAGTTAAACTGCGTGCAGTATTTTTAAATGTAACGTAAAATGTAGATGCCTTTAATACACAACGATTGAGTGTAACTTGAAGTTCCATTTAATTTTTGTTTCATTGCAATCGGTTCAGTCTATCAAAAGATATTTGAATTTAAAGTGCTCAAGAATAAGTAGTTTTAGTTTTATACGTAGTTTATGTTTACAAAGTGAAATATTAAACAGCGCTATCTTAGGAATGTAGACTGGAATATATTTAGAGTGAAGCTGCGTTTTGAATAAATAAAATAAAGACATTTAACATTTTTTTATCCGGCTCGAAGGACCATGAACAAATCCCAAAAAGTACTCGATGGAATTTTATGTAATATAACTCCAATGGCGAGAGAAAAAGCTTTTATATGTAACTACAAAACATACTTATGCTATAAGATGAACATAAAAATATCTTAACTATATATCAAATAACGCCATCTGTTGGTGGCTTAATTAAACTTATTATGTAAAACAAATAGAACATTAAACAATAATTTAATGTTTTGTGATTGTATTTCTATATTTTATTGTCAGTTATGTATTTTTCAATGTTAATAATCTATCTATATACTATAATAAAACTGTAAAGGTCGAAATGTCTGTTCTTTTCGAAAATTCAGATAAAAATTATCTATAAAATCTAGAAAAAAGTCAAAAAGCACGAAACCACAATTTTTAGAATTAATGTCTGTCTGTCTGTCTGTTTGTTCCCGCACATCTTTAAAACGAATTAATATAATCTTAAGACCAATACATTGTATTGTAGCCTTTTTTATTAGGCTTAAACTGAGGTATGTTTCATCAAAATTGGATAAGTAATACTCGAGATATCGCTTGATCTCTTTATATTAGAACAGTCCAATACAAATCAGGGGCCATGAAAAATGGATTTGGTTCAATATTGAATGAATTTAAATTTCGTTTCTTTTGTTCACGAGATGGCGTTACCAGTAGTAATCATACTCAAAAATAAATGAGTTTGTAAATAATCCATAACTATTTTATAATGAAAAGCTATTAATAAGTTATTTCTTTTAAATTTTAATAAAATTAACCATGAATCGTATGTGTTATATCAATTATAAGTTATATTAAATCTATACTAATATTATAAAGAGGTAAAGTTTGTGTGTTTGTGTCGTTGTAGGGCCAATCTCTGGATCTACAGAACCGATTTAAAAAATTCTTTCTGTGTTTCATAGTCCATTTATCGGGGAGTGTTATAGGCTATATAGTATCACGCTATGTCTAATAGGAGTAGAACAGTAATGAAATATGTATATAAAAGGGACGCTTAAAAACGTTTATTTTGCTTCTGCTGCTTAAACGTCTGGAGATATACTGAAATGATGTATTAGAGAATTGTACCTTTAAAAAAGGTTTACAATTAAGTCAACGATAGCATAATATATCTATCTTCTAAGGTTGACTCACTACGACCTTTTTTATAATAATCAAATTTGACTTAAAGAAATGCATTGTTTGTAAAGGTATTTTATGTAAGTATGGTATTGACCCTTAACAAAATAAATTACGTTAATCATTATATTTATTTAATTTTAAACAAAATTGACCTTTACAGCGATGAGATCCGATTATTAGTTTGAAAGATATCTCAGTTTTAAAATAATGCGCGAATAACGTAAAATATCTGTCTAACGCGATGTTAGTATAGATGAATTTTCTTAGTATCAACATTTTGGCTGGAGTAAGATTTTGAATGGGCTGTTATGATGAAGCGATCTTTTTGAGGTAGAATTAATTTATAGTACAAATTAATTCTACCTCAAAAAGATCGCTTCATCATAACAGCCCATTAATATCCCACTGCAGGGACGGGCCTCCTCCCGTGACGGAGGGTTACTTGGCCTACTAATACCACGCTGGCCTGACGGATTGGTATAGGGTTTAATTTCAAGTTTTCCTTCTTTTTATTTCGTAAGGATAGTAGTTACGGTTATTCCCTTAGTCGGTTTTTACGACACCTATGGTTTTTTTTTGTTTAGGACGAGTAGTTGGTCTCTGACGACCGCTACTACTTTACACGGGCTGTGGTGGGGCGGATGGCTCTCAACCAAAAACATCCATGGGATGAGATGGGGTGATGACATATTGTATTCTTACTCCGTCACCACACGGATAGAAAGATCAAGAAGATCTCTTGGTCGGACTAAATTCGTAGGGCGGAGAACCCTGTTCTGTGGCGTTTGTTGGGAGAGGCATTTTGTCCAGAAGTGGACTGCGATAGGCTAATTGGTTTATTGATTAATACCATGTATTCTGAATCCATCGTTACATGGATAATACTCTATAAGTACCTACTAATATTATAAAGAGGTAAAGTTTGTGTGTTTGTAAGTTTGTGAAGTTGTAGGGGGTAATCTCTGGATATTCAGAACCGATTTTTTAAATTCGTTTTGTGTTAAATAGACCATTTATCGGGGAGTGCCATAGGCTATATTAATAGTATCACGCTATGACTAATAAGAGTGGAACAGTAATGAAATATTTTTAAAAAAGGCAAGCGTTTTTTTCGCCGCCCAACGAAGTGGGCACGGGTCAGCTAGTTAAACATAAAAGTACGTTATAATTATTAACTAAATAAAAATTTTAACACTATGTTATTTATCAACGTATTATTATTATAGATGTTAATAATAATTAACGATACAGAAGGCATACGGTTGATATTTAATGTAAGTATAGAATAATTTAATCATACGTTTGGAAATTCGTAGGGTGTTCTTTGAAGACGTTAAAATAACTTAAAACAGCTTGTCTAATTAGTAGGTACATATTTTATTAAAGTTTTCTGTAATTATATTAATTTGTTATATTCTTTTATGTGGTGACTAAGAATAAGGCGTCAAACCCGAAGTTATTTAAAAGGTGTCTTACCACGGGACGTGACAGTGAATAACTCAAGGAAACAAGTTAATTATTGTGAAGGTTTATACAACTGTCGTAGTAGTTTATACCTATCATATACCTTACTCTTTTTCCTTAAACTTTCTTTGTAAGTTGCAGTAGTTTGACACAGGCTGGGAAGACCACTAACATGGTTGACCTACGATTAGGACAGTGGGAAACAGGTAGATGACGGAACCACAGGACCGCGCAGGGGAGGATGACCGGCAGTGGACTCCTATTGTCTGACATGATAGTGATGATGTTCAGTACTACAGCCTAATAGGCATTACTTACAAGTAGCATCAGAAAGACAAAAACACTCTCAGACTAAAATATTTTATTAAACTTTTTTGTACATTGCTAAATAAATAATGCAAAGCCTTTAAAAGGTAATTTTGAAAGCGTTGAATTATTTATTTCAAGGTTGTTTGCTTGTTCTTAATTTTGTACACAAATCTGGAACAAAATAAATTTAAGTTTATTTTTCGTAGTGTTCTTACTGTATTTATTTAGCAAGCTTTTAGCAACATCCATGTGGTGACGGAGTAAGAATATAATATGTCACCACCCCATCTCATCCCATGGGTGTCGTAAAAACCGACTAAAAGACTATCCGTGAATATTATCATACTATATCGACGGGTCCTACGTAGACTAGTATAAGTGCAAAAACACAAGTTTACAGGAGAGCAATTCAAAGGTTCAAAAGCTTATAACTTTGTCAAAGTTCTACAGAAATTACTGAAATTTTGATAGGTTATACCTGGAAATAAAATGAATAAACCGGACTAAATATATTTTTATATTTCTTTGTATTTTAGAAAATAGCTGTACTTGCATTTGTTTAGCTGGTTTTGATCAAAGTATCCAAACAAGTAAACTGTTACAAGTAACCACTTGTACTAGTTTACAAAGTTCTGACTTAGTTTTTAAATAATGAAAATAAAAGAAATACACATTATTAGTCATACATATGAGTGTAATTTGTAAATCATAAAACCTCGAAATATGGGAAAATAATTTCATTTATCTACTTTTAGTACTTGCACTACTTTACAAGCTACTAAGAAACTAGTTGTACTAGTAATTTATGTAGTTTTGTGGTCATGAACTTGATTTTTATGGAAAAATGAAACAAACAAACGTACAAAATAGTAAAATACGTTTATTGTGTAACATTAAACCCCTTACTCATAAAGGCCTCTTAAATTTAAACACTGTTTAGCGAGATTTTTATAATCAAAACCAACCTTATGCCAAACAAAACCGTAAGGATTTAAGAGGCCTTTTTTACTAATCAATTGACTAAACTTTAAGAGGGGTAAATGTGTAAAAATAAACGTATTTACTATTTTTATAATGACTTCAAATTTTGAAGTCTTTTCCATTTAATTTTAAAATGTAAAAAAATTAATATGATTCTCGCTCTGATAGTAAATATCATCTTTAATAGTTTAAGGAGATATTAAATTATTAAATCAGTCTTTAACAAGCTATAAACTTTAATAAAATATATACTTGGCTTCGTCTTTTTAGTAATAATAATTAGTTAAAGTAATCAGTGCTTTCTTTACCATGTTAATTAAATAATATGTATCTATAACAAAATGTTCTTTTTAGGTAAGAACTGTACGACTGCTAAGACCAATTAAATACTTGTCTTACAGACTCATCAAAATAAAATATACATTGCACAATTAATTTTGTACCACAACAACAATCTACTAAGTGGTAAAAATAAAATAAAAAAATAAGACTTCTATTAAAATAAAAACCTAGTCAGTTTATTTACAAGAAGGCGTGCAGGATGGCCATCTTTTTGTTTAGTAGAAACATTGTTGTCCCTCCAAGTGGATGTACTGGGAAAAGTTGTCAGATACTAATTCTCCCGTGATAACTTCTCACTCTTTTACAAGATCGATTGAATTGCATAATGTCACGTATTATTCATGGCTGTGCTAATACACAATATTTTTTTTTATGTATTGAACAAAAATGTCTTAGCTTTATCATAACAGCCCATTAATGTCCCACTGCAGGGACGGGCCTCCTTCCGTGACGGAGGGATACTTGGCCTACTAATACCACGCTGGCCAGACGGATTGGTATAGGGTTTAATTTCAAGTTTTCCTTCTTTTTATTTCGTAAAGATAATATTCACGGAAAGTCCCTTAGTCGGTTTTTACGACACCCATGGGATGAGATGGGGTGGTGACATATTGTATTCTTACTCCGTCACCACACGGACGATCTTAGCTATATGGCTCTGTAGAATTATATTATCTTTATAGTAACGTTGCTTTATTGTGCTGCAGCTATAGCTGCAAGCAATTTAAGCTCTAACTTATAAATAATGCAAAAACTAACATTTTTATGTTAGAAATGTTAAGTTTATTTGCTCCCTAAGAGTTCTTTCATTGCACAACTAACGTAAATTTTAGCTGCTTCTTTATTCATTTACCCACAATTTATTAAAATATATAAAAAAGATTCAAAAATCAATAAAGTGTAAAATTTTATTCAAAATATTCCCCTTAGTTCTCTACTAGCAATATGCTACCCATACTCCCACCAGGTGTTATAACACCGATCATTTTCCAGATTTCCCAGAGGACCAGGATTACTTCTTATGTAGTTTTTCTAAAAGGTTAGTGACACAAATACCAACATATCAATTTTTTTTAAAGATCTGAGACCCTTAATAGTTTCAGGAGTATCTGGGTTAATTGACTCCAAAAGCGCTTCATACTTATTGTTATTTTTATTTTCACTGATCTTAAACACTCAAAACGTCGTAAAAATATGAATAATTTTTAGAAATTCAATACATAAAGTATAGTTCGTAGCAGTTACACCCGTATCGTACGTACGCGCTGTATCGTCGCCGCGCGTATACTGGTGCAACGGTCACTTACACTCACGCGTCACGTAGATTGTAACTACGTAAACTAATGCGAGTAACTTATATCAGTTTTGACCGTCTCCTTGCATTAAATTGTGTTACTTACATCAGTTTACGAGTTTGTATCGCCGAAACTAAAAGAAATTTTAATTTTTTTCTTACTGATTTGAGAAGAATAGGTTATTTTAAGGCCATTCAAGCAAAAAAGTCATTTTCGTCAATTTGCGGGTTACACCAGTATACGTAGGACCCGTCGATATGAAATAAAAAGGGGGAAAACTTGAAATTAAACCCTATAACAATTCGCCTGGACAGCGTGGTATTAGTAGGCTAAGTATCCCTGCGTTGTGGAAGGAGGCCCGTCCCTGCAGTGGGACATGAATGGGCTGTTATGATGATTTAGCAAGCAGAGGTTTTCTATGATAGATATATGATAGAATTAGAATACATGGCATCCTTTTTAATACGATTTTGTATAGTCCACTGATAAAAGGTGGTAGGTATTATTGCTACGATGTTTTTTTTATTATTCTACGTCAGAATGTTGGTGACTATTGAAATCCATTTTCCTTTTTATGTATGAATAATTCAATGTATAATTGATATAGGTATCATAACAGCCCATTAATGTCCCACTGCAGGGACGGGCCTCCTCCAGTGACGGAGGGATACTTGGCCTACTAATACCACGCTAGCCAAACGGGTTGGTATAAGGTTTAATTTCAAGTTTTCCTTCTTTTCATTACGTAAACAAAATATTCACAGATAGTCCCTTAGTCGGTTTTTACGACACCCATGGGATGAGATGGGGTGGTGAAACACTGTATTCTGACTCCGTCACCACACGGATAGAAGTAGGTATAGTTATTTATTATTTAGTTGCATAGTACAAGGCTTTGTTAAGCATATTTCACTTTCTGAATGTGTCAAATATATTGTAATTAAAAAACATAAAAAAAATATCTATAGGTACCTTTCACCAAGCATGATAATAGTAGCAAGGAAATATCCTCCAGCAAGAAGTATAAATGCCGGTGCAGCTCCTCCTAACGCCAGAGCTCGAGGTGAACTTCCTTCGCACTTCGCTTCTGGAGCTGAGGTCCTAGCTTGTATGCAAGAAACGAACCCGCGTTCCTGTACGCGCATTAGGCTGTGGAATATACGGTAAACAATGAGGTGAAGATGTAGTAAATTTATCATTACTAGAAAAATCCGAATAGAAGAAAGACAATGGAAAAAATTGAAACTCGAGGCGGGAATCGAACCAGAGACGCAGGTTCGATTCCCGCCTCAAGTATCAATTATTTCCATTGTCTTTCTTCTTTTCGGATTTTTCTAGTTATAACTAAGCTTTATAGGTAAAAAATTATATATAATTTGCCATTACTAATTTTTGGTGTGGTGACGGTGTCACCATCTCAGCTTATTCAGCTGGTTGTGGTTAAGGCAAATTGAAGATAAATTCGGAAAAATTATAGCAATGACAAGTAAAGAAAGAAAACGTTTAATAACAATAATAGAGAGCGTGGTATTAGTAGGCTATACCACTGTATAGCCTATCTATCCCACTCAGACTATATATCGCACTGGATATACTAATACTTCCTTAGTGAATATTTACGCCTCAATTTTTTTTTCAGCTTTGTTATATTACAATTTGCTTTTAACCATGATTTCTTCTGCCTAGACTTTTTTCCATACGTATTACACTAAATAGAAAACACTTATAACAAAGCGTACATTCTTGTACACACACACAAAATCTTGCATTAAGTGAGAACCAAATCCTAAACCACTACTTCATCATAACAGCCCATTAATGTCCCACTGAAGGGACGGGTCTCCTCCCATGACGGAGGGATACTTGGCCTACTATACCATGCTGGCCAGACGGATTGGTATAGGGTTTAATTTCAAGTTTTCCTTCTTTTTATTTCGCAAAGATAATATTCACGGATAGTCCCATAATCGGTTTTTACGACACCCATGGGATGAGATGGGGTGGTGACATATTGTATTCTTACTCCGTCACACACTAGAAGCAGTAATACCTCATAACTGTTGTAATATTTATTTAAACAGAACCTATCTACTATTTGATCATCCATTTAATTACATGTTTGATTAAACCACATTTCACTGATCTTTCCGTCACTGAAACCTCAACACGAATTCGTCGAAACATTTGGGACATATTCGACAAATCGAAACAGCCGACACAAACCGCTGCTGTAGGCAATCGGGGACATGAAAACATGAAAAAGTTAAACGATTATTGAATAGCCTTTGACATCAAATTAAAAAACATTTGTCCAGCGTAAGATTGTGTCTATTTTTTTTGTGGTATTTGTAGGCTAAATATCCCTCCGTCAAGGGAGGAGGCCCGTCTCTGCAGTGGGACAATAATGGGCTGTTATGATGCTGATGATAAAGATTGTTTCTCGATAGTTAGAACTTTAATTCCTGCTTAACTACAGGTAAAGTAAATTCAATCTCGTTGGCCAACTAATGAAAGAGGATTCAAAATGATTAGTATAAAAACTAAAGGAGGAAAAATTAAATGAAATCCTTTAGGAACGAATACGTTTGTTCAACTCGGTATAAGCAGACCAAATTACTGGAGAAGGCCTATCCTTGTAATGGGACACAATTGACTGTTAAAATGAAATTAAGCTTACATACGATGAACAGGTACAAAACTAGCGTGATTCGGAACATCAAACAGCCGTCAGATGCAAGAATTACTCTTCAGGGTGACATTTGTCAGTGAAACGACTTGACTTATATTAATATCTGCATTTCCCGTTTTATTAAAAAATGGCTGTGACTGCCCAAAATTGGAATGAAAAATGGTATCTTCTTTCAATTTATTAACTTTGATTATTGACAGATTTTTCTAATGACTGCTGACTGCTTCTGAAACTGAATCATTTGGCGTTATTGAAATCCCGACATTTCTATCAGGTCGTCGATCCATAGCCTGAGGTGTCTACCCGTTTTGCTTTTTCTAATGATTACTTTAAAACTTCCAAACTAAAAATACTATCTAGACATCTTAGATCATTTAATTAAAAAATATTAACTATCAGCCAGAACCAATTCTCAATATCTCAAAAGATTGGACAAATTTGTATTTTAAGGCAAGAATTAAGGTAATCTAGTAGTCGAGACGAGGACCTAAATCCTGCTTTAAGCTTTAAATTTATTCAAAGTTTTTAATTTTATTTGTAATATCGTTACCTCCATGTTATAAACTCTTTATAAGGGCTGTGTTTCTGTATACAAGGATGCAACATAGTCTTCTCCATGGACTGCAATGATCCAAGTTCACATAGCTCAGTTTGATCAAAAGTTCTTGATATTAGTTGATTTGCGCTATTTACTTCTGTGTGGTATGCGTACCCTGTAAGTTATGATTTTGTTTAGTGGTAAAACTGGGTTGTTGTTTATTTTTATTTATTTCTGACTTGACTTTGATTTGTGTGGGTAATGATGATAGAGTAAATAACATCATGTCATTACCCAGTTTTAGCCCAAGTTGCCAAGTCAGCAAATCCCAAGTGTGTAATAAAAGCTCTCTACGAAAACCAAAGGTCCCCAGCGGCACCCTTCATCGCCTTACTTGGAGGTGGCCTGGGGAACCGGCAGAGCCTTTGTGTCCAGTCCACCTCCAGCGATCCCCGCCATTCTCTACGAAAACCAAAGGTCCCCAGCGGCACCCTTCATCGCCTTACTTGGAGGTGGCCTGGGGAACCGGCAGAGCCTTTGTGTCCAGTCCACCTCCGGCGATCCCCGCCATTCTCTACGAAAACCAAAGGTCCCCAGCGGCACCCTTCATCGCCTTACTTGGAGGTGGCCTGGGGAACCGGCAGAGCCTTTGTGTCCAGTCCACCTCCGGCGATCCCCGCCATTCTCTACGAAGACCAAAGGTAGTACAACTTGTCATAAACTCCCATACCCGTCTATCTTCATTGATATTATTAGAAGGCCTAATTTTTTTCCATCGCTGTTGGATCCCGTGTGTGCAATAGAACATAAGACAATATTGTTTCGTCATCATCATCATAACAGCCCATTAATGTCCCACTGCAGGCTCGGGCCTCCTTCCGTGACGAGGGATACTTGGCCTACTAATACCACGATGGCCAGACGGATTGGTATAGGGTTTAATTACAAGTTTTCCTTCTTTTTATTTCGTAAAGATAACATTCACGGATAGTATAGATAGATAGTTCCTTAGTCGGTTTTTACGACACTCATGGGATGAGATGGGGTGGTGACATTATATTGTATTCTTACTCCGTCACCGCACGGAGAAATATTGTTTCAATCAACCTAAAATAATAATCAATCCCAAAATTACCGCCTCTTTGTACCATCTTGATTCCTTGTATCAACGGCTCAAGTAAAGGGGCATCCTTCTTTTTATTGAACACTTTCTTTTGACGTATTTCGTCTTCAATGGGAGCATTTCTTTTATTGTAGTAGTATGTAGGCGTCTGAAATTTAATGATATTGGCATTACGTGATGCTTATCTCGGATGTATGGATCTCAAGGGCTTAAACGAATAAAAGCACTGAATATATTAGATCACATTTGCATATGGATAAGAGCTGAACAGTTTATTTAGCTGCAGACATTTGTCAATTCAAAGCAATCTTACGATGTATGTTTTATTAACTTACTTAATTTACTATCCATGTTGAGATTGAATAATAAAGCGTCATAGTCTCATAGTAGATAAAATCTAGAATTTAGCAAATTGGACACCATGCTCTCGAAGTGCCCGCCGGTAGGTTCACAATTGTTCAATTGAGATGTGTGCTCTCAATTGACCGATTGTGATCCAGGAATTCAGGGACGCTTCAAAATGGTCTCTGTTATATCAGCACTAAGAAATATTTGTCAGATGAACAATACACGATGAAGACTGGTGAACAAAACACCACACAATACTTCAAACTCTTGCTCCATCGTCGTCATATCAGCCAATAAATAACTGCTGGACATAACGTCTCCTCCAAATATTTTTACAATGCCCGGTTCTTTATCATGCGAAAGTAAAAAAAATATCTAAAAGAACTTACCTGCAGCCAAGATCGCGTATACCCTACATCTTCATAGATCAATTCCAACGGACTTTCCAATAGTTCTTTCAAGGAGTTAATTGAAGGAGGAGGTCCGTTCAACAGCCAGCTGACCACAGAGCTTGTGTAGTAGTTGTAGATAAGTACACACGATAGGCCAGTTACTAGTATTGTACCTTTCCGGGCTGAAAAATATTACGCATTTGACTACCTGATGACGAAGAGGATAGTCCATTCGTTTTTTTAATTTTTTTATTGGACAAACAGTAGTTGTTACATTATTTCTTACATCTATACTATACCTAAGGTAACATAATTAAATGTATATACAACATTTTAAGTTGTCACAGCATACATGAAAGTAATTGTGACACTACGTTCTATTCTTAATCTTCTACTATATAAAAATAAGTCGGGTTTTTCTTCCTGACGCTATAACTCCAGAATGCACGAACCGATTTCAACGATTTTGCATTCGTTGGAAAGATCTTGGGCTCCGTTAGGTTTATAGCAAAAAAAAATTGGAAAAATTTCAACGGAAAAGCGGGAAAATCTTTTTTTACATATACATAATACAGCGCCATCTCTGATACATAGCATGTACTACAAACGCCGGTGCGTGATACATTGTTTGACAGCTATATTTCTCTGCTCCGTTAATTTCATATTATTGGTATTGTGTTCACTGTGAATTGCAAAAAAAAGGAAAAAAATAATTTTTCGTTTCCTTACATTTTAATTGGAAACCATCAACATTTAAATTCAAATCAATCACGTGTATTGTGCAAATTTTTATTCAATTTGACCCGTTACATAATATGTTGAGTGCATGTACAATTATACTTAAAATATTATTACAATAATATCTGTGGCTACTAAAATTAAGTTGGGATGAACGGGTGCCTGAGAATATTAAAAAAATATGGATAAAATTTATTTCTTACTAACAAACCCGGTGAACTCCGTTTCGCCACCAGATGGCTTCGTTTTATGTAATATTTCGCAAAATAATCTAATAGTGACAAGGAACCCCAGTTTCAGATTGGCCACAGGTGTTTTCCACTGATGCACTGGGTCGCATGTATACTGTTCATCCTAGAAATGATGAATTTTTTTATTTGCGACTGCTGTTGGTAAATGTACGTGGACCAAAATCATTTGCGCATTTGAAAACTGTGAATGACCACCAATGCTAAACATATTAAGAAGCATGTAAACTATTGGGTTTGCTGGAGAACGATTCTCATTGGGATTTAACACTTTAACACTTTTAAATTCAGTAGTTTCATCAAATGCGTTCCAAATACGAACGCTGTTCGCAATTGAAGGCATCACCACATGTTCTTTTTCACAACTAATTCAGTTATGGAACAAATACAAAGGCGACATAACATGTGAAGATATCTTGCTTCCCTTGCGCATTCAAACGTATATTCCTGACATCCAAATAACCGATGAAATCTACAATGAAGGATTGATTCTAATTGAGGATCAATGCTTTACTATTACTAACAAACAACTGATTGAAGTAGGAATGATTGCGTCAAATCGTTCGATGCACGATGCATTAAACCAAGAATTAAATTGAGAGCTGCAATACAATATTGATACATTGCAGGAATTCGTTCGAAATAATGTGCCGTTACTAAATGAACAGGAAAAACAAGTATACGAAACATTAATGCAACCGGTGGACAATAATACTGGTGGTCTATCCCTTCTGGACGCACCTGAAGGAACATGGAAAACATTTGTTATATTCGATCAAGATGTGACACAGCTTTGGCATTAGCATCATCTGGAATTGCAGCGATTCTTCTAGATGTCGGTCATACTGCACATTCTGCGCTTAAGTTGCCACTCATTTAAACACAATTGATACTCTAAAATGCAATATTTCCCGATCCAGTGCAATGGGAAAATTGTTGGTGCAATGCAAGCTCACTGTTTGAGATGAGTGCACAATGGCACATGAGAAATCACTTGAAGTACTTAACTTCACACTAAAGGATCTTCGGCGAAATAACAATATCTTTGGCGGCTTGATGATATTGTTAGCAGACGATTTCAGTCAGACGTTGCCTGTGGCACGCCTGCAGATGAATTGAATACTTTCCTGAAGGCATCAACTTTATGAAATAACGTAAAAACATTATCGCTGACCACTTATATGAGAGTTCAACTTCAAAATGATCAAAGTGGTGCACAATTTTCCAAACAATAGTTAACTGTTGGAAATGGAAAAGTCCCAGTTGATGCGACATGATGGGAAGTCGATGGATGAGGCAGGCACAGGACCGCACAAGGTGACAATACTTGAAGGAGGCCTATATCCAGCAGTGGACGTCGATTGGCTGATATGATGATAATGATGATGCGACATCTGGATATTACTCTTACCAACGACTTTTGCCGATTTGTAGGCTCTCAATTAGCTCTTATTGAAAATGTTTTCCCAAACATTAGTGAGAATTTTCAGAATAATAATTATGCTTGGTTAAGTCAACAAGCAATTCTTGTCACATATAATAATAATGTTCACGCACTGAATTTCACCATTCAATTAAAAATTGCGGGCGATTTGGTGACATACAAGTCCTTGGATTCCATAACAAATCTCGATGATGTAGTAAATTATCTAACGGAGTTTTTGAAGTCTCTAGAATTATCAGGATTTCCACCACGAATTACTGTTGTGAAATGAAATAAAATTTTACCTTTACAAATATAAAACAAAAAAAAATTCTTTATCTTTTAATGACCAAACGAATTGTTACATAAAACGAAAACATCTGATGGCGAAACGGAGTTCGCCGGGTTTGCTAGTCCTAATTAAATATATGTAATAGAATAACAAATTAAAATATATTAGTTATTAATAAAAACATACTTAATCAACTATGAGATCTTAACAGATTTAAAACAGCCTTTTTGAATTTAGGTAATGTTTGAACAAAAATAACCAACTCCCAACACACATGATTGTAAGCTTTCGATAGGCGGTGAACGGCAGAAAATTGCTTAAGATTGGTTCTGGCACGCGGCGGACACAACAGTCCCGCTTTTTCAACTGTACGCCGTGGGACACGACGTGGAACGCGCAAACCGAAACTTGATAGTAAAGACGGGCAGTTAATTTTATTCCTTAATAACTTAAGTACTTATACAGAAACGTAAAGTGTCTGCGATGTGTTAAGGTATCTATTTTGAAATGTTTTATGTCAGTGTGCATTTAATGACAATCTAAATTGGTTTACATGGTAGGGCGACAAGTAAAATTTTACAGCCATAATAACAACTGGATCTCTGAATAAAAAGGCAAAAATAATAAGGAAAATAAAATTTTACTCCAAAGTCAAATTTCTTAATGTAATTGGTTGTACTTCTATTCCCAGAAGTACTCCAGGCTCAATTGCTACTAAAATAACTTTTATAACAGCCAAAATATTAGGAAATCCTTCAATATATATTTATCTTAATTAAATGGCAAGTTTGCAGTGGTTGCTTTTTTCTTTATGTGAATACATTGTATAATCAAAATATTCTTTGTTTTATTTATCTAAGGAATATAAAAAAATCAGAGGATCCGTAGACCAATTCAAATGAATTTTCAGACGTTGTATTATTAAAAGGTCAAAGAGTAATATTCATGTAAACTCTTTTATTTCAATATTCTGTCTCATCGTAGTGTTATAAAGAAACAGTAAATCTAGAAGTTAATAGCGATTATATAATTAAGTTTTTCTAGCTATATGTATAACTAGTTTAACAGGCCCCATCTGATATTGAAACCCAATATAATATAATGGGTTGTTACAACGACAAATAAGGTATATTACTGATTTCCGAATTACTGAACCCAGAATAACGTTACCACGAAAACATGCAATCACGAATAACCTTACCACGAAAACATGCATTCACGAATTTTCATTTTGACATCGTTTCACACATTGCCGAAAGTTTAGGTTAGGTTAGAACTATGACAATGCGATGAAAATTCGTGATTGCAGATTTTCGTGGTAACGTTATTCGTGATTGCATGTTTTCGTGGTAAGGTTATTCTGGGTTTAGTAATTCGGAAATCAGTATGAGAGTCCGACAAATGACCAGAGATAATAAGTTGCTTACCTGTAGAAACTCTGCGCGTACCACCATCATCAATATCTTCATAAACTGAAATATCTCAATAAAATAAGTTTAAGAGTTAAAACAATTGCTAATACTTCGACAGGTTTTTAAATTTTACTTACATTGCTGACAAATTGAAGCTAACACAGAAAATACAGCATACTGAACAGACGATGGTCTTTGTTCTAGACGAGCGGACAATAGCAGCAGGAACACACATAGTACCGATACTCCTATAACACCCCACCAGGCTACTGGACTTAAAGGCATTAGGAACTGGTTTTCGTACTTTCCTGGACCTTTTGTTGGTATACGGTAGTAGTATCTAGTTCTGCAAAAAAATATTGTTAGATAACTTATTAATTATTTTGGCTAACTCTATGGTGCAGCAGTTTTAAATACCTTATACATGCAAAGAGGTGACTTGTTCGATACCCACTGCAAGCTTAGGCAGTTACACCAAGGTGCAATTACAGATGCGTAAACGATAACGCAACCTCAGAGTAATTTTATTAGAGCGTCTAAAAAAACATTTTACCTTTAAGAGTCAATTATAACAGCCCACTAAAGTCCCACTGCAGGGACAGGGCTCCTCCCGTGACGGAGGGTTACTTGCTTGCTTGTGGGATTACCACGCTGGCCAGACGTATTGGTATAGGGTTTAATTTCAAGTTTTTCTTCTTTTTATTACGTAAAGATAATATTCACCTATGGGATAAGATGGTCTGATTACACACTGTATTCTTACTCCGTCACCACACGGAGACCCTTTAAGAGTGCCTCGCATAAAACAATCATTTTGCGAGGGTTTCAAACCCTGACCTCATCCACGGCAGCTTAGCACACAATCGCTTTACAACCGAGCGATGCCAGTAAAATTATCATTATTACTTACTCTATGGCTGTCAGTGGAGTAATCAACATTTCAATTTTGTCTTGAACGATAGGTAAGAATCGAATGACAGGTGAAATATCCTGTTCTTTAAAATAAATGCCGGTTGCCACGGGAACCTGGGAAATAAATTAATTTTAAGAATCTACATAATTAATTAAGCTATACTCGACTCCTCTTAAAGGAGAGTATCGAACTTCTAATACAGTTATAAAGAAGCCGGCCTAGTTTGTTGAGCAGATGCAGTACTGCTCAACAAGCTCAGGTCAAAGTAACACACGTCACCATAATTAAAAATGGGGAAAATTAAAGCCTGGACAAGCATTCTATTCTTATATAATATCTTAAATCTCTTTTTGGAGTACTCAGATGATAACGAGCGTACTATAGTATAC
Organism: Schrankia costaestrigalis; assembly: GCA_905475405.1. Taxonomy (NCBI): domain Eukaryota; kingdom Metazoa; phylum Arthropoda; class Insecta; order Lepidoptera; family Erebidae; genus Schrankia; species Schrankia costaestrigalis. The sequence goes on along the minus strand of FR997831.1, from coordinate 19,826,284 downwards.
TATACGACAAGACACATACCGCAAGCGACGTTGTGTGAAGAGGTACCACAACCTCTTTTATCTATAGCACTTTGGAGTAAAGAATACCAATCTAATGACATCTTAAGCTTCAGTATCGATCAAGCAGTTTTTAAAGCACGTGTCTGCAACGAACGTATGCTATAAATTACTCGGCTTTGCTAGACATATCGAGCATACTTGTCTTGGGATCCATCCTGTCTTAAAGAAATTGAGTGAAGACTGAAAGTGTTACACCAGAATGAAAAGGAATGCAGTTATTTCCGGACCATTACGACTTGGGGAGCTTCAAGAAACGAGCGTACTCCCTTTTAAAAGGTCGGCAACGCATCTGTGATTCCTCTGGTGTCCATGGGCGGCGGTGATCACTTACCATCAGGTGACCTGCGTTTGCCTCCTATTACATAAAAAAGTAGGGTACCTAGTATCAAATAAATGTAGTTTGTAGTAGTTGACAGTTGATACCTTTGTGGATCGCCGCTCAAAGGTTCCAATCCATCTATCAGTGAATGTGTGAACGAATCTGTAACCAATTATTTATTGTCTTCAAAAAGAGATCGATCCCTAACTACATATGAAATTAATAGACACAAATCTATCCATCTAGGCCTAATCCATCACGCAGTCTCATACACGATCACTTCACCTCCGATAGTGGTGATAAATTTTTAGTTACGTAACTGCCTATTAATGTCTCACTGAAGGGACGGGTCTGCTCCCGTGACGGAGAGATATTTGGCCTACTAATACCACGCTGACCAGGCGAATTGGTATACGGTTTAATTTCAAGTTTTCCTTCTTTTTATTTCGTAAAGATAATATTCATGGACAGTCCCTTAGTCGGTTTTTACGACACCCATGGGATGAGATGGGGTGTTGGCTTATTGTATTCTTACTCCGTCACCACCAAATAAAACTACTAAACTACTACCAACTACTAAAGTTCTACTTACCTAATGTTATGTATTTCAGCAATAAGAGACATTACACATCCTGGTGTATGGCTTATCATTGGAATATCTGGTACTGGTACAGGAGTATGTTTGAACAGTTGCGTTTCATCAAAATTTGCAGGCAGTGATCCCTAAAATAATATTTGATGATGTTTTGAAAATATCTAATAATAATAATATATTTTTTTCTGTATCTAAAGCTGATTTTCCACCAGAGGGACGAGATGAGGCTTGTTAATGTATTTTATACTCTATGTGGTAAATAATACGGTTCATTTTTACACACACAAATATTAAATTGCAACAAATAACAATAGGCCTATCGTGAGAAGCGAGTGTTCTTGTTGCAAAGTTAATATAATTATACAAAGTACGCATCTATTTCAATAAGTCCTTTCATCATTATCATCCAATCGACGTCCACTGCTGGACATAGGCGTCCTCCAAGTATTGCCGCCTTGTGCGGTCCTGCGCCTTCCTCATCCATCGGTTTCCCGCCGTCCTAACTAGGTCGTCGGTCCACCGTGTGAGTTGTCTCCCCACCCTGCGCTTTCCAGTACACAGTCGCTATTAGGAAGGATTAAAATAAAATAAAAATGAAATAAGTTTATTCACATAAAATGTAGGTACATAGGATGGATATAAGATTTGGTACATAGGATGGATATAAATAAATATTACTTACAACCAATATCATTCTCATTGTCCAATTCTGAAAGTCCCAGCGTCGATAATATTTATACTCATTAACGTCATATTCAAGATGGAAACCTCCTACGATGCTCCAGGAGCCAATTTCATTGACAATCAAATCCCCTCCTTGAACCTTTCCGAAGTTATATACGTCATACAAAGTGTAATATCCGGAATAATCTAAAAAAAACATTGTCAATTTTTCTAGTCTTCGAACGTAATAAAGTAGGTATTTTATTTTTATATCAAAGCATGAAGTTAATGAAATTGTATGTTAAGTAATATCCCTTTTAGGTATAAAAATATTTCCTTCAAACATTTACTTAACGCCATCTAGTCCCAAACTAAGCAGTGTACATTGATAAATCAATACTAGCTTATATAACTATTACATACATACATAAACTCACGCCTTATCCTGTCCGGGGTAGGCAGCGACGACAGAACCTATTGTTATACCTATTGTTTATTTAATATCTACATATCGTAGATAGAAAGTGTTCAGACCAAATGCACACACTCAAGTTCACGCACACAACGTTTTGCATTCAGCAGAAATGGAACCCTAGACCTTTAATTAGCAGTCGTATCCCGACAGGGTCATAATGTATACTTTCAGGGTCAGTTTTATTATGGGACTTATTTTAGCCACAATTATGATTCCTGTGAGCCAGCATCTAAGTCCTGATTGCACAAAAATCACAGAGAATAATACTCGATGAGGCACGAGTAAGAAACTAAAACGTCTAAAAAAAACATTAACGTTTAATTAGAAACGAAGTAAACCAGAGGAAAATGGAAGAGTTGGAAAAACTTCCCTCCGGCCAATGCGGTGCACTACTTTGATATAATATATTATCAATGTTTCGAATAAACGACTTTATGCTGATTTAGTGAGATGTATGACACTCTTTATTCAAATAATATAATAAATATAAAAATTAGACACTTTTTTTACTAACGATATCTACTAATCATATTCAATCTGCTTATTTTGGGACCAATCAACATCGATAAATTATGTAATTCATTCATTCATTCATCTCAGCCAATTGACGTCCTGGACATAGGCCTCCTCTAAATATTAATTATGTAATATTATATTATTATTATGCATTACATTGTTATAATTAGTATTTATAAATAATTGTAAATATAAGTATGTATGCCTGTTGTCTGGTACACATAGTACAAGCTCTGCTTAGTTTGGGACCAGTCATCATAAAATTGTTATGAAAGTAATATTTTATTTGATTTTATTTATGAATAAAAAAATAAAAAAAGAATGCTTCATTTTTAACCCCTTTTTTTCTTATAACGATAACTGCCGCAGACAGGGACGTCATGTATCACGGGGATAAAATTTCATTTAACAGAATACCTAGCAGTATATACGCAACCTCATGCTCTCACCGCGATAGGCACCGCACCAAGGCATTTTTTTTTAATACAGGCAGGGGCATGTCTTTAATTCATTTTAAAACAGACATGTCTCGCATAAGTTGCGGAGATTTTGACAAAGATCAAAATACATCACAAAAATTAAACAAGCGTGTTGAAGTTCACTGTAGTACCTGACACTTATAACACAGTAGAACCAGTAGTCTATCTCGGCCGAATATTTATTATAAATGCCTACAGCTGCGCGGTACGTAAACATGAGATAGGGCTGCCCACCTCCAGCTTTTTAATAACATTTACCTACTTTCCCGCTCGTTACTGCGGCACAGTCGCGACTGTTCAATCCGCAAAGCCACCGCTATCGTGAGCGTGTAGGTATAACTCGCGTTTCGTCCGTTTCTATGAAGTCGAAATTCTGTACATATTACTATGCTTATATGTCGATATTCACGATATTCCCAGAAGGAAATAAATAAAACTAAAGTGAGAAGTCACTTTAATCTTCCTCAAGATAATAATCTAAAGTAATCTATTTAAACACATCGGAGGGTCAACTAAGATAACAGTTTCCAGCTTGACCCTTACCCTTGTTCTTTTAGTAATGCTTTAGTTATATTTTCTAAGGTCAGGAAAACTCTATTAATTATATTAACTTACTGAATTATCGCTTTAGGCTATCATTGCTTTCACTGTTTGGTAGTTTCAAATTAATGTATTAATCGTTTCATATGAATATTTTTATCGGAATTTCGTTTACATAAATGTTTCTCCGAAATACTATTAAAAGTAATCTTCTATATATATAAAACTCAAAGGTGACTGACATAGTGATCTATCAACGCACAGCCCAAACTGCTGGAGAGATCTGGCTGAAATTTGGCATGCAGGTAGATGTTATGACGTAGGCATCCGCTAAGAAAGGATTTTAATGAATTCTACCCCCAAGGGGATAAAATAGGGGATGAAAGTTAGTATGAAACTTTGTCAGTTTCAAACCGATCTGGCTGAGACTTTGCATGCATATAGCTACTAAGACGTTGGCAACCCCATATAAAGGACTTTTATAAATTCTACCCCCAAGGGGATAAAATAGGGGATGAAAGTTAGTATGAAACTTTGTCAGTTTCAAACCGATCAGGCTGAGACTTTGCATGCTGTTGTATCGTTAGTTATCACATATAATAATGTATTGGTTCGTATATTATTTAGTCGCAATTAAACAGTCATAAAGTAAGCACGTATTTTAATTCAAGTAAAATCTGCCAAACAAACATCGACCTTATACCTATCATCAAAGTGGTCATAATCGCGCCGGATATTTGAAGTGCAAAAATCAAGTTATCGAAGCTACCGGTCGGCCTACGAGAACAATAGCATTCCTCAGCGGATTATAAAGATCGACGATGACTACTACAACCGAGTTAATTAATGTTTTATGGTTAAAGATATTTATTTTCTCAAAAGATTACAATAATCACTTACAGAGAAAATACAATAAGAATAGAACGTTGATACACATTGTGCGTAGTTAGTACGTTAGTAGTGATAAATATAATAAAATTGTGGGTAGGTATGTTATAGTATTCTGAGTTTTATTGCGTGGAAAACAATTATTGTCTATTAAGGTATATCACTTATTAATATAGGTATAGCAATCAACAACTTGTTTTGAGTTTATTATGTGGGATGATTGTAAGTGTAATAAAAATGCAGTATATAATAGAATATATAAACATTCCTTAATGTGTGGTTTATAGATTGATAGATGAAGTGATAAAAGCCAAATAATGATAATGACATAAGTATATCCACAGAAATGACATGTTTTTTTTTTTTTTTAAATGTATAGGTATATATTTATGTATGTATTCAATTTTTTTTTTTTTTTTCGTTTATATATATTGTTATTATGAGTAAGACTTCATATACCTACTTATTATACTTCATAGTACTTATTATACAGCAAAGCATAGCATGATATGGAACAATATATTATTATTATTTAGGTTGGTATACTTAGAGTAGGTATTTTAAATTAAGGTAAACATGTGTAAGTAGGTAGTGTTAGTTAGTATATTAGTAAAATATAGTAGTATTTTTTTTTTTTTTTATAAGTAATTAAAACTTATTTATTAATGAAGAATCCTTCAAAATGCGGCCCAATGCTTTATAAAACAATTACTACATACAGTTTAAAAACTTAGCCAATGAAAAACTATTCAAATTAAAGAGTAGTTCTGCCCAAATCAGACAGATACACAGGCGTGTGCAGACTGAGACCATTAAGTAATTACGAAATATTCTTTAAAATGTGACTCTTTAACAACTTTTTAAATGTGTGTAACGATTTTGCTTCTTTAATGTCTTTTGGTAATTTATTGTAATGTTGGGCACCTTCATAAAGGATGCTCTTTTTACCGTAGTTTGTTCTAGGTGTTTGCAAACAAAGGTTATTAGCTTGTCTTGTCTGCCTTTTATGATAATCTATTTTTCTTGTAAATTTTATTTCAGAGTGTGTGTCTTTAGTGAGTATCTTTCTAATTAAAATGCATGTATTGTATCTATATGTTTGGGATATGTTGAACAACTTCGTATCTTTATATATTTGGATAGTAGGTGTTAGATAGTGATATTGGAACAATGTTTTTATAAGTTTATTTTGAGTAACTTGTAGTTGATTTAGGTTTGATTTTGAGGCCGAACCCCATAATAATTAATGTTTTAGAAGACACAGCTGCATTATTACATAAAAGTCAAGTAAATCTAAAGAAATGTCCTAAAGCTAGACTGACTAAAGGATACATCGAAGCGCGGATAAAGTGTATAGATGAGTATTGGGCTATTTTTAAGGACACTCACCAACAATTAGTAAAAATTACACCTAAAGAACAAAGAAAAAGCCTACAATACTTTGTAAACGAAGATTATTACGCGTTAGAAGATTTATACCTAGTGTTATCGGCTGATTTACAAGATCTATTATCAAGTATGGCGGCGGCGACGTCGTCCGAACCTTCGTCGCGCGACAGCTCGTTTACAAGCACGGTTAAAGGTGATCAACTCGTCAGGCTGCCGAGGATACAATTACCTAATTTTAGCGGTAATTACGAAGACTGGCCTACATATCAAGATTTATTTCTCTCATTAGTACACAAAAACACGACGATTAGTGACGTTCAAAAGTTACATTATTTGAAAAGTAGTGTCACAGGAGAAGCTGCTACATTGCTGAAACCAATACAAATAACTCAGAGTAATTACTCACAAGCTTGGAGTATACTTAAATCTACGTACGGAAACAAAAGACTTACCCTTAACTCAATTTTAACTAAGTTATTTAACCAAAAAAGAGTTGTTTCGCCATCTGCAAGTCAATTAAAACTATTAGTAGACACCACGACTAATTGTTTAAGCAACTTAAATAACTTAAACATACTCACCGCCTCATGGGATCCTATAATAATATTTCTTGTAATACAGAAGTTGGACCCTGAGTCGCATAAGGAATGGGAACAAATGGCTTACACAAAGGATGAAGACAAATTACCTACATGGGATGAGTTAAAGGATTTTCTGCAATCAAGATACCGTACGTTAGAACTTGTCATGTCTACATCGGGCTCCCGTGACAAACCAATAAGACAACGATCAAATATCGGCGGCAGATAAATCATGCGTGCTATGTACAGAAAATCATACTTTATGTCATTGCAAGAATTTTACCAACCTGCAACCTACTGAAAGAAGTGAATACGTGAAGTCAAAGAAATTATGTTTCAATTGTTTAGTACCAGGACATTCTGCACACCAATGTAAACTGCAAATGTCTTGTCGTATATGTCAGCGACGTCATCACACTCTTCTACACCGCAACAGGGATTTTTCGGGTCAATCTGAGAACGTAAACCAACCGAAGACATCACATCACAGTGTAGAAGACATAGAAGAAGTAGTCACCACAACGATCGCGTCGCACCACAGTACTAAGCAACACTCAAGTACAGCACTATTAGCGACAGCGACAGTTTTAGCTAAGAATGAACACAACCACACTGTCGTTTTACGGGCGCTAATAGACCAAGGTTCGCAGGCCTCCTTCATTAGCGAGAAGGCGACACAACTACTCAAACTAAACAAACAGGCAGCAAAGGGAAGTATCATTGGGGTGGGATCTACAAGAACCAATATTGATCACGTGGTACAGCTAAGAATCGCTTCTCGTTGGAACACGAGCTTCGAGATCACTATACAAGCATACGTTATGTCTAAAAGTTTAACAACCAAAATCCCCTCCAAAGCTGTAACTGTATCACATTGGCGACACTTAGAAGGACTCAACCTGGCAGATCCAAACTATCATCTACCAGGTCCAATCGATCTACTTTTAGGTGTCAAAGAGTACGCACAGATAGTGCAACAACAACTTATCAAGGGCGTCCCCGGTTCCCCATGTGCTCAAGAAACAAACCTGGGATGGATCCTGTTTGGAGAAATTACTACCAAATCACAAGATGAATCTTTTCTGGTCCTTCATCATCAAGTAGACATGGATATTATGTTAAAATCTCTTTGGGAGATTGACACTGAAAATAAAAGAAAATTAACAAGAGAAGAAAACTTATGTGAAACTATCTATGAAAATACTCATACAAGAACAGAAGAAGGAAGATATATAGTAAAGTTACCCTTTAAAACCGACAAACCCCTTTCCCCCTACGGAAATACGAAAGAAATAGCAAGACAAAGATTATTACAACTAGAAAGAAAATTTAGAAAATCACCTAAACTACAAGAAGAATACCAAAAGGTCATGCAAGACTATATACAAGCAAATTTTATGGAAAAAATAACAGAACAAGAAGAAAAGAATAAGAAAGCAGTATACTTACCCCATCACGCTGTTGTCCGCTCCGACAAGGAATCCACGAAAACACGCGTCGTATTTGATGCTTCAGCCAAGGGCTCAAATAATGTCTCTCTTAACGAAGAACTCCTGGTAGGTCCTCAATTACAAAATGACCTTAGAGACATTGTAATGAGATCAAGATTGTATCGTGTCTGCTATGCGAGTGATATTAAAGCCATGTACTTACAAGTACTTCTTTTTAAAGAAGATGCCGACTCCTACCAGCGCCTTCTGTGGAGAGAGAAGGAGACAGATCCAATTCAAGAATACCGTATGCTACGTGTCATATTCGGTACAGCATCAGCACCTTACCTAGCTGTACGAACGCTCCATCAAGTGGCTGACGATGAAGACAAAGGTCATTCTGACGCTGCGCGCATCATCAAGAACGACTTTTACGTTGACGATCTTATGTCAGGAAATGACACATCAGAAATGGCTATCCACACAGCTCAAGAAGTAGCTAAAGTATTGCATAAGGGCGGATTCACACTTTCAAAATGGTCTTCCAATTCACCTGAGTTTATGCAATCGATAGAACCAACTCAAAGAACAACTAGAGCTCACTTAGATATCAAACTAGACGGTACAGTGCAAGCTTTAGGTTTAATCTGGAATCTAGGAACAGACCAATTTCAGTACAAAGTAAACTTACCAGTGATTTCAGACAACATCACCAAGCGAAGTATCTTATCAGACATTCAAAAGCTATTCGATCCACTAGGATGAGTCGCTCCAAGTCTCATATTAGTCAAGATGCTGTTACAAAGATTATGGCAAGAGAATGTTGGCTGGGATGACAGAATAAGCAAAGAGGTAGAAGATGAATGGAGAACTATACGTCAAGATACAGAGTTAGTAAAAGAAATACATATTGATCGATGGCTTGGTACATTAAGTAGTAACACAGGTAGTGTCGAAGTTCACGGCTTCAGCGACGCCTCCATGCGAGCATACGCAGCTGTCGCTTACACGAGAGTAAAGATGGAAGATGGCACGATATCTACGAAGCTACTAGCTGCTAGGACAAGAGTGGCACCTCTACGGACCATTTCCTTACCACGCTTAGAGCTTTGTGGTTCATTATTGTTGTCGAAGCTATTAAAACAAATAGAAGTAGCCATGCGAATTCATCCATCCAAGATTTATGCGTGGACAGACTCAAACATTGTCCTCGCTTGGCTGTCAGGCGACCCCCACAGATGGAAAACGTTTATAGCAAACCGAGTTGTAGAAACAATCGAAAACGTGAACAACAACCGGTGGTTTCATGTCTCCTCTGAAGATAATCCTGCAGACATCGCGTCTCGGGGCATGTTACTATCAGATCTAAAAGAATGTTCTTTGTGGTGGAAGGGCCCAGCTTGGCTCTCTGAAACAGAAATAAAATAAAAACAAGTAAATGTATCTACAGATTTAGAAAAGAAAAAAGATAAAATACAAACGAATTTAAAAGTAAACATTGAAGAAAGCATAACATCACAATTTAAAGAATTTAGCAGTTTGAAGGAACTAATAAAAGTAATTACATACACTCGAAGATTTTTAAAATACAAAAGTACAGAAAACATAGAAGCTACTTTTACAACTCAAGAATTAGAAAGCTCATTATTAAAATGCATTAAATTAGTACAGCAAGAAGAGTTTACACATGACATAGAAAGATTAAAATTAAAAAAGACTGTAAGAAGAGAAAGTAAAATTAAAATGTTAAATCCTTACCTTGATGAAGATGGTATCCTCAGGGTGGGCGGCCGACTTCGTAACGCTAAGCTAGACCAGCAAGTCAAACATCCTATTATTCTGGGTAATAATAACGATTTAATTCCATTAATTGTCAATGACGCGCATTCTAATACATTACACGGTGGCGTTCAGCTCATGTTAAGCTATCTAAGCTCAAAATACTGGATCATTCGAAGTAAGGCGATAGTAAAATCGTGCATACATAGGTGTTTTGTGTGTGCCAGACTAAGGACGTTATCCAGGACCCAAATCATGGGAGACCTCCCGAAAGTAAGGGTAACTCCTGCTCGAGCCTTTTTACACGCCGGTGTTGATTTTGCAGGCCCATTCCATATCAGTATGTCCAAAGGAAGAGGCATTAGAACACAAAAGGCATACATATGCGTTTTTATATGCATGTCTACAAAAGCTATGCACCTCGAATTAGTCAGCGACCTATCTTCCGAGGCGTTTATAGCTGCATTTAAACGTTTTACGGCGAGAAGAGGAAAATGCAGTGACATCTGGAGCGACCAAGGTCGAAACTTTGTAGGTGCCAATAAAGAACTAATAGCTGCATGGAAAGAGGCTAATCTCATCTTTGAAGGCAACATATCTAACACATTAGCACTGGAAGGTACTCAGTGGCACTTTATACCAGCATACTCACCAAATTTTGGAGGTCTATGGGAGGCAGGTGTAAAGTCAGTTAAACACCATCTAAAGCGAGTTCTCACTTCCAACCTAACGTATGAGGAGATGACAACTGTTCTATGCCAAATAGAGGCTTGCCTCAACTCGAGGCCATTGTGTCCCATTGATGACAAGGATCCAGACTGCTTTGAAGTACTAACACCTGGACATTTCTTAATAGGCGAAGCTCCGGTTGTCGTACCTTCACCCGACTTCAAAGACACCAAAATAAATTGCTTGTCTCGTTGGCAACATATGCAGAAACTGCTAGGCGATTTTTGGAAACGTTGGCATCAAGAGTACTTAACCCGACTACAACAACGCCCCAAATGGCTAAAGAAAACAGAGGAATTTGAGATAGGCGATATTGTTTCGATAAAAACAGACGGACTGCCACCTGGTAAATTCCTTATGGGTCGTATTGTATACAAACATCCTGGTGGAGACAACGTTACCAGAGTGTATAGTGTTAAAAGTGGAAATAATATAGTTAAGCGATGTGTTTCAAAATTGTGTCCTTTACCTATCAATAATGATTAAACTGTAGTTGTAAATGTAAATGTTTAAGTATAACTGTCTACTAAATAATGTCATTATAATCACATGTTGCATAAGAGAAATAATATATTATCTTGTAGTTGTAGTATCGTATCGTTGTAGTATCGTATCGTTATAGTATGTACCTATTCTATTATACTTTATTATGCATACCTATGTATTAGATTTTGTTATAATCATAATATGAATTTTGTTACTATTTTGTAATAAAAGAACGCCGTCTTTTGGTGGGCGGCATGTTGTATCGTTAGTTATCACATATAATAATGTATTGGTTCGTATATTATTTAGTCGCAATCAAACAGTCATAAAGTAAGCACGTATTTTAATTCAAGTAAAATCTGCCAAACAAACATCGACCTTATACCTATCATCACATGCATATAGCTACTAGAACGTTGGCAACCTCTTAGTAAGGACTTTTATAATTTCTACCCCCAAAGGGATAAAATAGGCAACGAAAGTTAGTTTGAAATTTTGTCAATTCAAACCGATCAGACTGAGGCTTTGCATGCATAGAGTTACTATGACGTAGGCATCTGCTAAGGACGGATTTTGATATATTCTACCCCCTATGGGATCAAATCGGGGATGAAAGTTTGTATGAAACTTTGTCAATTTCAATCCGATCGGGTTGAGGCTTTGCATACATATACCTTCTATGTCGTAGGCATCTCCTTAGGAAGGACTTTAAAAATTCTATCCCCAAGGGGATGAATCGGGGATGAAAGTTTGTATGAAACTTCGTCAGTTTTAAACCGATCGGGCTGATACTTTGCATGCAGATGGCTACTATGAAGTAGGCATCTCCTTAAAAAGTATTTTGATAAATTCCACCCCTAAAAGGGTAAAATAGGATGAAAGTTTGTATAAATCTTCTTACATTTTCGAATGATTGAACTGAAATTAAAGATCGGAGCTACTATGCTGAAGACGTCCGCTAATATTGGATTTTGATTAATTCAGCCCCTATTAAGACGTCACGTCTCAGCTGCCAAAAAATCTATGAAGTCACGACTCAGCTGTTAAAATTCTATGACGTTACGACGAAGTTGTCAAAAAAAATTCCCGCCGAAATTCTATGACGTCCCGTCTTATCTGTCAAAACTTCTATGTCGTCAGGAATTATCTGTCAAAGACGTCACGTCTTAGCTGTTAAATCTTCTATGACGTCACGACATAGCTATCAAAATTATATGACGTCACGACGTAGCTGTAAAAAAAATCCCGCCAAAACTTTATGACGTCACGACGTACGTAGCTGTCAAAAACAAATTCCCACCAAAACTCTATGACGTCACGTCTCATCTGTCAGAATTTCTATGACGTCACAACTCAACTGTCAAAAATTCTATGACGTCACGAATCATCTTTCCGAAATTCTGTGACATTACGACTTAGCTACTCCACGCATTCCTTAGAAAAATAGTTTTGACATACAGCCAGACAGAGGGACAACAAAGTGATTTCATAAGGGTTTCGGTTTTTTTGAAAAATAATTTATAATAATACTTTTTAACGCGAGCGAAGCCGCGGGCAAAAGCTATTTATAATTCTATAAATAAAACGTCGAAAATAAATATATTTAATCAATTTAAGTTATGCCTTTTTAAAATATTTTATATTAGTATTTACACAACGCCTTTATTCCTTTAATAAGCGGAGTCGGTACTAGGTATTAGACAGATAAACTGTTAATGTTAAAAAGTATACCCATTTATATTCTTATTTAACATACATTAATCATACATAGAAATTATCTAGACCAATGCAAATAAACATGTTTAAGCAAATGAAGATTTGCATTGAGCTGGAATCGAAGATTTTGACGACTTCTGTGGCGTAGTGGTTATATAACATGACTGCTACGCAGAGGTCTCGGGTTCGATTCCCGCTCAATTCAAATCTTTGATGTACATGATTATTACATATTGTACCCATAGTACAAGCTCAGCTTAGTTTAGGACTAGATAGAGTTGTGTGAATGTGTGAGAAAATATTCACATTTATTAATTTATTTATTTATATCTCTGCTCTCTGCAGATTACGCTACTGAGGTTGTCATCACTACCTCGCACCAGTCACATTCGTAGCTGACTTGGTTTGTTTCACCTAGAAAAGATCTAGTCCACTACAATTCATTTCCAATCATCACAGAGCTCGTCAAAAATATTAAATTATAGATTTCATTAATCTACCGACATTCATTTGTAGTATATTATTCTCGTTAATTATTCAAAAGTAATACAATACACCACTTACTTCGACTCCCCAAAGTGATATCGGCGTCGACACTGATATTTAAATTATCAAGTATCCCGGCCACAGTATCGTTACGTTCGTGTATTATATTGATTTTTGACTTGTTATAGTATCCAGAAATAGCTTCGTCATTTTCTATAATAAGCCACTTATGTTGTCCTGAGAAGTACAGGTTTTCTGATGCCTGTTAATATTTAAAAGGTGTTTATTTAAGGTATTTAGGTGATTTTGTTTTATTAAATTTAGGTAAGTATTTGTTTGTTTGTATAGACATAGTTATGTAGATGATGATAGTAGGTTTCTAAGGATCTTAGAACTTGCCGCGGTTATCACTATCTATCTCCAAGAAAACTAGGCGAAAATACGTTTGTGTTTCAGTTGAAGTACTGTTACTACTACTTCAGAAATAAATTTAGATTTATTAAAAATGATTGTATAAGAATATAATTATTCTGTTTCATCCCATACCAGGACAGACATTTTAAGTAAGGGGTACTTAAAATGTCTGCCCTGTCGGGGAATAGTATTTTATTCCAGTACAATTGAATGTGGACTAACGTTATACCTAGTAATAGATTGTAAATTCATTTGAACACGTTACATGCGTCCGTTGCCACTAGTGGGTAAGCTTCAAAATGAAGCTGAAAATCAGCTTTGCTGTCATTCGTAGCTTAAGCTAAGCTAAAAGCTTTTAGGCATAGCTTCTGTACAATATTGCTGACATTGCCTGTATAGCTTATAAAAAAGCTTTTCATATTTTAATTTATTTGTTTTGGTTAGGTAGCTTATTTGTATTTAATTGTATAGTGATGGGTTTAGTTAGTGTAATAAAATATAGATATATGTAGATAAATTATGTAGAATGGCCTTATTGTAGGTAGACAAATAGAGTGGTATTCCACGCTGGGCACATAGGTTTAATGTAATGATTTTTTTTGGAAAGATTCTGACTAGATACTTTCATCATAAACATAACAGCCCATTAATGTCCCACTGCAGGGACGGGCCTCCTCCAGTGACAGAGGGATACTTGGCCTACTAATACCACGCTGGCCAAACGGATTGGTATAGGGTTTAATTTCAATTTTTCCATCTTTTTATTTCGTAAAGATAATATTCACGGATAGTCCCTTATTCGGTTTTTACGACACCCATGGGATGAGATGGGTGTCGTAGATCGGTGACAACAATTACAAATAAAATTACTTACAAAATACATTACTTCTTCAATGAATTCACAATTAGCCGCCATTAAAACACCTGTACTATCAATATTATTCTCCAGACATTGATTTAGAGCTTTTGTATCAGATTCTTCTTTTAACGGTAAGTAGACTTCTGACACCATAACAGAGTTCTTCATTGCCGCTTTAGTTACTTTTACAGACCCTAAAACAGACAAGAATTTACTTAGTCTATGGAATTTTTTATTAGATTTACATAGCCTTTTTTGCCTAAGGTCCCATAGTCAAACGGTCTTCTGTCTGATTTTATCCGGCACTAAAAGATTTTGCAATTCTTTTATGTGCCGAGCAATTAATTGTAAAACTCCTTGCATAAGTCATAAATGCTTTAAACGTAATGTAAAGAATCTTAAGAAGGCTCATTCTGTCAAAACCAACTCAGCTGTCGGCGAAGCCTAAAACATTGTTGTTTCACCAAACGTCGCGTGAGAAAGAGAACAACTCATAGAAAAGCAGTAAGAAACATGCACACGCACACGCGCTCGATTGTATTTATTACAAATCAAAATGTCGTTCAAAATATAAATATTGTTCTTCTTGATTGTTAGGGTTGACACTAATACTAGCTGCAGGTAGTTACTCAAAAAGTAATAAATCAGGAGTAAATAAAGATAACTAAAATGGGTTTTTAAAAAATATTTTATTGTAAGTTTTGTTGCGGAAGACACACCAAGCGAGACATCAATTTATCTTGTAAGTGGTGTAGGTATGACACCGTAAAACATTACAATTTTTTTTTTTAAATTAAACTGTTTATTCTTGAGGCAGTTTTTTAGACCGTGCATCGTTAATAGGGGTTCCATACAGTACACAATAATATCTTACTTCACATACAGTACATGAAGTTAATTTTAGCTGGATTTAAAAAAAAAGAAGAAAAATCATATAATTTTCTAATTAAAAAACCGACTTCAACAGGAGTCGGTTAAAAACCATGCTGATTACAATTTCTAAGATTAGTATTAAATAAATTTCTGCAGTTGTCTTCATCATAAGATCATGTTTGTGTAAAGTTTTCATTAATACGAATAAAATAAGCCCAAACACTAGGTAGCTGCTATATACCGTTGAAAAGTTTCCTCGACCCTCAGTCGTCTTCATCATCAGATCATGTTTGTGTAAAGTTGTGTAAAGTTTTCATCAATACAATTAAAATAAGCCCAAACACAAGGTAGCTGCTATATGCCGTTGAGGTGTTCCCTCGACTCTCGGTGGTCTCCAGGATCTGACCAGTTCTAACTCTTGATTATTTTTATTAAAATTAAATAATAATCATAAAATCTGGAAATTATAGTTGACAAGAAATGATACTTGATCAGTCATTCAGATACCGGGGCGGGGGTGAGTCACGTAAATATAAAAAAAAATTACAAAATGAATTACAAAAGAAAATACAGTTTGTGCAATGTGACAGCCTTAGCTATGCTCTATTGACTATTGTAATAATAGGTGAATTTTGACAGTTGATTTTAGTCAAGAATGTCACTGATGTAGGTATTTTATTTAACTGGTTATGCATCTGATAATAATTGGATCTCTTTGATAAAAGAAATTACGAAACTTCTTACTGGCAAGCGATACGTAATTGTCATAAATGACATAAATTAAAGTTTATTGAAGTTTAAAAAAAAATATTCGGTAACATTCGACGACGGTCGGCTCGCTGTCGTACCTCCCCTCCGCCGACCCGAGGGGTGTAGAAAGTGGAGGCAAGATGCAAGATGTCGATGGCGGAAACGAGCACGGTAAAATTTCCTGAAATGGTTTTGGGAAAAAGGTAATTGCGTACAAACTTTAGAATGTATCAAGTCAATATAAAATTATTTGAATTTTCGAATAATTAATCTATTCCTAGTCCCAAAATATATTTACCTTTATAAACGTTTAATCCTATTTTATTACGCTAAAAGTTGTCATAAAATGTGCATAGAATTATGAACTTTGAAGCCTCATAACTTGTAAATGAATATTTTTTTTACTGTTTTATTAATCAATAAGACTAGATAATAACGAGACAAAACGATATCATCTATAGTTTTGAGTATTTATTATCTATTGAAGGAGGAATTAACTTTCTTTGTTTGTATGGAATTGCGATTGAATTGTTTCCCCTTAAGGGCAGAATGTCGGGGATGGATTAAAGTAGTATTTATTTTATTATTTATTTATTTTATTCTGGCAACAAACAGTCATGTATATACAATTATAGAATTACAAAAAAACATGGTTATTAATAATAGACCTACAGTGCCGAATTGAAGAAAGGAAAGTGGAAAGTATTTTGACTATCATCCATTGTTTTCTTTCCTGGACTGTATTAGCACTTTCCTTCATGATCGATACGGTCATGTAATTTTATATTTGATGAAAAATAAACTACAATATAGTCTAGTCTTCTAAATATACTATTACTCACAATAAACGTCACTTTCACATACCAACAGACAGACATACTTAACATTTCTATATTTAAAGTAATCAATACAGAAATTCACGTCGTCGCCATTTAAACAAAAAGTAAATGTAGGAAATATGGATGCCATTAAAATTGGCAGCCACATTTTTGTTGCAGTTGTACGAACTTTATCAAAGTTTCGACGCAATTGGACATGAATTTACGTACTTTTATAATAGTTATGTGAAAATCTACGGTCAGAATAAAAACATGTCAAACATACTTTGATTTTTGTGATGAAGGAAAACTCCAGATGGATTTTGATAGAATAGAAAGAAATGAAGAGAATGTTTTAGCTCTTCAGATCGTTAATAGATAGAACACGAAAGCCTCAGGACTAAAAAGCAGAGTGGGATAAGGTACCCAAAGGTATTCCTTTAACGTTATTACGTTAACCTTTTAACGTTATTACGTTAAGAGGTTTTAGAGAGTGTTCCGGGAGAGGTTTCCAAGAGAATTCCGGGGAGAGGTTCCCGAGGGAATTCCGGAAATAGGTTCTCGAGGGAATTCCGCGAAGAGGTTCCCGTGGGTAAAGCGGGAAGAGGGTCCGGGGGGAATTTCGGGAAGAGACTCCCGAGGGAATTCCGAGAATTACACGACTAATTCAGAAGGAGAAGTTCCGCAGTCGAGGCTTTCCTCTTAATACGAGTACATTCTATAAATTAAACAGCTTGGTAAATTTTAAAGTGTCATAACATGTAAAATTGGGTATCAAGCTTTCTGTCCAGTATTCCATAAAAGGAACAATAATGTTTGTTAAATATGAATTCCTTAGTCACATTTTACGATACCCTGCCAGTATATAGAGTAACTACACTATATTTATTTTCAGTCCATTACTTTACACAAACATAAAAAATCACATAAATAGCATTTTTATAATATTTCACTCAACTATAAAAGAGATAGACAAATTATTGATTTAAACCCCTTTTTACATATCTACGTCTAAGATTGTTATAAAAGGACCGAGATATATTGATTTTTTATTGCCTGTCTGGACGAGGTCATTGTATCCTCATCAAGAAGGGATAAAATAGCCATTTATGTATATTTTTCACTTTGCATGTTTACTGTGAACCGTACCGTCTTTCATACGAAGGAAAGGGTTGTTTATTATGTGTCTACTGTATAAGTATAATGTAATCTTGTGTACAGTACGCTAGTACAACTAACGTGACCGGTCTGAAGTTGTTGCATTTAGCTGCGCAGATGTCACTTTAGAAACGAAATGGCAGGAAGCGTGTGTTTTCTTTATTCCTGTACATGTGCGAACTCCTCTGATAGCTAACTTCAAGTCAGTTATGAGTCAAGGTACCTACAATACGTCTATTATAGGTACCTTGACTTATAAGCGGTTTCTGTCTGTCCACTATAATTTTATGTAGATATTATAAATGAGGGCAGACCTAACATAAGGTAGACCGACGCTCTGGTAAAGGTTGCGGGCAACTGATGGATGAGTTAAATCCGTTCGAAGGAGGCCAACAGTGTAAATCTTTTGAGTGAGATAATGATGAACATTATAATAAATTAGTAATTGAATTAAGGAGAACTTTGAATGTAAATGCGGTCGAAGTCGTAGAATATTATAAGAAACTGCCGTTACGACTTGGGGAGCTTCAAGAAACGAGCGTACTCCCTTTTAAAAGGTCGGCAACGCATTTGTGATACCTCTGGTGTAGCGGGTGTCCATGGGCGGCTGTGATCACTTACCATCAGGTGATCTGCTGGCTCGTTTGCCTCCTATTACATAATAAAAAAAAATAAGAAAACTATTGATTGCGTGATTCAGAACTTCATGTTCTATGTATTTAACTATTACGGAAAAGATATAACCTTGATTTGTCTCCGAGTGTCCATGTCAAAAGAAAAAAGAAAATTTCTAAAAAGAAAATCCAATAAATATTTTTTGTGCGGACTGTATCGAAACAATTTAATATCTTGATATGAAAATGGGCGATTCCAATTGAATTGTCACAAGTATATTGGTTGTTGTCTCTTTGATATCAAAATGTGATACTATCTATTTATGTAATTGAAACCTTTGCATTACAAATTCTGTCTATCAAATTGTCACAGTGTAGGTAAAGCAGCTGTTTATCATCCTTATGATTAATCGTGCTTTTTCTACATTCATTCTTATGATGAATATAATAATGATGACTTCCGTGGCATAGTGGTTACATAGCATGACTGCTACGCAGAGGTCTCGGGTTCGATTCACGCTCAATGCAAATATTTGTGTGCCTGAGCATGATTATTTGCATTGGTCTAAGTGTTTCTATGTATAATATTAATGTATATACAAAAAAAGTATATAAGTACTAATATCCATTGTTCTGTTACCCATAACACAAGCAGGATAAGACTAGCTTACTTTGGGAACAGGCGCTGTGAATATTTATTAATCAGATTTCCCAAGATTTAAACTGCTATCTGGTTATTCGGTGTAGCATGGCAGCACTCACAAGATATTTTCATTTAATTTTACTTTGCATCTTCCAATAGACAGTCACCAGTAACTCCGCAACTTGCTCGCTTAACTACTCCACACACAGCAGAGAAAAAGCTAGTGGTAACCTTCCTATCTATACTAATATTATAAACAGGTAAAGTATTGTGTGTTTGTGATGTTGTAGGGGGTAATCTCTGGATCTACTGAACCGATTTAAAAAAATCTTTCTGTGTTGAATAGTCCATTTATCGGGGAGTGTCATAGGCTATCAGTATCACGCTATGATTAATAGGAGTGGAGCAGTAATGAAATATGTTAAAAAAACGGAAGCGTTTTTTTCGCCGCCCAACGAAGTGTCAGCTAGTTATTTATAAGACAACTGCATTACGTATCATGTCCTCTATTGTGGAGACTTTTACGAAATTGATATATAGTGGACATAATTACCAGGCACCAATTGGGCCAGGGCAATAATTTGTGGATCACAAAAAACCGTGACCAGGAACCCGGGAGCCATTGACAAAGCAATTCATGGCATACAACATAAAAGTTTGATCCATTGAAATAGTCAAAATCAATAAAACTCTGACAAACTGATTAACATATTATTCTGTGGTATATTTTTATATACCTGTATTTATACGTTTTCAATGCTATTACTCAAAAGGAATATAAAATTGTTTTCCGATTCCGTGTATTTATTTATTTTATGGATTGGGTTTTTACGACATTTATAATCATCGTAAAATAAAATATGAAGAGTTATTAAGAGTGGTAAAGGTGTAAAAATACACTGTTTCATTACCTATACTCATTCTGTTGGTGTAATAATTGCTGACTAAGAAATATTTATCTGAAAACTGTACGAAAACACAAGAATATCTTTTTGCCCAGCATGCTATTGAAATATCCGTGTGGTGACGGAGTAAGAATACAAAATGTTACTATGGGGTAGTAACATTTTGTATTCTCATCCCATGGGTGTCATAGAAACCGACTAAGGGACTGTCTGTGAATATTACATTTAAAATTAAGCGCTTTATCAATCCGTCTGGCCAGCGTGGTATTAGTAGGCCAAGTATCCCTCCGTCACGGGTGGAGGCCCGTTAAAGTTTAATTTATCTTTGATTTAATTCCCAACTACATAAAATATTTACATCCAAAAAGTGTTTCATCAAGAGCTTATCTGAGTCCCTTGATTACCTTTTTAAGTAAAAGCAGAAAATTCAATTAACCTGACGTTTTAGGCTTTGAGCGAAATATTGAGGTTCTAATAAAGCTACTGTTTGTAGCCTAAAGGATGAAAATAAAACGTAAAATCTCATACAACGGCTTCTTTATTAAACGACTGAGTTTTGTGTCCTATGTTAGGTACCAGAATATATTGACTATGTAAATGTATTGCACGATTTTTTTAATACTTGAAGAAGTCGTTAACGTCATGGTTATTTCACGACAGAGTCTGCTTAGTTATTTATTTAATAGATTATTAAAAGACTATTTGTATAATCTATAAAGCTGATTTTCCACCAGAAGGGCGAGACGAGGCGAGAATTGAAATCACGAAGATCGCGAAAAGAGTGTTTTTTTTACAAAGTTATTTATACTCTATATCAAAAGTAATACGGTTACTTTTTATACAAACAACAATAGACCTATCGCGAAAACCGAGAGTTTTTGTTTCAAAGTTAATATACATATACTCTATATTATAGCCAACAATACGGGTCAAAGATGCACGAGGAGAGAATTAAAAATTTGCCATACAAATTTCAATTCTCGCCCCGTATCGACTCGTCTCGTCTCGGCCCTCCGGTGGAAAATCACTTTTATGCTTTTCTTAAAAAAGGTAACCATTTGGGGGCTATTTGCAAGGTTTGAATAGAATTGATGTATTGGTGTCAGGGAAACATGGGAGTATCATTCTTTTGTCACTTATCTTCACCCCTCTCTGTTCTAACAATGTTCAGAAGAACAACTGTAGCGTGGAATGTCAGTCCCATAATACATAGGTTATAGGTTCGTAGAGGTAAATTATACTACAATGTAGGTACTGAATAGTTTTAAAAATATGAATAATTTAATGTTTTTTAACCCAGATACTCCAGAAACTATTTAGGGTCTCAGATCTTTGTAATTTTTTGATATGTTGGTATTAGTGTCACTAACTTTTCAGGAAAAATACAAAAAAAATCCTTTTCCTCTGGGAAATCTGGAAAAGGATCGGTGTTATAACACCTGGTAGGAGAATGGCCTACTATAATTGCTAGTAGGGAACTATGGGAAATATTTTGGACAAAATTATACATAATATTATTTATTTTTTAATCTTTGTTAGACATTTTATACAGTTTTATATTGTGTGTAGAATATAAGTATATTTACGTTAATTTAGTTATGAAACAGCTCTTAGGGTGAAAATAAACCTAATTTTTTTTAGATAAAATAGATTTGTGTTTGCGAATTTTACAAGTTAGGGCCATATGGTGTATAAATTGCGTGTAACAATGGCTCCCATAATAAGACACTACTACTTCATTGATACTATAATTCTATAAAAGCCAAAGGTAAGAAGTTTTTGTTCAATACACCAAACTAAGGTCTCACTTTCACAAATTAGCCATTACTTGTCAATACTTGGTGTATTATCACAGCAGTGAAAATTTAACATTACGTAATCAATCTTGTGAAAGAGCGTTACTTATATGTGCAAAAGTAGTATCTGATAACTTTCCCAGTACATGCCTCTTCCATAGACCACATCCACTAAACAAAAAGATAGCCAGGAATCATGTCAATGCATTGATTGTGACAATATTCTACTTCTCTTTTGGCAAGTGTATAAGTTTGTATACTAAATGTACAAACGACATACCAACAGAAACAGCATATCAACGACATCATCACCAAACATGGCATCAGAATAATATCATGTTGGTGGCTGTAGTTTATTCGGACCCTCAAAGTTTGCCGTTCTGGGTAAGAATTTGGAAAATTCTGTTTCTTTGATATTCTCGCTGCAAAGGCAGTACCACTTGTTGAAAGAAAGACTACAGGAGCTGAATGAGGTACAGTAGAATTTTTTAGGTGGGACGGAAATTCTGTACGCGTTCTCTTGGTTATATAAGACACTGGATATAAGAAGTTATATTCATAGTAGTCAGAAGTAGTTTCTTTATAATGTACTTCAGCGTTAACCCTAAATTGACCACCTAGAACCCAAAAATGACTATACTTCTTGGAAAATGTGTTTCATCATTCATTTTATTTAATTTCTTTCATATTTCGTGTAAACATAATGATTTTTCTGGCAGTGACCTAACATTTTGTAGTAAAGCGATATAGACGTATAATCTCCTACTAGGTGTTATAAGTATAACACCTCTGAGAATTTAATTTTTAAAAAATAAACAAATTTAAATACAATATAACTATGGTTCCCATTTTATAGCTAACAGACATTAGTTTGCATAATCAGGACGATATTATTAGGTTACTATACAATAATTACAGAGAAAGTAGCTTTTAGTTGTGATTTTGAAAAAAATCCACAAATCTTTTTTAAGTTGAGCAAAATTCCATAAAATTCAATGCATATAACAATTGTTTTAGCACGCACATAACTATGCACATGTACTGAATAAGATATAATGAGAAATGCTGATCACTATTCGATTTTTGTATATTTTATTTGATGGTATTGTTAAAGTAATTTAATCGGTGTTATAACACCTGGTACGAGTATCTGGGTTAAAGTCTCTGCGACACAGAGCTTCATCCTTTCACGATCTGTCTTAAAACACTAATATAAAGTGTAATTTATTATTTATAGATTTTAAGTCTACCTACTGAGCAATAATAGCCGATGGATGAGGGACCGCACAAGGTGGCAATGCTTGGAGGAGCTGAAATGATGATGATGACGATGAAGTCTACCTACAGGCGTAAATACCTAGTGACACTTAATAAAAATAGTACCACGTTTCAAATAGTACTTTTTTACCCCTTTATAAATAAAATCGATTTGGAAATCTACGCAATGTTTCTCCAATCAAACAGCAAATCCGCGTGTCACGTAAAATTTTTGCTATTCAAAATGTTTTTTTTTTGCTAAAAATATTTTCAAAATTTTTGTTTGTTGTTTTCTGGTCTAACAATGTTCAGAACAGCTAGAGCGTGGAATGTCAGTACCATACAAAGGTATATAGGTTCGTATAGATGCTGAATAGTTTTCAAAATACCGATTCATTGGTGAATGCATTGTTATGCCTGTACGGTAGGGTGACCATTACCACGGAATGGAATTGCTAGTGTGACATGGTCATTTATATTTTAAAAGAGATTTTGATAAAAATAGTAATATTAGAAGTTCTAGGCTTTAAGAAGATATTTATAAACCAAATAATATTATAAATGCGAAATAATTATACTAATATTATAAATGCGAAAGTTTGTGAGGATATATGGATTGTTGATTGCTTGTTACTCTTTAACACAAAAACTACTGAATGGATTTTGATGAAATTTATAATTTAGGTAGTTTAAGGTGTAGAATAACATTTAGGCTACTTATACAACGCGGATAAAACCGCGGGCATCAGCTAGTATTTAATAATTTTATTTAATAGCTTGGATACTGACTAGTATTATAATTACTATTTTTGTATATTGATAGTGTTTACTTAAATAATTTTCTCACGGTAATTTGAGATTAAAACTAACTTATTGAACTAATTAACTAACTTAAAAGCATAACCTGCGTATTGCGGCGAAGGGAGCCTTTCTGAAAGGCAGGACTCTTGTAATAAATAGATATATAATGTTTGACAAACTAATAAAGTTTTACTTAAATTGGTCAATAACTCACTTCTGAGGTATCAAACATTAAAACCAAAATAAACTGAATTAAGTTCAGCCAAAATAAAATAAAGCTTAAAATTCTGCACCATCGCCTTAGATTTAGTCTGTAATAGTTATGCAAGTTATAAATAAATGAAAAGAACTTGGTTTAAGTTATTTTTTTAAATTGGCCTACCAGAATGACACTATGGTGCCTGATGTTAAGCTTCTAACAGAGTCCAAGAATGGCGAGCACCATGCCAACTAAAAAAAATATATTTGTAAATTACTTTTGCTAAAAAAAACAACAATAAAAATTAAATAAATCTGGTTACCCTACAGAAACAGGGCCACAGTCCGCCGAAAACATTCTCAGTGTAATTGGACGAGTTTCAGCAGATTCCTGCCGTGTTGGATGCCAAACGTCATTACACTATTTTCTTTTAAGAGATTTTTGTACTGGACACAGGTTTAGGCCTTCGTGATAATGGAATTACTCTTCCTGAATACATAAACCGGCACAATATTTAATGGTAAGTTTTGGCTGTGCTTTGTGTAACGCATGGCGAGATCTTAATATTTAGTACGTAAGCGTTGATACGGTTGATTGTGAGATGGGAAAAATAAACCTGCATGTCAATTCTCGTACCTACCTTAAAAATCGTTAAGGTATGGAAAATTGACAAATTGTCTGACAACTAGAAGTTAACTTAACCGATTTTTTAACGATTTTAAGGTATGCGAATTGACATGAAGATTTCTAAATCAAAACACCAACACTCTTACAAACAGATTCAATTGCAACAATTACGTAATTTCTATGAACGCCAATAAGAAAATATCTGTAAATAACCAACACTCTTGCAGACAATAAGCTCCAAAAAAATAATTTGACATTGTTAATATTTTGAGCAGCATAAAGATTGATGTTGACGCATCTCAACCAGTGAAAGGCTAGTATCAATTTGTATTTTCATTAGTACACTTCATACGAATAAGTCTCAATCCATACAGCGGTAATTAAGATACTCCACCATACATGTGAATGATACTGAACGGAAACAAAGTGGGTTTGGAAAGTTCGACCACTATACAGAACATGAGTGAACTCCGAATTTCCAGCACCAGTGCTGGTACAGACAATGTTTGCTTGTTAATTCGTAACTTCAGTAAACTAGTGGAAAAAAAACTAAGTGAAACAAAAAGTTATTCTGTTCCGAATGAAACAATGCCTTGTTGGTAGTTTACTGTTTTTATTTCTGCATTGTTAGTAAGGAAAGTAATTTCTCCTTAAAAACTGTTTATTGTTAATTTCTATTGTCTCATACTGATCTGATTGTTATATTATTTTTATTCTAAGCTTAATTATTATTATTCTATCTGCATATTTAAAAAAAGGCAGCTGAAAATAGATAAATGTAATACAAACAAGGTAATTCACTGAATAAAACAGTGGATATTTCACTAAAAAGTAGGGCCTACTCTATGTGAAAGGAAAGGTGATCTAAATATATGTCGATGGCTAGATAAGCTGGTTTATTTGTAGCTGATATCCATCCATTATATAAATTAAAGTCTCTTTGTCTATATGTGTATACGAAAACACCTTCAAACACAATAAATACAGACAGACATCACTACAGAAGCATTAGCTCGCAGGCTACGTCCAAACGTCCATGCAGTGCGAAATAGCGCGGTTAATACAAGCAGTTTTTTTTTCACACAACGCCATCTAGTCCCATACTAAGCAAAGCTTGTACTATGGGTACTATACAACGAATAAACATACTTAAATACTTTTTTTTTTGTTATAAATACATACATATTACACATAGAAAACACCCAGACCAATTTAAACAATCATGTTCATGCAAACAACTATTTGCATTGAGCGGGAATCGAACCCGAGATCTCTGCGTAGCAGTCATGTTATATAACCACTACGCCACAGAGGTCGTCAAAAGTTTTTTTTTTTTTTTTTAATGGCGATTCTAAGATTACGCCAATGACCAGTTAAAGCAGTACTTTTAGTAGACGAGCAAGGTAATCAAAATTTGTTGTTATACATAAATACGGGTTATTCTGTGCTGTACTAAAAAGGTAGATATTAATATAAGAATATAAATAAGAACAAAGAATTAATCGTCAAAAGTTTGGGATGAAAGAATCATCACATGCCATTCTAAACTGTCATTTTAGAACGAACGTTTACAACGCTAGGGACAAGCCCAGTGTTTGACATTTCGTTTGACACGTTCTGTTCGTTTCATGTGTCAATCGAAACTGCCGGCAAAAAAATTAAAATCCTTTTTACACACACAGTTTGGATTGTATACGAAAAACGTAAAAGATCTGTTTTCCAAACAGTGGTTAACACGGACATCTCTTCCCAAAGTAAGCTAGGCTTAACCTGCTTGTGTTATGGGTAACAGAACAACGGATATTAGTACTTAAGTATATTCTTTTTTTTTTGTAAATACATACATATTATTATACTTACATAGAATCACTCAGACCAATGCAAATAATCAAGTTCATGCACACAAATATTTGCATTGACGGGAATAGAACCCGAGACCTCTGCGTAGCAGTCATGTTATATAACCACTACGCCACAGATGTCGTCAAAACGTTGGTATGGTATGGTTGATTAAACATTTTTAGTCGCTTATTTATCAACCATAGTTTAATTCACAGTCCAAACTTACAAATAATTAGATGGCTTGAAATCCATCGAAGATCTCAACTGTACGTCTAAACCCCGATATTAAGAAACTAAACAATGCCCAAAATATATTTTAGAATTGAAAACTTTTCATTGTACGAAAATTGAAAGAAGTAACTTAAAACTTTAATTCACTTTCAACATTAGGTAGCTAAAAGAAAATTACTAAAAGAAAAAAAGAATGGTTATAATTTTTTTCATCCTAAAATATTAAAAGGTTTTCTTGTTCAGCAAAATGTTTGAAATTATTCATTGTTACAGTACTATCTTAAGAACACCTGCCACTGAAAAAGGTATAATCGTACTTTCTGACTCATTTAGTACGTACATTAATGAAAATTTAGCTTACACGTGTGTAACTTCGTTTTCTAATGAGTTACTTTAAATGTGAGAATTCGTTTATTTTTAGAAAATTTTGCTTGTAATAAGCTTTTGAGAAATTGAATATTTACTCATAACGACTTCAAAGTGAAAAGTTATTTCTCAATTCGTTTTATTTTGTAAATGTTAGTTACCTTAGAACTCAGTTGTTACTTGAATTATATTTGATAAATATATTTTTTTATATATAATGATCTACTTCGGAGCATACGTAAGTACATGCTCCGAATAGGATCATTATACAACAGTATTCGAAAAAAATATTCGCATTTTTTCTATTGGCGGCGCTAGTGAGCCACGTAAAGGCCCTTAAGCACACACACATTTTCACAGCGGTCGTAATGACCTAAACAGATTTGTTCTGAAGTAGCCTACCATCTGGTACAATGTTTTTAGTAACATATTGGTCAAGTTAGGCTCTATCACTCAAGGCAGAGGGACACTAGATCTAACAAGGATCACTGAACGCTATCATATAACAAATCCAATCATCCGAAATGTCAATCAACAAGATACAAAGGTAATATCAAATCCAGTTATGTTGTTATTATATACAGACAAATCAAATTACGGCATAATTATAATAGCTTCAAACCGCCACTCAGAATTACAGACACGTTTGATGACGTCATTATACTGTAAACTTCATTAAACTAGTATATTATTGTGATTAATTAATTTATATGTATAATTTAGTGGAACAACCGCCATTTTAGATTCTGAATTCGATGTTTAAATTTTCTGACAGCTTGTTTAACGATCGACTGGTAGTTAATTTCTAAAATACATGTGACTGCCAGTTATATTTTGTGACTAAATAAGAAAGAAATAAATAGACTTGATTTATGCGTAGAGTTTTTACTATAAACATCACGTTTAGATGATAAGCGTTCAACATTTCGAAAATGTGCTAAGCTAATAGTTCTTTTTTAATGAAATATTTTCCATTGCAGTCAATCACACAGAAAATATATGAAACTGTAAACCGTGTAGTCGAAAAAACCTCTGTAAAACGAATCTCAATAAACGTAACTCTTTTCGCTATATTGCAAACAGTTGACAGATAGAATGCATACCAGTACACATAGATCCAGTAAGAGTTAGCTTTAGATATTCCTGACTACGAGAGAACTACCCAGTATACTGTAAATCTTAGTATTAATAGCTTCCTGTTGCGTTTGGTACTATTGGACTGTAAATTTGCTACTATTGCCTGTAGTATAGATAGCCTGTCTTGTAGATAAAACTAGGCTGTAGCGTTAGATGTTGTTAAAAAAAATTATAGTGACGTTTAAACTGAAATTTGCGAACCCATTATGGTGATGAAGAAAGCGGCTATCAACAGCGAAAATCAGGACTAACATTTAATTAGTCTTACAACAATAATAATGAATAATAACATGTAAAAAGGTATAGTGTTACTGCAGGCAAAGTCTATTTAGCCGAAGATAATACTTTTTTTCTGTTAATAGAAAGTGGTTAAAAAATTGAAATGTATGATACATTTCTTTTTTTTAACCATTTTCTTCTAATAATAATAGGCATGATGTACGACGACAAGAGCACGGCAAAAGGGTTAAGATTTTACCACTGACGTGGATAATGACATATTTTAAGCTCAGATTATTAAACACTAACCAAACTTTCTATCCAACAAGTTTTCAGTAGAAATTCAGTAGATTCACAAGTCAGATAGTTATTAAAACGTGGTACAGAGGGCGCCAGCGAGTATCGTAACAATGAGAATATAAATATGACGAGGCGCTGAATACTGAGAACACAATGTTACAAAGTTAGCACGGTTTGATGGATGATAGAAGCATAGCATGTATTCTATTCTCTGTCGAACTGATATATAAAAATTTTTCATTTCTATATTTATAGGGCATCAGTAATTATTGTGTGCCTTCTAACAGTCATAGTTTTTGGTTGTAGTTCACTGTTCACTTTTGCGATATAATGGTATTTAGAAGTGTATGGTTTTAAGTTCTGTATAATATCCGTCTTTGAGTGTGTGAATTCCTACGATGAAAACTGATAAAAATAATGATTTTTAAACAGTTACCGTGAATAATGACAAATTTCAAGCCCTGAAACCAAACTTTGTGTCCAACATGTTCTCAGTAGATTCACAAGTCAGTTAGTTATTAAAGCGTGGTACAGAGGGCGCCAGTGAGTATCGTAACAATGGGAATATATGACGAGGCGCTGAATACTGAGACAACAATGTTACAAAGTTAGTACCGGTTTGATGTATTATAGAAGCCTTGCATCTATTCTATTCTCTATCGAATAGATTCCATTTTTCAAATGTTTTATTTTTTTTATTTATTTGTATATTTTTATGGCATCACTATTCTATTTTGAGGTTGTAGTAGTTTAGAAATAAAATGCTTTTAAATTTAGCCGGTAATCCGGTGGCGGTTTCTATTACTTTATAGAAAGTGTGTCAGACACTTTTTACAACACTCATATCAATAAAATTTAAGATTTTATTAAATTGCTTGTATATTAGTTGTTCAAATTTTTTCTAGAAATTCTTTAATGTCCCATTACAGTGACGTCCGTCGCTGGAATCCGCAGTAAATTTGGCCAAAGCCTATCGAAGTTAATTTGGCCTGCCTAGACGTATTATTTTAAGAGTAAACTTCCAGTTTTCCGTCTTTTGTTTTCATAAATAAACTATGTGTAGGTTAATTATCTGCGAAATTATGTTTAGTCAACTTTTAAGAAATTAATGGCCCTTTTTTGATGTGGTATATTTCTACTCCTTAACCACACGTTGAACGGCACTTTTACCTGAACTAAAATAATATGTGTTCTAAAAATCCACGAAAGCGTCAACATTTTGAATTAAGATCTGGCATGGTGCTTACAAGAATACCAATTGCTTTTCAGTTGCAGTCCAGTGTCTGGCTGTCGGCCAAAGTCTTATGCGGAATTCACAGATTTTGCCCTTTTCGGTTCAAATAAATATTTTTTTTTATTAACGCTCAGAAAAAGTATATTTATTCTTAATTTATGCTTTTGTTTTTCTTTTGTCTGCTAAGTTTTTATTGTATTGTCTTTTTCATTAACGAGATTTGACGTGTTAAGTAGCTGTAGAATAGTAATGTTCATTTAGCTTGTATGCTCATTTCACTTACGTGTTTACGATTGTAAGTAACGATACTTGATACTAGGTTTTGTTTATTGTCTCCTAACTAACTATTCTAACTTTACCAGCTAAAGATATAAGAATATGGTAAAACCGAACTATTTTGTCTTGAACTGTATGCAGACTAGTCTCACTTCTGGATACTTCGAAGCATTTGAGTCTTTTTCAGTTCAATTACTAAAAATTTTAACAAATTCTAGACATTACTAGAAAATATGTTCTTCTAGATGTTTATTAACCTTCTGCAGGCAATAAGCGCAACCAATTAATATTAATTCTACGTGTAGCGACACTCATCCCATGGGTGTCGTCAAAACCGACTAAGGGACTTGAAACCATCTGTGTAATTTCACAAAGGAATTCACTCATGAAACCTAACATATATTCGATATATTCAGAGCATACCCCATTCGTACACCTCAAAGTTGTAACAGAGTAGAATATAGAACCCTTATAGTTGCAAGTATGGAAACAATAGTAATACTAGTTGTAGCTTCAATTGTTACAACAAGGCGGCGTACTACATACTTATACTACATTGTTCTAAAGCCCGATTTACACATCGACAAGTACAGTAGTGAGTTAAGTAGTAAGTTGTTGATTAAGTTGATTTAAATAGATCTCCATCCTATTTTTTGGCAAGTTAAGTTGGCGAGACGCGAGAGAGAGAGAGCTACTTCGTACTTAACTTGCCAAAAAATAGGATGGACATCTATTTAAATAAACTTAATCAACAACTTACTACTTAACTCGCAACTGTACTTGTCGATGTGTAAATCGGGCTTAACGTTAAGATATCCTGTATAGAGGTACGTTCTACCTTTCTACTGGTTACGTATGAATAAGCCTTACAGTGAATGGTATATTTAATACTGGCTTTTGCCCGCGGCTTCGCTCGCGTTAAATTCGGGGTAACACTGTTCCCCTTTCCTGGACAAGGAAAAAAAAAGAAAAACAGAAAAAGAAACTTAGCCTATGTTACTCTCCATCCCTTTAACTATCTCCACTTAAAAAATCACGTCAATTCGTCGCTCCGTTTTGCCGTGAAAGAAAGACAAACAGACACACTTTCCCATTTATAATATTAGTATGGATTCCTGTATATTGTGGACATATTTTAACGTGTTGGTATTGCTTTTTTACTGTTTCAGATGCTCAAAGTCGTCATTGCAGTTTTTGAATGCAATAGAGTCATCATCATAACTTATCCGTTATTCTCATCCGCTACAGGGCAGAAATTTTCATCTGTAGAGACAATATCTGTGATTCTAAATATTCACGGACATCTCTACACAGCGCCACCTGTTCCCAAAGTAAGCTAGGCTTAACCTGCTTGTGTAATGTGTAACAGAACAACGAATATTACTTAAAAAAGTACTTACTTATATACTTTTTTTTGTAAATACATACATAATATACATAGAAACACTCAGACCAATGCAAACAATCATGTTCATGCACACAAATATTTGCATTGAGCGGAAATCAAACCCGAGACCTCTGCGTAGCAGTCATGTTGTATTTATAACCACTACGCCACAGAGGTCGTCGGTGATTCCATAATATATTGTCCATAATCGTCGATTTGACGATAACCTTGGGTAACATGAGACGACCACCGTGTATGTGTCATGAAAATACCTAAGTTTAATTTTCGTAACAGCACATTTTTGTCACACTGCAGGAACATAAAAAATAAAAATAAAAAAAATTCTTCATTTTTTGTTCAGATTATATCTTAAATTTTCTTCCTAAGCTGGCTTTTACGACATCCACAATATGAGTTGGTTTATTAACACCATGTATCTATAACATTCAGTAAACACACGAAAATATATACCAAAATAATCCTATGACCACTATTTTATAAATGCGAAAGTTTGTAAGGGAGTATTGATGAATAGATGGATGAATGGATAGATAGATGTTTGTTACTCTTTCACGCAAAAACTACTAAATGGATTTTGATGAAATTTGGAGTATAGGTAGTTTACGGTGTAGAATAACATTAAAGCTACCTATACAACGCGATTGAAGCCGCGGGAATCAGCTAGTAGCTAATAAAAATATCGGTTAAGTTAAATTTTATCTAGTTTGTCCGTAAGTAAAACAATTTAGCGGTAATGTTAAAAGATTCGCTCTGAGTCCAACTAAAGCTAGGGATTTGCTTTGAATAATGTTCCGGTTTTAGTTTAGGACGGGTCATCCATTTTATTTATGCAGCTCATCGGTTACGGACTTGGATTACTAATGCTTTTATAATAGTCTTGGGGGTGCATCAAGACTTTTTACTTATTATTTTTAAAATGTTTAAGGTGGTTTATGTGTTCTTCTATTTGTCCTTTACTGTGATAAACATAATATATATTCCTCACACTTTAACACAACGCCATCTAGTCCCAAACTAAGCAGAGCTTGTACTATGGGTACTAGACAACGGATAAACATACTTAAATACTTTTGTTTTTGTAAATGCATACATAAATAACAGTCAGTTTTCTTTATTTACTTGTAGGTTACGAATGAGATTATATTATGTTTTATTACACTTTAACACTACGCCATCCAGTTCAAAACTAAGCAAAGCTTGGAATATGGAGACAAGACAAAGCATCTATCTTTGTCAAAATAAATATTTGTTAAAAAAGAAACATCAACGAATATATTGCAAACTACATGGACTATTACTTAATATCTATACCATAATAAAAGTAAAAAACCCGTGGTCGGTAAATTACAAACATTATATTAGAATATATTATAACAACGTTAAAGAATACAAAAAGCATTTTTATATCAAACTAGCTTTTGCCCGCGGCTTCGCTCGGCTTGCTTCGGGGTAGCAAAATGTAGCCTATGTTACTCTCCATCCCTTGAACTATCTCCACCTAAAAAATTACCGATGTGTGTTACATACACACATCGGTATGTTATCAGTATACAGTTTTAAGCTTATATAAAAAGTAATAAAGACTTTTTTCTTCTGAAGAAAAAGCTTATTTCCCTCTGGAGGTTGTACAAAGTTGAGTAAGTAAGCTATATTAGTATATACGTGAAGGTAATGATATAAGTTTATGATTTACAACCGAGTCGAGGTGTAAGTAGTGCTCGGTGAAACAACTACTATTCTCAGGTGACTCTGATATCGTCTCTACTAAGATTTATGTAAGCAAAGCGGATAGGGGTCGGGTTTTGTAGATAGAGATTTATTCTTATTGAAAGAAATCGTAAAAAATTAAGTTTTTTAAGGCGAACACTTAAAAAGCAAGTTTGATCTTTGCCTTCTGCTACAAAATTTGTAAATCTGTTTGCTATTTATTTTGATGATTGATAGCAAACTATAGTTGTACAACGTTATTAACTTCTTAATATTTTTACTTAGTTTCATTTTAACCCTTTCATAGTGCCGCCAGCAGACACAATAGTAAAACAATGCACGTGTACCATATATGGTGCACTGCACTGTGAACGTGTTAAGACGCTTCTCACTTTAGTCGTTAAGTCTCATAGTATCCTTCCACTTTAATACAGTAACATTAGCGCATTACTGCTTGGAGGTTGATTAAGCGGACACAGACTTGCTAAAGAGACTACTACTATTTCGTATAATATTTTCTAAACTTTGAAATGTTGTAAACTTAGATTAAGTAGTGTTAGATGACGTCAAAAAGATACAATATTATTATACTACTTTGAATAAATAAATGAATACTTTAGTAAACCAAAACTCCCTTGATCACTATTGAAATTCTGTTCTTCTAAATAAATGTCGAACTTACCCTTTTCTTTAACATATTTAAAACAATAAACAACAATAACACCCTTTATTTCCTTCTCAAAATAAATAAAATATTTTTATCTTTCACCATAATTTATTACGGTATACATACACTAGCTCGTAGAGTAAAGAACATTCATATATTTTAGTTGGTAACATGAAATGTACTTAACTAAAACTCGAGTTGAGAATGTGAACTAACGTGCTGCAATAAGAGTTACATTTATGTTCTAATTTATCGTTAGTAAGTCGATGTTTTATTATATTAGTTGTAATGTAGTTTATCGTGATTATCTGTTTTTTTTTCTTTTCTTTTAACTGATTACCAAAAGAGAAATAAATTTTTAATTTGGTTGCTCTATGTTTCTTAAAAGTGGCAGGTATATATTTATTATTTGTCAGGGTTACGATGAACGGCTGCATTACAAGGATTAAAAAATGGTTGTCTCTAAAGAATTTGCTCATTGAGTTGTGAAAGTCACTAAACATGAGCATCGAAAAAAAGCTGATCAGACAAGTCAAGATTAGGTATAACTACTGTCACTAGTTATACAATAATATTATATCTTTCTGTTAGTTTTATTATTTTTCTGTTAACAGAGAAATAAATAAATAAATAAATAAATAAATCTTTTACCATAATTTATTACGGTATACATAATACTAGCTCGTAGAGTAAAGAACATTCATATATTTTAGTTGGTAATATGAAATGTACTTAACTAAAGCTTGAGTTGAGAATGTGAACAAACGTGCTGCAATAGGAGTTACATTTTTGTTATAATTTATCGTTTGTTAGGTCGATGTTTTATTACATGTAGTTTATCGTGATTATCTGTTTTTTTAGTAAGAATACGTCACCACCCCATCTTATCCCATGGGTGTCGTAAAAACAGACTAAGGGACTATCCGTGAATATTATCTTTACAAAATAAAAAGAAGGAAAACTTGAAATCAAGCCCTATACTAATCTGTCTGGCCAGCGTGGTATTAGTAGGCCAATTATCCTTTCGTCATGGGAGGAGACCCGTCCCTGCAGTGGGACATTAATGAATAAGAATAAGAATAAGAATAAGAATAAGAATAAGAATTATTTATTTGCATAAATATGGTGCATTACAAAGGTGTTACAAATAAAATTTTTTTCCTGCATATTCTGCCATATATGGCGTGCAAATGTTAAAGATCATTAAAAACTAGTTTATAAATTACATTCAAATAAATCAATCAATGGGCTGTTATGTTGATGGTATGCAAGGACAGGTCAAATAATTAATCTTTCAAATTACTTCCACTCTTACAGTGGAACCACAAAATACTTGTGACAAGGTATAAAGGAAGGCGTTTTGGATTTTCGCCAAAAACTCTATGTGTGCCGGTTTTCACAGAATTAAGTCATCTTATAAGTAATATGACTTTGTGTGGGACATTGTTCTATATTCATTATGTGATTTATTATATAAGCTCATAATCGGTCTACTGCAGGGACAGCCGGAAATTTTGATTTTAAAATTGAGCTTGAAAATAGCAGGAAGGCTTTAGTAGAATGCAGTCAGTGTTACAGTAAAGGTTCATCGATTCATTATTAAATATTTGGTGCATTGTGGTAATTTTTAAGAATTTATAAGCTATGAATTTGTTTCAGACTCTTCTTATTATCAGAGCAGATAGATATTTTTTTATGTCAACAAGCGCTGATTACACATAACCCAGGTAGGTATATGACAAAAACGGTTTGTGAAATTTCAGTAAATATTTTACTTTAAAAAGGATCAAAGTTCCAAGTTTATTCCTTAAGAAATGTAAATGGTTAAGAAGTGGGTAGGTATCGACAGATGCAAATACTTGAGAAAATCTAATGCCAAACCGGATAACGTATGAGCTAGCTGGTTCCAAGTTATATACCTATATGTTTAAAGTGTTGTTGAACGTAGAAATAAATTTATTGTTTAAGAGTTTACTATGCTAAGCTATATTAACTGTAAAACTTTCGTGTTTCATTATAACTTATTATTAATTGGGCCTAAAAAACCTCAAACTATTTACCTTTGAGGCTCTCGACGTTTCAATATTTACCACAATTAATCGTGTTAATACCCGTGTAGTAAGTTATGCTAAGCTAGCTCTCAAAATAATATTTTGCAAGGACTGTATCTTCTTTGTCGCCAACGAGAATCTTACAAATGCTATGCAAACAAACTATGGTTATTAAGTCTGTAAGGTTTTTTAGGCCCAATCCAAAACTAGAAGTAATTTTTCTATTTCGATACAATTATAAGTTGTAATTAAATAAAAATATAAAAATAGGTCTATCCCATTTTTAACAAGTTTGCCTCAAAAGACTACGTCATTAAGCTGCACAAATAAATAAAAAAAATAACTTGACTCATAGATAAAGCATTTCTCTCTTATAATAAACAACATAACAAAACAAGGATCAAAACAGGCGCGTACAAAATTTAATAAAAGAAAATCGTCGTAGCAGCAATAACTCGCGATATGTGGCCGCGATGAGGAAAATATCCAATAGTAACTGAACATAACTTAAGCTAGGCAATACTTTAAGAAAAGGAGTGAATAAAGAAATATTTATTTATTTAGTTTTCCTAAGCGTTTATATCGTTTAAGAAGATTAAAATGTAATCCTTTTAAATTTTAGAAATCCTGAATGAACTTTACGACACTGAGAGCTGTCAAAGCCATGGGCATTTACATGTAATTTTAGCGAATAAAACCACACGGTGTTCTTACTAAGAAGTCCTTCATCATCATCATAACAGCTCATTAATTTCCCACTGCAGGGACGGGCCTCCTCCCGTGACGGAAGGATACTTAGCCTTCTAATACCACGCTGGCCAGACGGATTGGTATAGGGTTTAATTTCAAGTTTTCCTTCTGTTTATTTCGTTAAGATAATATTCTCCTTAGTCGGTTTCTACGACACCCACGGAATGAGATGGGGTGGTGACATATTGTATTCTTACTCCGTCACCACACGGAACAACCAGAACAAGAAGTCCTTACCGTAAAGATAACTCTAGAGTCTTTCGACGGACATTGATAACTTCAATGCCACTGCGATCCCTTCACCAGGGGGCAATCATTCATCAGCTCTTCATTCAGGCATTTCATCATGATTTCAGCTCGTTATGTTTAAAATACAGTTATAAATACAAAACTTCTTAAATTTAGATTAAGCAAACAGATAACCGAGGCACAAGACGGAAGTGGAAACTTTTGGAGGAGGCCTATGTCCAGTAGTGGACGTGCATGGGCTGATATGGAATATGGAAACAGATAACCATTCAAATACTGAAAAGTAAACTAAAACTTAAGTAATACTAAAAAAGTAATGGCTATATTAAAATTCACTTAATCACTAAGTTCTTCTCATTTTATTTCTGTGACGGTAACTTCAACTTTTTATTAGAGACTGCACCAAAGCTTTGCGTTTCTGAAACACTGAAGCGGATTAAGTTTTTTACTGATTTAAATTGGTTTTCTAAGCTTTTCAACTCAAACGACTGGGATTCCTTCTAAAATGAATTCTCATCATAATATAACAGCCCATTAATGTCCCACTGCAGGGACGGGCCTCCTTCCATGACGGAGGGATACTTGGCCTACTAATACCACGCTGGCCAGACGAATTGGTATATGGTTTAATTTTAAGTTTTCCCTATTTTTATTTCGTAAAGATAGTATTCACAGATAGTTCCCTAGTCGGCTTTTACGACATCAATGGGATGAGATGGGGTGGTGACATATTGTATTCTTATTCCGTCACCACACGGAGAATAGAAGTATTGATTTCCTATTTAGAAAATAATAGTATAATATTTTTCACACATTCACTCAATGCCTTCTAGTCCCAAACTAAGCAGAGCTTGTACTATGGGTACAACGGATAAACATACTTAAATACATTTTTTTGTAAATACATTACATAGAAAAAGTCAATTAGTAGTAGCAAAACAAATATTTTTATGCGCACAAAGATTTGCATTGAGCGGGAATCGAACCCGAGATCTCTGCATATCAGTCATGTAATAGTATAAGCTCGTATTCAGGGTCGGTATTTAATAGCAGTGCAATTACTATATGGCATTTACCAGTAATTTGTAAGCAACGGATACCCTACGCTCAGTTTATTCTAGATAGGGAACAAGAGCTTTTAATTAATTTGTTGAAATCTATCTGCATGTCAATTCTCGTACCTTAAAATCGTTAAAAATTCGGTTAATTTAACTTTTAGTTGTCAAATTGTCACACAATTAGTATTCTTGTATTTATAATTTAAAATAGTTTAAAGTATATAGTATGTAATCGTAATGTAATCGTACTGTAACTAAGCATAATAAGGCATTTTTGTAATTTTTAAAGTGACAGTTCTCCATTAAAAAACGTCAAACTTGACTTTTAACTTTATTTTTAACGAAATGTTTAAGGACCAGAATACCACTTTTGGATTGATTAAAAATTAAATTAAAATAAAGTTAAAACTAAGTTGAATTAAATTGTATGTAACGAGAATTGACCTGCTGTACCAACTAATAGTCAGAAAAGTCTTTATAGAATACTAGCTGACCAGTGCCTACTTCGTTAGGCGGCAAAAAAAACGCGTCTCTTTTTAAAACATATTTCATTTCTGCTCCACTCCTATAAGTCAAACGTGATACTATATAGCCTATGATACTCCCCGATAAATGGACTATTCAACACAGAAAAAAAAATTAAAAGTTTATTAGAAGTTTCAACGGTTCATTAGATCCAGAGATTACCCCCTACAACGTCACAAACACACAAACTTTGCCTCTTTATAATATTAGCATAGATTTAGACGATTTTCTGTTCTGTATAATAACAATAATTAGGAAAACAGATACAGTATAGACGCAAGGGAAACTGTTAGTTGCTTTGACAAAACAATAGATTTATTGCTCTTGAATTATTTAGTCGCACAACTGGTATTCCTTATTAAGGCTGCTACTGCAGTATCAGCTATTATATTGTTTGGTTATAAGTATTTCCATGTGGTGGAGTAAGAATACAGTGTGTCACCACCCCATCTCATCCCATGGGTGTCGTAAAAACCGAATAAAGGACTATCCGTGATTATTATCTTTGCGTAATTAAAAGAAGAAAAACTTGAAATTAAACCCTATACCAATTATCCTGGCCAGCGTGGTATTATTAGGCCAAGTATCCCTCCGTCACCGGAGGAGGCCTGTCCCTGCAGTGGGACATTAATGGGCTGTTATGATGAAGACTATCAGGAATGTATAACGTACGTTATATAGACGTAACGTATTTAATTATGTAAAACGTCGTGGAATTATCAAAAATTACTGTAGTTGTAAAAAAATACTGTCCCTCGGTACAATGCACTAAAAATCTAAATTGAGCGTTGTTACTAGACACTACTGTTTGATACCCTGGACCCTTTGTAAATATATAAATTCCTATTTAAGCTTATTTAATACTTCCATGATATTTATGGTTTGATATTTACCATTTCATTTGACCTCCTGGGGCCCAGAACATTTTTTTTAAATTATGAAATATATATTTTTTTAAATTAATTATTTATTCAATAAAAATAAAATAAAATTATTATTATTTAAATTACTAAACGTATGTAAGTGTTTAAATATTAAAAGTTTACACGAATTTCATTAAATGGCACTGTATTTTATGGTATGTATTATATATATTATTATAAGTATGACGCCAGGCCCCAGGAGGTTAAATAATAAAATAAATACTGAAATCGTTCAAAACGTAACCACGAACTAACAGCGACCAACCTAACACGAGCCATATTTGATTACAACAACGCACGTCAGAAACCCCTAAATCCCTCCATTATGCCTAAATTCCCCTCTAATTTCCATCTAATGTTCGGTGTGCGCGACTTCCATTCGGTGCCGGTAAACACGCGCTAATACGTTAACAGAATAAATTACTTACTGCGGTTTTGCATAGGGGCTTGGTGACACTCACGGTATTCCATTTTTAAAGGTGACGAAAACGGTTATAGTTCATTCGCTACTTTTATTTTTACTACGAATCATCGAACCACTTTTAGCTTTAATTTGCAAAGCAATGCCTTCAACTGAACATTGTTAACTTTACCTTATAATTTTAAAAGATTTGATTGTTTAGGGGGCGGGGCTAGGTCGGCGGACAATGACAACTCGCTGCATTCTAAACGCGAATGAACTGTGCTTAATTTTGATTTAATTTCATCCATAGGGTTTTGAGTAGCCATCATTTGATCAATTAAGTTTGTGCATTTTTTTGGATGGATGGAATAGAATTGTTTAACTGTAGATTAAAGATTGGTCTGAATTTTTTCATCTGTTGTTTAGCACTCATAGTCCCAAAGCCCTGCTTAGTTTGAGACTTTGTGTGAATATTATATTATGTTACTTATACGTGTGATAATAACACGTAAGTAATTTTCATTACTAAAAGGGAAAAGAAGCCGCACGTCTGGTGCCGCATCTTTTAATAATAGTTGAACTTTATCTACTACATGATACATAACTTACCTTATACCTGGTCAAGAAACCCGCCACGCATCAATTTAAAAAAATCATGAAGTAGTAAGTAAAATTAAAAAAAATTGCTAGTTTGTCATCATCATCATAACAGCCCATCAATGTCCCACTGCAGGGACGGGCCTCCTCCCGTGAAGGAGGGATACTTGTCCTACTAATACCACGCTGGCTAGACGGATTGGTATAGGGTTTAATTTCAAGTTTTCCTTCTTTTTATTTCGTACAGATAACATTCACGGATAGTCCCTTAGTCGGTTCTTACGACACCCATGGGATGAGATGGGGTGGTGACATATTATATACTTACTCCGTCACCACATGGATACAAAGCTTAATCAATAACTTTGTAATTAACAGCATGCATAGCATAGCTTTATGTAAGCCACATACATTAAAACTAGTCTCACAAGAAACAGCAAGTAGCAGAACACAACTCAACTTGGCGAGGGGCCATAGTTCGATTATATTACGAATCCTTACACTGCGTCATCTTGTTACATTTTGGCTTAAAGATTATTGTAATAAGATATTTAATCCTTTAAGTAATTAATATTACACATGGGAAAGTGTGTCTGTCTGTTTGTCTTTCTTTCATGGCAAGACGGAGCGACGAATTGACGTGATTTTTTAAGTGAAAGAAAGAAAGAAAGAAAATAATTTATTTTGTTGCACACAATAAGATACAGAGAAGTGGAGATAGTTGAAGGGATGGAGTGTAACATAGGCTACTCTACCCCCCCCACGCACTGCTACCGCGAGCGAAGCCGCGGGCAAAATCTAGTACATAATATTAACACCCAGTTACCCATGGGTGTCGAAGAGCCAGCGTAAAGAAAAATTAAGGGATAATGTGTGAGAGTTAATGATAAAACGTTCTTTGTCATAAAAAAATTATACCAATCTATCTGGCCATTGCAGTATCGTAGAGTAAAGGGTTAAAAATGAATTTTCTTATATTTCTACGTTTATTCGAGAACGTCGTCCATTTATATTTATTCTTTGTGCTTAAATGCAGACGTTTGTCATATAGTGCATTCCTATGTTGGTCTTTATACTTGTCCAGACCTCGGTCTATACACTTGTCCTGATGTTAGTCCAGACCACGGAAGAAAGAATCAAGTAGAAGTGCTATGTAGGCGTGTCACTAATACGCGCTGGTTCGCGTACCTTGGCGCTGAGGTCATTGGTAATACAATATCACCCTTATGAAAATCATTTAAAGTATGTAATTGCCAGAACTGCGAATTTTTCTTCCGTGGTCCAGACGCTAATCTAGACGCTAGTCCTGACGTTAGTACACGCAAGTCCCAAAACTAATTCAAGATTTCTTTTGTTACTTTGTACCACATAACTGGTGTATCACTCAATGCTGCCATTTAGATAGCATATTCTAATTATGGATACCTATTACGTCAAAAACGGGACGCAGTAAAAAGCTTTTATGGCCTCTTCAAAATACTTATAAACATATTATATTAATATTCCTTACACATTCACACAACGCCATCTAGTTTCAAACTAAGCAAAGCTTGTACTATGGGTACAACGGATAAACATACTTAAATACTTCTTTTTTGTAAATACATACATATTATACATAGAAAAAACTCAGGTCAATGAAAACAATCATGTTCATGCACACAAAGATTTGCATTGAACGGGTATCAAACCCGAGA
Organism: Schrankia costaestrigalis; assembly: GCA_905475405.1. Taxonomy (NCBI): domain Eukaryota; kingdom Metazoa; phylum Arthropoda; class Insecta; order Lepidoptera; family Erebidae; genus Schrankia; species Schrankia costaestrigalis. The sequence continues at coordinate 19,783,799 of FR997831.1, read as the reverse complement.
CCTCTGCGTAGCAGTCATGTTATTTAACCACTATGGCACAGAGGTCGTCGGTATACACCTTCCATAATCATAAAGAAAGTTCTCGAAACATAAAATTTTCCGTACAATAATTCTCTATTTAACAAGTCACAAAGTTACCGTAGATACGTAACGACTTAAAGTGCTTTAAGAACAATGAAGAAACTTGATATGTAAATAGCTGTTACCCGACCGAATTAAATGTACTTAACATGTGATTACCATAACGAAATGTGAACTTACCATTTAGAGATGTAACTTTAAGCGGAAGGACCATATTTCTCTATTGTGGTAGAAAACAAGTTATGCGTACCAGCGCGTATTAGTGACACGCGTACCAGGCCTACTTAGCACTTCCGATTATTTTTTTTTTACCTATATTATCCTGAATTTTAAAAAGAATAAATTGATAGTTATTATAATTTATTTATTTATTCTAACATAGTTTAGGTTATTGTGTACAGATTGAGGAAAAGTTTGCATATATTTTTTACAAAAAACTAAAATAAAGAAAGTCTTCCTTATACAACTTAAGCTAGAAAAATGATTTTCATTCATTTTATGAATAGTTCACATAGTGTAATGTTTTTATTTTTATATAATAGTTAAATATTGTTTTGAATAGTGTGATATATGAATATAACGATTTGATATTGGTTAACCGCGATAAACAAGCTCGGTAGCGAAGTGTTAATAGAAGTGTCTACTGCGCCATAGGCCGCAGGTTGTTATCACGTTTGTAATAAGGATTAACTTAAATAAAATCATCATAACCGCCCATTAATGTCCCATTGCAGGGACGGGCCTCCTCCCGTGACGGAGTGATACTTGGCCTACTAATACCACGCTGGCCAGACGGATTGGTATAGGGTTTAATTTAAAGTTTTCCTTCTTTCTATGTAAAGGTTCACAGATAGTCCCTTAGTCGGTTTTACCGACACCCATGTGATGAGATGGGGTGGTGACATATTGTGTTCTTACTACGTCACCACAAGGATATACATAGTAAATAAAATGTTTGAAGTTAATATTGTAGTCTCTATTCTTTTAACAGCTAAGTATTCCACAACATACGTAGGTACTTTAGCAAAAGTGTCTAATAAATATTCATATAGGTGGATAACTTAAAAATTGTTGGTCCCCTTGTTTGTGCAAAGTTTTGGCACCAAGTGGAGATTAAGTTTAAAATATTAAGACTAATGTTACATACGTGATTTCGAGTATAATTTATGACGAAGAAAAGGACCTTCTGTTAATAAGAATGACTTATGGTAGTGATACGTGGGCCTTTAAGAAGCAAGCTCAAATTTATGTCAAGTTAAAGATTTTTTAGCCCGTTTATAAAAAGTTATTTTGTAAACATGCACCGCGATTAATTAGAAGCTAGCTAAATGACCTGAATAAAAATAAATAATAAAAATCAACTTATCTGATCATGATATTATTTCATTTCATTTCATTTTTTTTTTGGGTTCATAGGTTAGTTTACAACAGTTCTTACAACTAGGTTATAAGTACGCTATGTCCTACCATTTTGGTGTACAAATTTTACACGTACATTTCATCATTCAATACCAATACTAAACATTATTATGGTAAGTAATATAATACTCCTCACAGATTTACATCTGGCATCTGCAGCCGCATCTAGTGAGGCATCTGGAGAAGTGTCTGTATTAGCGTCTGGAGTATCGCTTATAGCTGCGTTAACAGTAGCGTCTAGAGTAGCGTCACCTGTAGCGGCTAGAGCTGAGTTTGGAGTGGCATTTAGTATGTAGTCACGTCAGGACAGGGGTCTGAATCGGCGTCTGAAGTGGCATCTGAAACGGGGTTTGGAATGAAATATCTAGAGTGGCGTCTGGAAAACCATTTGCCGAGACAAATTCCTGCCTTAAGCAGCAGCTAGTCGAAGCCTTAATATGGCCCAAGTTAAACACGACTACCGGATAAAACATCTTATGCATTAAACCAAATCCTCATTCATTATGTATCGCAAACTTTAGTAAAGTTAACATAGTTAATTAGCTAGTTTTGTTACTTTCAGCTCCGGAAACTTTTCGATATTGTGTATCTCAATATTTAACTTATATAATATTTTGTTGTTTCGTGTTCCTAACAGTTTATTGTATCTAAAGTTTCGCCATTTATAGTGTTGAGTTATATGCTTACTTTGTATCGTGGTGGTTAGAAAGCTAACAGTTTAAATTAAGAGTTACTATTTGTTTTAGCTGTTTCATAATACCAGCCCATTAATATCCCATTGCAGGGACGGGCCTCCTCCAGTGACGGAGGGATACTTGGCCTACTAATGCCAAACGGATTGGTATAGAGTTTAATTTTAAGTTTTCCTTCTTTTTATTATGTAAAGATAATATTCACGGATAGTCCCTTAGTCGGTTTTTACGACACCAATGGGATGAGATGGGGTGGTGACACACTGTATTCTTACTACTTAAAACTTAAAAGGTTAGAAGGTACTTTAATGTACTATTCTGTTTCGTAAATACTACTATGTAGTAGCTCGTGAGCAATTGCTACATTTAGTAGGAGAGGGGTGGATTCCTTCGGTGATAAATTGAAACTTTGCTACTTATACCACGCTGAATTTTAAAACTTCAGAGAAGTTTAATCAACTGAATTGGTTAAATATTTTTGTGTTTATATCTAACTAGCTAACCCTCGCCCACTTCATTAGGCGGCGAAAAAAATGCGTCACTTTTTTAAGCATATTTCATTACTGCTCCGCTCCTGTTAGTCATAGCGTGATACTATATAGCCTATGACACTCCCCGATAAATAAACTATTCAACACAAAAATAATTTTTAAAATCGGTTCAGTAGATCCAGAGATTACCCCCTACAACGTCACAAACACACAAACTTTACTTCTTTATAATATTAGTATAGAAAAATATGAAATTTCTGTAAATCAACCATGTAAACAAAGATACGTTAGTATTAGGCATCAACGCTCTAGTTTTAGAATCGCTCTTCTTATACGAAAATTATTTTACACAGACAATAATCTGTGCATTTTTTCCAAAGTCAGCGACATCCACATGGCATAAGGCATAAGGCAGCGCCAGCGTGGTGATATGTATTCTGAATGCATAAATAATGTACATCGTTTCTGTTATTTAAATAAAAATACTACGTGTGGTGACGGAGTAAGAATACAATATGTTACCACCCCATCTCATCCCATGGGTGTCGTAAAAACCGAATAAGGGACTATCCGCGAATATTATCTTTCCGAAATAAAAAGAAGGAAAACTTGAAATTAAACCCTGTACCAATCCGTCTGGCCAGCGTGGTATTAGAAGGCTAAGTATCCCTCCGTCACGGAAGGAGGCCCGACCCTGCAGTGGGACATTAGTGGGCTGTTATGATGAAATAAAATTACAGCATATTTGATGACCCCAAGACAGTAATAAAATTCACTATCCATTTGCTTCCACAAAGATTATATTCAAACAAGTAGTTGGGTCAATCTCCAAATCGGGCGTATTCGTGTGATCGCTCTGGTGCTTTTCAGATCTTGATATTTTTTGGTCATTATGTATCTCATTGAAAATAATGATATTAAAATACTACATTTTTACTATTGGCCTTCATTTTTGACAAACAGTTAGGGAAATATTTAAATTCAAACATTTTCGCGTCCAGAGCAATCATGATAGGCGCTAGAGCGATCATAAATGGTGAAACAAAAATAATAAAAATGGTAATATATTTATTTATTTAGTCATTTTTAGTCTTGCATGTTACAAGATTTTATGATTTTATGTTTAGGGGATATATCTAGAGCTTTTTGAGAGCTCACCAGTTGGAAACTTGTTAATTTTTAGGGCAGCTTACCGATTTTAAAACATCGGAACCCTTATAGGATCACTTCGATGTCCCTCTGTCCGTCTGTCTGTCAAGACCATTTATCTCAGGAACGCGTGGAGGTATCAAGCTAAAATTTTCAACAAATATTATTAGTGATGAGACGTGACGTCATAGAATTTTTGACAGATAAGTAAGTCGTGACGTCACATAATTTTGGCAGGAAAATATTTTTTGACAGCTGAGTCGTGACGTCATTGAATTTTTGACAGATGTGTCGTGACATTACAGAATCTTTGACAGATGAGTCGTGACGTCATAGAATTTTGGCGGGAAAAATAATATTTAGACAGCTGAGTCCTGACGTCATCACAATTTGGTGAGAAAGTAAATAGGTTTGTACGGAACCCTCGGTGCGCGAGTGAGACTCGCACTTGACCGGTTTTATAAGGGTTCCGTACCGATTTTGGAAAAACGGAACCCTTTGTTGTCCGTCTCTCTATCAAGACCATTTATCTCAGGAACGCGTAGAGGTATCAAGCTGAAATTTTTACCAAATACTAAGGTCTGTTGCCTTTTAGTGCTGTAAAAAAATTAAACTTCTAATCTAATGAAATCAAGACATATTTATGTCGCAAATTTTCGATGAGCAAAGGGCAAAAAGCTACAGGGTACTTCCAGTCTACATATAAACTTGAAATTTGGCATGAAGCAAGTTCTTATAGTGCATGTAAAGGAAAACTTCCGAAAACTTGAAATTTTGAGTTCCATCATATTATATTTTGATAATTTCGTCATAGTCATAATGATTTTGACAGCTGAGTCACGTTACTGAATGAATGAGTCGTGACGTCCTAGAATTTTGCAGGGGAGTCGTGATGTTATAGAATTTTTGACAGATGAGTCGTGACGTCACAGAATTTTTGACAGCTGAGTCGTGACATTTATCGTTGTAACAATCTGGTATTATTACTTAAAGTAGTTTTATAACGTACAATTATTGCAAAATATCATCGCTCTGGTCTTTTTGACAGAGCAATCATAGCCATAGCGATCAAAAAAAGTAATAAAATCATTAATATAGCCCAAAATAAAAACAGTAGAAAGTTGTGTTTACGTCTCATAAAGAACATCATTACTATCACTTAATTCACTTAATAAGCACATTCACAACCTTACTACTTAATTTTAAAAACATGTCATATCAATCATCAAATTCGAGAACCAAACCCAGATAAATCATAAACTTACCCTCGTAATGTTGGAGTGGGGGACCGTGGCACTAATGTATCTTCCTCGGCGGTTAGACCACTACAGCCACTACCCCGGGGGAGGGGAATAGAGTTTCTATTTCGTAAAACGAGGGATGAGCGCGATGTTTTACTCCAGCGCAGAGCGATGAGATAAAATGGCAGGTCATGACGATAAATTTAAATTGTGCCAAAAATATTGATAATATAATTTTTTTTTAAATATTACAATTAAGATTAACTATTTTTTATGTAATATAAAATAACACCGGACATATGAACCTTCTTAATAAAAAGTTACACAATGTTTTCTTATTCAATCGGGAGTTAGGTCAACCCAGAGCAATCAGGATTTTAGGGTTTATGTTTTTTTTTTAAATATTTCTAATAAACTAATTCATAATTTCAGCCCTGCACCACATAGATTAGACACCAAAGTGTACATAAAAAAATGTAATGAAAACCTTTATCGATTTCAAAATGGGTTTCTCCAGTCCGACACGATAAAAAATGCCTCTGGAGATCTACCCAATTACGTAAGCTTACGGTTTCTGGTAAAGCGTTAACCGTGATATGAACCATAATAACCTCACCCCTATTTTATTGAGGTCAACCTGTCACTAGTAGATTACCAACAAAGAGGGGTTAATATTTAACTATGCGATACAAAGTTTCTGTGAAGGTTGATGTTATATTGATAAATAATCTTGTATTTAAATATCCGTGTGGTGACGGAGTAAAAATACAATATGTCACCACTCCATCTCATCCCATGGGTGTCGTAAAAAGCGACTAAGGGATTAACCATAACTAGGTACTATCTTTACGAAATAAAAAGAAGGAAAACTTAAATTAAACCCTATACCAATCCGTCTGGCCAGCGTGGTATTAGTAGGCCAAGTGACCCTCCGTCACGGGAGGAGGCCCGTCCCTGCAGTGGGACATTAATGGCCTGTTATGATGAATCTTGTATTTTTGCTGTCAAATAGTTAAGCTAGCTTTTGTGTTTATTATTTTATACGTGTCGTGCAGTTAGGTAGTGAGGTTACACGGTATTACTACCATCTCGTCTCTTCTTATCAGGGTGTATTAAAAGCCGAGTAAAATAAAGTTTGTAGATATTTTTTTAGAAATGAATGAACTAAATCTTAAGAAAAACCTTAATATAGGTACCAATCCGTCTGGTCAACGTGGTTTTAGAAGTATCGTAAAGTTTCGTGGTTGCAGAAACATCCAGGAAAACTAGTTAAAAAAGTTCTTTGACTAGCAAAATAATTGCCGCAAAGTATCTTTGAAGTAACTAATGAGGAGGCACAGGCAAAACTAATCTCAGATGGCGACACTATCGATGGTGGGTGTCATTATTGTCGTTGGGACATTTGCTTGTAAATACGTAAGAATTTATTTGCGAATTTTTCAATGAAAATGTATTCCTGCATGACCGTGGCAAATTTAAAAGTAGAGCTGAAGAAGAGAAATAATACTTCATATTACAATTATTTTATTTATTCATCAGCAGGGAAACGATGAGTACATTTTTACAGTTAAATGCACTACACAGCGTCATTATTTGCATCTAAAGCCTTATTAAAAATATTACAGTTACAATTTGTATGAAGTTTGACAGCTAAACAAACCAACGAAAATGCACCACCTATCGGGATAAATAGGCAATGTGTCTCCCCATAAAGCAAAAACAGAGCTATTGACACAAAAATGGTGGCAGTTGAAAATTAAAACGACATCGTCCCTGTAATCAGTTGTTTATATTAGCTGCTGCGATTAGCATTCTTATACCACCCTGTAGTGAACACTCTTATACTCGTATGATTAGCACTTTTATATCATTCCATTAGATAACATTAAATATGATTACAATATAATAAGAAATAAGATTCTTATTATTGTATAAGAATACAATATGTCACCACCCCATCTCATCCCATGGGTGTCGTAAAAACCGACTAAAGGACTATCTGTGAATATTATCTTTAAAAAATAAAAAGAAGGAAAACTTGAAATTAAACCTTGTACCAATCCGTCTGGCCAGCGTGGTATTAGTAGGCCAAGTATCCCTCCGTCACGGGAGGAGGCCCGTCCGTGCAGTGGGACATTGATGGGTTGGTATATACCACGCTGGCCAGACGGATTAGTATAAGGTTTAATTTAAAATTTTCCTTCTTTCTATGTAAAGGTAATATTCACAGATAGTCCCTTAATCAGTTTTTACGACACCCATGGGATAAGATGGTGTGGTGACATATTGTATTCTTACTCCGTCACCACACGGAGAACTCTAGTATTACACCGAGCCAATCAAGGACAATGACTATTATAGTGGGGTCGTAAACCTTACGTAGTTTATCAAAAAAAGTAATGCAGAGTTCCCTTGTAGCAACGCGGAGGACAGTCCATTTTGATTTGATATCCACACAACCCGAACATTTTGTGAGCATTACCTACAATTTGATTTAATCTCGTGTAGTTATTTATTCCTAGTATATTTTATTTTATTAGGGAAAACAAACAATTGTACCATGAATAGCACCCATAGTATAATCTCTGCTTAGTTTTGAAATAGATGGATGAAAATAAACTATCTATTGATGTGATTAGTTATTACTAAAGTTAGGGTAGAACACATAACTAAACTAAAAATATGTTAGGTGAGTAACAAATCCAGGGTGTGACATGTTTGTTGTTGAGTACAATGTACGCAGGAGGCTGTGCCGCTGTGCGCTGCGATAATGCTCAGACGTTGTGCTGTTACTTACGTGAATGGTTTATGTTATAAGCTTAGAGCGATTTAGAGAGCTGCAGTGCAAGAAGGTTACTTACCAAAGATGGCTGGTAGATAATTCCTTTAGCCATTAGGTCCGCCTTTGTGCAGTCGCACAAGAAAGATAAATAAATTAAGCTGCTAGGAATAACCAAGGTAGCGCAGAGAAGGTTCTGTTTTATAAAATAATTATTTTTAGTATTTCTATTAATTTATTTATAATGGCAATACTAAAAATTGTTTTTATCATCTGTGCATTAACTTAGTTTAATACATTATACTACTTACTACTACTTGGGGTGACTGGTCGACCTTGACATTAATCAATTTACATTTTGGTTCACTTCTGATAATTTATCTAAAGGGTTATTTGGCTGAGTGACGTCTTTATTACTGCTCCTAGCAGTATCAGTGCTCCCACTTTTATGTACTACCTGCATGACGCTACCTTTATCATTGAATAATAAAATCCTTAGTTGTATGGTTATGTATGGTATACAATGGTTGCAGCGCCTAACTACAGTTATCTATGTAAAAAAATATGACGTCAAGAAAATGCAGCAGTAGAGTTTGTTGCGCCGCTTCTTCTCTACTAGCTCTTTGGAGGCGGTGGTAAAGTTTTTTAAACTTTTAAATGTATTTAAACTTAGATTAAGTAGTTTAAAGGACGTCAAGAAATATATAATGAGAATTTTATTTATCTTGATTAAAGCGATTTTGACTTTGACTATGGACTTAGGGCCAGGCTTAACTTTCCCGTGAGTGAGGCAATCAAAGAAAAGTGCCCCCGATATGTAAAAAAAATAAATAAACACGAAACCATATTATACGAATGTGTCTAGCTAAAGTAGTTAGTATTACTTGGTTAGGTTTTCCTCCGTTATTGGTAAGTTTCCCTCCGGTTTCATAAATATGGTACTCATAGAAATTTCATTAAAAATCTCTAAAAATCACGGAATCATCAATGTAAACCTGTCTAGAAGAAATAAACAATTTAATTACTTTGATTAAAGTTTTTCAATTAAAAACCATTGTTAAAAACTAAAATTTTATAAATGTGCGTAATTCATAAAATCGCGTTTCGTATGTTTTTAAAACTACAATAGTGCATAGTGTAGAAAAGTGCGGTGCGACAGAATCCACAGGGAGACTCGAAATGAGCATACAAAGCAGCCCTATACGCTATTGATGCACCAGACAGAGTAGCGTCAGCAAAATAATATTTTATGGCGCTATTTCAAGTGTAAGTACTATAAAATAAGTTATTGTTTTATGTTTACGATTATTAGTCTGGAAGAACTGGATAGTTGGGATTAACAAAAAACCTTCTTCACAATTAAAATTTGGGTTATTTTGACAAAATTACTAAATTTGTATTTTTTTGCAAGATTTTGCAATTGTTTTAGTTTAAAAAAATAATTAAAATTAATTTAATAAATATGCCGATTTCAAGATTACCTAGTAATAACAAACAGACCAGAAATAAATACTAGATATATTAAACTAAATTTCGGCTTATGTATCGCGTATATATTTACCATTTTTTTCTAGTTATTAAAAAAATCACTAATTCTTTTAATCAAACATGTAAGTTTGATGATACAAACATACACTTTAACTCAATTTAAATATACGTAAAATATTCAAAAGTAAAATTGTTGTCAACGCTACCTGTGTCAAGTTCATTAACCCCGTGACGTCACCCACGACGATGTACCCTCATTCATGTCTAAGCCTAAGTACTCTAGGTAATTTTGGTACAGATTTTTCTAAGAATTGGAAAGTTGTGAGAATAATTTTCAGAGTAAATGGAGTGGGTCAACCTGTGGGGTCGAAAATGTATGTAGTAGGTTCAATAGTTTCACATTTGCACTCAGAAATCTCAGGAAAACAGTAGGGCTGAATGCTGCTTTAATGGCATACCACGGCTATGTGGCATCTGTGTTACGGTATGGCATAATTATGTGGGGAAACTCCACTGACATTAACAAGGCATTTGTTGTACAAAAAAAATGTGTAAGGTCGGTGTTTGGTGTACACCCACTGGAGTCATGCAAACCATTATTTATTAAACATAAATTACTAACACTGGCATCGCTGTACATACTAGAGGTAGGTTTGTTTGTCAAAAAGAACAGTGATATTTTCAAGACAGTTAACAATGCAGCCAGAAACAAAACATATAGGGATCCAACGAAACTAGACAGTAATTTGTGTAGGACAACATTCTGCCAGAAAAATATAGGTACCATGGCAATTAGGGTGTATAACATGATACCTAAAGAAATAAGAGAGTTACATTTCTCATTATTTTACAAAACACTAGTAACATGGCTCGTAAATAACTGTTTTTATACTATTAAAGAATTCATGAATTATAAAACAAACAAAAAGTATGCAATTAAATAAAAACTTTATTATGTATTCATGTAACATTAATTAATTAGTTAGTAAGTTAAGATAATAATAATTATTAAGTAGGATAGTTAGTAGATAAGTTGTTAAAAATAAAAAAATACATTAGAAGTAGTCAGAGTGTATGCTACACTTAAATAATTTGCATGCTGAAATAAAGTAAGCGAAACATTGTGTACATAATATTTTATAAACCATCATCTGTAAATAAACCATGTTTCAAGGAAATAAATGATTTTGTATTTTGTATAGTATGAAACATCTAACTTTTGATAAAATCATCATACAAAACGGCATTTTCATAGGTAAAGACCTAATATGTATAATTTAATGTAGGTCTATTCACAGAATCATATACGAGTAGAATCAAGTTATCTATCTCTTCCCGATGCAACCCTGTGCTAAAACGATCCTCAGACATAAGGGACCGCCTTCAAAAGACAGAGATAGATCCATACAAACACATTCAGGCACCCTAGTTTTGAATTAAATAGGAAACAAACCCGATCCATCTAGGTAAAAATAATACAACATAATCACGGCGCCGCAGAGGTCGTCAATTTACTAGCTGGCTACGTGCCTAAAGGTGAATCCTCACGAGAATCTTCAACTACGTAAAGAAAAATCACTATATAGTATGAATCATTGTCTGTTTGTACCTATACAGGGTGTAATCGTTAAGTGTGCACAGGCGATTATTCCGAAATTATGAGAGATATCAAAAAAATTAAAACTGACAACGAAAGTACTTTATCTAATGAGTAAAATGTCATCCATAACTTTTTAAAAATCAAACGAGAAGTATCCGAAATTTTGACATTAAACACTCCCATACATTTTGTATGAGATTAGTAGAGGTTAAGGTTTTAGAAAATTTTGTATTCAAAGTAGATGTTCGAAATGTCGTCCTTGTTGTGCGATACAATGACGAGCTCTATTTACAGTTTCTAAATGAACTTTCCGTAACATTTGCGGAGTAATTAAAGCAAAAAAAAACTTTTTTTTGGTATTTTTGCTTTTCAACCAGTTCAAATTAATGCGATATTTAAACAAGGTTTATTATTAGTTGAAGTGGTAAGATACCTTATTAATCTACACGTGTATCTACTTGAAAATCATAATTATCATATTATACGTAATCATAAAATATGATTAAGGCAAAATTAATACTAGACCACTTAAACAAGGAAACTAAAACCTTTCTACTAATCTCATACAAAATGTATGGGAGTGTTTAATGTCAAAATTTTGGATACTTCTCGTTTGATTTTTAAAAAGTTATTGATGTCATTTTACTCATTACATAAAGTACTTTCGTTATCAGTTTTAAATTTTTTGATATCTCTCATAGTTTCGGAATAATCGCCTGTGCACACTTAACGATTACACCCTGTATATTCTTAAACCTTTAAAAGTACGCAACTGATTTTCAAGCATTTTATTTTAATGCGGGAGTTGTCTTTTCTAAAAAAGAAAAAGAAGAGTACAATAATATTGTAGAGTATATGCATTCATCGTTAATGTCCCACTACAAGGACGGGCCCCATCCTGTGACGGAGGGGTACTTGGCCTACTAATACCACGCTGGCCAGACGGATTGGTATAAGGTTTAATTTCAAGTTTTTCTTCTTTTTATTTCGTAAAGAATAATATTGACGGATAGTCCCTTTGTCGGTTTTTACGATACCCATGGGATGAGCTGGGGTGGTGACATATTGTATTCTTACTCCGTCACCACACGGATAAATATATTATAATACTGCACCCGTGCAAAGCTGGGGCGGGTAGCTAGTATAAAATAAATGTATCTTTTTGTTGCCAAATGCACTTTGATAGTTGCTAAGCACGTACGTAATTCACCTCGTCTCATTTACTTTATACCAATTTCAGCTTAATTGCGTAAACTTTTTTTTTTTCTTTCTTTTTTTTCTTTTAAAAAAGACAACTCCCGCACTAGGGATCATGCCCTGTGTCGCGGGGACTTTTACAAACATCAATTAACGGACACATATAACACCCAGACTCAGGACAATAATTTGTGGATCTCACAAATTATTGTCCTGCGTGGGGATCGAACCCACAACCTCATGCGCGGCAGCCGCTGGCTTTACCGGCGCGCCACCGAGGTCGTCAAACTAAGAGTTTAAATTGGTATATCACTAACAGTTTTCTTAGCTTTTCTAAAGTTTGTGTGGCTTAATGAAAAAAACTTTGAACGATTCGTGTGGAATAGAAATTCGAATGGTTGGTCAAATATAAAGAGCTATTTCAAATATATTTTTTATTAGTGCTTACAGTTTTAGAAATCAAGGGTAGACATCTTGGATTTTAAAATTGTCAAAGTCACAGTATACTACAATACTACTAGTCAAGCCTTTTCATTGGCGACCTCTCTGGCGTTAGTGGTCATATAACATGGCTGCTAAGCAGAGATCTCGGGTTCGATTCCTGCTCAATGCAAATCTTTGTTTGCATGAACATGATTGTTTGCATTGGTCTGGGTTTTTCTATGTATATTATGTATGTATTTGAAAAAAAAAGTATTTAAGTATGTTTATCCGTTTTCTAGTACTAGAAAACGGATAAACATACAGAGTGTGTACATGTTTGAGGATTATTTATTTAATAATTTTTAATTTATTTGATACCCATATTAATTATTTCCTGAAAAAAATACTGATTCTTTCCTGAGAACTAAAAAATAGGTGTTAGGTCTATATAGGAGGAAGCTGTTTAGGTTGGTACTACCGCTATAAGCAGTAGTGGTGAAATATAAGTACTTAGTTAGTGGAATTACAGTGATTTTAACACTTTGTGCTTGAGGGTGACGAGCGCACAACTAGGGTTTTATTTTTATAAACACCCACTTCGTCAAAATCTTGTTTGAATAAATCCACACACTCCAACTTCACAGTTTACTTTTTTTACATTCAAATTATGGCAAATTGTGTATTTCTTATTGACATTTTTATTTACAAACGAGTTTTCAATTTAATTTATTGATTGAAGATGTTAATTTAATAATACGTAGGTACACTTGAAATGTTATGTTTGTACGCCAATATTGGCAAAACACGGAGACACTTATCATTTTTTGTAACATGCTTTTAACCTGTGTTTGACGAATAAAGATTATTTGTATTTGTATATTTTGTATTTACCTTCAGGCAAGCTAGTTGGCAATTCCTTTTTGCTGGCAACATATTCTTACAGTGACAAATAGGCTTTACGTTAGACAAACCTCTATCAAAGTGAAGACATTAATTAGTAATAGATCAACAATGTTAATTTAACGTTAATATTTTGTGTTAATTAATCATTTACTTTGTGGAGTAAGAAATAGTGTGGATATTCCATTGACTCACAGTTTTGTAGTCAGTCGGGTACTTGACATATTAATACCATGCTGCCGTGACGGATGAGTCACTGGTGTTAGCTCGATGAACCGAATACAATTAAATAATTACAATAATTAAATAATATAAAAAATTAGGATTAAGAACGAAAATCGTGTTTTGAGCACAACACTTTTTTAATATTTTATTGTGAGAGTTTTAGAACGAGTATATTAAACAAGACATTTTAACAAAAAGGTCCTACAGATTTATGATAAGGTAGTAGTCGGGTTCTTTACTGTGGTCTTAGTAAATGAAAATAAAACTAGCTCTACGCTCCTTGCTACGAGAAATTCGTAGCTCGTAGACGGTCTACGACATCAGCTAGTCTCATTTTTCATTGTCTATGTGATACAATAATGGTGGCTTAGTAGGCAGTGCTTATGTCTATTAATCAGTATGACAAATATTCATCAAACAGACTTCTGGCTTGAAATATTAATTACTAAGTGTTTATATCCGTGTGTGTGGCGACGGAGTAAAAATACAATATGTCGCCACCCCATCTCATCCCGTGGGTGTCGTAAAAACCGACTAATGGACTATCTGTGAATATTACCTTTACATAGAAAGAAGGAATTTTTTTTTGTTGAGGACGAGTAGTTGGTCTCTGACGACCGCTACTACTTTCCACGAGCTGTGGTGGGGCGGATAGCCCTCAACCAAAAAGAAGGAAAACTTGAAATTAAACCCTATACCATTCCGTCTGCCCAGCATGGTATTAGTAGGCCAAGTATCCCTCCGTCACGGGAGGAGGCCCGTCTCTGCAATTGGACATTAATGGGCTGTTATGAAGTGTTTAATTAATATGATAAAAAAGGAATAATGATATTTGTTTAAATATAGAAATAGAAGCAACTCACTTCGACAGAACACTGTTCTGTACAGTGCAGGCAAAACAGCATGAAATAGTGTTCGCATCTTTGGTTCCGATCGGGCAAATTGATATGGGAAACCCTGTTAAACTATCCAACCTATACAATACACTAATTTGAGGTTTTTAAATTTAGTTAAAGACTGGAACATATTAAGAGAGAAACTAATATAATCAGCAAACATATCATTATCTAAAAACAAATAAATTTAAACTCCACAAAGTAAAGGTAAGTACAGACAATACAAAAGGAATGTCAAGGTGAAGTCAAAAATATATAATTAGAACAATCAAGTGTACACCACGGCTTGAGGCGTAGGTGTGCGTTAGGACCACGGGTGTACGTCACAGAATAAAGAATGTAAGGGACGTATGTTCTTTGTTCAACAAACAAAATATTATGGCTTCAGTTAAGGATTAGCTCCCTGGTAATACGAAATCAAAAAGAAAATAGTCAGACTTAGAGACTAGATGGCGTTAAAAAAATGAAAAATTCTAATAACAATTAAATTTTAACAAAAAAAAAACGTTATGTAGAGAGTATTAAAGGAATGTCAATCTATACTAATATTATAAAGAGGTAAAGTTCGTATGTTTGTGACGTTGTAGGGGGTAATCTCTGGATCTACTGAACCGATTTTAAAAATTATTTCTGTGTTGAATAGTCCATTTATCGGGGAGTGTCATAGGTAATGAAATATGTTTAAAAATAAGTTTTTTTGCCACCCAACTAAGTGCGCACGGGTGTACTAGTGTAATATAAAAAGTAACACGCCTCGTGGAATTTTGACCACGGGTGTACATCACAGATTAAGACAAGTAATGTAACTACAGTTTAAGGATTAGCTTCAGATATTTTAAAGGTAAATAACTTTGTTTATGCGTTATGTAGAACCCATAGTACAAGCTCAGCTTAATTATGGACTAGATAACGTAGAGAAATATTATTATAAACAGCAAACATAATAATTATTATTATCTGAATATAAATAAATTTAGTGTGCGTTAGGACTTAGGACCACGGGTGTACATCAGAGAATAAGGACAAGTGATGTATGTTCTTTGTTCTACAAACAATTGTGTGACTTGAGTTAAGGATTAGCTCCGGATCTTTTGTTTTGTACAAAAGGTGAGATTTCTAACGACGAAGGTAAAGTTTTAAGTCGGTCAACGTGTTCTCGTGGAAAACCATTGTGTTCTTGTTTGTTTTTGTTAATTTTATTTTATGGATGTTGACGTAGGTAAACTCTTTACGTGATTAAGGTGGAGGAAAGTCGATAGATGAAAGACGCACAGGGTAAAGCGCGAATCGAATCCAGGCCGAGTCTTTTAACTGACTTTATTAAAACCCAGCTTAATTGTTGATTCCTTTACAAGGTCTTGAAAGAGACTTGCAACTGATTTTTAGAAATCTTTGATTTTTTTTAACGGCATTGTCTCTAAGTCTAGCTATTTTCTTATGGATTTTGTGATAAAGTTATATTGCTGGGTCTTGAATCTAAATCACGCAATGAAAGTTTACACTAGTTATAGTTTTATAGTTTAGTTTCATGCCCATTTTCATAATTATTTGTATTTGTTATGCACTGGATGTAACAGGAACTGGACCTAAGAGGCCGAAAGGTAAGTATTATGAGAGATGAATCACGTGATGTAATAGATATATGTATCACGTGATGTAATAGATATAATTTAAAGGCACTGTGCGTGTTTTTCTGATCCTAATTTTACGAATCATTCTAAGTTATCATGTCTCGGACTTGGGCACTTTTAAATCCCATGGAGAACGTCCTGTATCTTTTCAAGTGGCGAGCAGATATCCCACCGCTCTCAGGCCTTAGATCATTCATCATAACAGCCCATTAATGTCCCACTGCAGGGACAGGCCTCCTCCCGTGATGGAGGGATACTTGGCCTACTAATACCACACTGGTCAGACGGATTGGTACAAGGTTTAATTTCAAGTTTTCCTGCTTTTTATTTCGTAAAGATAATATTCACGGATAGTCCCTTAGTCGGTTTTTACGACACCCATGGGATGAGATGGGGTGGTGACATATTGTATTCTTACTCCGTCACTACACGGAACATCTATCAATTTCATCAACTCCAAATCCTTTATACAACCGACAAATCATAAAGAGTATAAGGTTAACTTTTAACAAAATCAGAATAAGGCCATAACAATATTTGAGCGGAAAACGCTTGAACGGTCCGCCTCGGCCATTTTTTTTTCACGAGAATGAAACCTTTGACATGCTTCCGATATAAAAGGTTGTGAAGGCTGTTCTGCATGTCGTTTTAGCTTTAACGAGGTCCGCGGTTGTTAGTTTATTTTTTTTTGTTTTATACCAAATTACTAAGCGACAAAGCAAACAGTTTTTAAAACATCCGTTATTACGACTTTGATATTTATTAAACTAGTTAATGTTATTCTTTTATTACTTCTTTGGGTTAGTTCATAAAATCAGTAGTACCTTATAGTATAGGTTTTAATCCTGATAATTTTTGTTTCAACGTTTGCCTCTAAAAAATTAGTTGGTTGGTTTGTTACCCCACAAATAATTTGTCTGCCAATTTGGTTTTCCTGAATCTATTCAGAAACCAACCAGAATGAGGATGGTTTTTGAATATACATTCAGAAACCAACCTCATTCTTCATAGTTTATAGCTGAATCATTGTTATTAACGTATAACTTTATAGCTCTGAACAATAGAGTCTAGAAATACAAGCTTCAATACTCCAGACAAAAGTATTTAATTAAAAGAGAACGAATAACTCACAGACAAAAAGACTATAAGTAGTTAATTCTAAGAACGGGTTGATAAATCTGATGTACCTCCATTTTTCTCATTAACCGGCACAATTAACAATTTGGTGTAGTGAATCTGTGGTAATTATCACGCCTTGTCACACCGACCCATGGGTAATCCCCGAAGATTGTAATTTACGGTTCATTTTCCTTATTATGTCGTTAGAAGTAAATTCTTTTGAAATACTGACTGCAGACGCGCCATTTTCTTCTTTGATAATCTTACTATTATTGTAATTTATTACTGTTAGTTATTTGATAAATATATTACACCCTTTCCACTAATTATTTAACAACATTTGAGAGATTGACGTTAGTGACGTTCAGCAGTATCTCGAATGTAATGCTATTCGATTGTAAGCGATTTCGCGATTTTTCAAATTACTTTATTTTACACATTTGGATCCTTACATCAACTTACATTATCATTTCATTATTGTTTCTTTCTTCTATGTTAAGAGAATTAGCCTATAGCTTAAAATGATAAATTTATAGTTAGCTTAGGTATTATTTAAAATACATAATTTATCGTGATACATTCGCGGGTTATAGCTAATCTAAAATATCATATTATTAAACGTATTATGAAGAGTTCAGGTTTATTCATACCATCTATTTCTACGGATTATTTGTAATTTGTTTCATAATGGTGGTAATCGTTATGAGTGTCCATCACTAAGTAACCATGGTAACTGAAAAAAACAAGGGTACGTCCATGAAATACAATATTATTTGTTTGAAAAATAACATTGATTGACAAAAAACCAAAGATACACACTCCACTTCCCAAAAACGTCCGCAACAAATGGGCGCATTGTGCACTCTTTTCAAATTAGTATCGCGTTGTTCTACCGGCATACGTCAATCATTAAATTTTATTGCTATAAGTGCATTACTTTTTAAATACAACTTTATGTCATGCGTGTAAGATTGAATTTGAAAAAAGAAATATGTTTACGATATTACTATACGTATTTATTGCGTATGTTTAATTTGGTGACACTTTTGGCTGTTAGTTTTGTTTGAAAATGTGCATCTAGGGTTTTTTATAAATCAATGAAAAATAAGCAGAAGTATTACGAAACTTCATGGACGTGAACTGTCAAAAAGCTAAACTTACGCTGGAAGGGGAGAAATATGACTTCCATGTCATATCCACTGGTACTTTCAGAGCTTGTACTAAAGGGAAAAACACTTAAAAAAACACACACAGCCACTGAAGAAGCCTACAGAAGACGGCCAGTTTATCGCCATGTCTTAGAGTACAAATCGCAAAGCCTTTGCAGAGTAGAGAGGTTTTCAGTGCGCTTTTAGAATTATTTTTCTAACAATCAACTAGCCTATTGCAGTCCACTGCTGGACATAGGCCTCTCCCAACACGCGCCACAGAACTCGGTCCTGCGCCTTCCGCATCCAGTCTGACCCAGAGACCTCATTTTTCTAATGAGGTTTAAAAAGAGCAATAAGTAAGTACTTTTACACTTTTCTATAATGGCTTTCCTGAGCACTACTGATGTCTTTGAGCTGTAAATGCATAATTACTATCATAAATACGAGTATGTGTCGCATGCTTTTGTGCCGCATTCAAAACTAATCATCAAATCAGCCTTTGGATGTCCACAGCTGGACACAGCCCTCCTCCAGACATTTACGATCCAAAACTCAGCAACGACAATGGCGCAATAATAAAAAATGCATGTCAAGTACCTAAATATATGTTAATCCGTTATCTAGTGCCCATAGTACAAGCTTTGCTTATATGACAACCTGTGTGGCGCAGTCGGTATATTACATGGCTACGCAGAGGTCTCGGGTTCGATTCCCGCTCAATGCAAATCTTTGTGTGAACATGAACATGATTGTTTGCATTGGTGCTGAGTGTTTACTACGTATAATATGTATGTATTTACGAAAAAAAAAAGTATTTAAGTATATTTATCCGTTGTTTATTACCCATAGTACAAGCTTTGCTTAGTTTGGTACTAGGTGGCGATGTGTGAGGGTTTTTTTGTTTATTAAGAAGGCTCATTCTGTCAAAACCAACTCAGCTGTCGGCGAAGCCTAAAACATTGTTGTTTCACCAAACGTCGCGTGAGAAAGAGAACAGCTCATAGAAAAGCAGTAAGAAACATGCACACGCACACGCGCTCGATTGTATTTATTACAAATCAAAATGTCGTTCAAAATATAAATATTGTTCTTCTTGATTGTTAGAGTTGACACTAATACTAGCTGTAGGTAGTTACTCAAAAAGTAATAAATCAGGAGTAAATAAAGATAACTAAAATGGGTTTTAAAAAAATATTTTATTGTAAGTTTTGTTGCGGAAGACACACCAAGCGATACATCAATTTATCTTGTAAGTGGTGTAGGTATGACACCATAAAACATTATAATTTTTTTTTTTAAATAAACTGTTTATTTTTGAGGCAGTTTTTTAGACCGTGCATCGTTAATAGGGGTTCCATACAGTACACAATAATATCTTACTTCACATACAGTACATGAAGTTAATTTTAGCTGGATTTAAAAAAAAAGAAGAAAAATCATATAATTTTCTAATTAAAAAACCGACTTCAACAGGAGTCGGTTAAAAACCATGCTGATTACAATTTCTAAGATTTGTATTAAATAAATTTCTGCAGTTGTCTTCATCATAAGATCATGTTTGTGTAAAGTTTTCATTAATACGAATAAAATAAGCCCAAACACTATGTAGCTGCTATATACCGTTGAAAAGTTTCCTCGACCCTCAGTCGTCTTCATCATCAGATCATGTTTGTGTAAAGTTTTGTAAAGTTTTCATCAATACAATTAAAATAAGCCCAAACACAAGGTAGCTGCTATATGGCGTTGAGGTGTTCCCTCGACTCTCGGTGGTCTCCAGGATCTGACCAGTTCTAACTCTTGATTATTTTTATTAAAAATAAATAATAATCATAAAATCTGGAAATGATAGTTGACAAGAAATGATACTTGATCAGTCATTCAGATACCGGGGCGGGGGTGAGTCACGTAAATATTAAAAAAAAAATACAAAATGAATTACAAAAAAAAATACAGTTTGTGCATTGTGACAGCCTTTAGCTATGCTCTATTGACTATTGTAATAATAGGTGAATTTTGACAGTTGATTTTAGTCAAGAATGTCACTGATGTAGGTATTTTATTTAACTGGTTATGCATCTGATAATAATTGGATCTCTTTGATAAAAGAAATTACGAAACTTCTTACTGGCAAGCGATACGTAATTGTCATAAATGACATAAATTAAAGTTTATTGAAGTTTAAAAAAAAATATTCGGTAACATTTGACGACGGTCGGCTCGCTGTCGTACCTCCCCTCCGTCGACCCGAGGGGTGCAGAAAGTGGAGGCGAGATGCAAGATGTCGATGGCGGAAACGAGCACGGTAAAATTTCCTAAAATGGTTTTGGGAAAAAGGTAATTGCGTACAAACTTTAGAATGTATGTAGTCAATATAAAATTATTTGAATTTTCGAATAAATAATCTATTCCTAGTGCCAAAATATATTTCCCTTTATAAACGTTTAATCCTATTTTATTACGCTAAAAGTTGTCATAAAATGTGCATAGAATTATGAACTTTGAAGCACTGTTTTATTAATCAGTAAGACTAGATAATAACGAGACAAAACGATATCATCTATAGTTTTGAGTATTTATTATTTAATGAAGGAGGAATTAACTTTCTTTGTTTGTATGGAATTGCGATTGAATTGTTTCCCCTTAAGTAGCTTAGTTTAGAACCAACTAGCGGTTTCTGAACAGCTACTTAATAGCAAATAAAGAATTATTTGCATATAAACTAAGGGAAGTCACCATTTTCCGAACAAATCCTTTACTGTAAATTTTCATTAGGATACCATAGAAAAGGGAATACGGGAGAACCCTAATAAATTCGTCATGTCCATCCGTCCATACGTTACAGTCTTGTTACTTGGTCATCGATCGGCTACGCTGAATTTTCCTTATCACATTTCGTAGTCCTACATAGATACGCCCCTTAATTTTACTGGTTTGAGCCCTCTAATCTCTATTTCGGTTTGTTACAGCGGTTTTTTGTTTGACCAGCTACTGAAAAAAAGCGTATTCTTTTAATATCTGAGGTTTTTAGGTATTAACATATTTTCTTGGACGGTAGTTATACACATTATACTTAATAATAATCTAAGACGTGATGCGACTGCTTTTGTATAAAACTGTTTTTTTTTTCATTTTTCTATCCAAACCCGACAGCAGATTCAGAGACCATTTTTCATTTTTGGAGCTTGAACTTATGCCCGCTTGGGTAGCCACCACTATACACTCGAGCTAAAAAACCACAAGCAGTTTACATTTACATTTACATTTTTAAGCATAATAATATCGTGTTTGGAAATCAACCGAATCACAAAATTGAGAAAGTTCAAATGACATGTTCCGAAGGGAATAAAATTACACTAAACAAAGCACAGTACGAGTACTAAGAGATGGCAGCACCATTAAGTGGATATTTAGCTAACCTTTTGTTATACGACAGATCCTAGTTTGTGGAGAGGAGTCGGAAGGAAGCTCACTTACTATTCAGCCGTCGTAAAAACTGGAACATTCTTATTAGGAACTGTTATTCTCTTCGTTTGCACAGTGTGATGTTTTAGCTAAGATTACATTTGATTATGTACTTGCTTTGTCTTGAAAATAATCTTTAATTAAAAATCCCCTGATAAATTAATTATGTGTTACTTTTTTGGTTAAACGCAGATATATTGGATCCGATTCCCGCTTAATGCAAATTTTTGTGTGAATAAACATGATTGTTTGGATTGGTCTGAGTGTTTTCTATGTATAATATGTATGTATTTACAAAAAAAAAGTATTTAAGTATGTTAATCCGTGGTCTAGTACCCATAGTACAAGCTCTGCTTAGTTTGGGACTAGATGGCGTTGTGTGAAAGAAGAAAGTAAGGAATATTTTATTTATTAATTATGATTGGATTGGTCTGGGTGTAGATACATACATACACAAATAGATTACCTGATGTTTAGTCGATATATTTATGTATCAAGTATGACCTTGATGGAGACGGACACGGAATTGTAAGCACAAAACAAATAACAGAAGCAATAATAAACAAATTTACCTTTCACTTAATCCTATTTTGTAAATACTTTTCTAATATAAAACTCAGTCGTCCAAATCTTGTAAACAATTGAAACTGGAAGCTGTAAACAACAACATTGATCTTATTGTCAATATAATACAAAAGATCTCAATAAATTTGTTTAGCAAGTTAAGTATTTTACTAAATTATACTTTAATTTTGTATAATATAAAAATAAGTCGGGTTTTCCTTCCTGACGCTATAACTCCAGAACGCACGAACCGATTTCCACGGTTTAGCATTTATTGGAAAGGTCTCGGGCTCCGTGAGGTTTATAGCAAAGAAAATTTAGGAAAAATATCAACAGTAACGCGGGAAAATCTTTTTTCACATTACATAAAACGAAGCCATCTGGTGGCGAAGCGGAGTTCGCCGGATTTGCTAGTTTTCAACCGACTTCAAAAAAGAGGAGGTTCTCAATTCGGTTGTATTTTTTTTTTTTTTTTTATTTTTTTATTTTTTTTTTTTTTATTTTTTGTGTTTGTTACCTGATTTCTCAAAAACGGCTAGACCGATTTGAAAAATTTTTTTTTTGTTCGATTGGGTCTACTTCCCATTTGGTCCCATTGTCACCAGATCTGGATCTGAATGACGGGATCCCAGAGAAATCGAGGGCATCTCTTGAAAATTGTAGGGACGTATTATGTAAAATGTTGTCATATACGTGCATCTCTGACGTCACTACCAAATAGTCAAGGGTCAGAACTGGTCTGATGCTGGAGACCACAGAGAGTCGAGGGAACAACTCAACGGCATATAGCAGCTACCTTGTGTTTGGGCTTATTTTAATTGTATTGATGAAAACTTTACAAAACTTGACACAAACATGATCTGATGATGAAGAAGACTGAGGGTCGAGGGAACTCCTCAACGGTATGTAGCAGCTACCTAGTGTTTAGGCTTATTTTATTCGTATTGATGAAAGCTTTACACAACTTTACATAAACATGATCTCATGATGAAGACGACTTAGGGGCGAGGGAACTACTCAACGGTATACAGCAGCTACCTCATGTTTTGGCTTATTAAATTCGTATTGATGAAAACTTTACACAAACATGATCTGATGATGAAGAAGATTGAGGGTCGAGGGATTTCCTTAACTTTATATAGCAGCTACCTTGGGTTTGGGCTTATTTTATTCACAACTCACTATTCAATGTCGCATTTCCTGTTCCGTTTCACAAATTTTTGTGTAGACTATTTGTTTTACGTAGCCTCACAAATATAAGTCTAACGGAGGCCTGAAAAGAGCCTACCTTCCCACTGACGCTGCCGGTGGCCTAAACGTAATTATTCGTCTCGTCTAGTCAGACATTGTTTCTTCGTTATACAGATGCTTTTACAGTTAACAAGTCATAAAGATGCTTAGGTACACAGTTAACACATCATACAGATGTTTACACAGTTAACAACAGAGATGCGCAATCTAATAAATAGAATGAATCAAATATTTATAAATCTTTTATACATATATTTGTAATTTTAGTGACAGCCGAACGTAGACGCATTCTGAATGTTAAAATCATAAACTCTTCAAACACGACGTAGGAAAGAAATATTATTTTGACTAGTTTGTTTACATTGTACTGTGAAGCTTGATTGATTTGTTTACCTTTTTAGGAAAACAATATTAGTCATTCTTGAGTTCTTTCTACTTACCTACATATTTATATAAGTACATTGGAATTATGCTTTAAAAGTAATGTAAAATAAAATGCAGATTAGATAAATAAATAGATATAAAATGCAATAGAGTCATAATGTTGTAATGTATCTATCCTGATTTTCCTTCATACTTGACAGGCTTAGGACTGTCAACCTAGTTGTAAATAAATATATATCTTCATAGGTAATTTTAAAATTAAATACTTTATTCACATCAAAGACTAGGTTGGCGTATTTAAAAATCAGCATATATACATAATTGAATTATTGAAAGAACACAGTATTCAATTCGTCATACAGATGCTTACACAGTTAACAAGGCTTAAGTTGTTGTTACAGTCGAAAAGAGTACCTATTTAGTTAACACAGCATAAGTTGTTGTAATGGAAGAAAACAATATTCAAGTCGTCATATTTTTTTGTTATATAAATAGTACCTATGTATTTAATTCGTCATATAGATGCTTACACAGATTCAGAACACAGTATTCAATTCGTCATACATTGTTGTTATAGTAAAAAAAAGAGTATTAAATTGGACATACAGATGCTTACACGTGGGTATTGGAAGGTGAACCAGTCATAGAGATGCTTACACACCTCACAAGTCATAGAAATACTTAAAGTTTCACAAGTCATAGAGTTGCTTACTCAGTTAACAAGGCTTAAGTTGTCATAATAAAAAAAGTATTCAATTCGTCATAGAGATGTTTACACAGTTAACAAGTCATAGAAATACTTACACAGTTAACAAGTTTTACAGATGTTTACACAGTTAACAAGGCTTAAGTTGTTGTTATAGAAGAAAAGAGTACCTATTCAGTTGACGAGGCTTGTTGTTAAAAAAAATAGGCAAAAAATGTTTATAGCCGGTCCCACAGACCGACGCGTGGGTGTTGGAAGGTGAACAAGTCATAGAGACGCTTACACAGTTTATAAGTCATAGAGACGCTCACACAGTTTACAAGTCATAGAAATACTTACACAGTTCACAAGTCATAGAAATACTTACACAGCTCACAAGTCATAGAAATACTTAAAGGTTCACAAGTCATAGAGTTGCTTACACAGTTAAAAAGGCTTAAGTTGTCATAATAAAGTTATACAAATGTTTACACAGTTAACAAGGCTTATGTTGTTGTTATTGTAGAAAAAGTATTTAATTCGACATACAGATGCTTACACAGTTAACAAGGTCTGAGTTGTTGTTATAGTAGAAAAGCATACCTATTTAATTCGTCAAAGATCCTATTTTTTGATTTTTTACTAAAAGACCTTAAGGAAATATTATCCTTTTTAAAAACTATACGATGAAAAAAAAAACAAAACATTAATTACTTGCTCATTTATTAATTAGTCATCATGCAATCAGTATTTTATTTACCTACAGTCTTGAAAATCAACGTTGCTGAAAAAAATCTTACACCTTGCTATGATTTTCATGGTTATAATCAGTAACTACGGTTTCTTCTATTAACTTCGCTTTAATTTGTTTGGTATTCATTTTTATATATT
This sequence comes from Schrankia costaestrigalis, assembly GCA_905475405.1. Classification (NCBI taxonomy): domain Eukaryota; kingdom Metazoa; phylum Arthropoda; class Insecta; order Lepidoptera; family Erebidae; genus Schrankia; species Schrankia costaestrigalis. The sequence goes on along the minus strand of FR997831.1, from coordinate 19,758,080 downwards.
GAAATATAACCTGAAAATAATAAAGTAGAAGTTAAAATTACATTGCATAGAAAATAAAATAAAGAAAACAATAAAGTAAATACTTACATAAACATTTGCACCTATACCCGCATCGGTCTCACAGACCGTACGACTACAAGTATGCTTTCCACGACCTTGTAGGGTACTGAGTTAAAGCCAGTACGAATCCGGCAGCCAGCAGAAGGCTTGAATACACAGCGTTTTCATTTTAAAAAGTAGACACAAAAATGTATGTAATCGGTCCCACAGACCGACGAGCTGGTGTTGAAAGGTTATCAAGTCATAGAGATGCTTACACAGTTAACAAATCATAGAAATACTTACACAGCTAACAAATCATACACATGCTTACAGAGTTAACAGGGCTTAAGTCTTTATTACAGTAAAAAAAGTATCCACTTTAATATACAAATGCTTACACAATTAATAAGTCATAAAAATAATTACACAGTTAACAAGGCGTATGTTGTTGTTATAGAAGAAAAGAGTTTTCAATTCGTCATACAGATGCTTACACAGTTAACGAGGCTTATGTTGTTGTAATAATAAAAAAGAGTTTACAATTTGTCAAAGAAATACTTAGACAGTTAACAAGGCTTAAGTTGTTGTTACAGTCGAAAAGAGTACCTATTTAGTTAACACAGCATAAGTTGTTGTAATGGAAGAAAACAATATTCAAGTCGTCATATTTTGTTGTTATAGTAGAAAATAGTATGTATTTAATTCGTAATATAGATGCTTACACAGTTAAGTTAATGGTATAGTAGAAAAGAGTATCTATTCAGTTAACAAGGCTTACGTTGTTGTTAAAATAAAAAAGAGTATACAAGTTGTCATATAAATAATTAGACAGATTAGTTAAATAAATAGATATAAAATGCTAAAAAGTCATAATGTTGTTATGTATCTATCCTGATTTTCCTTCATACTTGACAGGCTTAGGACTGTCAACCTAGTTGTAAATAATTATATATCTTCTTATGTAATTTTAAAATTCAATATTTAATGCACATCAAATACTAGGTTGGCGTATTTAAAAATCAGCATATATACATGATTGAATTATTGAAAGTTAAATAATGAACTTATTAGGTACTTTAAAAAAATTGAAATAAACAGTAACTCTATTCATCTATCAAATGCAATCATTCTTTATCTTTTTATATCATATAATTCTGTAATAGTCGTCTCAAGTCATGGAAATGCTTACACAGTTAACAAGGCTTAAGTTGTTGTCGTAGTAAAATAGAGTATTTAATTCGTCAGAAAAATACTTACACAGTTAACAAGGCTTATGTTGTTGTTATTGTAGAAAGAGTACCTTTGCAGTTAAACAGGTTTATGATGTTATTCAAAAAATACTTACACAGTTAACAAGTCATAGAAATGCTTACACAGTTAACAAGGCTTAAGTTGTTGTTATAAAAGAACACAGTATTCAATTCGTCATACATTGTTGTTAAAGTAGAAAAGAGTATTAAATTGAACATACAGATGCTTACACAGTTAACAAGGTTTAAAATGTTGTTACAGTAAAAAATAGTACCTATTCAGTTAACGAGGCTTAATTGTAGTTATAAAAAATAGACAAAAAATGTATATAGTCGGTCCCACAGACCGACGCGTAGGTATTGGAAGGTGAACCAGTCATAGAGATGCTTATACACCTCACAAGTTATAGAAATACTTAAAGTTTCACAAGTCATAGAGTTGCTTACTCAGTTAACAAGGCTTAAGTTGTTGTCGTAGTAAAATAGAGTATTTAATTCGTCAGAAAAATACTTACACAGTTAACAAGGCTTATATTGTTGTTATTGTAGAAAGAGTACCTGTGCAGTTAAACAGGTTTATGTTGTTATTCAAAAAATACTTACACAGTTAACAAGGCTCAAGTTGTTGTTATAAAAGAACACAGTATTCAATTCGTCATACATTGTTGTTAAAGTAGAAAAGAGTATTAAATTAAACATACAGATGCTTACACAGTTAACAAGGTTTAAAATGTTGTTACAGTAAAAAATAGTACCTATTCAGTTAACGAGGCTTAATTGTAGTTATAAAAAATAGACAAAAAATGTAAGTCGGTCCCACAGACCGACGCGTAGGTATTGGAAGGTGAACCAGTCATAGAGATGCTTATACACCTCACAAGTCATAGAAATACTTAAAGTTTCACAAGTCATAGAGTTGCTTACTCAGTTAACAAGGCATAAGTTGTCATAATAAAAAAAGTATTCAATTCGTCATAGAGATGTTTACACAGTTAACAAGTCATAGAAATACTTACACAGTTAACAAGTTTTACAGATGTTTACACAGTTAACAAGGCTTAAGTTGTTGTTATAGAAGAAAAGAGTACCTATTCAGTTGACGAGGCTTGTTGTTAAAAAAAATAAGCAAAAAATGTTTATAGCCGGTCCTACAGACCGACGCGTGGGTGTTGGAAGGTGAACAAGTCATAGAGACGCTCACAGTTTACAAGTCATAGAAATACTTACACAGTTCACAAGTCATAGAAATACTTACACAGCTCACAAGTCATAGAAATACTTAAAGGTTCACAAGTCATAGAGTTGCTTACACAGTTAAAAAGGCTTAAGTTGTCATAATAAAAAAAGTATTAAATTCGTCATAGAAATGCTTACACAGTTAACAAGTTATACAAATGTTTACACAGTTAACAAGGCTTATGTTGTTGTTATTGTAGAAAAAGTATTTAATTCGACATACAGATGCTTACACAGTTAACAAGGTCTGAGTTGTTGTTATAGTAGAAAAGCATACCTATTTAATTCGTCAAAAATCCTATTTTTTGATTTTTTACTAAAAGACCTTAAGGAAATATTATCCTTTTTAAAAACTATACGATGAAAAAAAAACAAAACAATAATTACTTGCTCATTTATTAATTAGTCATCATGCAATCAGTATTTTATTTACCTAAAGTCTTGAAAATCAACGTTGCTGAAAAAAATCTTACACCTTGCTATGATTTTCATGGTTATAATCAGTAACTACGGTTTCTTCTATTAACTTCGCTTTAATTTGTTTGGTATTCATTTTTATATATTGAAATATAACCTGAAAATAATAAAGTAGAAGTTAAAATTACATTGCATAGAAAATAAAATAAAGAAAACAATAAAGTAAATACTTACATAAACATTTGCACCTATACCCGCATCGGTCTCACAGACCGTACGACTACAAGTATGCTTTCCACGACCTTGTAGGGTACTGAGTTAAAGCCAGTACGAATCCGGCAGCCAGCAGAAGGCTTGAATACACAGCGTTTTCATTTTAAAAAGTAGACACAAAAATGTATGTAATCGGTCCCACAGACCGACGAGCTGGTGTTGAAAGGTTATCAAGTCATAGAGATGCTTACACAGTTAACAAATCATAGAAATACTTACACAGCTAACAAATCATACACATGCTTACAGAGTTAACAGGGCTTAAGTCTTTATTACAGTAAAAAAAGTATCCACTTTAATATACAAATGCTTACACAATTAATAAGTCATAAAAATAATTACACAGTTAACAAGGCGTATGTTGTTGTTATAGAAGAAAAGAGTTTTCAATTCGTCATACAGATGCTTACACAGTTAACGAGGCTTATGTTGTTGTAATAATAAAAAAGAGTTTACAATTTGTCAAAGAAATACTTAGACAGTTAACAAGGCTTAAGTTGTTGTTACAGTCGAAAAGAGTACCTATTTAGTTAACACAGCATAAGTTGTTGTAATGGAAGAAAACAATATTCAAGTCGTCATATTTTGTTGTTATAGTAGAAAATAGTATGTATTTAATTCGTAATATAGATGCTTACACAGTTAAGTTAATGGTATAGTAGAAAAGAGTATCTATTCAGTTAACAAGGCTTACGTTGTTGTTAAAATAAAAAAGAGTATACAAGTTGTCATATAAATAATTAGACAGATTAGTTAAATAAATAGATATAAAATGCTAAAAAGTCATAATGTTGTTATGTATCTATCCTGATTTTCCTTCATACTTGACAGGCTTAGGACTGTCAACCTAGTTGTAAATAATTATATATCTTCTTATGTAATTTTAAAATTCAATATTTAATGCACATCAAATACTAGGTTGGCGTATTTAAAAATCAGCATATATACATGATTGAATTATTGAAAGTTGAATAATGAACTTATTAGGTACTTTAAAAAAATTGAAATAAACAGTAACTCTATTCATCTATCAAATGCAATCATTCTTTATCTTTTTATATCATATAATTCTGTAATAGTCGTCTCAAGTCATGGAAATGCTTACACAGTTAACAAGGCTTAAGTTGTTGTCGTAGTAAAATAGAGTATTTAATTCGTCAGAAAAATACTTACACAGTTAACAAGGCTTATATTGTTGTTATTGTAGAAAGAGTACCTGTGCAGTTAAACAGGTTTATGTTGTTATTCAAAAAATACTTACACAGTTAACAAGGCTCAAGTTGTTGTTATAAAAGAACACAGTATTCAATTCGTCATACATTGTTGTTAAAGTAGAAAAGAGTATTAAATTGAACATACAGATGCTTACACAGTTAACAAGGTTTAAAATGTTGTTACAGTAAAAAATAGTACCTATTTAGTTAACGAGGCTTAAGTAGTTATAAAAAATAGACAAAAAATTTATATAGTCGGTCCCACAGACCGACGCGTAGGTATTGGAAGGTGAACCAGTCATAGAGATGCTTATACACCTCACAAGTCATAGAAATACTTAAAGTTTCACAAGTCATAGAGTTGCTTACACAGTTAACAAGGCTTAAGTTGTCATAATAAAAAAAGTATTCAATTCGTCATAGAGATGTTTACACAGTTAACAAGGCTTAAGTTGTTGTTATAGAAGAAAAGAGTACCTATTCAGTTGACGAGGCTTGTTGTTAAAAAAAATAGGCAAAAAATGTTTATAGCCGGTCCCACAGACCGACGCGTGGGTGTTGGAAGGTGAACAAGTCATAGAGACGCTTACACAGTTTACAAGTCATAGAGACGCTCACACAGTTTACAAGTCATAGAAATACTTACACAGTTCACAAGTCATAGAAATACTTACACAGCTCACAAGTCATAGAAATACTTAAAGGTTCACAAGTCATAGAGTTGCTTACACAGTTAAAAAGGCTTAAGTTGTCATAATAAAGTTATACAAATGTTTACACAGTTAACAAGGCTTATGTTGTTGTTATTGTAGAAAAAGTATTTAATTCGACATACAGATGCTTACACAGTTAACAAGGTCTGAGTTGTTGTTATAGTAGAAAAGCATACCTATTTAATTCGTCAAAGATCCTATTTTTTGATTTTTTACTAAAAGACCTTAAGGAAATATTATCCTTTTTAAAAACTATACGATGAAAAAAAAACAAAACAATAATTACTTGCTCATTTATTAATTAGTCATCATGCAATCAGTATTTTATTTACCTACAGTCTTGAAAATCAACGTTGCTGAAAAAAATCTTACACCTTGCTATGATTTTCATGGTTATAATCAGTAACTACGGTTTCTTCTATTAACTTCGCTTTAATTTGTTTGGTATTCATTTTTATATATTGAAATATAACCTGAAAATAATAAAGTAGAAGTTAAAATTACATTGCATAGAAAATAAAATAAAGAAAACAATAAAGTAAATACTTACATAAACATTTGCACCTATACCCGCATCGGTCTCACAGACCGTACGACTACAAGTATGCTTTCCACGACCTTGTAGGGTACTGAGTTAAAGCCAGTACGAATCCGGCAGCCAGCAGAAGGCTTGAATACACAGCGTTTTCATTTTAAAAAGTAGACACAAAAATGTATGTAATCGGTCCCACAGACCGACGAGCTGGTGTTGAAAGGTTATCAAGTCATAGAGATGCTTACACAGTTAACAAATCATAGAAATACTTACACAGCTAACAAATCATACACATGCTTACAGAGTTAACAGGGCTTAAGTCTTTATTACAGTAAAAAAAGTATCCACTTTAATATACAAATGCTTACACAATTAATAAGTCATAAAAATAATTACACAGTTAACAAGGCGTATGTTGTTGTTATAGAAGAAAAGAGTTTTCAATTCGTCATACAGATGCTTACACAGTTAACGAGGCTTATGTTGTTGTAATAATAAAAAAGAGTTTACAATTTGTCAAAGAAATACTTAGACAGTTAACAAGGCTTAAGTTGTTGTTACAGTCGAAAAGAGTACCTATTTAGTTAACACAGCATAAGTTGTTGTAATGGAAGAAAACAATATTCAAGTCGTCATATTTTGTTGTTATAGTAGAAAATAGTATGTATTTAATTCGTAATATAGATGCTTACACAGTTAAGTTAATGGTATAGTAGAAAAGAGTATCTATTCAGTTAACAAGGCTTACGTTGTTGTTAAAATAAAAAAGAGTATACAAGTTGTCATATAAATAATTAGACTGATTAGTTAAATAAATAGATATAAAATGCTATAAAGTCATAATGTTGTTATGTATCTATCCTGATTTTCCTTCATACTTGACAGGCTTAGGACTGTCAACCTAGTTGTAAATAATTATATATCTTCTTATGTAATTTTAAAATTCAATATTTAATGCACATCAAATACTAGGTTGGCGTATTTAAAAATCAGCATATATACATGATTGAATTATTGAAAGTTAAATAATGAACTTATTAGGTACTTTAAAAAAATTGAAATAAACAGTAACTCTATTCATCTATCAAATGCAATCATTCTTTATCTTTTTATATCATATAATTCTGTAATAGTCGTCTCAAGTCATGGAAATGCTTACACAGTTAACAAGGCTTGTTGTTGTCGTAGTAAAATAGAGTATTTAATTCGTCAGAAAAATACTTACACAGTTCACAAGGCTTATATTGTTGTTATTGTAGAAAGAGTACCTGTGCAGTTAAACAGGTTTATGTTGTTATTCAAAAAATACTTACACAGTTAACAAGGCTCAAGTTGTTGTTATAAAAGAACACAGTATTCAATTCGTCATACATTGTTTTTAAAGTAGAAAAGAGTATTAAATTGGACATACAGATGCTTACACGGTTAACAAGGTTTAAAATGTTGTTACAGTAAAAAATAGTACCTACTCAGTTAACGAGGCTTATGTAGTTATAAAAAATAGACAAAAAATGTATATAGTCGGTCCCACAGACCGACGCGTAGGTATTGGAAGGTGAACCAGTCATAGAGATGCTTACACAGTTAACAAGGCTTAAGTTGTCATAATAAAAAAAGTATTCATTTCGTCATAGAGATGCTTACACAGTAAACAGGTCATAGAAATACTTACAGTTAACAAGTTTTACAGATGTTTACACAGTTAACAAGGCTTAAGTTGTTGTTATAGAAGAAAAGAGTACCTATTCAGTTGACGAGGCTTGTTGTTAAAAAAAATAGGCAAAAAATGTTTATAGCCGGTCCCACAGACCGACGCGTGGGTGTTGGAAGGTGAACAAGTCATAGAGACGCTTACAAGTCATAGAAATACTTACACAGTTCACAAGTCATAGAAATACTTACACAGCTCACAAGTCATAGAAATACTTACACAGTTCACAAGTCATAGAAATACTTACACAGCTCACAAGTCATAGAAATACTTAAAGGTTCACAAGTCATAGAGTTGCTTACACAGTTAAAAAGGCTTAAGTTGTCATAATAAAAAAAGTATTAAATTCGTCATAGAGATGTTTACACAGTTAACAAGTCATAGAAATACTTACACAGTTAACAAGTTTTACAGATGTTTACACAGTTAACAAGGCTTAAGTTGTTGTTATAGAAGAAAAGAGTACCTATTCAGTTGACGAGGCTTGTTGTTAAAAAAAATAGGCAAAAAATGTTTATAGCCGGTCCCACAGACCGACGCGTGGGTGTTGGAAGGTGAACAAGTCATAGAGACGCTTACAAGTCATAGAAATACTTACACAGTTCACAAGTCATAGAAATACTTACACAGCTCACAAGTCATAGAAATACTTACACAGTTCACAAGTCATAGAAATACTTACACAGCTCACAAGTCATAGAAATACTTAAAGGTTCACAAGTCATAGAGTTGCTTACACAGTTAAAAAGGCTTAAGTTGTCATAATAAAAAAAGTATTAAATTCGTCATAGAAATGCTTACACAGTTAACAAGTTATACAAATGTTTACACAGTTAACAAGGCTTAAGTTGATGTTATAGAAGAAAAGAGTAGGTACCTATGCACTAAACAAGGCTTATGTTGTTGTTTTAGTAGAAAAGAGTACCTATGCAGTTAACAAGGCTTATGATGTTTTTATGTAGAAAAAGTATTTAATTCGACATACCGATGCTTAGACAGTTAACAAGGTCTAAGTTTTTGTTATAGTAGAAAAGAGTACCTATTCAGTTGACTTTTAAAAAATAGGCAAAAAATGTGTATAGTCCGTCTCACAGACCGACGCGCGGTTATTGGAAGTTACACAAGTCATAGAAATACTTACACAGTTAACAAGTGATTAAGATGTTTACACAGTTAACAAGGCCGATGTTGTTGTTATAGTAGAAAAGGTATTTAATTCGTCATACAGGTGCTTACAAGTTAACAAGGTCAAATTTGTTGTTATAGAAGACAAGCTGGCCTGTTCTATTCGTCATAGAAATGATTACACAGTTGACAAGACATAGAAATACTTACACAGTTAACTTTTTTTTCTGGGCCAGTTTGTGTAACATCTATACTCACGTACGATCTCATGGACCGAACTTAAGGAACCCTACCCTTTCTTGAGTTTATACTGAAAGACCCTGAGTAAATATTATTCTTTCTTAAAACTATAAGATGTGGAAAAACAAAACATATTAATCCCTTTCATATTTATGAGTTTTTTAATATGCAATCAGTATTTTATTAACAGTCTTAAAAAAACAATGTTGCTGAAGAATAATTATCTTTCACCTCGCTATGACTTTCATGGTCATAAACAGTAATTTCGGTTTCCTCTTTTAACGTCGCATCCATTTGTTCGGTATTTATCGAATTTATAATAAAATATATATTATAATTATAATGTAACCTGTAAAATAATGAAGCAAAAGTTAAAATTACATAAACAGTAGCACATAGGTATATACGCATCAGTCTTACAGACCGATTGGCGCCAAGTACGGCTACACGGACGTGTGCTTTCCACGACCTTGTAGGGTACAAGGAGTTGAAGCCAGTAACAAATCTGGCAGCTAGCAAAGAGCTTGAATTCGCAGCGTTTTTAGAAGCCATTCCTAAATTTAGGAAAGTTTAAAAAGATAAAAATTGTAGGTATAGTAAGTTGGTAGGTAATTTTCCGATCGATGTTTTTTTCTAGTGCAACATCTTCATCAAAGGTACGTCACAAGGATGGTGTAGCACAGTGAAAGCGGTGTCCTTTGTCAGTGTTTACCTTTATTAGAAATCAAAGAGACCGCATCTGAGCTAAGTATCATAGCTAGAATTTTCTTAAATTTCAGATATAATATAAACATCATCTGATATCAATTATCAGAACAAAGATTTCTAAGCCTTGTTATTTCTGTCAAAGACCTGTCGTCATGTGGTCGATTTAATAACTTGTTGGCATCCAAATCCGATACAACTAAGCCTTCTAAACTTTTTACACGACTAAGCGCAACATATACTTGTCCTTTTGCAAAATTTTTTTTACCTAGGTCGATCACAGCCCTTTCGAGGGTGGTACCCTGTAGTTTGTGCACTGTGACCGCCCAGCTTAATATAAGCGGCAGCATACGACGCTCAACATCTCCGTATCCTCTTACTGCCTGAAACGTAGTACTCAATGGAGGAATGGGGACACAACCACTTCTATCTTTTAGCCCATGACCAATAGAATCGTCGTCAAATTTTACGTAGACGGCTTCTGGTAGCTCCCCATCTTCAAGTTGATCTCTCCTTAGGGCCGGCCATTTTATTTTTTTTATTATCCCCATAGCTCCGTTTACTAAACCCTCAGAAACGTCAATGTTACGTCTCAACATCACTCGGGATTCGACGCTAATATTTATTGATGACAGAAGACCACCACAATTATTTACGTCTTTGGGAATAACATTCTCTGGTGGTTTTCTACCATATGTTGCTACTTCACGAGACTCATCCACTGCGTTAATTCTATATGTTCTATGGAACTTTGAATTTTCCTCGCTCATTTTATCATTATAATCGTCAACTTGCCTGACAGTAGGAAAAATACGAACAGCTACTCCATCGGCAAATTCTCCATTTAAAGGCACATGCCGCCGCTCGCATAATAACCCCAGCTGAGCCGTCGTCAGTTCTCCTACCCGTAAGTTGTTCAATAAATCAATGAATTCGGTATCATTGCGCTGTCGCATATTTGTGGTCAGTTCACAAAAAGAAAACTGATGCCATAAATTAACCTCAGCTGATAACCAAGAAGGCTGGATAAAACACCAATTCCCTTTCACCGGAGGAAGCTGAAATATGTCGCCAAAGACCAAAATGTTGACTCCACCGAACAATTTGTCATTGTTCTTATATTCCTGAAGCCTTAGGTGAATTATTCTGAGGTTCTCATAGGATACCATAGAAATCTCGTCTATGATAAGCCAATTTACATAGCGCCATTTACGCCTTTCATTTTCAAGTCTTTGACCTGTAATTTTTTTGTAAGACATAGTATTTCTTTTCTCAATCGGTAGCAGAAAAATACTATGTAGCGTTTTGCCAAAAATCTGACGAGCAGCAACCCCAGTTAATGACCCAACTTCCACAAACTTAGGTTTTAGTAGTAAATCTACTGTTGGTGAATAACAACGCTTAATATGCTCCACAATTAATTTTAAAAGAAAAGATTTACCACTACCTGCTCCACCTGTTATAAACAGTAACAGCTGACTTTCTTGACCTTGCAAATCATTTTCGATAGCCGCTGTAACTTTTTGAAATAAATTCTTCTGCTGGATATTTAAACCTCGAATGCTACCCAAGAACTGTTCTTCTGACATGACAGCTCGTTCTCCCACGTCTTCACAAAAGTTATCATCGTCATTTACAATATGTTCACCAACACATAACATGGTAGTATTGGCGACATCAGTTTCACGCGCAGCATTAAGCGCAGTAACTTGGGCAACAGCCTGTTGAATAATTTGTTCAGCATGACCAAAGTGTTCTGCACTGAGGTTTTCCTGTAATGGGCGAAAATCTCTTTGACGTCTTATAAAACAGTTTTCAGCGGTTTCATTTTCTAAAAGTAACTCGTTTTCATTACGGAATGGTATGTGGCATACTATCAAACTGTAATAATATGCTTCTTTGTCACTATTAATTGTATAATAGCGGGTACGTAATACTGCCGCCCTATTTCTTACACGCATTGTCGTATTGTCCTGCAATCTGATATACCTTACTGGTGCAATATCTTCATCTCTCAGTTCCGCATCACCATTGTCCTCTGACCATGTCACGTTAGAGACGGTTTCATAACGAATGGCGAATTCAGCTAGACTTAAATCCTCCAGCTCGATAGGACGTAACACATAACGATCAAAAATGTTATTGTAAATAGTTGTTTCATCGCTGTCAAATCTCAAAAGTCTGAAGCGTTCTTCCGGCCTACAACTATTAATAAAAACAGTTTTTCGAGACGACATTTTTAATGGTAAATGGCATAACCTGTATGCACATTCGGGTGCGCTTACCAAACGTTGATTTAATATAGTCATTGATACAGAAAATAATTGTTTCCAAACATCACCACCTTGTCTCTTAGCTTTAGAAATAGCATCTCGTATCACCTCACCTGTATCATGTGGTTCACATTTACTTGCATATTTTGCAACGTAGTAGGCTACAGCAGTGTAACTACCACACGGTTGTACGTCAATGTTTGCTTTCCATATACTTAAAAGAACTGCATTGTAATTGTTAACCATACTTTCAGTAGACGTTCTTTTTAATAAACAGAATCGTCCATTATTGGCAAGTGCTTCATCTGGACCTAGACAAATGGTATTATCACTTGCTGGTTTTGGAAATCCAAATCGGCAACCTTGGTCTTGACGATTTTTTTTACATGTTGCAGTGTGTTTATGGATCTGCAAATCCTCGACTAACTTTCGCAATTCGAAATCGTTATGATTCAACGAACATGAAACTACCTTCTCAATTACGTCTATTCCTTGTGGTGTTGAAAATTCCGGAACATTACTACACCAAACTAACATGTGCAAATGTGGACTACCGCGGTTTTGAAACTCTACGCGGTACCAGAAATCTTTAATAGGACCTCCCAAGCAATCTTGACTGTGCTTTAAGAACCGCATTAGAGCGTTAACACGCAGTGTGAATTGTCGTGCTATCACTACTGGATATTTTTGTACTAGTTCTAAGCGCTCTGGGAAGGTCAGGCGTTCGGCGTCATCAATATCACGTCCATCGGCGATTAGTAAGGCTTTTATCATATCTGGCCAATTCAAATCATTGCAAGAAAATGTCAAAAACCATGTTGGAGGTCCTAAAGTTTTAACCATTGCAATCAGTTCAGAGCAACATTTTTGCCAATATGACGCTGACCCTCTAATATTTCGCATAGTTAGGTGCATGTTATCTACAAGACCCTGAGGTGTTTGCTCTCCATTACCTCGTCGCATCCTGCATGATACAGATACACTTGATTTTGCCCGAAAATATTCCACAATGGATAGAGCATAAAATAAATATTCATTTCTATTAAACCTCTTGTCAACATTCATTATGCGGTTTTGAAAGTAATCAAGGGGTGAACATGGATATTCTCTTTCCTCTCCAAAGCCATTTTTGCCATCTGGATAAAGAAAATACCAACACAATTCCTCCATACGGCGTTCACGCTCCAAATTCAAAGGCGGTGCAGTTTTTCTTGTGATTGCTGCCAATCTCATTGTATCATTATCTCCTAAAGAGCTATTTATTCTAACAACACTTTCTAAATTGGGTACATTGTCGTCTATGTGTCGGAGCATACTTGTCGATTCTATGTAAACTGAGGAACTATGCTCTGGTTGCGGTATTTCGCGAGATTCGATGACATGTTTTGTTGGTTGAAGGGGATTACTAATTTGTATTATTGGAGGAAGGGAATTGGTGTTTGGTGTATATGTTGGACTCTCTGTCTCTGGTCTTAACGGCGGTATTTCGTCCTCTAAAGCTATGATTAATGATGTTAACGAAAACACATTCAAATTATCCTGAAGATTCCTTTCTGACACTTTATTTGGAGATACAAATAAAGTTCGACGTAATACGACATGTAAATCTTCAATTAAACTAAAGCGCATGCAGCAAGCGGTACCATTTACGGGAGCTGAAGCTCCTTTAGGACCACATGCATGGGAATTAAAAAAATAGTAAAATTGATTTTCACCTACAGTTCTACAATGTACTGCTACCGAGATGGCGTTTGCTGTAAGTATCCCATTTATGTTTTGTCTAAAAAATATTGACAATGCGTTTTTTAAGTTAGGAAACCCATCGGAAGAGTTGTCGTTATCTATGTGACCATTAAAGTTGGTTTCCTCAAGTACGGTGATCTGTAATTTTTGCCTATTATAAGTAAGTCTCGGACTTAGGTCTGTCACAGCAAGATAATCAGGATTCATTTCGCCGGACGCAGGATTGTCTCTGGCAGCGATACAGTCATTATAGTATTTATCGCCAATCATTAAAATATAATCCAGATCACTTTTGGCCCACCTGTTAGGATCCAATAAACTAAATGCTGCACAAGCAACAGCCGCTATCCCAGTGCATTGCTTACCTAGAGATGAATTAAATCGTGAATCACCTTGATGAAATGATCCGCGTAATATAGCTCTGTTCTCACTCAAAGCTATATAATGAGTCGACGAAAATTCTGAGGCAACACTGTCCCGTTCTGGAATGGAATTTTCTGTTATTTGGACTAAAGGAACAATGTTCAATATACTTTCGTAATGTACTTGAACATCTCTGTAAAGATGGTTATTGGAAATTAACCAAGTTAATGCTTGATTAATTCTTTGCATGTCCACGACGAACTCTTTAGAGCATGAAAGGTTCTCGAGACTTTCGACAACCAAAACTAAACCAGCTTGATGTGGTGTCAGTGGTAATTGCTCAGCTATTTCTACAACATCCTTTGCAAATAAAACAACTTGGCCTTTGCACCAATTTTGACTGAAACGATTATTAAGTTTAACAATTTTTAAAAAAGGAACGATTCGACATAAAAACCTTTCTTCAATGCTCGTCAAATTGGCTAATTCCTGTGGTATTTCTGCTGGCATCATTTTATTCCAGTAAGCAGTGGGTGGAATTTTTCTTTTCCTTATATTATTATAACAGCGTGAGCACGTAGTTATTGTACCTAAAGCAATCAATGCTTCAGGTAAAATGGCACTATACATACTTGTATCTAATTGTAAATTGAAACG